>OW679199.1:56935559-57293392 GCA_940337035.1 Agriotes lineatus | reverse complement strand
TGTCCCATATGTCCCTAACGTCCCAGAAGTCCCATATGTCCCATATGTCCCATATGTCCCTAATGTCCCAGGCGTCCCAGATGTGCATATGTCCCTAACGTCCCATACGTCCCAGACGTCCTAGATGTCCCATATGTCCTTAACGTCCCAGACGTCCCAGATGTTCCATATATCCCTAACGTCCCAGACGTCCCATATGTCCTATAGGTCCTATATGTCCCTAACGTCCCAGACGTCCCAGACGTCCTAGATGTCCCATATCTCCTTAACGTCCCAGACGTCCCAGATATCTCCTATGTTCCATATATCCCTAATGTCCCAGGCGTCCTAAATGTCCCATATGTCCTTAACGTCCCAGGCGTCCCAGATGTCCCATATGTCCGTAACGTCCCAGACGTCCCAGATGTTCAATATGTCCCATATGTCCCTAATGTCCCAGGCGTCCCAGACGTCCTAGATGTCCCAAATGTCCTTAACGTCCCAGACGTCCCAGATGTCCCATATGTCCCATATGTTTCTAATGTCCCAGGCGTCCTAGATGTTCCATATGTCCCTAAAGTCCCAGACGTACCAGATGTCCTAGATGTCCCATATGTACTTAACGTCCCAGACGTCCCAGATGTCCCATATGTCCTTAACGTTCTAGACGTCCCAGATGTCCCATAGGTCCCTAACGTCCCAGACGTCCTAGATGTCCTATATGTCCCATATGTCCCTAATGTCCCAGGCGTCCAAGACCTCCCATATGTCCCATATGTCCCTAATGTCCAGGGCGTCCTAAATGTTCCATATGTCATTAACGTCCCAGACGTCCCAGTTGTCCCATATGTCCCTAACGTCCCAGATGTTCTATATGTCCCTAACACCGCAGACGTCCTAGATGTCCCATATGTCCTTAACGTCCCACACGTTCCAGACGTCCTAGATGTCCCATATGTCCTTAACGTCCTAGACGTCCCAGATGTCCCATATGTCCCTAACGTCCACACGTCCCAGATGTCCCATATGTCCCATATGTCCCTAATGTCCCAGGCGTCCTAAATGTTCCATATGTCTCTAACGTCCCAGACGTCCTAAATGTCCCATATGTCCGTAACGTCTCAGACGTCCCAGCTGTCCCGTATGTCCCTAACGTCCCAGACGTCCCATACGTCCTAGATGTCCCATATGTCCCTAACGTCCCAAACGTCCTAGATGTCCTATATGTCCCTAACGTCCCAGACGTTCCAGATGTCCCATATGTCCCTAACGTCCCAGACGTCCCAGATGTCCCATATGCCCTTAACGTCCCAGACGTCCTAGATGTCCCATATGTCCTTAACGTCCCAGACGTCCCAGATTTCCCATATGTCCCATATGTCCCTAATCTCCCAGGCGTCCCAGGCGTCCCAGACGTCCCAGCTGTCTCGTATGTCCCTAACGTCCCAGACGTCTCAGACGTCCTAGATGTCCCATATGTCACTAACGTCCCAGACATCCCAGATGTCCCATATGCCCTTAACGTCCCAGACGTCCTAGATGTCCCATATGTCCTTAACGTCCCAGACGTCCCAGATGTCCCATATGTCCCATATGTCCCTAATCTCCCAGGCGTCCCAGGCGTCCCAGACGTCCCAGCTGTCTCGTATGTCCCTAACGTCCCAGACGTCTCAGACGTCCTAGATGTCCCATATGTCACTAACGTCCCAGACGTCCTAGATGTCCCATATGTCCCTAACATCCCAGACGTCTCAGACGTCGTAGATGTCCTATATGTCCTTAACGTCCCTGACGTCCCAGATGTTCCATATGTCCCTAACGTCCCAGACGTCCCAGATTTCCCATATGTCCTCAACGACCCAGACGTCCCAGATGTCCCATATGTCTCATATGTCCCTAATGTCCCAGGCGTCCCAGATGTCCCATATGTCCCATATGTCGCTAATGTCCCAAACGTTTTAAATGTCCCATATGTCCTTAACGTTTCAGACGTCCCAGTCGTCCTAGATGTCCCATATGTCCTTAACGTCCCAGACGTCCCAGATGTCCCATATGTCCCATATGTCCCTAAAGTCCCCGGCGTCCTAAATGTCCCATATGTCCTTTACGTCCCAGACGTCCCAGACGTCCTAGACGTCCCATATGTCCTTAACGTCCCAGACGTCACAGATGTCCCATATGTCCCTAACGTCCCAGAAGTCCCATATGTCCCATATGTCCCATATGTCCCTAATGTCCCAGGCGTCCCAGATGTGCATATGTCCCTAACATCCCAGACGTCTCAGACGTCGTAGATGTCCTATATGTCCTTAACGTCCCTGACGTCCCAGATGTTCCATATGTCCCTAACGTCCCAGACGTCCCAGATTTCCCATATGTCCTCAACGACCCAGACGTCCCAGATGTCCCATATGTCTCATATGTCCCTAATGTCCCAGGCGTCCCAGATGTCCCATATGTCCCATATGTCGCTAATGTCCCAAACGTTTTAAATGTCCCATATGTCCTTAACGTTTCAGACGTCCCAGTCGTCCTAGATGTCCCATATGTCCTTAACGTCCCAGACGTCCCAGATGTCCCATATGTCCCATATGTCCCTAAAGTCCACGGCGTCCTAAATGTCCCATATGTCCTTTACGTCCCAGACGTCCCAGACGTCCTAGACGTCCCATATGTCCTTAACGTCCCAGACGTCACAGATGTCCCATATGTCCCTAACGTCCCAGAAGTCCCATATGTCCCATATGTCCCATATGTCCCTAATGTCCCAGGCGTCCCAGATGTGCATATGTCCCTAACGTCCCATACGTCCCAGACGTCCTAGATGTCCGATATGTCCTTAACGTCCCAGACGTCCCAGATGTTCCATATATCCCTAACGTCCCAGACGTCCCATATGTCCTATAGGTCCTATATGTCCCTAACGTCCCAGACGTCCCAGACGTCCTAGATGTCCCATATCTCCTTAACGTCCCAGACGTCCCAGATATCCCCTATGTTCCATATATCCCTAATGTCCCAGGCGTCCTAAATGTCCCATATGTCCTTAACGTCCCAGGCGTCCCAGATGTCCCATATGTCCGTAACGTCCCAGACGTCCCAGATGTTCAATATGTCCCATATGTCCCTAATGTCCCAGGCGTCCCAGACGTCCTAGATGTCCCAAATGTCCTTAACGTCCCAGACGTCCCAGATGTCCCATATGTCCCATATGTTTCTAATGTCCCAGGCGTCCTAGATGTTCCATATGTCCCTAAAGTCCCAGACGTACCAGATGTCCTAGATGTCCCATATGTACTTAACGTCCCAGACGTCCCAGATGTCCCATATGTCCTTAACGTTCTAGACGTCCCAGATGTCCCATAGGTCCCTAACGTCCCAGACGTCCTAGATGTCCTATATGTCCCATATGTCCCTAATGTCCCAGGCGTCCAAGACCTCCCATATGTCCCATATGTCCCTAATGTCCAGGGCGTCCTAAATGTTCCATATGTCATTAACGTCCCAGACGTCCCAGTTGTCCCATATGTCCCTAACGTCCCAGATGTTCTATATGTCCCTAACACCGCAGACGTCCTAGATGTCCCATATGTCCTTAACGTCCCACACGTTCCAGACGTCCTAGATGTCCCATATGTCCTTAACGTCCTAGACGTCCCAGATGTCCCATATGTCCCTAACGTCCACACGTCCCAGATGTCCCATATGTCCCATATGTCCCTAATGTCCCAGGCGTCCTAAATGTTCCATATGTCTCTAACGTCCCAGACGTCCTAAATGTCCCATATGTCCCTAACGTCTCAGACGTCCCAGCTGTCCCGTATGTCCCTAACGTCCCAGACGTCCCAGACGTCCTAGATGTCCCATATGTCCCTAACGTCCCAAACGTCCTAGATGTCCTATATGTCCCTAACGTCCCAGACGTTCCAGATGTCCCATATGTCCCTAACGTCCCAGACGTCCCAGATGTCCCATATGCCCTTAACGTCCCAGACGTCCTAGATGTCCCATATGTCCATAACGTCCCAGACGTCCCAGATGTCCCATATGTCCCATATGTCCCTAATCTCCCAGGCGTCCCAGGCGTCCCAGACGTTCCAGCTGTCTCGTATGTCCCTAACGTCCCAGACGTCTCAGACGTCCTAGATGTCCCATATGTCACTAACGTCCCAGACGTCCCAGATGTCCCATATGCCCTTAACGTCCCAGACGTCCTAGATGTCCCATATGTCCTTAACGTCCCAGACGTCCCAGATGTCCCATATGTCCCATATGTCCCTAATCTCCCAGGCGTCCCAGGCGTCCCAGACGTCCCAGCTGTCTCGTATATCCCTAACATCCCAGACGTCTCAGACGTCGTAGATGTCCTATATGTCCTTAACGTCCCTGACGTCCCAGATGTTCCATATGTCCCTAACGTCCCAGACGTCCCAGATGTTCCATATGTCCTCAACGACCCAGACGTCCCAGATGTCCCATATGTCTCATATGTCCCTAATGTCCCAGGCGTCCCAGATGTCCCATATGTCCCATATGTCGCTAATGTCCCAAACGTTTTAAATGTCCCATATGTCCTTAACGTTTCAGACGTCCCAGTCGTCCTAGATGTCCCATATGTCCTTAACGTCCCAGACGTCCCAGATGTCCCATATGTCCCATATGTCCCTAAAGTCCCAGGCGTATTAAATGTCCCATATGTCCTTTACGTCCCAGACGTCCCAGACGTCCTAGATGTCCCATATGTCCTTAATGTCCCAGACGTCCCAGATGTCCCATATGTCCCTAACGTCCCAGACGTCCTATATGTCCCATATGTCCCATATGTCCCATATGTCCCATATGTCCCTAATGTCCCAGGCGTCCCAGATGTGCATATGTCCCTAACGTCCCATACGCCCCAGACGTCCTAGATGTCCCATATGTCCTTAACGTCCCAGACGTCCCAGATGTTCCATATATCCCTAACGTCCCAGACGTCCCATATGTCCTATAGGTCCTATATGTCCCTAACGTCCCAGACGTCCCAGACGTCCTAGATGTCCCATATCTCCTTAACGTCCCAGACGTCCCAGATATCCCCTATGTTCCATATATCCCTAATGTCCCAGGCGTCCTAAATGTCCCATATGTCCTTAACGTCCCAGGCGTCCCAGATGTCCCATATGTCCGTAACGTCCCAGACGTCCCAGATGTTCAATATGTCCCATATGTCCCTAATGTCCCAGGCGTCCCAGACGTCCTAGATGTCCCAAATGTCCTTAACGTCCCAGACGTCCCAGATGTTCCATATGTCCCATATGTTTCTAATGTCCCAGGCGTCCTAGATGTTCCATATGTCCCTAAAGTCCCAGACGTACCAGATGTCCTAGATGTCCCATATGTACTTAACGTCCCAGACGTCCCAGATGTCCCATATGTTTTTAACGTTCTAGACGTCCCAGATGTCCCATAGGTCCCTAACGTCCCAGACGTCCTAGATGTCCTATATGTCCCATATGTCCCTAATGTCCCAGGCGTCCAAGACCTCCCATATGTCCCATATGTCCCTAATGTCCAGGGCGTCCTAAATGTCCCATATGTCATTAACGTCCCAGACGTCCCAGATGTCCTATATGTCCCATATGTCCCTAATGTACCAGGCGTCAAGACCTCCCATATGTCCCATATGTCCCTAATGTCCCAGGCATCCTAAATGTCCCATATGCTCTTAACGTCCCAGACGTCCCAGACGCCCTAGATGTCCCATATGTCCTAAACGTCCCAGACGTCCCAGACGTCCTAGATGTCCCATATGTCCTAAACGTCCCAGACGTCCCAGATATCCCATATGTCCCATATGTCCCTAATGTCCCAGGCATCTTAAATGTCCCATATGTCCTTAACGTCCCAGGCGTCCCAGATGTTCCATATGCCCGTAACGTCCCAGACGTCCCAGATGTTCAATGTGTCCCATATGTCCCTAACGTCCCAGATGTTCTATATGTCCCTAACATCCCAGACGTCCTAGATGTCTTATATGTCCTTAACGTCCCAGACGTCCCAGATGTCCCATATGTCAATAACGTCCCAGACGTCCCAGATGTCCTATATGTCCCATATGTCCCTAATGTACCAGGCGTCAAGACCTCCCATATGTCCCATATGTCCCTAATGTCCCAGGCATCCTAAATGTCCCATATGCTCTTAACGTCCCAGACGTCCCAGACGCCCTAGATGTCCCATATGTCCTAAACGTCCCAGACGTCCCAGACGTCCTAGATGTCCCATATGTCCTAAACGTCCCAGACGTCCCAGATATCCCATATGTCCCATATGTCCCTAATGTCCCAGGCATCCTAAATGTCCCATATGTCCTTAACGTCCCAGGCGTCCCAGATGTTCCATATGCCCGTAACGTCCCAGACGTCCCAGATGTTCAATGTGTCCCATATGTCCCTAATGTCCCAGGCGTCCCAGATGTCCCATATGTCCCAAATGTCCCTAATGTCCCAGGCGTCCTAAATGTCCTATATGTCCTTAACGTTCCAGACGTCCCAGACGTCTTAGATGTCCCAAATGTCCTTAACGTCCCAGACGTCCCAGATGTCCCATATGTCCCATATGTTTCTAATGTCCCAGGTGTCCTAGATGTTCCATATGTCCCTAACGTCCCAGACGTCCCAGATGTCCTAGTTGTCCCATATGTCCTTTACGTCCCAGACGTCCCAGATGTCCCATATGACCTTAACGTCCCAGACGTCCCAGATGTCCCATATGTCCCATATGTTTCTAATGTCCCAGGCGTCCTAGATGTTCCATATGTCCCTAAAGTCCCAGACGTACCAGATGTCCTAGATGTCACATATGTACTTAACGTCCCAGACGTCCCAGATGTCCCATATGTCCTTAACGTTCTAGACGTCCCAGATGTCCCATAGGTCCCTAATGTCCCAGGCGTCCTAATCGTCCCATATGTCCTTAACGTCACAGACGTCCCAGACGCCCTAGATGTCCCATATGTCATTAACGTCCCGGGCGTCCCAGATGTCCCATATGTCCCTAACGTCCCAGACGTCCCAGATGTCCCATATGTCCCATATGTTCCTAATGTCCGAGGCGTCCCAGATGTCCCATATGTCCCATATGTCCCTAATGTCCCAGGCGTCCTAAATGTCCCATATGTCCTTAACGTTCCAGACGTCCCAGACGTCATAGATGTCCCATATGTCCTTAAAGTCCCAGACGTCCCAGATGTCCCATAGGTCCCTAGCATCCCAGATGTCCCAGATGTCCCATATGTTCCTAATGTCCGAGGCGTCCCAGATGTCCCATATGTCCCATATGTCCCTAATGTCCCAGGCGTCCTAAATGTCCCATATGTCCTTAACGTCCCAGACGTCCCAGACGTCCTAGATTTCCCATATGCCCTTAACGTCCCAGACGTCCCAGATGTCCCATATGTCCCTAGCATCCCAGATGTCCCAGATGTCCCATATGTTCTTAACGTCCCAGACGTTCCAGATGTCCCATATGTCCTTAACGTCCAAGACGTCCCAGATGTCCCATTGGTACCTAACGTCTTAGACGTCCCAGATGTCCCATATGTTTCATATGTACCTAACGTCCCAGACGTCCCAGACATCCCAGATGTCCCATATGTCCTATATGTCCCTAATGTCCCAAGCGTCCCAGATGTCCCATATGTACCGTATGTCCGTAATGTCCCAGGCGTCCTTAATGTCCCATATGTCTTTAACGTCCCAGACGTCTCAGACGTTCTAGATGTCCCATATGTCCTTAACGTCCCAGGCGTCCCAGACGTTCTAGATGTCCCATATGTCCATAACGTCCCAGGCGTCCCAGATGTTCCATATGTCCCTAACGTTCCAGACGTCCCAGATGTCCCATATGTCTCATATGTCCCTAATGTCCCAGGCGTTCCAGATGTCCCATATATCCCAGGTGTCCTAAATGTCCCATATGTCCTTAACGTCCCAGACGTCCCAGACGTTCTAGATGTCCCATATGTCCTTAACGTCCCAGGCGTCCCAGATGTTCCATATGTCCCTAACGTTCCAGACGTCCCAGATGTCCCATATGTCTCATATGTCCCTAATGTCCCAGGCGTTCCAGACGTACCATATGTCCCATATGTCCCTAATGTCCCAGACATCCTAGATGTTCCATATGTCCCTAACGTCCCAAACGTCCTAAATGTCCCATATGTCCCTAACGTCCCAGTCGTCCCAGCTGTCCCGTATGTCCCTAACGTCTCAGACGTCCTAGACGTCCTAGATGTCCCATATGTCCCTAACGTCCCAGTTGTCAAATTTTGTTTTATATATCCCTAACGTCCCAGAGGTCCCAGACGTCCCAGATGTCCCATATATTTTATACGTCCCGAATGTCCCAGGCGTACCAGATGGCCCATATGTACCATATTTCCCTAATGTCCCAGGCGTCCTAAATGTCCCATATGTCCTTAACGTCCCACACGTTCCAGACGTCCTAGATGTCCCATATGTCCTTAACGTCCTAGACGTCCCAGATGTCCCATATGTCCCTAACGTCCACACGTCCCAGATGTCCCATATGTCCCATATGTCCCTAATGTCCCAGGCGTCCTAAATGTTCCATATGTCTCTAACGTCCCAGACGTCCTAAATGTCCCATATGTCCCTAACGTCTCAGACGTCCCAGCTGTCCCGTATGTCCCTAACGTCCCAGACGTCCCAGACGTCCTAGATGTCCTATATGTCCCTAACGTCCCAGACGTTCCAGATGTCCCATATGTCCCTAACGTCCCAGACGTCCCAGATGTCCCATATGCCCTTAACGTCCCAGACGTCCTAGATGTCCCATATGTCCTTAACGTCCCAGACGTCCCAGATGTCCCATATGTCCCATATGTCCCTAATCCCCCAGGCGTCCCAGGCGTCCCAGACGTCCCAGCTGTCTCGTATGTCCCTAACGTCCCAGACGTCTCAGACGTCCTAGATGTCCCATATGTCACTAACGTCCCAGACGTCCTAGATGTCCCATATGTCCCTAACATCCCAGACGTCTCAGACGTCGTAGATGTCCTATATGTCCTTAACGTCCCTGACGTCCCAGATGTTCCATATGTCCCTAACGTCCCAGACGTCCCAGATTTCCCATATGTCCTCAACGACCCAGACGTCCCAGATGTCCCATATGTCTCATATGTCCCTAATGTCCCAGGCGTCCCAGATGTCCCATATGTCCCATATGTCGCTAATGTCCCAAACGTTTTAAATGTCCCATATGTCCTTAACGTTTCAGACGTCCCAGTCGTCCTAGATGTCCCATATGTCCTTAACGTCCCAGACGTCCCAGATGTCCCATATGTCCCATATGTCCCTAAAGTCCCCGGCGTCCTAAATGTCCCATATGTCCTTTACGTCCCAGACGTCCCAGACGTCCTAGATGTCCCATATGTCCTTAACGTCCCAGACGTTACAGATGTCCCATATGTCCCTAACGTCCCAGAAGTCCCATATGTCCCATATGTCCCATATGTCCCTAATGTCCCAGGCGTCCAAGATGTGCATATGTCCCTAACGTCCCATACGTCCCAGACGTCCTAGATGTCCCATATGTCCTTAACGTCCCAGACGTCCCAGATGTTCCATATATCCCTAACGTCCCAGACGTCCCATATGTCCTATAGGTCCTATATGTCCCTAACGTCCCAGACGTCCCAGACGTCCTAGATGTCCCATATCTCCTTAACGTCCCAGACGTCCCAGATATCCCCTATGTTCCATATATCCCTAATGTCCCAGGCGTCCTAAATGTCCCATATGTCCTTAACGTCCCAGGCGTCCCAGATGTCCCATATGTCCGTAACGTCCCAGACGTCCCAGATGTTCAATATGTCCCATATGTCCCTATTGTCCCAGGCGTCCCAGACGTCCTAGATGTCCCAAATGTCCTTAACGTCCCAGACGTCCCAGATGTCCCATATGTCCCATATGTTTCTAATGTCCCAGGCGTCCTAGATGTTCCATATGTCCCTAAAGTCCCAGACGTACCAGATGTCCTAGATGTCCCATATGTACTTAACGTCCCAGACGTCCCAGATGTCCCATATGTCCTTAACGTTCTAGACGTCCCAGATGTCCCATAGGTCCCTAACGTCCCAGACGTCCTAGATGTCCTATATGTCCCATATGTCCCTAATGTCCCAGGCGTCCAAGACCTCCCATATGTCCCATATGTCCCTAATGTCCAGGGCGTCCTAAATGTTCCATATGTCATTAACGTCCCAGACGTCCCAGTTGTCCCATATGTCCCTAACGTCCCAGATGTTCTATATGTCCCTAACACCCCAGACGTCCTAGATGTCCCATATGTCCTTAACGTCCCACACGTTCCAGACGTCCTAGATGTCCCATATGTCCTTAACGTCCTAGACGTCCCAGATGTCCCATATGTCCCTAACGTCCACACGTCCCAGATGTCCCATATGTCCCATATGTCCCTAATGTCCCAGGCGTCCTAAATGTTCCATATGTCTCTAACGTCCCAGACGTCCTAAATGTCCCATATGTCCCTAACGTCTCAGACGTCCCAGCTGTCCCGTATGTCCCTAACGTCCCAGACGTCCTAGATGTCCCATTGGTACCTAACGTCTTAGACGTCCCAGATGTCCCATTGGTACCTAACGTCTTAGACGTCCCAGATGTCCCATATGTTTCATATGTACCTAACGTCCCAGACGTCCCAGACATCCCAGATGTCCCATATGTCCTATATGTCCCTAATGTCCCAAGCGTCCCAGATGTCCCATATGTACCGTATGTCCGTAATGTCCCAGGCGTCCTTAATGTCCCATATGTCTTTAACGTCCCAGACGTCTCAGACGTTCTAGATGTCCCATATGTCCTTAACGTCCCAGGCGTCCCAGACGTTCTAGATGTCCCATATGTCCATAACGTCCCAGGCGTCCCAGATGTTCCATATGTCCCTAACGTTCCAGACGTCCCAGATGTCCCATATGTCTCATATGTCCCTAATGTCCCAGGCGTTCCAGATGTCCCATATATCCCAGGTGTCCTAAATGTCCCATATGTCCTTAATGTCCCAGACGTCCCAGACGTTCTAGATGTCCCATATGTCCTTAACGTCCCAGGCGTCCCAGATGTTCCATATGTCCCTAACGTTCCAGACGTCCCAGATGTCCCATATGTCTCATATGTCCCTAATGTCCCAGGCGTTCCAGACGTACCATATGTCCCATATGTCCCTAATGTCCCAGACATCCTAGATGTTTCATATGTCCCTAACGTCCCAAACGTCCTAAATGTCCCATATGTCCCTAACGTCCCAGTCGTCCCAGCTGTCCCGTATGTCCCTAACGTCTCAGACGTCCTAGACGTCCTAGATGTCCCATATGTCCCTAACGTCCCAGTTGTCAAATTTTGTTTTATAAATCCCTAACGTCCCAGAGGTCCCAGACGTCCCAGATGTCCCATATATTTTATACGTCCCGAATGTCCCAGGCGTACCAGATGGCCCATATGTACCATATTTCCCTAATGTCCCAGGCGTCCTAAATGTCCCATATGTCCTTAACGTCCCACACGTTCCAGACGTCCTAGATGTCCCATATGTCCTTAACGTCCTAGACGTCCCAGATGTCCCATATGTCCCTAACGTCCACACGTCCCAGATGTCCCATATGTCCCATATGTCCCTAATGTCCCAGGCGTCCTAAATGTTCCATATGTCTCTAACGTCCCAGACGTCCTAAATGTCCCATATGTCCCTAACGTCTCAGACGTCCCAGCTGTCCCGTATGTCCCTAACGTCCCAGACGTCCCAGACGTGCTAGATGTCCCATATGTCCCTAACGTCCCTAACGTCCTAGATGTCCTATATGTCCCTAACGTCCCAGACGTTCCAGATGTCCCATATGTCCCTAACGTCCCAGACGTCCCAGATGTCCCATATGCCCTTAACGTCCCAGACGTCCTAGATGTTCCATATGTCCTTAACGTCCCAGACGTCCCAGATGTCCCATATGTCCCATATGTCCCTAATCTCCCAGGCGTCCCAGGCGTCCCAGACGTCCCAGCTGTCTCGTATGTCCCTAACGTCCCAGACGTCTCAGACGTCCTAGATGTCCCATATGTCACTAACGTCCCAGACGTCCTAGATGTCCCATATGTCCCTAACATCCCAGACGTATCAGACGTCGTAGATGTCCTATATGTCCTTAACGTCCCTGACGTCCCAGATGTTCCATATGTCCCTAACGTCCCAGACGTCCCAGATTTCCCATATGTCCTCAACGACCCAGACGTCCCAGATGTCCCATATGTCTCATATGTCCCTAATGTCCCAGGCGTCCCAGATGTCCCATATGTCCCATATGTCGCTAATGTCCCAAACGTTCTAAATGTCCCATATGTCCTTAACGTTTCAGACGTCCCAGTCGTCCTAGATGTCCCATATGTCCTTAACGTCCCAGACGTCCCAGATGTCCCATATGTCCCATATGTCCCTAAAGTCCCCGGCGTCCTAAATGTCCCATATGTCCTTTACGTCCCAGACGTCCCAGACGTCCTAGATGTCCCATATGTCCTTAACGTCCCAGACGTCACAGATGTCCCATATGTCCCTAACGTCCCAGAAGTACCATATGTCCCATATGTCCCATATGTCCCTAATGTCCCAGGCGTCCCAGATGTGCATATGTCCCTAACGTCCCATACGTCCCAGACGTCCTAGATGTCCCATATGTCCTTAACGTCCCAGACGTCCCAGATGTTCCATATATCCCTAACGTCCCAGACGTCCCATATGTCCTATAGGTCCTATATGTCCCTAACGTCCCAGACGTCCCAGACGTCCTAGATGTCCCATATCTCCTTAACGTCCCAGACGTCCCAGATATCCCCTATGTTCCATATATCCCTAATGTCCCAGGCGTCCTAAATGTCCCATATGTCCTTAACGTCCCAGGCGTCCCAGATGTCCCATATGTCCGTAACGTCCCAGACGTCCCAGATGTTCAATATGTCCCATATGTCCCTAATGTCCCAGGCGTCCCAGACGTCCTAGATGTCCCAAATGTCCTTAACGTCCCAGACGTCCCAGATGTCCCATATGTCCCATATGTTTCTAATGTCCCAGATGTCCTAGATGTCCCATATGTACTTAACGTCCCAGACGTCCCAGATGTCCCATATGTCCTTAACGTTCTAGACGTCCCAGATGTCCCATAGGTCCCTAACGTCCCAGACGTCCTAGATGTCCTATATGTCCCATATGTCCCTAATGTCCCAGGCGTCCAAGACCTCCCATATGTCCCATATGTCCCTAATGTCCAGGGCGTCCTAAATGTTCCATATGTCATTAACGTCCCAGACGTCCCAGTTGTCCCATATGTCCCTAACGTCCCAAATGTTCTATATGTCCCTAACACCCCAGACGTCCTAGATGTCCCATATGTCCTTAACGTCCCACACGTTCCAGACGTCCTAGATGTCCCATATGTCCTTAACGTCCTAGACGTCCCAGATGTCCCATATGTCCCTAACGTCCACACGTCCCAGATGTCCCATATGTCCCATATGTCCCTAATGTCCCAGGCGTCCTAAATGTTCCATATGTCTCTAACGTCCCAGACGTCCTAAATGTCCCATATGTCCCTAACGTCTCAGACGTCCCAGCTGTCCCGTATGTCCCTAACGTCCCAGACGTCCCAGACGTCCTAGATGTCCCATATGTCCCTAACGTCCCAAACGTCCTAGATGTCCTATATGTCCCTAACGTCCCAGACGTTCCAGATGTCCCATATGTCCCTAACGTCCCAGACGTCCCAGATGTCCCATATGCCCTTAACGTCCCAGACGTCCTAGATGTCCCATATGTCCTTAACGTCCCAGACGTCCCAGATGTCCCATATGTCCCATATGTCCCTAATCTCCCAGGCGTCCCAGGCGTCCCAGACGTCCCAGCTGTCTCGTATGTCCCTAACGTCCCAGACGTCTCAGACGTCCTAGATGTCCCATATGTCACTAACGTCCCAGACGTCCCAGATGTCCCATATGCCCTTAACGTCCCAGACGTCCTAGATGTCCCATATGTCCTTAACGTCCCAGACGTCCCAGATGTCCCATATGTCCCATATGTCCCTAATCTCCCAGGCGTCCCAGGCGTCCCAGACGTCCCAGCTGTCTCGTATATCCCTAACATCCCAGACGTCTCAGACGTCGTAGATGTCCTATATGTTTTTAACGTCCCTGACGTCCCAGATGTTCCATATGTCCCTAACGTCCCAGACGTCCCAGATGTCCCATATGTCCTCAACGACCCAGACGTCCCAGATGTCCCATATGTCTCATATGTCCCTAATGTCCCAGGCGTCCCAGATGTCCCATATGTCCCATATGTCGCTAATGTCCCAAACGTTTTAAATGTCCCATATGTCCTTAACGTTTCAGACGTCCCAGTCGTCCTAGATGTCCCATATGTCCTTAACGTCCCAGACGTCCCAGATGTCCCATATGTCCCATATGTCCCTAAAGTCCCAGGCGTCCTAAATGTCCCATATGTCCTTTACGTCCCAGACGTCCCAGACGTCCTAGATGTCCCATATGTCCTTAATGTCCCAGACGTCCCAGATGTCCCATATGTCCCTAACGTCCCAGACGTCCCATATGTCCCATATGTCCCATATGTCCCTAATGTCCCAGGCGTCCCAGATGTGCATATGTCCCTAACGTCCCATACGTCCCAGACGTCCTAGATGTCCCATATGTCCTTAACGTCCCAGACGTCCCAGATGTTCCATATATCCCTAACGTCCCAGACGTCCCATCTGTCCTATAGGTCCTATATGTCCCTAACGTCCCAGACGTCCCAGACGTCCTAGATGTCCCATATCTCCTTAACGTCCCAGACGTCCCAGATATCCCCTATGTTCCATATATCCCTAATGTCCCAGGCGTCCTAAATGTCCAATATGTCCTTAACGTCCCAGGCGTCCCAGATGTCCCATATGTCCGTAACGTCCCAGACGTCCCAGATGTTCAATATGTCCCATATGTCCCTAATGTCCCAGGCGTCCCAGACGTCCTAAATGTCCCAAATGTCCTTAACGTCCCAGACGTCCCAGATGTCCCATATGTCCCTAACGTCCCAGACGTCCCAGATGTCCCATATGTCCCATATGTCCCTAATGTCCAAGGCGTCCTAGATATTCCATATGTCCTTAACCTCCCAGACGTCCTAAATGTCCCATATGTCCCTAACGTCCCGGACGTCCCATATGTCCTTAACGTCCCAGACGGCCTAAATGTCCCATATGTTCCTAACGTCCCAGACGTCTCAGACGTCCTAGATGTCCTATATGTCCCTAACGTCCCAGACGTCTCAGACGTCCTAAATGTCCCATATGTCCCTAACGTCCCAGACGTCCCATATGTCCTTAACGTCCCAGACGTCCCAGACGTCCTAAATGTCCCATATGTCCCTAATGTCCCAGACGTCCTAGATGTTCCATATGTCCCTAACGTCCCAGACGTCTCAGATGTCCCATATGTCCCTAACGTCTCAGACGTCCCAGATGTCCCATATGTCCTTAACGTCCCAGATGTCCCATATGTCTCATATGTCCCTAATGTTCCAGGCGTCCCAGATGTCCCATATGTCCCATATGTCCCTAATGTGCCAGACGTTTTAAATGTCCCATATGTACTTAAAGTTTCAGACGTCCCAGACGTCCTAGATGTCCCATATGTCCTTAACGTCCCAGGCGTCCCAGATGTCCCATATGTCCCTAATGTCCCAGGCGCCCTAAATGTCCGATATGTCCTTAACGTCCCAGACGTCCCAGACGTCCTAGATGTGACATATGTCCTTAACGTCCCAGACGTCCCAGATGGCCCACATGTCTCTAACGTCCCAGACGTCCCATATGTCCCATATGTCCCATATGTCCCTAACGTCCCAGACGTCCTAGATGTCCCATATATCCTTAACGTCCCAGACGTCCCAGATGTCCCATATGTCTCTAACGTCCCAGACGTCCCATATGTACCATATGTCCCATATGTGCTTAATGTCCCAGGCGTCCCAAATGTCCCATATGTCCCTAACGTCCCAGACGTCCTAGATGTCCCATATATCCTTAACGTCCCAGACGTCCAAAATATCCCATATGTCCTATATCTCAATAACGTCCCAGACGTCCCATATGTCCCTAACGTCCCAGTTGTTCCATATGTCCCTAACGTCCTAGACGTCCTAAATGTCCTATATGTCCCTAACGTCCCAGACGTCCCAGTTCTCCCATATGTCCCTAACGGCCCAGACGTTCTAGATGTCCCTTATATCCTTAACGTCCCAGACGTCCCAGATGTCCCATATGTCCCTAACGTCCCAGACGTCCCAGATGTCCTATATGTCCCAAATATCCCTAATGTCCCAGGCGTCCCAGATCTCCCATATGTCCCAAATGTCCCTAATGTCCCAGGCGTCCTAAATGTCCCATATGTCCCTAACGTCCCAGACGTCCCAGATGTCCTAGATGTCCCATATGTCCTTAACGTTCCAGACGTCCCAGATGTCCCATATGTCCCTAACGTCCCAGACGTCCCAGATGTCTTAGATGTCCCATATGTCTTTAACGTTCCAGACGTCCCAGATGTCCCATATGTCCCTAACGTCCCAGACGTCCCAGATATCCCATATGTCCTTAACGTCCCAGACGTCCCAGATGTCCCATATGTCCCTAACGGCCCAGACGTTCTAGATGTCCCTTATATCCTTAACGTCCCAGACGTCCCAGATGTCCCATATGTCCCTAACGTCCCAGACGTCGCAGATGTCCTATATGTCCCATATATCCCTAATGTCCCAGGCGTCCCAGATCTCCCATATGTCCCAAATGTCCCTAATGTCCCAGGCGTCCTAAATGTCCCATATGTCCTTAACGTCCCAGACCTCCCAGACGTCCTAGATGTCCCAAATGTCCTTAACGTCCCAGACGTCCCAGATGTCCCATATGTTTCATATGTTTCTAATGTCCCAGGCGTCCTGGATGTTCCATATGTCCTTAACGTCCCAGACGTCCCAGATGTCCTAGATGTCCTATATGTCCTTAACGTCCCAGACGTCACAGATGTCCCATATGTCCCTAACGTCTCAGACGTCCCAGATGTCCCATATGTCCTTAATATCCCAGGCGTAGTAAATGTCCTATATGTCCTTAACGTCCCAGACGTCCCAGACGCCCTAGATGTCCCATATGTCCTTAACGTCCCAGACGTCCTAGATGTCCCATATGTCCTTAACGTCCCAGACGACCCAGATGTCCCATATGTAACTAACGTCCCAGACGTCCCAGATGTCCCATATGTTCCATATGTCCCTGACGTCCCAGGCGTCCCAGACGCCCTAGATGTCCCATATGTCTTTAACGTCCCAGACGTCCTAGATGTCCCATATGTCCTTAACGTCCCAGACGTCCCAGATGTCCCATATGTCCTTAACGTCCCAGGCGTCCTAAATGTCCCATATGTCCCTAACGTCCCAGACGTCTCAGACGTCCTAGATGTCCCATATGTCCCTAACGTCCCACATGTCCCTAACGTCCCAGACGTCGCAGACGTCCTAGATGTCCTATATGTCCCTAACGTCCTAGACGTACCAGATGTCCCATATGTTTCTAACGTCTCAGACGTCCCAGATGTCCCATATGTCCTTAACGTCCCAGACGTCCCAGATGTCCCATATGTCTCATATGTCCCTAATGTCCCAGGCGTCCCAGATGTCCCATATGTCCCATATGTCGCTAATGTCCCAAACGTTTTAAATGTCCCATATGTCCTTAACGTTTCAGACGTCCCAGTCGTCCTAGATGTCCCATATGTCCTTAACGTCCCAGACGTCCCAGATGTCCCATATGTCCCATATGTCCCTAAAGTCCCCGGCGTCCTAAGTGTCCCATATGTCCTTTACGTCCCAGACGTCCCAGACGTCCTAGATGTCCCATATGTCCTTAACGTCCCAGACGTCACAGATGTCCCATATGTCCCTAACGTCCCAGAAGTCCCATATGTCCCATATGTCCCATATGTCCCTAATGTCCCAGGCGTCCCAGATGTGCATATGTCCCTAACGTCCCATACGTCCCAGACGTCCTAGATGTCCCATATGTCCTTAACGTCCCAGACGTCCCAGATGTTCCATATATCCCTAACGTCCCAGACGTCCCATATGTCCTATAGGTCCTATATGTCCCTAACGTCCCAGACGTCCCAGACGTCCTAGATGTCCCATATCTCCTTAACGTCCCAGACGTCCCAGATATCTCCTATGTTCCATATATCCCTAATGTCCCAGGCGTCCTAAATGTCCCATATGTCCTTAACGTCCCAGGCGTCCCAGATGTCCCATATGTCCGTAACGTCCCAGACGTCCCAGATGTTCAATATGTCCCATATGTCCCTAATGTCCCAGGCGTCCCAGACGTCCTAGATGTCCTAAATGTCCTATATGTCCCTAACGTCCCAGACGTCCCAGTTCTCCCATATGTCCCTAACGGCCCAGACGTTCTAGATGTCCCTTATATCCTTAACGTCCCAGACGTCCCAGATGTCCCATATGTCCCTAACGTCCCAGACGTCCCAGATGTCCTATATGTCCCAAATATCCCTAATGTCCCAGGCGTCCCAGATCTCCCATATGTCCCAAATGTCCCTAACGTCCTAGACGTCCTAAATGTCCTATATGTCCCTAACGTCCCAGACGTCCCAGTTCTCCCATATGTCCCTAACGGCCCAGACGTTCTAGATGTCCCTTATATCCTTAACGTCCCAGACGTCCCAGATGTCCCATATGTCCCTAACGTCCCAGACGTCCCAGATGTCCTATATGTCCCAAATATCCCTAATGTCCCAGGCGTCCCAGATCTCCCATATGTCCCAAATGTCCCTAATGTCCCAGGCGTCCTAAATGTCCCATATGTCCCTAACGTCCCAGACGTCCCAGATGTCCTAGATGTCCCATATGTCCTTAACGTTCCAGACGTCCCAGATGTCCCATATGTCCCTAACGTCCCAGACGTCCCAGATGTCTTAGATGTCCCATATGTCTTTAACGTTCCAGACGTCCCAGATGTCCCATATGTCCCTAACGTCCCAGACGTCCCAGATATCCCATATGTCCTTAACGTCCCAGACGTCCCAGATGTCCCATATGTCCCTAACGGCCCAGACGTTCTAGATGTCCCTTATATCCTTAACGTCCCAGACGTCCCAGATGTCCCATATGTCCCTAACGTCCCAGACGTCGCAGATGTCCTATATGTCCCATATATCCCTAATGTCCCAGGCGTCCCAGATCTCCCATATGTCCCAAATGTCCCTAATGTCCCAGGCGTCCTAAATGTCCCATATGTCCTTAACGTCCCAGACCTCCCAGACGTCCTAGATGTCCCAAATGTCCTTAACGTCCCAGACGTCCCAGATGTCCCATATGTTTCATATGTTTCTAATGTCCCAGGCGTCCTGGATGTTCCATATGTCCTTAACGTCCCAGACGTCCCAGATGTCCTAGATGTCCTATATGTCCTTAACGTCCCAGACGTCACAGATGTCCCATATGTCCCTAACGTCTCAGACGTCCCAGATGTCCCATATGTCCTTAATATCCCAGGCGTAGTAAATGTCCTATATGTCCTTAACGTCCCAGACGTCCCAGACGCCCTAGATGTCCCATATGTCCTTAACGTCCCAGACGTCCTAGATGTCCCATATGTCCTTAACGTCCCAGACGACCCAGATGTCCCATATGTAACTAACGTCCCAGACGTCCCAGATGTCCCATATGTTCCATATGTCCCTGACGTCCCAGGCGTCCCAGACGCCCTAGATGTCCCATATGTCTTTAACGTCCCAGACGTCCTAGATGTCCCATATGTCCTTAACGTCCCAGACGTCCCAGATGTCCCATATGTCCTTAACGTCCCAGGCGTCCTAAATGTCCCATATGTCCCTAACGTCCCAGACGTCTCAGACGTCCTAGATGTCCCATATGTCCCTAACGTCCCACATGTCCCTAACGTCCCAGACGTCGCAGACGTCCTAGATGTCCTATATGTCCCTAACGTCCTAGACGTACCAGATGTCCCATATGTTTCTAACGTCTCAGACGTCCCAGATGTCCCATATGTCCTTAACGTCCCAGACGTCCCAGATGTCCCATATGTCTCATATGTCCCTAATGTCCCAGGCGTCCCAGATGTCCCATATGTCCCATATGTCGCTAATGTCCCAAACGTTTTAAATGTCCCATATGTCCTTAACGTTTCAGACGTCCCAGTCGTCCTAGATGTCCCATATGTCCTTAACGTCCCAGACGTCCCAGATGTCCCATATGTCCCATATGTCCCTAAAGTCCCCGGCGTCCTAAGTGTCCCATATGTCCTTTACGTCCCAGACGTCCCAGACGTCCTAGATGTCCCATATGTCCTTAACGTCCCAGACGTCACAGATGTCCCATATGTCCCTAACGTCCCAGAAGTCCCATATGTCCCATATGTCCCATATGTCCCTAATGTCCCAGGCGTCCCAGATGTGCATATGTCCCTAACGTCCCATACGTCCCAGACGTCCTAGATGTCCCATATGTCCTTAACGTCCCAGACGTCCCAGATGTTCCATATATCCCTAACGTCCCAGACGTCCCATATGTCCTATAGGTCCTATATGTCCCTAACGTCCCAGACGTCCCAGACGTCCTAGATGTCCCATATCTCCTTAACGTCCCAGACGTCCCAGATATCTCCTATGTTCCATATATCCCTAATGTCCCAGGCGTCCTAAATGTCCCATATGTCCTTAACGTCCCAGGCGTCCCAGATGTCCCATATGTCCGTAACGTCCCAGACGTCCCAGATGTTCAATATGTCCCATATGTCCCTAATGTCCCAGGCGTCCCAGACGTCCTAGATGTCCCAAATGTCCTTAACGTCCCAGACGTCCCAGATGTCCCATATGTCCCATATGTTTCTAATGTCCCAGGCGTCCTAGATGTTCCATATGTCCCTAAAGTCCCAGACGTACCAGATGTCCTAGATGTCCCATATGTACTTAACGTCCCAGACGTCCCAGATGTCCCATATGTCCTTAACGTTCTAGACGTCCCAGATGTCCCATAGGTCCCTAACGTCCCAGACGTCCTAGATGTCCTATATGTCCCATATGTCCCTAATGTCCCAGGCGTCCAAGACCTCCCATATGTCCCATATGTCCCTAATGTCCAGGGCGTCCTAAATGTTCCATATGTCATTAACGTCCCAGACGTCCCAGTTGTCCCATATGTCCCTAACGTCCCAGATGTTCTATATGTCCCTAACACCGCAGACGTCCTAGATGTCCCATATGTCCTTAACGTCCCACACGTTCCAGACGTCCTAGATGTCCCATATGTCCTTAACGTCCTAGACGTCCCAGATGTCCCATATGTCCCTAACGTCCACACGTCCCAGATGTCCCATATGTCCCATATGTCCCTAATGTCCCAGGCGTCCTAAATGTTCCATATGTCTCTAACGTCCCAGACGTCCTAAATGTCCCATATGTCCGTAACGTCTCAGACGTCCCAGCTGTCCCGTATGTCCCTAACGTCCCAGACGTCCCATACGTCCTAGATGTCCCATATGTCCCTAACGTCCCAAACGTCCTAGATGTCCTATATGTCCCTAACGTCCCAGACGTTCCAGATGTCCCATATGTCCCTAACGTCCCAGACGTCCCAGATGTCCCATATGCCCTTAACGTCCCAGACGTCCTAGATGTCCCATATGTCCTTAACGTCCCAGACGTCCCAGATTTCCCATATGTCCCATATGTCCCTAATCTCCCAGGCGTCCCAGGCGTCCCAGACGTCCCAGCTGTCTCGTATGTCCCTAACGTCCCAGACGTCTCAGACGTCCTAGATGTCCCATATGTCACTAACGTCCCAGACATCCCAGATGTCCCATATGCCCTTAACGTCCCAGACGTCCTAGATGTCCCATATGTCCTTAACGTCCCAGACGTCCCAGATGTCCCATATGTCCCATATGTCCCTAATCTCCCAGGCGTCCCAGGCGTCCCAGACGTCCCAGCTGTCTCGTATGTCCCTAACGTCCCAGACGTCTCAGACGTCCTAGATGTCCCATATGTCACTAACGTCCCAGACGTCCTAGATGTCCCATATGTCCCTAACATCCCAGACGTCTCAGACGTCGTAGATGTCCTATATGTCCTTAACGTCCCTGACGTCCCAGATGTTCCATATGTCCCTAACGTCCCAGACGTCCCAGATTTCCCATATGTCCTCAACGACCCAGACGTCCCAGATGTCCCATATGTCTCATATGTCCCTAATGTCCCAGGCGTCCCAGATGTCCCATATGTCCCATATGTCGCTAATGTCCCAAACGTTTTAAATGTCCCATATGTCCTTAACGTTTCAGACGTCCCAGTCGTCCTAGATGTCCCATATGTCCTTAACGTCCCAGACGTCCCAGATGTCCCATATGTCCCATATGTCCCTAAAGTCCCCGGCGTCCTAAATGTCCCATATGTCCTTTACGTCCCAGACGTCCCAGACGTCCTAGACGTCCCATATGTCCTTAACGTCCCAGACGTCACAGATGTCCCATATGTCCCTAACGTCCCAGAAGTCCCATATGTCCCATATGTCCCATATGTCCCTAATGTCCCAGGCGTCCCAGATGTGCATATGTCCCTAACATCCCAGACGTCTCAGACGTCGTAGATGTCCTATATGTCCTTAACGTCCCTGACGTCCCAGATGTTCCATATGTCCCTAACGTCCCAGACGTCCCAGATTTCCCATATGTCCTCAACGACCCAGACGTCCCAGATGTCCCATATGTCTCATATGTCCCTAATGTCCCAGGCGTCCCAGATGTCCCATATGTCCCATATGTCGCTAATGTCCCAAACGTTTTAAATGTCCCATATGTCCTTAACGTTTCAGACGTCCCAGTCGTCCTAGATGTCCCATATGTCCTTAACGTCCCAGACGTCCCAGATGTCCCATATGTCCCATATGTCCCTAAAGTCCACGGCGTCCTAAATGTCCCATATGTCCTTTACGTCCCAGACGTCCCAGACGTCCTAGACGTCCCATATGTCCTTAACGTCCCAGACGTCACAGATGTCCCATATGTCCCTAACGTCCCAGAAGTCCCATATGTCCCATATGTCCCATATGTCCCTAATGTCCCAGGCGTCCCAGATGTGCATATGTCCCTAACGTCCCATACGTCCCAGACGTCCTAGATGTCCGATATGTCCTTAACGTCCCAGACGTCCCAGATGTTCCATATATCCCTAACGTCCCAGACGTCCCATATGTCCTATAGGTCCTATATGTCCCTAACGTCCCAGACGTCCCAGACGTCCTAGATGTCCCATATCTCCTTAACGTCCCAGACGTCCCAGATATCCCCTATGTTCCATATATCCCTAATGTCCCAGGCGTCCTAAATGTCCCATATGTCCTTAACGTCCCAGGCGTCCCAGATGTCCCATATGTCCGTAACGTCCCAGACGTCCCAGATGTTCAATATGTCCCATATGTCCCTAATGTCCCAGGCGTCCCAGACGTCCTAGATGTCCCAAATGTCCTTAACGTCCCAGACGTCCCAGATGTCCCATATGTCCCATATGTTTCTAATGTCCCAGGCGTCCTAGATGTTCCATATGTCCCTAAAGTCCCAGACGTACCAGATGTCCTAGATGTCCCATATGTACTTAACGTCCCAGACGTCCCAGATGTCCCATATGTCCTTAACGTTCTAGACGTCCCAGATGTCCCATAGGTCCCTAACGTCCCAGACGTCCTAGATGTCCTATATGTCCCATATGTCCCTAATGTCCCAGGCGTCCAAGACCTCCCATATGTCCCATATGTCCCTAATGTCCAGGGCGTCCTAAATGTTCCATATGTCATTAACGTCCCAGACGTCCCAGTTGTCCCATATGTCCCTAACGTCCCAGATGTTCTATATGTCCCTAACACCGCAGACGTCCTAGATGTCCCATATGTCCTTAACGTCCCACACGTTCCAGACGTCCTAGATGTCCCATATGTCCTTAACGTCCTAGACGTCCCAGATGTCCCATATGTCCCTAACGTCCACACGTCCCAGATGTCCCATATGTCCCATATGTCCCTAATGTCCCAGGCGTCCTAAATGTTCCATATGTCTCTAACGTCCCAGACGTCCTAAATGTCCCATATGTCCCTAACGTCTCAGACGTCCCAGCTGTCCCGTATGTCCCTAACGTCCCAGACGTCCCAGACGTCCTAGATGTCCCATATGTCCCTAACGTCCCAAACGTCCTAGATGTCCTATATGTCCCTAACGTCCCAGACGTTCCAGATGTCCCATATGTCCCTAACGTCCCAGACGTCCCAGATGTCCCATATGCCCTTAACGTCCCAGACGTCCTAGATGTCCCATATGTCCATAACGTCCCAGACGTCCCAGATGTCCCATATGTCCCATATGTCCCTAATCTCCCAGGCGTCCCAGGCGTCCCAGACGTTCCAGCTGTCTCGTATGTCCCTAACGTCCCAGACGTCTCAGACGTCCTAGATGTCCCATATGTCACTAACGTCCCAGACGTCCCAGATGTCCCATATGCCCTTAACGTCCCAGACGTCCTAGATGTCCCATATGTCCTTAACGTCCCAGACGTCCCAGATGTCCCATATGTCCCATATGTCCCTAATCTCCCAGGCGTCCCAGGCGTCCCAGACGTCCCAGCTGTCTCGTATATCCCTAACATCCCAGACGTCTCAGACGTCGTAGATGTCCTATATGTCCTTAACGTCCCTGACGTCCCAGATGTTCCATATGTCCCTAACGTCCCAGACGTCCCAGATGTTCCATATGTCCTCAACGACCCAGACGTCCCAGATGTCCCATATGTCTCATATGTCCCTAATGTCCCAGGCGTCCCAGATGTCCCATATGTCCCATATGTCGCTAATGTCCCAAACGTTTTAAATGTCCCATATGTCCTTAACGTTTCAGACGTCCCAGTCGTCCTAGATGTCCCATATGTCCTTAACGTCCCAGACGTCCCAGATGTCCCATATGTCCCATATGTCCCTAAAGTCCCAGGCGTATTAAATGTCCCATATGTCCTTTACGTCCCAGACGTCCCAGACGTCCTAGATGTCCCATATGTCCTTAATGTCCCAGACGTCCCAGATGTCCCATATGTCCCTAACGTCCCAGACGTCCTATATGTCCCATATGTCCCATATGTCCCATATGTCCCATATGTCCCTAATGTCCCAGGCGTCCCAGATGTGCATATGTCCCTAACGTCCCATACGCCCCAGACGTCCTAGATGTCCCATATGTCCTTAACGTCCCAGACGTCCCAGATGTTCCATATATCCCTAACGTCCCAGACGTCCCATATGTCCTATAGGTCCTATATGTCCCTAACGTCCCAGACGTCCCAGACGTCCTAGATGTCCCATATCTCCTTAACGTCCCAGACGTCCCAGATATCCCCTATGTTCCATATATCCCTAATGTCCCAGGCGTCCTAAATGTCCCATATGTCCTTAACGTCCCAGGCGTCCCAGATGTCCCATATGTCCGTAACGTCCCAGACGTCCCAGATGTTCAATATGTCCCATATGTCCCTAATGTCCCAGGCGTCCCAGACGTCCTAGATGTCCCAAATGTCCTTAACGTCCCAGACGTCCCAGATGTTCCATATGTCCCATATGTTTCTAATGTCCCAGGCGTCCTAGATGTTCCATATGTCCCTAAAGTCCCAGACGTACCAGATGTCCTAGATGTCCCATATGTACTTAACGTCCCAGACGTCCCAGATGTCCCATATGTTTTTAACGTTCTAGACGTCCCAGATGTCCCATAGGTCCCTAACGTCCCAGACGTCCTAGATGTCCTATATGTCCCATATGTCCCTAATGTCCCAGGCGTCCAAGACCTCCCATATGTCCCATATGTCCCTAATGTCCAGGGCGTCCTAAATGTCCCATATGTCATTAACGTCCCAGACGTCCCAGATGTCCTATATGTCCCATATGTCCCTAATGTACCAGGCGTCAAGACCTCCCATATGTCCCATATGTCCCTAATGTCCCAGGCATCCTAAATGTCCCATATGCTCTTAACGTCCCAGACGTCCCAGACGCCCTAGATGTCCCATATGTCCTAAACGTCCCAGACGTCCCAGACGTCCTAGATGTCCCATATGTCCTAAACGTCCCAGACGTCCCAGATATCCCATATGTCCCATATGTCCCTAATGTCCCAGGCATCTTAAATGTCCCATATGTCCTTAACGTCCCAGGCGTCCCAGATGTTCCATATGCCCGTAACGTCCCAGACGTCCCAGATGTTCAATGTGTCCCATATGTCCCTAACGTCCCAGATGTTCTATATGTCCCTAACATCCCAGACGTCCTAGATGTCTTATATGTCCTTAACGTCCCAGACGTCCCAGATGTCCCATATGTCAATAACGTCCCAGACGTCCCAGATGTCCTATATGTCCCATATGTCCCTAATGTACCAGGCGTCAAGACCTCCCATATGTCCCATATGTCCCTAATGTCCCAGGCATCCTAAATGTCCCATATGCTCTTAACGTCCCAGACGTCCCAGACGCCCTAGATGTCCCATATGTCCTAAACGTCCCAGACGTCCCAGACGTCCTAGATGTCCCATATGTCCTAAACGTCCCAGACGTCCCAGATATCCCATATGTCCCATATGTCCCTAATGTCCCAGGCATCCTAAATGTCCCATATGTCCTTAACGTCCCAGGCGTCCCAGATGTTCCATATGCCCGTAACGTCCCAGACGTCCCAGATGTTCAATGTGTCCCATATGTCCCTAATGTCCCAGGCGTCCCAGATGTCCCATATGTCCCAAATGTCCCTAATGTCCCAGGCGTCCTAAATGTCCTATATGTCCTTAACGTTCCAGACGTCCCAGACGTCTTAGATGTCCCAAATGTCCTTAACGTCCCAGACGTCCCAGATGTCCCATATGTCCCATATGTTTCTAATGTCCCAGGTGTCCTAGATGTTCCATATGTCCCTAACGTCCCAGACGTCCCAGATGTCCTAGTTGTCCCATATGTCCTTTACGTCCCAGACGTCCCAGATGTCCCATATGACCTTAACGTCCCAGACGTCCCAGATGTCCCATATGTCCCATATGTTTCTAATGTCCCAGGCGTCCTAGATGTTCCATATGTCCCTAAAGTCCCAGACGTACCAGATGTCCTAGATGTCACATATGTACTTAACGTCCCAGACGTCCCAGATGTCCCATATGTCCTTAACGTTCTAGACGTCCCAGATGTCCCATAGGTCCCTAATGTCCCAGGCGTCCTAATCGTCCCATATGTCCTTAACGTCACAGACGTCCCAGACGCCCTAGATGTCCCATATGTCATTAACGTCCCGGGCGTCCCAGATGTCCCATATGTCCCTAACGTCCCAGACGTCCCAGATGTCCCATATGTCCCATATGTTCCTAATGTCCGAGGCGTCCCAGATGTCCCATATGTCCCATATGTCCCTAATGTCCCAGGCGTCCTAAATGTCCCATATGTCCTTAACGTTCCAGACGTCCCAGACGTCATAGATGTCCCATATGTCCTTAAAGTCCCAGACGTCCCAGATGTCCCATAGGTCCCTAGCATCCCAGATGTCCCAGATGTCCCATATGTTCCTAATGTCCGAGGCGTCCCAGATGTCCCATATGTCCCATATGTCCCTAATGTCCCAGGCGTCCTAAATGTCCCATATGTCCTTAACGTCCCAGACGTCCCAGACGTCCTAGATTTCCCATATGCCCTTAACGTCCCAGACGTCCCAGATGTCCCATATGTCCCTAGCATCCCAGATGTCCCAGATGTCCCATATGTTCTTAACGTCCCAGACGTTCCAGATGTCCCATATGTCCTTAACGTCCAAGACGTCCCAGATGTCCCATTGGTACCTAACGTCTTAGACGTCCCAGATGTCCCATATGTTTCATATGTACCTAACGTCCCAGACGTCCCAGACATCCCAGATGTCCCATATGTCCTATATGTCCCTAATGTCCCAAGCGTCCCAGATGTCCCATATGTACCGTATGTCCGTAATGTCCCAGGCGTCCTTAATGTCCCATATGTCTTTAACGTCCCAGACGTCTCAGACGTTCTAGATGTCCCATATGTCCTTAACGTCCCAGGCGTCCCAGACGTTCTAGATGTCCCATATGTCCATAACGTCCCAGGCGTCCCAGATGTTCCATATGTCCCTAACGTTCCAGACGTCCCAGATGTCCCATATGTCTCATATGTCCCTAATGTCCCAGGCGTTCCAGATGTCCCATATATCCCAGGTGTCCTAAATGTCCCATATGTCCTTAACGTCCCAGACGTCCCAGACGTTCTAGATGTCCCATATGTCCTTAACGTCCCAGGCGTCCCAGATGTTCCATATGTCCCTAACGTTCCAGACGTCCCAGATGTCCCATATGTCTCATATGTCCCTAATGTCCCAGGCGTTCCAGACGTACCATATGTCCCATATGTCCCTAATGTCCCAGACATCCTAGATGTTCCATATGTCCCTAACGTCCCAAACGTCCTAAATGTCCCATATGTCCCTAACGTCCCAGTCGTCCCAGCTGTCCCGTATGTCCCTAACGTCTCAGACGTCCTAGACGTCCTAGATGTCCCATATGTCCCTAACGTCCCAGTTGTCAAATTTTGTTTTATATATCCCTAACGTCCCAGAGGTCCCAGACGTCCCAGATGTCCCATATATTTTATACGTCCCGAATGTCCCAGGCGTACCAGATGGCCCATATGTACCATATTTCCCTAATGTCCCAGGCGTCCTAAATGTCCCATATGTCCTTAACGTCCCACACGTTCCAGACGTCCTAGATGTCCCATATGTCCTTAACGTCCTAGACGTCCCAGATGTCCCATATGTCCCTAACGTCCACACGTCCCAGATGTCCCATATGTCCCATATGTCCCTAATGTCCCAGGCGTCCTAAATGTTCCATATGTCTCTAACGTCCCAGACGTCCTAAATGTCCCATATGTCCCTAACGTCTCAGACGTCCCAGCTGTCCCGTATGTCCCTAACGTCCCAGACGTCCCAGACGTCCTAGATGTCCTATATGTCCCTAACGTCCCAGACGTTCCAGATGTCCCATATGTCCCTAACGTCCCAGACGTCCCAGATGTCCCATATGCCCTTAACGTCCCAGACGTCCTAGATGTCCCATATGTCCTTAACGTCCCAGACGTCCCAGATGTCCCATATGTCCCATATGTCCCTAATCCCCCAGGCGTCCCAGGCGTCCCAGACGTCCCAGCTGTCTCGTATGTCCCTAACGTCCCAGACGTCTCAGACGTCCTAGATGTCCCATATGTCACTAACGTCCCAGACGTCCTAGATGTCCCATATGTCCCTAACATCCCAGACGTCTCAGACGTCGTAGATGTCCTATATGTCCTTAACGTCCCTGACGTCCCAGATGTTCCATATGTCCCTAACGTCCCAGACGTCCCAGATTTCCCATATGTCCTCAACGACCCAGACGTCCCAGATGTCCCATATGTCTCATATGTCCCTAATGTCCCAGGCGTCCCAGATGTCCCATATGTCCCATATGTCGCTAATGTCCCAAACGTTTTAAATGTCCCATATGTCCTTAACGTTTCAGACGTCCCAGTCGTCCTAGATGTCCCATATGTCCTTAACGTCCCAGACGTCCCAGATGTCCCATATGTCCCATATGTCCCTAAAGTCCCCGGCGTCCTAAATGTCCCATATGTCCTTTACGTCCCAGACGTCCCAGACGTCCTAGATGTCCCATATGTCCTTAACGTCCCAGACGTTACAGATGTCCCATATGTCCCTAACGTCCCAGAAGTCCCATATGTCCCATATGTCCCATATGTCCCTAATGTCCCAGGCGTCCAAGATGTGCATATGTCCCTAACGTCCCATACGTCCCAGACGTCCTAGATGTCCCATATGTCCTTAACGTCCCAGACGTCCCAGATGTTCCATATATCCCTAACGTCCCAGACGTCCCATATGTCCTATAGGTCCTATATGTCCCTAACGTCCCAGACGTCCCAGACGTCCTAGATGTCCCATATCTCCTTAACGTCCCAGACGTCCCAGATATCCCCTATGTTCCATATATCCCTAATGTCCCAGGCGTCCTAAATGTCCCATATGTCCTTAACGTCCCAGGCGTCCCAGATGTCCCATATGTCCGTAACGTCCCAGACGTCCCAGATGTTCAATATGTCCCATATGTCCCTATTGTCCCAGGCGTCCCAGACGTCCTAGATGTCCCAAATGTCCTTAACGTCCCAGACGTCCCAGATGTCCCATATGTCCCATATGTTTCTAATGTCCCAGGCGTCCTAGATGTTCCATATGTCCCTAAAGTCCCAGACGTACCAGATGTCCTAGATGTCCCATATGTACTTAACGTCCCAGACGTCCCAGATGTCCCATATGTCCTTAACGTTCTAGACGTCCCAGATGTCCCATAGGTCCCTAACGTCCCAGACGTCCTAGATGTCCTATATGTCCCATATGTCCCTAATGTCCCAGGCGTCCAAGACCTCCCATATGTCCCATATGTCCCTAATGTCCAGGGCGTCCTAAATGTTCCATATGTCATTAACGTCCCAGACGTCCCAGTTGTCCCATATGTCCCTAACGTCCCAGATGTTCTATATGTCCCTAACACCCCAGACGTCCTAGATGTCCCATATGTCCTTAACGTCCCACACGTTCCAGACGTCCTAGATGTCCCATATGTCCTTAAGGCGTCCCAGATGTCCAAGTCCATATGTCCCTAACGTCCAGTCCAGATGTCCATATGTCCCAATGTCCCAGATGTCCCTAAATGTCCATATGTCCTAATGTCCCAGGCGTCCCTAAATGTCCATATGTCCTCAACGTCTAAATGTCCCATATGTCCCTAACGTCCTCAGACGGCCCAGCTGTCCCGTATGTCCCTAACGTCCCTAGACGTCCTAGGACCTGGTCTTAGACGTCCAGATGTCCCATTGGTACCTAACGTCTTAGACGTCCCAGATGTCCCATATGTTTCATATGTACCTAACGTCCCAGACGTCCCAGACATCCCAGATGTCCCATATGTCCTATATGTCCCTAATGTCCCAAGCGTCCCAGATGTCCCATATGTACCGTATGTCCGTAATGTCCCAGGCGTCCTTAATGTCCCATATGTCTTTAACGTCCCAGACGTCTCAGACGTTCTAGATGTCCCATATGTCCTTAACGTCCCAGGCGTCCCAGACGTTCTAGATGTCCCATATGTCCATAACGTCCCAGGCGTCCCAGATGTTCCATATGTCCCTAACGTTCCAGACGTCCCAGATGTCCCATATGTCTCATATGTCCCTAATGTCCCAGGCGTTCCAGATGTCCCATATATCCCAGGTGTCCTAAATGTCCCATATGTCCTTAATGTCCCAGACGTCCCAGACGTTCTAGATGTCCCATATGTCCTTAACGTCCCAGGCGTCCCAGATGTTCCATATGTCCCTAACGTTCCAGACGTCCCAGATGTCCCATATGTCTCATATGTCCCTAATGTCCCAGGCGTTCCAGACGTACCATATGTCCCATATGTCCCTAATGTCCCAGACATCCTAGATGTTTCATATGTCCCTAACGTCCCAAACGTCCTAAATGTCCCATATGTCCCTAACGTCCCAGTCGTCCCAGCTGTCCCGTATGTCCCTAACGTCTCAGACGTCCTAGACGTCCTAGATGTCCCATATGTCCCTAACGTCCCAGTTGTCAAATTTTGTTTTATAAATCCCTAACGTCCCAGAGGTCCCAGACGTCCCAGATGTCCCATATATTTTATACGTCCCGAATGTCCCAGGCGTACCAGATGGCCCATATGTACCATATTTCCCTAATGTCCCAGGCGTCCTAAATGTCCCATATGTCCTTAACGTCCCACACGTTCCAGACGTCCTAGATGTCCCATATGTCCTTAACGTCCTAGACGTCCCAGATGTCCCATATGTCCCTAACGTCCACACGTCCCAGATGTCCCATATGTCCCATATGTCCCTAATGTCCCAGGCGTCCTAAATGTTCCATATGTCTCTAACGTCCCAGACGTCCTAAATGTCCCATATGTCCCTAACGTCTCAGACGTCCCAGCTGTCCCGTATGTCCCTAACGTCCCAGACGTCCCAGACGTGCTAGATGTCCCATATGTCCCTAACGTCCCTAACGTCCTAGATGTCCTATATGTCCCTAACGTCCCAGACGTTCCAGATGTCCCATATGTCCCTAACGTCCCAGACGTCCCAGATGTCCCATATGCCCTTAACGTCCCAGACGTCCTAGATGTTCCATATGTCCTTAACGTCCCAGACGTCCCAGATGTCCCATATGTCCCATATGTCCCTAATCTCCCAGGCGTCCCAGGCGTCCCAGACGTCCCAGCTGTCTCGTATGTCCCTAACGTCCCAGACGTCTCAGACGTCCTAGATGTCCCATATGTCACTAACGTCCCAGACGTCCTAGATGTCCCATATGTCCCTAACATCCCAGACGTATCAGACGTCGTAGATGTCCTATATGTCCTTAACGTCCCTGACGTCCCAGATGTTCCATATGTCCCTAACGTCCCAGACGTCCCAGATTTCCCATATGTCCTCAACGACCCAGACGTCCCAGATGTCCCATATGTCTCATATGTCCCTAATGTCCCAGGCGTCCCAGATGTCCCATATGTCCCATATGTCGCTAATGTCCCAAACGTTCTAAATGTCCCATATGTCCTTAACGTTTCAGACGTCCCAGTCGTCCTAGATGTCCCATATGTCCTTAACGTCCCAGACGTCCCAGATGTCCCATATGTCCCATATGTCCCTAAAGTCCCCGGCGTCCTAAATGTCCCATATGTCCTTTACGTCCCAGACGTCCCAGACGTCCTAGATGTCCCATATGTCCTTAACGTCCCAGACGTCACAGATGTCCCATATGTCCCTAACGTCCCAGAAGTACCATATGTCCCATATGTCCCATATGTCCCTAATGTCCCAGGCGTCCCAGATGTGCATATGTCCCTAACGTCCCATACGTCCCAGACGTCCTAGATGTCCCATATGTCCTTAACGTCCCAGACGTCCCAGATGTTCCATATATCCCTAACGTCCCAGACGTCCCATATGTCCTATAGGTCCTATATGTCCCTAACGTCCCAGACGTCCCAGACGTCCTAGATGTCCCATATCTCCTTAACGTCCCAGACGTCCCAGATATCCCCTATGTTCCATATATCCCTAATGTCCCAGGCGTCCTAAATGTCCCATATGTCCTTAACGTCCCAGGCGTCCCAGATGTCCCATATGTCCGTAACGTCCCAGACGTCCCAGATGTTCAATATGTCCCATATGTCCCTAATGTCCCAGGCGTCCCAGACGTCCTAGATGTCCCAAATGTCCTTAACGTCCCAGACGTCCCAGATGTCCCATATGTCCCATATGTTTCTAATGTCCCAGATGTCCTAGATGTCCCATATGTACTTAACGTCCCAGACGTCCCAGATGTCCCATATGTCCTTAACGTTCTAGACGTCCCAGATGTCCCATAGGTCCCTAACGTCCCAGACGTCCTAGATGTCCTATATGTCCCATATGTCCCTAATGTCCCAGGCGTCCAAGACCTCCCATATGTCCCATATGTCCCTAATGTCCAGGGCGTCCTAAATGTTCCATATGTCATTAACGTCCCAGACGTCCCAGTTGTCCCATATATCCCTAACGTCCCAAATGTTCTATATGTCCCTAACACCCCAGACGTCCTAGATGTCCCATATGTCCTTAACGTCCCACACGTTCCAGACGTCCTAGATGTCCCATATGTCCTTAACGTCCTAGACGTCCCAGATGTCCCATATGTCCCTAACGTCCACACGTCCCAGATGTCCCATATGTCCCATATGTCCCTAATGTCCCAGGCGTCCTAAATGTTCCATATGTCTCTAACGTCCCAGACGTCCTAAATGTCCCATATGTCCCTAACGTCTCAGACGTCCCAGCTGTCCCGTATGTCCCTAACGTCCCAGACGTCCCAGACGTCCTAGATGTCCCATATGTCCCTAACGTCCCAAACGTCCTAGATGTCCTATATGTCCCTAACGTCCCAGACGTTCCAGATGTCCCATATGTCCCTAACGTCCCAGACGTCCCAGATGTCCCATATGCCCTTAACGTCCCAGACGTCCTAGATGTCCCATATGTCCTTAACGTCCCAGACGTCCCAGATGTCCCATATGTCCCATATGTCCCTAATCTCCCAGGCGTCCCAGGCGTCCCAGACGTCCCAGCTGTCTCGTATGTCCCTAACGTCCCAGACGTCTCAGACGTCCTAGATGTCCCATATGTCACTAACGTCCCAGACGTCCCAGATGTCCCATATGCCCTTAACGTCCCAGACGTCCTAGATGTCCCATATGTCCTTAACGTCCCAGACGTCCCAGATGTCCCATATGTCCCATATGTCCCTAATCTCCCAGGCGTCCCAGGCGTCCCAGACGTCCCAGCTGTCTCGTATATCCCTAACATCCCAGACGTCTCAGACGTCGTAGATGTCCTATATGTTTTTAACGTCCCTGACGTCCCAGATGTTCCATATGTCCCTAACGTCCCAGACGTCCCAGATGTCCCATATGTCCTCAACGACCCAGACGTCCCAGATGTCCCATATGTCTCATATGTCCCTAATGTCCCAGGCGTCCCAGATGTCCCATATGTCCCATATGTCGCTAATGTCCCAAACGTTTTAAATGTCCCATATGTCCTTAACGTTTCAGACGTCCCAGTCGTCCTAGATGTCCCATATGTCCTTAACGTCCCAGACGTCCCAGATGTCCCATATGTCCCATATGTCCCTAAAGTCCCAGGCGTCCTAAATGTCCCATATGTCCTTTACGTCCCAGACGTCCCAGACGTCCTAGATGTCCCATATGTCCTTAATGTCCCAGACGTCCCAGATGTCCCATATGTCCCTAACGTCCCAGACGTCCCATATGTCCCATATGTCCCATATGTCCCTAATGTCCCAGGCGTCCCAGATGTGCATATGTCCCTAACGTCCCATACGTCCCAGACGTCCTAGATGTCCCATATGTCCTTAACGTCCCAGACGTCCCAGATGTTCCATATATCCCTAACGTCCCAGACGTCCCATCTGTCCTATAGGTCCTATATGTCCCTAACGTCCCAGACGTCCCAGACGTCCTAGATGTCCCATATCTCCTTAACGTCCCAGACGTCCCAGATATCCCCTATGTTCCATATATCCCTAATGTCCCAGGCGTCCTAAATGTCCAATATGTCCTTAACGTCCCAGGCGTCCCAGATGTCCCATATGTCCGTAACGTCCCAGACGTCCCAGATGTTCAATATGTCCCATATGTCCCTAATGTCCCAGGCGTCCCAGACGTCCTAAATGTCCCAAATGTCCTTAACGTCCCAGACGTCCCAGATGTCCCATATGTCCCTAACGTCCCAGACGTCCCAGATGTCCCATATGTCCCATATGTCCCTAATGTCCAAGGCGTCCTAGATATTCCATATGTCCTTAACCTCCCAGACGTCCTAAATGTCCCATATGTCCCTAACGTCCCGGACGTCCCATATGTCCTTAACGTCCCAGACGGCCTAAATGTCCCATATGTTCCTAACGTCCCAGACGTCTCAGACGTCCTAGATGTCCTATATGTCCCTAACGTCCCAGACGTCTCAGACGTCCTAAATGTCCCATATGTCCCTAACGTCCCAGACGTCCCATATGTCCTTAACGTCCCAGACGTCCCAGACGTCCTAAATGTCCCATATGTCCCTAATGTCCCAGACGTCCTAGATGTTCCATATGTCCCTAACGTCCCAGACGTCTCAGATGTCCCATATGTCCCTAACGTCTCAGACGTCCCAGATGTCCCATATGTCCTTAACGTCCCAGATGTCCCATATGTCTCATATGTCCCTAATGTTCCAGGCGTCCCAGATGTCCCATATGTCCCATATGTCCCTAATGTGCCAGACGTTTTAAATGTCCCATATGTACTTAAAGTTTCAGACGTCCCAGACGTCCTAGATGTCCCATATGTCCTTAACGTCCCAGGCGTCCCAGATGTCCCATATGTCCCTAATGTCCCAGGCGCCCTAAATGTCCGATATGTCCTTAACGTCCCAGACGTCCCAGACGTCCTAGATGTGACATATGTCCTTAACGTCCCAGACGTCCCAGATGGCCCACATGTCTCTAACGTCCCAGACGTCCCATATGTCCCATATGTCCCATATGTCCCTAACGTCCCAGACGTCCTAGATGTCCCATATATCCTTAACGTCCCAGACGTCCCAGATGTCCCATATGTCTCTAACGTCCCAGACGTCCCATATGTACCATATGTCCCATATGTGCTTAATGTCCCAGGCGTCCCAAATGTCCCATATGTCCCTAACGTCCCAGACGTCCTAGATGTCCCATATATCCTTAACGTCCCAGACGTCCAAAATATCCCATATGTCCTATATCTCAATAACGTCCCAGACGTCCCATATGTCCCTAACGTCCCAGTTGTTCCATATGTCCCTAACGTCCTAGACGTCCTAAATGTCCTATATGTCCCTAACGTCCCAGACGTCCCAGTTCTCCCATATGTCCCTAACGGCCCAGACGTTCTAGATGTCCCTTATATCCTTAACGTCCCAGACGTCCCAGATGTCCCATATGTCCCTAACGTCCCAGACGTCCCAGATGTCCTATATGTCCCAAATATCCCTAATGTCCCAGGCGTCCCAGATCTCCCATATGTCCCAAATGTCCCTAATGTCCCAGGCGTCCTAAATGTCCCATATGTCCCTAACGTCCCAGACGTCCCAGATGTCCTAGATGTCCCATATGTCCTTAACGTTCCAGACGTCCCAGATGTCCCATATGTCCCTAACGTCCCAGACGTCCCAGATGTCTTAGATGTCCCATATGTCTTTAACGTTCCAGACGTCCCAGATGTCCCATATGTCCCTAACGTCCCAGACGTCCCAGATATCCCATATGTCCTTAACGTCCCAGACGTCCCAGATGTCCCATATGTCCCTAACGGCCCAGACGTTCTAGATGTCCCTTATATCCTTAACGTCCCAGACGTCCCAGATGTCCCATATGTCCCTAACGTCCCAGACGTCGCAGATGTCCTATATGTCCCATATATCCCTAATGTCCCAGGCGTCCCAGATCTCCCATATGTCCCAAATGTCCCTAATGTCCCAGGCGTCCTAAATGTCCCATATGTCCTTAACGTCCCAGACCTCCCAGACGTCCTAGATGTCCCAAATGTCCTTAACGTCCCAGACTTCCCAGATGTCCCATATGTTTCATATGTTTCTAATGTCCCAGGCGTCCTGGATGTTCCATATGTCCTTAACGTCCCAGACGTCCCAGATGTCCTAGATGTCCTATATGTCCTTAACGTCCCAGACGTCACAGATGTCCCATATGTCCCTAACGTCTCAGACGTCCCAGATGTCCCATATGTCCTTAATATCCCAGGCGTAGTAAATGTCCTATATGTCCTTAACGTCCCAGACGTCCCAGACGCCCTAGATGTCCCATATGTCCTTAACGTCCCAGACGTCCTAGATGTCCCATATGTCCTTAACGTCCCAGACGACCCAGATGTCCCATATGTAACTAACGTCCCAGACGTCCCAGATGTCCCATATGTTCCATATGTCCCTGACGTCCCAGGCGTCCCAGACGCCCTAGATGTCCCATATGTCTTTAACGTCCCAGACGTCCTAGATGTCCCATATGTCCTTAACGTCCCAGACGTCCCAGATGTCCCATATGTCCTTAACGTCCCAGGCGTCCTAAATGTCCCATATGTCCCTAACGTCCCAGACGTCTCAGACGTCCTAGATGTCCCATATGTCCCTAACGTCCCACATGTCCCTAACGTCCCAGACGTCGCAGACGTCCTAGATGTCCTATATGTCCCTAACGTCCTAGACGTACCAGATGTCCCATATGTTTCTAACGTCTCAGACGTCCCAGATGTCCCATATGTCCTTAACGTCCCAGACGTCCCAGATGTCCCATATGTCTCATATGTCCCTAATGTCCCAGGCGTCCCAGATGTCCCATATGTCCCATATGTCGCTAATGTCCCAAACGTTTTAAATGTCCCATATGTCCTTAACGTTTCAGACGTCCCAGTCGTCCTAGATGTCCCATATGTCCTTAACGTCCCAGACGTCCCAGATGTCCCATATGTCCCATATGTCCCTAAAGTCCCCGGCGTCCTAAGTGTCCCATATGTCCTTTACGTCCCAGACGTCCCAGACGTCCTAGATGTCCCATATGTCCTTAACGTCCCAGACGTCACAGATGTCCCATATGTCCCTAACGTCCCAGAAGTCCCATATGTCCCATATGTCCCATATGTCCCTAATGTCCCAGGCGTCCCAGATGTGCATATGTCCCTAACGTCCCATACGTCCCAGACGTCCTAGATGTCCCATATGTCCTTAACGTCCCAGACGTCCCAGATGTTCCATATATCCCTAACGTCCCAGACGTCCCATATGTCCTATAGGTCCTATATGTCCCTAACGTCCCAGACGTCCCAGACGTCCTAGATGTCCCATATCTCCTTAACGTCCCAGACGTCCCAGATATCTCCTATGTTCCATATATCCCTAATGTCCCAGGCGTCCTAAATGTCCCATATGTCCTTAACGTCCCAGGCGTCCCAGATGTCCCATATGTCCGTAACGTCCCAGACGTCCCAGATGTTCAATATGTCCCATATGTCCCTAATGTCCCAGGCGTCCCAGACGTCCTAGATGTCCCAAATGTCCTTAACGTCCCAGACGTCCCAGATGTCCCATATGTCCCATATGTTTCTAATGTCCCAGGCGTCCTAGATGTTCCATATGTCCCTAAAGTCCCAGACGTACCAGATGTCCTAGATGTCCCATATGTACTTAACGTCCCAGACGTCCCAGATGTCCCATATGTCCTTAACGTTCTAGACGTCCCAGATGTCCCATAGGTCCCTAACGTCCCAGACGTCCTAGATGTCCTATATGTCCCATATGTCCCTAATGTCCCAGGCGTCCAAGACCTCCATATGTCCCATATGTCCCTAATGTCCAGGGCGTCCTAAATGTTCCATATGTCATTAACGTCCCAGACGTCCCAGTTGTCCATATGTCCCTAACGTCCCAGATGTTCTATATGTCCCTAACACCGCAGACGTCCTAGATGTCCCATATGTCCTTAACGTCCCACACGTTCCAGACGTCCTAGATGTCCCATATGTCCTTAACGTCCTAGACGTCCCAGATGTCCCATATGTCCCTAACGTCCACACGTCCCAGATGTCCCATATGTCCCATATGTCCCTAATGTCCCAGGCGTCCTAAATGTTCCATATGTCTCTAACGTCCCAGACGTCCTAAATGTCCCATATGTCCGTAACGTCTCAGACGTCCCAGCTGTCCCGTATGTCCCTAACGTCCCAGACGTCCCATACGTCCTAGATGTCCCATATGTCCCTAACGTCCCAAACGTCCTAGATGTCCTATATGTCCCTAACGTCCCAGACGTTCCAGATGTCCCATATGTCCCTAACGTCCCAGACGTCCCAGATGTCCCATATGCCCTTAACGTCCCAGACGTCCTAGATGTCCCATATGTCCTTAACGTCCCAGACGTCCCAGATTTCCCATATGTCCCATATGTCCCTAATCTCCCAGGCGTCCCAGGCGTCCCAGACGTCCCAGCTGTCTCGTATGTCCCTAACGTCCCAGACGTCTCAGACGTCCTAGATGTCCCATATGTCACTAACGTCCCAGACATCCCAGATGTCCCATATGCCCTTAACGTCCCAGACGTCCTAGATGTCCCATATGTCCTTAACGTCCCAGACGTCCCAGATGTCCCATATGTCCCATATGTCCCTAATCTCCCAGGCGTCCCAGGCGTCCCAGACGTCCCAGCTGTCTCGTATGTCCCTAACGTCCCAGACGTCTCAGACGTCCTAGATGTCCCATATGTCACTAACGTCCCAGACGTCCTAGATGTCCCAAATGTCCTTAACGTCCCAGACTTCCCAGATGTCCCATATGTTTCATATGTTTCTAATGTCCCAGGCGTCCTGGATGTTCCATATGTCCTTAACGTCCCAGACGTCCCAGATGTCCTAGATGTCCTATATGTCCTTAACGTCCCAGACGTCACAGATGTCCCATATGTCCCTAACGTCTCAGACGTCCCAGATGTCCCATATGTCCTTAATATCCCAGGCGTAGTAAATGTCCTATATGTCCTTAACGTCCCAGACGTCCCAGACGCCCTAGATGTCCCATATGTCCTTAACGTCCCAGACGTCCTAGATGTCCCATATGTCCTTAACGTCCCAGACGACCCAGATGTCCCATATGTAACTAACGTCCCAGACGTCCCAGATGTCCCATATGTTCCATATGTCCCTGACGTCCCAGGCGTCCCAGACGCCCTAGATGTCCCATATGTCTTTAACGTCCCAGACGTCCTAGATGTCCCATATGTCCTTAACGTCCCAGACGTCCCAGATGTCCCATATGTCCTTAACGTCCCAGGCGTCCTAAATGTCCCATATGTCCCTAACGTCCCAGACGTCTCAGACGTCCTAGATGTCCCATATGTCCCTAACGTCCCACATGTCCCTAACGTCCCAGACGTCGCAGACGTCCTAGATGTCCTATATGTCCCTAACGTCCTAGACGTACCAGATGTCCCATATGTTTCTAACGTCTCAGACGTCCCAGATGTCCCATATGTCCTTAACGTCCCAGACGTCCCAGATGTCCCATATGTCTCATATGTCCCTAATGTCCCAGGCGTCCCAGATGTCCCATATGTCCCATATGTCGCTAATGTCCCAAACGTTTTAAATGTCCCATATGACCTTAACGTTTCAGACGTCCCAGTCGTCCTAGATGTCCCATATGTCCTTAACGTCCCAGACGTCCCAGATGTCCCATATGTCCCATATGTCCCTAAAGTCCCCGGCGTCCTAAGTGTCCCATATGTCCTTTACGTCCCAGACGTCCCAGACGTCCTAGATGTCCCATATGTCCTTAACGTCCCAGACGTCACAGATGTCCCATATGTCCCTAACGTCCCAGAAGTCCCATATGTCCCATATGTCCCATATGTCCCTAATGTCCCAGGCGTCCCAGATGTGCATATGTCCCTAACGTCCCATACGTCCCAGACGTCCTAGATGTCCCATATGTCCTTAACGTCCCAGACGTCCCAGATGTTCCATATATCCCTAACGTCCCAGACGTCCCATATGTCCTATAGGTCCTATATGTCCCTAACGTCCCAGACGTCCCAGACGTCCTAGATGTCCCATATCTCCTTAACGTCCCAGACGTCCCAGATATCTCCTATGTTCCATATATCCCTAATGTCCCAGGCGTCCTAAATGTCCCATATGTCCTTAACGTCCCAGGCGTCCCAGATGTCCCATATGTCCGTAACGTCCAGACGTCCCAGATGTTCAATATGTCCCATATGTCCCTAATGTCCCAGGCGTCCCAGACGTCCTAGATGTCCCAAATGTCCTTAACGTCCCAGACGTCCCAGATGTCCCATATGTCCCATATGTTTCTAATGTCCCAGGCGTCCTAGATGTTCCATATGTCCCTAAAGTCCCAGACGTACCAGATGTCCTAGATGTCCCATATGTACTTAACGTCCCAGACGTCCCAGATGTCCCATATGTCCTTAACGTTCTAGACGTCCCAGATGTCCCATAGGTCCCTAACGTCCCAGACGTCCTAGATGTCCTATATGTCCCATATGTCCCTAATGTCCCAGGCGTCCAAGACCTCCCATATGTCCCATATGTCCCTAATGTCCAGGGCGTCCTAAATGTTCCATATGTCATTAACGTCCCAGACGTCCCAGTTGTCCCATATGTCCCTAACGTCCCAGATGTTCTATATGTCCCTAACACCGCAGACGTCCTAGATGTCCCATATGTCCTTAACGTCCCACACGTTCCAGACGTCCTAGATGTCCCATATGTCCTTAACGTCCTAGACGTCCCAGATGTCCCATATGTCCCTAACGTCCACACGTCCCAGATGTCCCATATGTCCCATATGTCCCTAATGTCCCAGGCGTCCTAAATGTTCCATATGTCTCTAACGTCCCAGACGTCCTAAATGTCCCATATGTCCGTAACGTCTCAGACGTCCCAGCTGTCCCGTATGTCCCTAACGTCCCAGACGTCCCATACGTCCTAGATGTCCCATATGTCCCTAACGTCCCAAACGTCCTAGATGTCCTATATGTCCCTAACGTCCCAGACGTTCCAGATGTCCCATATGTCCCTAACGTCCCAGACGTCCCAGATGTCACATATGCCCTTAACGTCCCAGACGTCCTAGATGTCCCATATGTCCTTAACGTCCCAGACGTCCCAGATTTCCCATATGTCCCATATGTCCCTAATCTCCCAGGCGTCCCAGGCGTCCCAAACGTCCCAGCTGTCTCGTATGTCCCTAACGTCCCAGACGTCTCAGACGTCCTAGATGTCCCATATGTCACTAACGTCCCAGACATCCCAGATGTCCCATATGCCCTTAACGTCCCAGACGTCCTAGATGTCCCATATGTCCTTAACGTCCCAGACGTCCCAGATGTCCCATATGTCCCATATGTCCCTAATCTCCCAGGCGTCCCAGGCGTCCCAGACGTCCCAGCTGTCTCGTATGTCCCTAACGTCCCAGACGTCTCAGACGTCCTAGATGTCCCATATGTCACTAACGTCCCAGACGTCCTAGATGTCCCATATGTCCCTAACATCCCAGACGTCTCAGACGTCGTAGATGTCCTATATGTCCTTAACGTCCCTGACGTCCCAGATGTTCCATATGTCCCTAACGTCCCAGACGTCCCAGATTTCCCATATGTCCTCAACGACCCAGACGTCCCAGATGTCCCATATGTCTCATATGTCCCTAATGTCCCAGGCGTCCCAGATGTCCCATATGTCCCATATGTCGCTAATGTCCCAAACGTTTTAAATGTCCCATATGTCCTTAACGTTTCAGACGTCCCAGTCGTCCTAGATGTCCCATATGTCCTTAACGTCCCAGACGTCCCAGATGTCCCATATGTCCCATATGTCCCTAAAGTCCCCGGCGTCCTAAATGTCCCATATGTCCTTTACGTCCCAGACGTCCCAGACGTCCTAGACGTCCCATATGTCCTTAACGTCCCAGACGTCACAGATGTCCCATATGTCCCTAACGTCCCAGAAGTCCCATATGTCCCATATGTCCCATATGTCCCTAATGTCCCAGGCGTCCCAGATGTGCATATGTCCCTAACATCCCAGACGTCTCAGACGTCGTAGATGTCCTATATGTCCTTAACGTCCCTGACGTCCCAGATGTTCCATATGTCCCTAACGTCCCAGACGTCCCAGATTTCCCATATGTCCTCAACGACCCAGACGTCCCAGATGTCCCATATGTCTCATATGTCCCTAATGTCCCAGGCGTCCCAGATGTCCCATATGTCCCATATGTCGCTAATGTCCCAAACGTTTTAAATGTCCCATATGTCCTTAACGTTTCAGACGTCCCAGTCGTCCTAGATGTCCCATATGTCCTTAACGTCCCAGACGTCCCAGATGTCCCATATGTCCCATATGTCCCTAAAGTCCACGGCGTCCTAAATGTCCCATATGTCCTTTACGTCCCAGACGTCCCAGACGTCCTAGACGTCCCATATGTCCTTAACGTCCCAGACGTCACAGATGTCCCATATGTCCCTAACGTCCCAGAAGTCCCATATGTCCCATATGTCCCATATGTCCCTAATGTCCCAGGCGTCCCAGATGTGCATATGTCCCTAACGTCCCATACGTCCCAGACGTCCTAGATGTCCGATATGTCCTTAACGTCCCAGACGTCCCAGATGTTCCATATATCCCTAACGTCCCAGACGTCCCATATGTCCTATAGGTCCTATATGTCCCTAACGTCCCAGACGTCCCAGACGTCCTAGATGTCCCATATCTCCTTAACGTCCCAGACGTCCCAGATATCCCCTATGTTCCATATATCCCTAATGTCCCAGGCGTCCTAAATGTCCCATATGTCCTTAACGTCCCAGGCGTCCCAGATGTCCCATATGTCCGTAACGTCCCAGACGTCCCAGATGTTCAATATGTCCCATATGTCCCTAATGTCCCAGGCGTCCCAGACGTCCTAGATGTCCCAAATGTCCTTAACGTCCCAGACGTCCCAGATGTCCCATATGTCCCATATGTTTCTAATGTCCCAGGCGTCCTAGATGTTCCATATGTCCCTAAAGTCCCAGACGTACCAGATGTCCTAGATGTCCCATATGTACTTAACGTCCCAGACGTCCCAGATGTCCCATATGTCCTTAACGTTCTAGACGTCCCAGATGTCCCATAGGTCCCTAACGTCCCAGACGTCCTAGATGTCCTATATGTCCCATATGTCCCTAATGTCCCAGGCGTCCAAGACCTCCCATATGTCCCATATGTCCCTAATGTCCAGGGCGTCCTAAATGTTCCATATGTCATTAACGTCCCAGACGTCCCAGTTGTCCCATATGTCCCTAACGTCCCAGATGTTCTATATGTCCCTAACACCGCAGACGTCCTAGATGTCCCATATGTCCTTAACGTCCCACACGTTCCAGACGTCCTAGATGTCCCATATGTCCTTAACGTCCTAGACGTCCCAGATGTCCCATATGTCCCTAACGTCCACACGTCCCAGATGTCCCATATGTCCCATATGTCCCTAATGTCCCAGGCGTCCTAAATGTTCCATATGTCTCTAACGTCCCAGACGTCCTAAATGTCCCATATGTCCCTAACGTCTCAGACGTCCCAGCTGTCCCGTATGTCCCTAACGTCCCAGACGTCCCAGACGTCCTAGATGTCCCATATGTCCCTAACGTCCCAAACGTCCTAGATGTCCTATATGTCCCTAACGTCCCAGACGTTCCAGATGTCCCATATGTCCCTAACGTCCCAGACGTCCCAGATGTCCCATATGCCCTTAACGTCCCAGACGTCCTAGATGTCCCATATGTCCATAACGTCCCAGACGTCCCAGATGTCCCATATGTCCCATATGTCCCTAATCTCCCAGGCGTCCCAGGCGTCCCAGACGTTCCAGCTGTCTCGTATGTCCCTAACGTCCCAGACGTCTCAGACGTCCTAGATGTCCCATATGTCACTAACGTCCCAGACGTCCCAGATGTCCCATATGCCCTTAACGTCCCAGACGTCCTAGATGTCCCATATGTCCTTAACGTCCCAGACGTCCCAGATGTCCCATATGTCCCATATGTCCCTAATCTCCCAGGCGTCCCAGGCGTCCCAGACGTCCCAGCTGTCTCGTATATCCCTAACATCCCAGACGTCTCAGACGTCGTAGATGTCCTATATGTCCTTAACGTCCCTGACGTCCCAGATGTTCCATATGTCCCTAACGTCCCAGACGTCCCAGATGTCCCATATGTCCTCAACGACCCAGACGTCCCAGATGTCCCATATGTCTCATATGTCCCTAATGTCCCAGGCGTCCCAGATGTCCCATATGTCCCATATGTCGCTAATGTCCCAAACGTTTTAAATGTCCCATATGTCCTTAACGTTTCAGACGTCCCAGTCGTCCTAGATGTCCCATATGTCCTTAACGTCCCAGACGTCCCAGATGTCCCATATGTCCCATATGTCCCTAAAGTCCCAGGCGTATTAAATGTCCCATATGTCCTTTACGTCCCAGACGTCCCAGACGTCCTAGATGTCCCATATGTCCTTAATGTCCCAGACGTCCCAGATGTCCCATATGTCCCTAACGTCCCAGACGTCCTATATGTCCCATATGTCCCATATGTCCCATATGTCCCATATGTCCCTAATGTCCCAGGCGTCCCAGATGTGCATATGTCCCTAACGTCCCATACGCCCCAGACGTCCTAGATGTCCCATATGTCCTTAACGTCCCAGACGTCCCAGATGTTCCATATATCCCTAACGTCCCAGACGTCCCATATGTCCTATAGGTCCTATATGTCCCTAACGTCCCAGACGTCCCAGACGTCCTAGATGTCCCATATCTCCTTAACGTCCCAGACGTCCCAGATATCCCCTATGTTCCATATATCCCTAATGTCCCAGGCGTCCTAAATGTCCCATATGTCCTTAACGTCCCAGGCGTCCCAGATGTCCCATATGTCCGTAACGTCCCAGACGTCCCAGATGTTCAATATGTCCCATATGTCCCTAATGTCCCAGGCGTCCCAGACGTCCTAGATGTCCCAAATGTCCTTAACGTCCCAGACGTCCCAGATGTTCCATATGTCCCATATGTTTCTAATGTCCCAGGCGTCCTAGATGTTCCATATGTCCCTAAAGTCCCAGACGTACCAGATGTCCTAGATGTCCCATATGTACTTAACGTCCCAGACGTCCCAGATGTCCCATATGTTTTTAACGTTCTAGACGTCCCAGATGTCCCATAGGTCCCTAACGTCCCAGACGTCCTAGATGTCCTATATGTCCCATATGTCCCTAATGTCCCAGGCGTCCAAGACCTCCCATATGTCCCATATGTCCCTAATGTCCAGGGCGTCCTAAATGTCCCATATGTCATTAACGTCCCAGACGTCCCAGATGTCCTATATGTCCCATATGTCCCTAATGTACCAGGCGTCAAGACCTCCCATATGTCCCATATGTCCCTAATGTCCCAGGCATCCTAAATGTCCCATATGCTCTTAACGTCCCAGACGTCCCAGACGCCCTAGATGTCCCATATGTCCTAAACGTCCCAGACGTCCCAGACGTCCTAGATGTCCCATATGTCCTAAACGTCCCAGACGTCCCAGATATCCCATATGTCCCATATGTCCCTAATGTCCCAGGCATCTTAAATGTCCCATATGTCCTTAACGTCCCAGGCGTCCCAGATGTTCCATATGCCCGTAACGTCCCAGACGTCCCAGATGTTCAATGTGTCCCATATGTCCCTAACGTCCCAGATGTTCTATATGTCCCTAACATCCCAGACGTCCTAGATGTCTTATATGTCCTTAACGTCCCAGACGTCCCAGATGTCCCATATGTCAATAACGTCCCAGACGTCCCAGATGTCCTATATGTCCCATATGTCCCTAATGTACCAGGCGTCAAGACCTCCCATATGTCCCATATGTCCCTAATGTCCCAGGCATCCTAAATGTCCCATATGCTCTTAACGTCCCAGACGTCCCAGACGCCCTAGATGTCCCATATGTCCTAAACGTCCCAGACGTCCCAGACGTCCTAGATGTCCCATATGTCCTAAACGTCCCAGACGTCCCAGATATCCCATATGTCCCATATGTCCCTAATGTCCCAGGCATCCTAAATGTCCCATATGTCCTTAACGTCCCAGGCGTCCCAGATGTTCCATATGCCCGTAACGTCCCAGACGTCCCAGATGTTCAATGTGTCCCATATGTCCCTAATGTCCCAGGCGTCCCAGATGTCCCATATGTCCCAAATGTCCCTAATGTCCCAGGCGTCCTAAATGTCCTATATGTCCTTAACGTTCCAGACGTCCCAGACGTCTTAGATGTCCCAAATGTCCTTAACGTCCCAGACGTCCCAGATGTCCCATATGTCCCATATGTTTCTAATGTCCCAGGTGTCCTAGATGTTCCATATGTCCCTAACGTCCCAGACGTCCCAGATGTCCTAGTTGTCCCATATGTCCTTTACGTCCCAGACGTCCCAGATGTCCCATATGACCTTAACGTCCCAGACGTCCCAGATGTCCCATATGTCCCATATGTTTCTAATGTCCCAGGCGTCCTAGATGTTCCATATGTCCCTAAAGTCCCAGACGTACCAGATGTCCTAGATGTCACATATGTACTTAACGTCCCAGACGTCCCAGATGTCCCATATGTCCTTAACGTTCTAGACGTCCCAGATGTCCCATAGGTCCCTAATGTCCCAGGCGTCCTAATCGTCCCATATGTCCTTAACGTCACAGACGTCCCAGACGCCCTAGATGTCCCATATGTCATTAACGTCCCGGGCGTCCCAGATGTCCCATATGTCCCTAACGTCCCAGACGTCCCAGATGTCCCATATGTCCCATATGTTCCTAATGTCCGAGGCGTCCCAGATGTCCCATATGTCCCATATGTCCCTAATGTCCCAGGCGTCCTAAATGTCCCATATGTCCTTAACGTTCCAGACGTCCCAGACGTCATAGATGTCCCATATGTCCTTAAAGTCCCAGACGTGTCAGATGTCCCATAGGTCCCTATTGTCCCAGGCGTCCTAATCGTCCCATATGTCCTTAACGTCCCAGACGTCCCAGACGCCCTAGATGTCCCATATGTCATTAACGTCCCGGACGTCCCAGATGTCCCATATGTCCCTAACGTCCCAGACGTCCCAGATGTCCCATATGTCCCATATGTCCCTAATGTCCGAGGCGTCCCAGATGTCCCATATGTCCCTAATGTCCCAGGCGTCCTAAATGTCCCATATATCCTTAACGTTCCAGACATCCCAGCTGTCCCGTATGTCCCTAACTTCCCTGACGTCCCAGACGTCCTAAATGTCCCATATGTCGCTAACGTCCCAGACGTCCCAGCTGTCCCGTATGTCCCTAACTTCCCTGACGTCCCAGACGTCCTAAATGTCCCATATGTCGCTAACGTCCCAGACGTCCTAGATGTTTTATATGTCCCTAACGTCCCAGACGTCCCAGATGTTTCATATGTCCCACATGTCTCTAATGTCCCAGGCTTCCCAGATGTCGCATATGTCCCATATGTCCCTAATGTCCCAGGCGTCCTAAATGTCCCATATGTCCATAACGTCCCAGACGTCCCAGACGCCCTAGATGTCCCATATGCCCTTAACGTCCCAGACGTCCCAGACGTCCCAAATGTTCCATATGTTCCATATGTCCCTAATATCCCAGGCGTCTCAGATGTCCCATATGTCAATAACGTCCCAGACGTCCCAGATGTCCTATATGTCCCATATGTCCCTAATGTCCCAGGCGTCCAAGACCTCCCATATGTCCCATATGTCCCTAATGTCCAGGGCGTCCTAAATGTCCCATATGTCATTAACGTCCCAGACGTCCCAGATGTCCCATATTTCCCTAACGTCCCAGATGTTCTATACGTCCCTAACATCCCAGACGTCCTAGATGTCTTATATGTCCTTAACGTCCCAACGTCCCAGATGTCCCATATGTCAATAACGTCCCAGACGTCCCAGATGTCCTATATGTCCCATATGTCCCTAATGTACCAGGCGTCAAGACCTCCCATATGTCCCATATGTCCCTAATGTCCCAGGCATCCTAAATGTCCCATATGCTCTTAACGTCCCAGACGTCCCAGACGCCCTAGATGTCCCATATGTCCTAAACGTCCCAGACGTCCCAGATATCCCATATGTCCCATATGTCCCTAATGTCCCAGGCATCCTAAATGTCCCATATGTCCTTAACGTCCCAGGCGTCCCAGATGTTCAATGTGTCCCATATGTCCCTAATGTCCCAGGCGTCCCAGATGTCCCATATGTCCCAAATGTCCCTAATGTCCCAGGCGTCCTAAATGTCCTATATGTCCTTAACGTTCCAGACGTCCCAGACGTCTTAGATGTCCCAAATGTCCTTAACGTCCCAGACGTCCCAGATGTCCCATATGTCCCATATGTTTCTAATGTCCCAGGTGTCCTAGATGTTCCATATGTCCCTAATGTCCCAGACGTCCCAGATGTCCTAGTTGTCCCATATGTCCTTTACGTCCCAGACGTCCCAGATGTCCCATATGACCTTAACGTCCCAGACGTCCCAGATGTCCCATATGTCCCATATGTTTCTAATGTCCCAGGCGTCCTAGATGTTCCATATGTACTTAACGTCCCAGACGTCCTAGATGTCCCATATGTCCTTAACGTTCTAGACGTCCCAGATGTCCCATAGGTCCCTAATGTCCCAGGCGTCCTAATCGTCCCATATGTCCTTAACGTCACAGACATCCCAGACGCCCCAGATGTCCCATATGTCCCTAATGTCCCAGGCGTCCTAAATGTCCCATATATCCTTAACGTTCCAGACGTCCCAGACGTCATAGATGTTCCATATGTCCCTAACGTCTAAGACGTCCTAAATGTCCCATATGTCCCTAACGTCCCAGACGTCCCAGCTGTCCCGTATGTCCCTAACTTCCCTGACGTCCCAGACGTCCTAAATGTCCCATATGTCGCTAACGTCCCAGACGTCCTAGATGTTTTATATGTCCCTAACGTCCCAGACGTCCCAGATGTTTCATATGTCCCACATGTCCCTAATGTCCCAGGCTTCCCAGATGTCGCATATGTCCCATATGTCCCTAATGTCCCAGGCGTCCTAAATGTCCCATATGTCCATAACGTCCCAGACGTCCCAGACGCCCTAGATGTCCCATATGCCCTTAACGTCCCAGACGTCCCAGACGTCCCAAATGTTCCATATGTTCCATATGTCCCTAATATCCCAGGCGTCTCAGATGTCCCATATATCCCTAACGACCTAGGCGTCCTAAATGTCCCATATGTCCTTAACGTCCCAGACGTCCCGGGCGTCCTAAATGTCGCTTATGTCTCTAATGTCCCAGACGTCTCAGCTGTCGCGTATGTCCCTAACGTCCCAGACGTCCGAGATGTCCTAGATATCATATATGTCTCTAACGTCACAGACGTCCTAGATGTCCTATATGTTCCTAACGTCCCAGATGTCCCATATGTCAATAAAGTCCCAGACGTCCCAGATGTCCAATATGTCCCTAAAATCCCAGACGTCCTAGATGTCCCATATGTCCTTAACGTCCCAGACGTCCCAGATGACCCATACGTCCCTAATGTCCCAGACGTCCCAGATGCCCCAAAGGTCTTATATATCCCTAATGTCCCAGGCGTATTAGATGTCCCATATGTCCCATATGTCCCTAATGTGCCAGGCGTCCTAAATGTCCCATATGTCCTTAACGTCCCAGACGTCCCAGATGTACCATATGTCCCTAACGTCCCAGACGTCCCAGATGTCCCATATGTCCCATATGTCCCTAATGTCCCAGGCGTCCCAGATGTACCATATGTCCCTAACGTCCCAGACGTCCCAGATGTCCCATATGTCCCATATGTCCCTAATGTCCCAGGCGTCCTAGATATTTCATATGTTCCTAACGTCCCAGACGTCTTAAATGTCCCTAACGTCCCAGACGTCCCAGATGTCCCATATGTCCTTAATGTCCCAGGCGTCCTAGATATTCCATATGTTCCTAACGTCCCAGACGTCTTAAATGTCCCTAACGTCCCAGACGTCCCAGATGTCCCATATGTCCTTAACGTCCCAGACGTCCCAGACGTCCTAAATGTCCCATATGTCCCTAATGTCTCAGACGTCCTAGATGTCCCATATGTCCCTAACGTCCCAGACGTCTCAGACGTCCTAGATGTCCCATATGTCCCTAACGTCCCAGACGTTCTAGATGTCACATATGTCCCTAACGTCCCAGACGTCTCAGATGTCCTAGATGTCCTATATGTCCCTAAAGTCCCAGACGTCTCAGATGTCCCATATGTCCTTAACGTCTCAGACGTCCCAGATGTCCCATATGTCCTTAACGTCGAAGACGTGTCAGATGTCCCATATGTCTCATATGTCCCTAATGTCCAAGGCGTCTCAGATGTCCCATATGTCCCTAATGTCCCAGATGTTTTAAATGTCCCATATATCCTTAACGTTTCAGACGTCACATACGTCCTAGATGTCCCATATATTCTTAACGTCTCAGACGTCCCAGATGTCCCATATGTCCCATATGTCCCTATTGTCCCAGGCGCCCTAGATGTCCCATATGTTCTTAAGGTCCCAGACGTCTTAGACGTCCTAGATGTCCCATATGTTCTTAACGTCCCAGACGTCCCAGATGTCCCATATGTCTCTAACGTCCCAGACGTCCCATATGTCCCATATGTCCTTAATGTCCCAGGTGTCCCAAATGTCCCATATGTCCCTAAAGTCCCAGACGTCCTAGATGTCCCATATATCCTTAACGTCCCAGACGTCCCAGTATATCCCATATGTCCTATACCTCCCTAACGTACCAGACGTCCCAGATGTCCCATATGTCCCTAACGTCCCAGATATTCCATATGTCCCTAACGTCCCAGACGTCCTAGATGTCTTATATGTCCCTAACGTCCCAGACGTCCCAGATCTCCCATGTGTCCCTAACGTCCCAGACGTCCTAGATGTCCTATATGTCCCATATGTCCCTAATGTCCCAGATGTCCAAGACCTCCCATATGTCCCATATGTCCCTAATGCCCAGGGCGTCCTAAATGTCCCATATGTCATTAACGTCCCAGACGTCCCAGATGTCCCATATGTCCCTAACGTCCCAGATGTTCCATATGTCCCTAACATCCCAGACGTCCTAGATGTCTTATATGTCCTTAACGTCCCAGACGTCCCAGATGTCCCATATGTCAATAACGTCCCAGACGTCCCAGATGTCCTATATGTCCCATATGTCCCTAATGTACCAGGCGTCAAGACCTCCCATATGTCCCATATGTCCCTAATGTCCCAGGCATCCTAAATGTCCCATATGCTCTTAACGTCCCAGACGTCGCAGACGCCCTAGATGTCCCATATGTCCTAAACGTCCCAGACGTCCCAGACGTCCTAGATGTCCCATATGTCCTAAACGTCCCAGACGTCCCAGATATCCCATATGTCCCATATGTCCCTAATGTCCCAGGCCTCCTAAATGTCCCATATGTCCTTAACGTCCCAGGCGTCCCAGATGTTCCATATGCCCGTAACGTCCCAGACGTACCAGATGTTCAATGTGTCCCATATGTCCCTAATGTCCCAGGCGTCCCAGATGTCCCATATGTCCCAAATGTCCCTAATGTCCCAGGCGTCCTAAATGTCCTATATGTCCCATATGTTTCTAATGTCCCAGGCGTCCTAGATGTTCCATATGTCCCTAACGTCCCAGACGTCCCAGATGTCCTAGTTGCCCCATATGTCCTTAACGTCCCAGACGTCCCAGATGTCCCATATGTCCTTAACGTCCCAGACGTCCCAGATGTCCCATATGTCCCATATGTTTCTAATGTCCCAGGCGTCCTAGATGTTCCATATGTCCCTAACGTCCCAGACGTCCCAGATGTCCTAGTTGTCCCATATGTCCTTAACGTCCCAGACGTCCCAGATGTCCCATATGTCCTTAACGTCCCAGACGTCCCAGATGTCCCATATGTCCCTAATGTCCCAGGCATCCTAAATGTCCCATATGCTCTTAACGTCCCAGACGTCCCAGACGCCCTAGATGTCCCACATGTCATTAACGTCCCGGACGTCCCAGATGTCCCATATGTCCCTAACGTCCCAGACGTCCCAGATGTCCCATATGTCCCATATGTCCCTAATGTCCGAGGCGTCCCAGATGTCCCATATGTCCCATATGTCCCTAATGTCCCAGGCGTCCTAAATGTCCCATATGTCCTTAACGTCCCAGACGTCCCAGACGTCCTAGATGTCCCATATGTCCTTAAAGTCCCAGACGTCCCAGATGTCCCATATGTCCCATGTGTCCTTAATGACCCAGGCGTCCTAGATGTTCCATATGTCCCTAACGTCTAAGACGTCCTAAATGTCCCATATGTCCCAGACGTCCCAGCTGTCCCGTATGTCCCTAACGTCCCTGACGTCCCAGACGTCCTAGATGTCCTATATATCTCTAACGTCCCAGACGTCCCAGATGTCCCATATGTCCCACATGTCCCTAATGTCCCAGGCGTCCCAGATGTCGCATATGTCCCATATGTCCCTAATGTCCTAGGCGTCCTAAATGTCCCACATGTCCATAACGTCCCAGACGTCCCAGACGCCCTAGATGTCCCATATGCCTTTAACGTCCCAGACGTCCCAAACGTCCCAAATGTCCCATATGTTCCATATGTCCCTAATGTCCCAGGCGTCTCAGATGTCCCATATGTCCCATATGTCAGTAACGTCCTAGGCGACCTAAATGTCCCATATGTCCTTAACGTCCCAGACGTTACGGACTTCCTAAATGTCGCATATGACTCTAACGTCCCAGACGTCTCAGCTGTCCCGTATGTCCCTAACGTCCCAAACGTCCGAGATCTCCTAGATGTCCCATATGTCTCTAACGTCACAAACGTCCTAGATGTCCTATATATTCCTAACGTCCCAGATGTCCCATATGTCCCCAAACTCCCAGACGTCTCAGATGTCCCATAAGTCCCTAACGTCCCAGACGTCCTAGATGTCCCATATGTCCTTAACGTCCCAGACGTCCCAGATGAGCCATATGTCCCTAACGTCCCAGACGTCCCAGATGTCCCAAAGTTCTTATATATCCTTAATGTCCCAGGCGTATTAGATGTCCCATATGTCCCATAGGTCCCTAATGTGCCAGGCGTCCTAAATGTCCCATATGTCTTTAACGTCCCGGACGTCCCAGACGTCCTAGATGTCCCATATGTCCTTAACGTCCCAGACGTCCCATATGTCCCATATGTCCCTAATGTCCCAGGCGTCCTAGATATTCCATATGTCCCTAACGTCCCATACGTCCCATATGTCCTTAACGTCCCAGACGTCCCAGACGTCCTAAATGTCCCATAAGTCCTAAGCCTTACAGATGTCCCATATGTCCCATATGTCCCTAATGTCCCAGGCGTCCTAAACGCCCCATATGTCCCATATGTCCTTAACGTCCCAGACGTCCTAGATGTCCCACATGTCCTTAACGTCCCATACGTCCCAGATGTCCCATATGTCCCATATGTCCCTAACGTCCAAGGCGTCCTAAATGTCCCATATGTCCTTAACGTCCCAGACGTCCCAAACGTCCTAGATGTCCCATATGTCCTTAACGTCCCATACGTTCCAGATGTCCCATATGTCCCTAACGTGCCAGACGTCCCAGATGTCCCATATGTCCCTAATGTCCCAGGCCTTACAGATGTCCCATATGTCCCTAATGTCCCAGGCGTCCTAAACGCCCCATATGTCCCTAATGTCCCAGGCGTCCTAGATGTCCCATATGTCCCTAATGTCCCAGGCGTCCTAAATGTCCCATATGTCCTTAACGTCCCAGACGTCCCAAACGTCCTAAATGTCCCATATGTCCTTAACGTGCCAGACGTTTCAGATGTCCTATATGTCCCTAACGTCCCAGACGTCCCAGATGTCCCATATGTCCCTAACGTCCCAGGCGTCCCAGATGTCCTAGATGTCCCATATGTCCTTAACGTCCCAGGCGTCCCAGATGTCCCATATGTCGATAACGTCCCAGACGTCCCAGATGTCCCATATGTTTCATATGTTTCTAATGTGTCAGCCGTCCAAGATGTTCTATATGTCCCTAACGTCCCAGACGTCCCAGATGTCCTAGATGTCCCATATGTCCTTAACTTCCCAGACGTCTCAGATGTCCCATATGTCCCTAACGTCCCAGACGTCCCAGTTGTCCCATATGTCCCTAATGTCCCAGGCGTCCTAAATATCCCATATGTCCTTAACGTCCCAGACGTCCCAGACGCCCTAGATGTCCCGTATGTCTTTACCGTCCCAGACGTCCCAGACGTCCTAGATTTCCCATATGCCCTTAACGTCCCAGACGTCCCAGATGTCCCATATGTCCCAAGCATCCCAGACGTCCCAGATGTCCCATATGTTCTTAACGTCCCAGACGTTTCAGATGTCCCATATGTCCTTAACGTCCAAGACGTCCCAGATGTCCCATTGTTACCTAACGTCTTAGACGTCCCAGATGTCCCATATGTTTCATATGTACCTAACGTCCCAGACGTCCCAGACGTCCCAGATGTCCCATATGTCCTATATGTCCCTAATGTCCCAAGCGTCCCAGATGTCCCATATGTACCGTATGTCCGTAATGTCCCAGGCGTCCTTAATGTCCCATATGTCTTTAACGTCCCAGACGTCTCAGACGTTCTAGATGTCCCATATGTCCTTAACGTCCCAGGCGTCCCAGACGTTCTAGATGTCCCATATGTCCTTAACGTCCCAGGCGTCCCAGATGTTCCATATGTCCCTAACGTTCCAGACGTCCAAGATGTCCCATATGTCTCATATGTCCCTAATGTCCCAGGCGTTCCAGATGTCCCATATATCCCAGGCGTCCTAAATGTCCCATATGTCCTTAACGTCCCAGACGTCCCAGACGTTCTAGATGTCCCATTTGTCCTTAACGTCCCAGGCGTCCCAGATGTTCCATATGTCCCTAACGTTCCAGACGTCCCAGATGTCCCATATGTCTCATATGTCCCTAACGTCCCATACGTCCCAGACGTCCTAGATGTCCGATATGTCCTTAACGTCCCAGACGTCCCAGATGTTCCATATATCCCTAACGTCCCAGACGTCCCATATGTCCTATAGGTCCTATATGTCCCTAACGTCCCAGACGTCCCAGACGTCCTAGATGTCCCATATCTCCTTAACGTCCCAGACGTCCCAGATATCCCCTATGTTCCATATATCCCTAATGTCCCAGGCGTCCTAAATGTCCCATATGTCCTTAACGTCCCAGGCGTCCCAGATGTCCCATATGTCCGTAACGTCCCAGACGTCCCAGATGTTCAATATGTCCCATATGTCCCTAATGTCCCAGGCGTCCCAGACGTCCTAGATGTCCCAAATGTCCTTAACGTCCCAGACGTCCCAGATGTCCCATATGTCCCATATGTTTCTAATGTCCCAGGCGTCCTAGATGTTCCATATGTCCCTAAAGTCCCAGACGTACCAGATGTCCTAGATGTCCCATATGTACTTAACGTCCCAGACGTCCCAGATGTCCCATATGTCCTTAACGTTCTAGACGTCCCAGATGTCCCATAGGTCCCTAACGTCCCAGACGTCCTAGATGTCCTATATGTCCCATATGTCCCTAATGTCCCAGGCGTCCAAGACCTCCCATATGTCCCATATGTCCCTAATGTCCAGGGCGTCCTAAATGTTCCATATGTCATTAACGTCCCAGACGTCCCAGTTGTCCCATATGTCCCTAACGTCCCAGATGTTCTATATGTCCCTAACACCGCAGACGTCCTAGATGTCCCATATGTCCTTAACGTCCCACACGTTCCAGACGTCCTAGATGTCCCATATGTCCTTAACGTCCTAGACGTCCCAGATGTCCCATATGTCCCTAACGTCCACACGTCCCAGATGTCCCATATGTCCCATATGTCCCTAATGTCCCAGGCGTCCTAAATGTTCCATATGTCTCTAACGTCCCAGACGTCCTAAATGTCCCATATGTCCCTAACGTCTCAGACGTCCCAGCTGTCCCGTATGTCCCTAACGTCCCAGACGTCCCAGACGTCCTAGATGTCCCATATGTCCCTAACGTCCCAAACGTCCTAGATGTCCTATATGTCCCTAACGTCCCAGACGTTCCAGATGTCCCATATGTCCCTAACGTCCCAGACGTCCCAGATGTCCCATATGCCCTTAACGTCCCAGACGTCCTAGATGTCCCATATGTCCATAACGTCCCAGACGTCCCAGATGTCCCATATGTCCCATATGTCCCTAATCTCCCAGGCGTCCCAGGCGTCCCAGACGTTCCAGCTGTCTCGTATGTCCCTAACGTCCCAGACGTCTCAGACGTCCTAGATGTCCCATATGTCACTAACGTCCCAGACGTCCCAGATGTCCCATATGCCCTTAACGTCCCAGACGTCCTAGATGTCCCATATGTCCTTAACGTCCCAGACGTCCCAGATGTCCCATATGTCCCATATGTCCCTAATCTCCCAGGCGTCCCAGGCGTCCCAGACGTCCCAGCTGTCTCGTATATCCCTAACATCCCAGACGTCTCAGACGTCGTAGATGTCCTATATGTCCTTAACGTCCCTGACGTCCCAGATGTTCCATATGTCCCTAACGTCCCAGACGTCCCAGATGTCCCATATGTCCTCAACGACCCAGACGTCCCAGATGTCCCATATGTCTCATATGTCCCTAATGTCCCAGGCGTCCCAGATGTCCCATATGTCCCATATGTCGCTAATGTCCCAAACGTTTTAAATGTCCCATATGTCCTTAACGTTTCAGACGTCCCAGTCGTCCTAGATGTCCCATATGTCCTTAACGTCCCAGACGTCCCAGATGTCCCATATGTCCCATATGTCCCTAAAGTCCCAGGCGTATTAAATGTCCCATATGTCCTTTACGTCCCAGACGTCCCAGACGTCCTAGATGTCCCATATGTCCTTAATGTCCCAGACGTCCCAGATGTCCCATATGTCCCTAACGTCCCAGACGTCCTATATGTCCCATATGTCCCATATGTCCCATATGTCCCATATGTCCCTAATGTCCCAGGCGTCCCAGATGTGCATATGTCCCTAACGTCCCATACGCCCCAGACGTCCTAGATGTCCCATATGTCCTTAACGTCCCAGACGTCCCAGATGTTCCATATATCCCTAACGTCCCAGACGTCCCATATGTCCTATAGGTCCTATATGTCCCTAACGTCCCAGACGTCCCAGACGTCCTAGATGTCCCATATCTCCTTAACGTCCCAGACGTCCCAGATATCCCCTATGTTCCATATATCCCTAATGTCCCAGGCGTCCTAAATGTCCCATATGTCCTTAACGTCCCAGGCGTCCCAGATGTCCCATATGTCCGTAACGTCCCAGACGTCCCAGATGTTCAATATGTCCCATATGTCTGTTACGTTCCAATTTTTTAAGTAGCTTCGAGCGCCTGATTTTAGGCAATACTTAGTGCTCGGTTAGCCGAGTTGCCTGTAATGTCATTGTAGATTTCGGTCCTCAAGCTCTCGCATCTTGAGAGAGGTGGCGCGCAATGTAACGATTTTTGAATCGAACCTTGTTCATTTTAGTCGCTAGTGTATGATCCTTGAGATCGACCCGATTCGTCAATTTTGACGTAAGAAATTCTCTGATTGGCTAGTTGCTAGAGGCCATGTTAACGTTTATCGATTTTTGGCAAACAATTGAATCGACTTGGTTTGGCGTCCATTATGGGATGTAATTGTACCCGCTTCGTCTTGTGCTAATTGTTGAGTTTTTGGCCGATGTTCGCCCATTCCTGGGAAATGTAGTTTGTGCAGAAGTCCTCAGGGACCATAGCGCTAGATGCTTGTGTGCGAAATTCTGTTTAATCCTTGGTATGTAATCTTGTTCATTTTAAGTGCAAATTTCTAATTTGGACGTTCCTACACAGGGGACTTCTTCTACTTCGACTTCTATCTGTTTTCTGCTGGACCAGATTTTAGCAGCGACCTCGCTGAAACCTGCTTGATGTTGTCTCGAATTTGTGCAATGTTTTCTTGGTGAGGTTAAAACCACGTGTTTGTCCCACCGTGCGGATCTCTGGGGCCCAGGCTGAGCAATTCACCTGCAGGACTCCACCGATTGGAGCCTTCCACCCAAAGGGACTCCATTTAATTCTCCGCTGGAGGTTTGAAGAACCATCGAACCAGGTGTTGTACGATTTCTTGTCAATTGTATTTCTGTTCATTAATTGCGTCGTTGCTGCCATGAATTGAAATGCAGCTATTATGCTTTGTCAACGTAGAAAATATTTATGGGTTTTATTTGGGGAAATGCTCACGAGGACAATGTCCCGTCATTTTCATTAATTTAAATTAATTAAACTGCGATCAGTGCCACTTCGTTTCCTTTGCAACTCGTTGCGGTTGCATTTCATTTGCTTTGTTTTAGTTGTAACCTAATAAAACATTCAGTTATGTTGTAAATTTAGCTTAAGACAGATTAGCTTTCATAGATTACGGGCTAGCTGTATTTGTATGTAATTTATTAACTTTATTGCAGAGGTTAATTTGTTAACTTGTCATTATTGAGGGTAGATTGTGGCTAAAGAGCTGTTCACGGTAGCCTTATAATTTGTATTTGAGCTTTGTCAGGAGCATAATTCAAGCCATTGCTCTAAGTGGTCATTATGATAACATGATGTGTTTGACATAGAAACCGCAGCGCCTGTATGATCATACAACCGTAACAGCGGGCTTCAACCCTTAGAAATCTTGACGTAACCCTAAAACCATAAGCTAACATTCGGGGTTTTAGTTAGCCTTTTTGCTTGCATAGCTCTAGTTTCGGCGTACCCTGCCTCACAGGATGCGGCCGAATTGTTGTGCCTTTGTTGCCACTTTGGCAGCAATTTATTTTCAATAGTTGCGTTTGACTATAATTGAAGTTAATAAGTAAATTCTAAATAGGGCTTTAAATTTCATTTGTCTTTGGTTTACAAATCTGATCTTAAACCTCATGTATATTGTGTGGAATGTATTGAACCCATTGTTGGTATTATATGTGTAAATATGTACCCTGTCTTTTGATTGCTACTGCGTCGAATCTCTGGTTTCTTTAATAAGCACTTTAGGTTCGCCGTTACACGTTCCAACGGGGAGTATTAATACGAGCTGCAACGGCGTGGCGCCCTAGGATCCTGGAATCACAGGTAATTCGTACTTTCGAACCCTCCCTATCTGCGGCTGAGCGGTCGCGAGCGTAAACTCCCTAGCTACCCCTATTTGGTGGCAGAGGTTCTGGAGCAGTAGTAGCGCAGAGGGGCATTTTGTTGTAACGCATTGTTGGCCGTTATTTGTTGTGTCGTATAGTAGTTTAAGGGGGTAACAGGTTCAAAAATAAAATAAAATAAATTAATGGTTTCTACGAGGAAGAGTAACAAGACCACGTGCGAGATATGCACGCCAGTTACGCAATAGAGCGCAATAAGGACGTTGTAAATTGCATGCGACCCATTACCTCCGTTGCATTTCCGTACAGGTATGGCCGTCTCCGGACTACTATATGGTTATGAAAACTGCACAATAACTAAAAGTCAATAATGAGGAATAGAAGCAACCGAGATTAACTTTTTGCCACAGACAAATGTAATGACGAATTCAAACATGAATTAGATATGTTCAATCTACGAGAAAAAATAATCCAATACAACCACAATTAGCCAAAACATATTGACAGAATGTATACTTAACTCCTGTATTCCAAAACAACTGCTACAATACCAATCAGTACACGCTGATGATGATGATGATGAGCTATCGATGTGGTTTGATAAGTTAAAGATCGCGCTTAAACATTTTTTGTGCTAGGCCATTCGAAAGAAACGAATAAGCAGAAAACGGATGCAGAGATACAATAGATACACATATGACTTTCTTTGACTCCTCTCTCTTCAAAACTCTTATAATACCGTTATCAAAAACAAACTAAACGCATATACAGCAGCACACAAACTTATATAAGCATGCAGATTAAAGTAATAAAAGAGATAGAAAGTAAGCCAGACCTAAAACAGGAATCTACTTAGCCTCCGATTCTATTTACCAGTATAGAAAGTGCACTGTTATGTGATTTAAGGTAGGAGAAGGTCATTACTGCACTTGTTGCTGTTCTTTAATGATTAGATTGAATACATAGAATATATAGTAAAATAGCGTTACGACAATACTGAAAGGAGGGATTAAAAGAGAAACTTCAATAAAACCGCAGATATTTCAATAAACAAAATAGAGCAAGTATAAATTTTATGTACCATCATTAATTCGACAGGATCATGCGACAAAGACATGGTTTGATATGGAACATCAATATTATATAATAAAAATAGGCGCGCTCTAATTTTGTATCCCTAATCCGGGGCAAGTTGAGCATTGTACAGCCAGGCGCAAGCGTATAAAGCACCAGCCTCTGCACCGTAAGGTAAATATAAGGTCACCGATAATACAATACAAAATAAACAAGATGAAACGGTGCAAGTTCCTTATCGATAACTATTTCAGCACATTGTTGGCATGGAATTATTTTTGCCGTGGTCTCTGTGGAACGCCAGCTCCCTAGGACACATTCGGTCTTATCTCTATGGAATGGGCGATTTCAATATGGTACGGCCGTTATCATTTTATCTTATATACAGCCTTGACGAAAAAAATCAGTTTAAAATCGGGACGGCGATTTATCAATATCGTTAGCGGAGTGCGAATGGGGCAGACAGATTCAAGGGCGATAAGGGATAGACATTTGCATTCGTGTGTTTCGATAACTATCAACCCTTTGGTAAGGGGATTCGGCGTAAAAAATAGGTCAGTTTTAAAGAAATCCACATAACTTAATAACCTCCCACTTTCTATCTTTCTTCCTCTATACATCCTCGAATCAGTATTTACTTGTCACGAGTGTGTCTCAATGCTATGAGTGATTGCAGCTGTTAAAAAAATCCAAAATAAATTCAATGGTGCACAGAATAAGCATGTCGCCTCGTAATGTAAATAAGTCAAATTCTTATATTCCAAATTAACTATTTTAGTGATATGCGAGGGGCCTTTGTATTTCTTATGCCGCTAAACTTCGTTTTTGATACCAGGAATATTGTAAAAGTAAAAGTAAAACTTACTAAGTAGGAGCTGAAGGAAGAATTCTTTGAAGGTTGCAGTACAGAAAACGACGATGAAGAAGAAATTATTTTATCTGATGTACATGACTTGGAATCTGAAATGGAAGCAGATGTTGACGCTGAAGAGGAGGTCACAACAGAGAGGAGGCTGAGGTGACACTGAATTAACAGTTGTACCAATAATGAAAGGTGAAGAAAAGCAACATCAGAGAAAAATAAATTTCTCAGAAACTCCTGCTACAAATATAGTGAAAACTCTACAAGGGCTTGGCTTGAAGAAATAATTCTTTTACAATTGAAATGTTGGAAAATTGTATTGGTCTCTTATTTCCATCTAGGCTAAAAAATAGAGCCGCACCAACTTTCTGGATATTTGGAAAATTGATGGTACCGGGAGAGGAATATATCGTGAAAAAAATTTGGTTTTGCTTTTACCTTTGCCAATAAGATTCAATGACACAGCCAATAGTCTACAACGACAAACTGCTGTCGATAACTACAAAAAAAATCATTGCGCAGGTGAATTCATAAATATAGATGAAGTGTTGGCCCCTTATCGAGGGCGTGGTAGCTTCATACAATACATGTTGAACTTGCCGGCTATATTCGGCCTCACTATATTTGCTCTTTGTGACTCCAACATGCATATGGCCAATTTAGCAATTTACTGTGGGAAGCAACCAAAAGTGCTTTATTCAGTTACTAACCCACCGCCAGACATGGTTCATAGATTGACACAGTCATTCAAGGGAAAACCGAAATCTGACCACAGAGAACTGGTACACAAGTTACACATTGGCAATACAATTTCTAGAAGATAAAATCACACTTGTAGAAATCCTAAAAAAGAAAAATTCTCCTGACATTTTGCTAAGTACTTGTAAAATAAGGCTGGCCAATTCTTCGATATTGGCCTACCAAAGTGATGTGAATTTTGTATCGTACAGTTTGAAAAAGAACAAAGCTGTGATACTTTCATCAACTATATATTCTGTAGTTGTGTTGATGTCGGCCTGAAGGAGACATATACAAGTTGATCAAATGTATGCAAATTACTCAGTACAAATGAAAACGAACACATCTTTTTAAACTGTGCTGAACAAACGAAAGATGGATAGATGCATTTGAAATATTGCTGTAATCTATGAAAGGTTGTATTTTATTGGTTTTATAAATGCTGTTTTTGAAATAAAAATGTATTTGGAGTATTAATCGTTCTTTTATTGAAATAATCATCTAAAAATAAAATATATAAAGCACTAAAATTATATCTAGTACCTACCGAAGAGTTAAAAAAAATCTTGCCGGGACCGAGATTTGAACTCACGATCTTAAACTCGGCAGTCCAGCAGTGTGGCACTCCACAGTACCGTCTTAAAAGTAACGTCGTTATCCGGCGTGGCGTCAGCACAGAAGGCGAAAAGTCGGTTACATCGCATAGGCGCAAAGTGTTTATAATTTGCAAAATTAAGGGCTTCCTGTAGAAACGGGGTTACCAGCCGTAACCTGAGACCTAAGTCGTTTCCCATTCGCTTTTGTAATGAAAAAAGCGAAGCTCCAAAGCAAAAACCTTAATTTTGAATACTAAATTAAAAATAAGTGCTACATGAGTCCAAATATTTAATAAATCACATTTTAATCTGCGTAATAAATATCAAATTCGAAATGTGGCTTATTTATTTGTTAACGTACTTAGTTTTTTAGAGTTATTTTCTTTATTCAATCGATTATTATTGATTTTACCGCAATAATTTTTAATAAAAGCATAATCTTTCCTTGCTATGATAATGGCAACCGCAGATATAAACTAAATAGCCTTCTTCTGCAAGAAATTTCAAACCAGCTGCAACACAAACATTCGCTATTATGAACATGTAAAATTAGTTATTCAAAAACGATAAGTAACTCATTGAAAATAATATAATCAAACAAAACTAAATTGACTACCGCATTATATGGCTGTAATAAACCCACACGGCTTGATTAAACTATAATTATTGTCTTCTATCACTAATTGATTTTCATAAACTAACTTGTGTTTGTAATGTTCCCATTTAATTTTCATCAAAACAGTGTAACAGCAATAACCTGCTAAATAAGTTATCACGGGCAATAGTTCATTTTCAACGTTTTCTACAGTTTTTGGATCAACAGTAATACGAGGATTAAACGAGGGTACCAACATTATATTTTTCATCATCACAAAATGTATTAAGCTGGATAATGCTACACTGTCGTGATTTTGAGTTAATGGTGACTGAATTATAAGTCTGTTTTTGGATTCATACAATTTACTCAATAATACATTATTCATTTTGAATCAATTTAAACAATATTTACTTATTTCTAACATTCTATAAATTGTTTGACTTAGGGCAGTGGGTGTTTGCGGTATCAAAGATTTCCAGTTTTCCTAAGATCAGGCCAACTTATTATTTTGTTCAAAAGCGTTAATTTAGAATCCATCAAATGTATAAAGAAGAATAAGTTCGTTTTGAGGTATGCGATATGTGAATTACGTACTTCTCTAAAATTTTAACTTTATATTTGTGAACACGTAAGCCGGAGTAACCAAATAATTTATTATTACTGTAAACCCTATCTTACTTTTGCTTGCATAATTGGCTTGACACACATGAATTGTACCCTTACTGACACGATGAAAATATCTCTCCGCAATATTTGCACTATATTTAATTGATTCACCGGCAACGTAGCAACTCGCCATTATTTTAGGTTGAAAATACAATGACCTGCTTGTAATGGCCATTTAAGTATGTATTTGTGCAACACTGGTGATAAAATACTCACACGAACCCCAGTAAACACTAACAAAGGCACTGAACACGAAACCCAGTAAACACTAACAAAGGCACTCAGTTTCTTACATTAATGTTCCACACAAACTGGCACAGAAATAATTCTGAAAGGTTAAGGCGTTCTCCACTCTTCGTGGTTACATCCATTCGGGGCGACATACACGACATTTATTTATTTTCCAACTTTCCTTTAACGCCAAATCAGTTCTGTCTTCACAAAAGCTATGTAGTTTCACAAGACCTTTTATACAATTTTGGGATCGCCACAATATATTGAGCGGTTGCGACTTGTAGGTTGTTACGAAGTAATATTTTACAGAGCTGTAGTTACATGTAGTTACATGTTTTAACGTTTTATTTTCTAGTGTACAAGAAACAATTAAAGTACACAACTACGAGTAGATTATATTGTAATTTATAATGAAATGGTTTATAGTAGATATATAGATTTTAGAAAAGGTTTATGACAGAAAGCATGGTGAAAGAAGACTGTTAGCTAATTTAATTCATTGGTTATTCTTTCAAAAAACTTACTTTGTACACTCGGGTGCAATAGCCGGCCGCCAGCTCAGTCGAAGGAGACGTACAAGTCTTTAACAGAATAGTCGGTACAACGAAGTAAGAGATATAAATACCCCAACAATTTTTTTTGTATTACATACGGCGAGTGCACCCTTCAACGAGAATTTGTAAACTCAAATAGCTTATATGCACAACCACAATTCCTGAAAGAAGAGCTTCAAATACGATAGACAGCCCTAACTAAATTAAACCCCCATAGTTGACATAATCACAGTATAATTTCTAAAAATTCAGGATCACAGTACATATAAATATCACCATATATAGGGCATTCAGTAAACATAAAAACATTTAAATTTTTTTTAAGTTGGCACGTGCATATAATTTTTGTACTAGGGATTCTCTATTTTGTTTTGCAACGGTACCCACACCTGTATAAAGGCAGATTTTAATTTAAATATGACAATTAATATTTCTCATTGTCAGTGTCAAATTCTTTCCTGAAGTTAATAAAATGTAATAAATGTAATAAAAATACCTATTAGTAAACACTACGTCAATAGTATCCAACACAGTATTTGTATAATATCCTTAAAAGTTGTTAATTGCAACATTTATGACAGATGGGAAGTAAATGTCACACGCTTAACCTATTTGTTTTGGTAACTTTTTGTGAGTACATTCCTAGACAAAGATGCATTTTGAGAAGTACACTCATGAAATTTTTGAAACCAAAGGCCACTTTGTGTTTTTGTGTTTACTGAACGGACTATAGATCCACAATCAGATTCGTAGATGGCCACAACATTACTTGCTACGACTTATTATATTTGGCAAATTTAGCAGTAATAACATGAGCTACCTCAGACAAGAAGTAAAATTAATACTTACAGTTTGTAATACATCAATAAAGCAATAGCCTTATTTCATACATTAAAATAGATTTATGGGCAGGCAAAGATTACAGAGGCAAATTCGGTGAGTGCTTGGTTTCAGAGAAAACGCGAAACGCTATTCCAGGTGCGAACTCACGGCCGAATTATGTCACAATTTTCCTGTGCTCAAATAGCATCCGCAGCAGGGGTCAGAGCGGGCCCGGAGAAAAATATTAGCGCATGGAACATCTGCCCGTGCCAGCTGTAGCTAAAGTCTCAAATCGGCCCTTCGGTACGAGGTGCTATAAGGGAGGAAGAACTCCACGATAGCATACAAGAACGACAGAATATTTCGAAGTGAACTCTACTTACCCCGGACGAAATTCCAGGCAATTTGCGAAACACGTGGTAGCATGAAAATTCCATCAACGGTGTGGGAGCCAAGATTCTCTCATATCGAAATTCGGGGACTAGAAAATCCACTTCAAGAATGTAGGCTCACATAAACACCATCGAAACTAACGGCAGCCCAAAATTAATCTCCTGAAATTCTAACTGCTACCCCGGCATCTTGTCGTTTCGCCAGCAAGGTTGGAAAGAAGGCGTCTCAAAAACAGATGCCAATTCTAAGAACTTCTCTACGCGAGGCCAAGCAAAGGAGGCGTGACGTAGCGCGCGAAATACAAACGGCGTAGTCACACACATCCGCGGGAGGAGTTGCGTAGCAATGCGGAATAAATACTACAGAACCCAAAATTAGAAGGCGACGCAAATGAATCGTAACAAGACATTCAAATAAATATACCACATAAACATTTTCAGTTACGTTTCAGTCCATTGTGAATTTTCAAATTCTTAATGTTAGTTCTAATATTAAATCGAGATATTTAAAATAAAAACAAAAGTAAGCTTAGTTAAACGAAGGTGTTATATAAAAATTAAAAATAGGTTTAACGTAACATAAAGAATTACTGGCTAAAGTGTGTAACAGTTTCAATTGTTATTTTAAAGTAACCGTTTTTTAAACTCATATTATTGCCCCATAATAATATACATATTTGAGTACGCTCCAAAAATTAAACTACTGTAATTAGTTAAATTTATTTTTATACTGAATTTGTATCTTCTTTTGCCAGAAATCCAGTTCCTGAAGAGTAGCAAATAAACTGTACAGTTGAATACTATTATGTAAACTTGTTAGAAACAGCTGTTTCCTCACGTTTTTCCGTAAAATCGACGAGATGTCATCACATTTTGAATAACGTGCAACAACCCCTGCCCACTGCAGTGAAATGTAAGCGTGAAGGAATATGAACGCGAATTTGTTGAAACTAGAGATATATGTTGAAAGGGATGGTATCCTAACACGTAATATGTCGGTGGAAATAGTTTGCATTTTTTGTTTTCCAACTTTAACCATGTTAAAAATGCTCGTTCAGTTTGTTGCCCTATGAAGACCACTGCTCCGACGTAGACGAACCATTACATGAGGTATTATGCAGATGAGACCGATACATTTAGCAAACCACTCGGTGCCATTTTTGACTAAAGCATTATCTGTCATTAACCGTTTCCTTTCTACAGCGTAATTTTGGTTTCTCAGTTCGCCCGATAAAATAAATTACAGTACGTGACAAAAATCGCGATAGCGTAATCGAAAAATTATTCCCAAAAGCCAAATGCGCCCGGAATTACATTCCTGCGTTGACGCTCGTCACGGCCAAGGCTAGCAAATAAACAGCGAGGTTTATGAGGATCCTGGAATATTGTTGTTTGCCGGAAACGCCGACCTGGACGTCTGATGGGACTAGCGATTAAATACTGGGAATTAAGCAATCAATACCACCGACGGGGCACGTAAGTGATTGTTTCGATAGAGCAGCACACAATTCTAAAGAAGCGCGGAATTGTCTGGAAACGCGAGCTTTTTTGTTTACTGTCATGTTTTATCCTTTTATCCCTTACGCCGGGAAGATTCTCGACGAGGCGATAAAAACAGCGATCCCACCTAAGGTCCCAAAGAAGTTGTACCTTTAATTTATGGGACAACGGGCGCACCATTTAATTTCGCTGTTTCGGTTTCCCTTTCATTGGCACCGCACTAAAAATAAGTCGAAATTGCTCGCGGGATAATTCAATTTGGAGGAACAAAGTCAGTACATTAATCTATTTGCGTGAGATAATTTCCCCTATCAGTAGACTAAATTCAATCAATGTTGATGTCCGATTATATCATTACGTATTGATTTTGGTATTCATAAATGGCTGAAAAGCAAACTCTGAATACGTAGACACAATAGGCTTTTCCCAACAATGACAAGGCACCTGAAAGGCTTTTATCCGAAAAAATGTTAACAACGCATTTCAATGAAGTTTTTGTTCACAGCTTCGTAAGAAAGATTGTATTAATTATTCTGGGACATAACTATGGGCGACCTGTTTTCATAAACATGAGTCATGGTTCAAGAATTCGACGTGGGTTAATGCAGAGCCCTATGTAGCCTAACGGAATTAATTAGGGGTTTTGATATCAGAGTATTATACAGGTTTTCAATAGATATAGAATCGGTATTTGTTAACTTCTAAGAATTATATAAAAGCTACTAAATGGACATAATGCCTTTAATAGACGCCTTGGTCTGACCCCTTTGTTGTCTGTGGTCTGACCTAAACGTAACATGAATCATCAGAAAGTGTACCATTCTGGGAAACACTAAGAAATTTAAACACCTTTTCATTATCGAACTGCTAGAAAAATATAAGGTAGACCACAGCTTAATTTAATAAAGAAGGGATCACAATCACTACTTAAAGTAGTACTACACCGAACATGAACTTGATTTTCAAGAATACTGCAGCAGCAGTACAATACAGTAACCGAGCTCTGTAGTTTAGTGGTTAGCACGTCTACTTAGCATTCAGGAGGTCGTGGGTTCGATTTCAGCGACCGTCTGCTCTGATTCAGGTTTTACGGTGGGTTTCCTGAGTCAACAGAGTACCTTCTCTAAGACGAATGCCGGGCCAGTACTTCTCCACCTTTCCTGGTCTCTCTTCCATTCTACACCCCCTCCTTTCTCTCACCAATCGTATAATTCCCGTTCTTGGCTGAAGAGGGACGTAAGGTCCCTATAACAGCCCGCCCCCAGTTGGGGGAATTGAAATGATCCTTAACCTTTCTACCTTCCTTTTTTCCGATACAGTATGCCACTGAAATCGTTGTCTTTGGGCAAATTTAAGAGTTTCAAGAAGAAATTCCTAGACCGATGAGATGGAATTTATGTTGCTAATTGGGTTGACAATTGAATGTGTAATATATCACACATCGTCATTTTGAGACGTAGTAAAACATTTGCGTACATACCAGCTTACTTATTGTGAAAATATCAATAAGTGATATATAACCCATCTAAAGAACATATTTATAGTAAACCAGTTCTGCCTAATGTTATTATATTACAAGTAATAAAATGTACGCACCGTAGGGTCGCTGTAACAGACGACAGTGACAACAAAAGCAACACTTTGCGCATAAGAAATAAAAACACTAAATACGATATAGAAAACAGTCTTAGTATAAGAAAAGCGCAACGTGGAAGATACCAGACTTAGGTATGTCCCATGCAAAATAGTGAAGGTAATTGATAAACACCCAACATGAATAACCCAGTAGAATATGTACCTACAAAACGCTGAGCGGGTTGGTCTAATAATCAGAGCCAGGAGAAGCACAGCTATAAGAATCTAGATTCAACTGGAGGATGCCACTTTAATAAAATGAATATAAAAGATTTTCACTTTGAATAAATTAATATCTTGAATGCCAGCTTTAATTACGATTAAGATATACAAAAATAAGGCTTGGTGGGACAATACAACGAACATCGAAACAAATCAAACAAGGCTAGAAACAGAATGGATCAGAAATTTGGGTCACAAAAGGAAAAGATAAAAAGCATTTTCAAGCCAACGAGATGTGTAACGTCCGTTAAAGGTTGGAGAAGAAACGATAGATATGGACTGACGATATCAGGGAATTGTAGATATACAGCATAAAGGACAAAATTAAAGTAACGAAAACGTTATGAAAGAAGCATGTTCAACGAATGGACAATGATAGAACACCTAGGGAAGTAATGGAGTATAAACCAAGGGACACGGAAAAGGCGGCAAAGAAGCCGAATTAGGTGTTTATATCTAATTCAGAATAGGAGAAAAAGAAGAAGAATCTGTATGCAGGAAGTTTTAAATTGTTCACCTCCGTCTATTTTATGAACCCGAAAAGCACGAAGTTCGCCGCACAGGCCTTGAAGAGGAATGAATACTCGTGTGATAAGACCAGTGGCGAAACGGAGTTATATTTAAACTAATACTTCCTTAACAGGTTATAAGTTATTGGCAAATACAGTCAAATAGATGGTACATTATATTTCTAACACAATTTCAACCAAATTCACTAGAAGATGCATCTAATAACGATAATAGCACCGATAATGATGGCTTTGAAATGGTAGTAAGTAGCTACGACTGGCAAGTCGTAAAAACAAAAACGTGAAAGTCAAATAAACCCTATTCTCCCAGACAAATAAAAAACCGGCCAAAAATCCTAAAGCTCCCGCTATATTTATATATATGGAGCTATGAACTTTCATGCTATGATTAATAACTGAAAATTAAAGTTGCTGCACCAAAGCTCTAGCTAACCAAATTATTAATACTGATAGCAATACAGTTAAAAAGTACAGAAAAGTAGTTCAACACTGCCTAGACACAAAAAGCATCCACTACGAAAGAAAGCAAGACATGCAGGGTAGATATTAAAAACTTACACCACTCTGTTATCAGTCGAATATATGAAAATGAAGGTAGTATAGAAGCCGAAAGACATAAAATCGAAAATATAATTAATATTACACTGGAAAACCAACAAACCCTTGTTAGTGTTTTTGTTGACCTGGAACATCACGAGAACAACAAAAATATACGAACAAAAAGACGTATGACACACCAAAATATCGGTAGAAACTACGAAAATAGGGCAAGAAATAACTCAACGCACGAGATGCCAAGTACATGGACATTTAAAAGCGTACTGCATTAGACCATACAGCTGCGTTAAATGTGGCAGCTAACACAACACAAAACATAAAAAACCGAAGATACTCCAGCAACGTGCGCTTTCTGTCAAGGTGACCATCCGGTGAAATATAAAGGTTGTACGGTCTACACAGACATGATGGAAAAAATAAACAAGAACGTAAGTAATTATAATTCTCAAAATCAACCATCCACTCCCAATGAATAATCACAAAGACCCAAACCTACCTTGCGTCTGGCAATTGACATATTTGTTTCGTTTACCGGGTCGTAGCTCTAATTAAGGTAGTAATGAACCACCCCTTCTCCTTTTGAGTGTTAGTTGGCAACTTTTGTTACAGCCCATCGTAGTATAATTGGGGCAACGGATCCGAGAATTTTCCGATTTGTGTCGTTTTATCGGGTAACTGACGGCTGAGTATTTTGAATCTCAAATTCACGTCAGGTAGATCTTCTCACCAGATGTTTCAAAAAATGGTGAATCAAAGTAAACCAGTCCATATAAATGTAAGTCGCTTTCACAAACAGAATTGTTACTTGCCCACGAGTAACAATAAGCAACTCGCCAGTGCCCATTAAAGCCGTCGCTAAGTACCTTGGACTACATTTGTACAGAAGATTAATAGGGCAAAAACAAACACAAATGAAATGCTTGCAATTGTACCTTCAATTTAAACAAATGTATCACCTCATTGGACGGACACCAATCAATGTCTATTACACAAAAGACCAGTTGATGCTCATAGGCAGAAAACCATGGCCCTTACAGAAAACTAGCCTCTACGTATCAACTTCACTGTGCTCATCAAATGTTGGATGTTAGTCGGAGAGAATATGTTAGAAATGAGGATATTAGACGAGAAACATAAATAGCATATGTAACGAGAGAGAGTGGCAAAGCTGGAATGATAATGGGATAATGATAGTCAAAGCGACGATAGGTGGACAAGGAAACTGCTTAAAAAGAAAACATGGCAGAACACACGAAGTGTTTGGAGATCCATAAAAAACGGACTGATGATATTCAGCTGACAGCTGGTTGAAGATGACTTGAGGAGACATTACAGCTTGTAAAGAACAAAATACAAGGCCATGCCGAAACCGATCTGGTCATATGGAGTATAGTCATGGGAGTGTGCCAACCCAGCAAGAATCAAAACTAGCCAAAGCTTCCAGTCGTAGGTGCTTGGACCGTTGGTGCACGCACCTTGGTATATCACACCAAGACCTCAAAAACACGTTTACCACAGAGGTAATTCAGAAAACAGCTGTCAAATACTACCCAACGACAATTCATTTACACGAAAGCTGAGCAGATGTTGGCCAAGAGACTTAATCCAGTACTAAACACTGTGTTGTGTAAGGCGCTGAGCGTTTCCCTAACATTTTGAAATACTATCAACAAATTTACTTAATACTCGTATGTCTGTAGATTGAAAATTGTGAATTGTTTTCAATAAAAAAAAGTATAATAAATGTATTAACTTCTTAAACTAAACTACTGAATAATACGTAAGTTGATTACGACATTTCTTAAATAATATAATATATTTCACAAATGTCATATCTAATTTTCTTTCTTCTTTTTTTTTACTAACGTGGGTGGTCACAGTGGTTACCATCTTCATGAAATTTTGTAGATTTTTTGTACAATTGGCAGTTCGCTGACCAACTTGGGTTGCGGCTAGCAAAATTCTTAACGGTAATGCTGCTGTTGGACCGGTACTCTAACGGAACTTAAACGGCTCAAACGCCTTTGCGTAACCGGACTGCAATACTGCAAAGAGAGATTCGCCCCTTTGGCTTAAGTAATAGGTTTGTAAATAACTGGAGCAGTTAGAGCCCAATATCCGGTGAGTACACGCAGAATTAGCATTTCGCATCACAATAAACGATTCTACCGTCAAGTGTTTTCATTCGCGCACGTAGGCACCTATAGTGATCACTGTGTTTCCAACATTATATGCTTGGTAAATATTGCATAGCTGCTTCAAATCCGCCGGAAGATTTAAGAAGAATTTTTTTAAAACAAACCAGAAAAAATGAAACATTGTCCAATCAAGTACTATTAACTATTTGAAGTAGCTTATTCAGCTACTATAAGAGTTATTGTTACTATTTTGAACCTTGAACCAATAGAATATAAAATTCTCATCAAGTTTAGTCGTCGAGATATTATTCTTTTTAATTTCTGAAACTGAAATATAATTAGGCGAGCTTGTAATTGTGGTAACGTTGATTTTTTTTCCACTTGATCACGACAGGTTCGTGTGAATAAAATTAAAATTAAATTAACTTGGCGATGATTTACCAAACCGCCAGTACTGATAATAACTAGTAAAAATCTTTAGAACTCGCATATGCCTAGCTTCCTTACCAAGTTGTTTACTCTATTGATCGTTCATTTTACGAGCTCTTCACAATATCATACGGTTAGCACTACATAACATAAGGAGGTGGATACATCATATAAATATATTTTTATCTCTACTAACTTACAGCAACTTTGAATCAGAATAATTCTGCAGTGCATAACATTACAATGCAAATTGCTAAGCAACTGGTAGTACGTATGTGTGGTTAAAGTCATTGGCACTAAGGCAATTTATCTGAGTTGAGCCTAAAGATAGTTTCAAACAATTTCATAACTATAACACGTTTATTCTCTTCTTTAATGTACAAAATTTAACACTTTGTTGTAATCCTGGTCCTGTTCTAGGTAACATTAAATATTTCCCATTTGATATTTACCTTTCATGATTCAGCATTAATTCAAGACAGAACGTAGCACAAGGAAGAGGAATATGTTTAAAAATCGATAAAATTCATAATGTTGAAACGATCTCCAAAATGTCCTTAATTAGAAAGAAGGAATTTCAAACTTCCTCCTTGGGTAATGTGGTTAATACGATCCGAGTGGTTGCTAATAATTTTGATTGCTTATAGTTGTATTCAGTATTATATTAACTTTTTATGCACACTACTAACATATAATTTGACGCTGTTGATGTATGCCAATTAGTGATATAAGTAAATAGTTCTGTACATTTACAAATCGATAAACGCATATAGCGCATCTCTTCGCTCCGCTTAATTGTTTCCTCAATTTACCAAATTATTTCAGGCCTAGCCTGTAGATTTTTATTTGCATTGTAATTAGTTAGCATTTCGAATTCTCAATTTTCCAGTTCCGCTCATTTTGTACCTGTACCTGTATCAGAATAGCTCTTTGGAGCACAGCGTTGGCTTTTCTTCTTCTCGCGGCGCGAGGCGCATTTTTCTTCGGCGACTCGAACTAGCAACACGCTAATTCCGAGAGACCCACCTTGTACTTAATTAAAGTAATGAGCATTTTGTTTCGAGAGCTGACAATAAATCAGGTATAATCGACCTTCACTTTTATAGCAGTTATTGGTAACAGACACTTTTTGTCCCAATAAATATTTTCCAAGCGAATATCTCGCCACATTTTCTCTTCCTTCGGCGGCGGAGGATGAACTCGAGCCTTCCTCTACGTCCCGAAACTAGCAGCTAAATAATTGACAGCTCCAAGTGCAAAAATCCAGCCTGATTTTTGAAAAACCCACAATAGTATGGTAACTCACGGCCGGCGTTATCTTCGAAGATCTTGCTGATAACAAAAGGTTAGTGTGGTGGATTTAATTTAATTACGACGCCAGTTTATGACGGGTTACGTACCATTAATGTAATCACGGTATCTCGTCCAATATCAGGGTTTAAATAACTTTTTATTTATAACTCCAGAATTTGTAATCTCTACCTTTTTGTAAAAGGCGCACTCCTGTTTTATGCTCTCGGTGACCTGAAATTAAGGTTTTTTAATTGACAGCGATGTACACATCTCTCGATTTAATCGACGATTTTAATCGATTAAAAACCCACGAAAGGGGTTTTTTGAAGTAATGCGTGTGGAAACCTTTCATAAAAATTTGCTGTATTATACTGTAAATCTAAAATATTTTACAAACATACTATTTTTGACAATCAAAAAATTTTAACATTTAATAAATCCTATTTAGTTGTTTGTTTATTCTTATCGGAATCATCTTTATTCCTGACGCCCTTATTTTTTGTTTTAAAGCTACTTGTAGGGTGTACAGCTGATCAGAATCCACAATCCATAAAGCGCGAATTGAGCTAATTCGACCCACGCGGTAAGTGTGGTAAGCGCGAAAGATCAGTTAATCTGCGTTCTAGCAGCCACCCATTTAACTACCCTAGCTGATTTGACGCAGGTTGGCTCTTTTTTTTTGTGGAAACCTCTTTTATGGATTTAAATGGGGATGATCCAGTTATTTATGAAGGCCACGGAAAATTTTTGATATACGAATCTCAAGAAGGCAATATGAAAAATTAAATCGTTTTGAGTACGCAATATAGCGAAATCGCTTTCCATATCCTCGAACGAGAAAAGTGATAAAACCCGTATCATCGAAATAATAAACTTGGATTATGTTCAATAAATAAACTATGATGTATCAAATATTTATACGTCATAAGAGTATAAAAACAAAAAAATTCAGTTGTATTGAAAATAAATTACCAAGGAGCGCACTGAAACTATTAGTTTAAACAACGATTATTTCTCTACAAATTTCCCCATTTATCCCCTTTTACCAATCTGAAATTTTGTAAAAACCCCTTAAGAACTGCGTTTGCCTTAAGAATCACTAAGCCTCCGTTAATCACTGCGCCAAGATCTATCTGCGATGCTCTCGATCTCACGAAGGAATTTGGAAGAGCATAAGATCCTGATTAAACAAAGGGGCTTACGCTGGGTTTACCACCGAAATAATACTGTTTAAGAACAACGTTATACAACCACGTGCTATCTTATCTGGTGTAGTCAGGTTTTATCGGGGCTGAACGGCTCCCGGGCTAATTTTAATCATTATTATGTGTACCCACCCACCCACTGTGTACACATGAACTGGGGAAGTGCCCTATGAGAAAGAAAACCGCTGGTTTATTCTTACCCTCACCGCGTTACGCCCGCGATCAAACCCTTCCAGTTGAAAGGAAAGCATTCGGAGAATAACGACAACTACATTCACACAAAGATAAATTCCCAAGGCGAAGATAAAATTAATGTCCTAACACGTTTTTAGCCACGCTCTCGGTTGTCACTGAAATACTGCACACGTCGTTGTAAATTACAACCCCTGCCTCACCTGCGGTAGTCCGACAGCCCACCATAATGATATTAATTACCGGCAAGTTAACAGACCTCAACTACGGCAATGATGCCGGCACCTGACGTGATTTTGAGCCCAACTTTTATTATAGCGGCGCTGGAATTCATTAGAGTGTCTAACAAAATTATTGCAATTACCACCAGAAGAATGCACTTCCAAGTTGTAAACTGGCGCTTGTTATTCACAAGGTAGTGCTTGTTAAGCACCCCTTTCACGAGGTCCTTAGGATCGCGACGTTTCCTGCGACAGGAATTCTCGTTGATGGTGTCTGTGAAATTTTCAGAAATTACCGGTCCACGACGTTCTCATAGAATTTAGTATCCTGAACAAAATAGTACAGACCCTGTTTGGAGCAACAGTTTCATATTGTGTCTATCTGCTACTATAAACTGAAAAAAATACAGGACATCAAAGATACAGCCACAAACCACTTTTCAGAGTAGTAATATTGATCAAGTAATATTATGGGAACAATGTTTTTACAGAAAATGTTGCAGTATAAATTAGTAAATGACCTTATGAAGGTTTACAGGCAAATTTAAGTACCATTGTATGCCCCACGAGCGTTTTTATATCTTCCGCTAGCGTGCGTTGGATATAGCAATTATAACTTTATATCTTGATCTACGTAATTCCAATGTAGTAAACGTTGTAATTTTTGACGACATAAATCTTTCCAAGCTTTACTGTTATGATAATTCGTATTAATATAGAACTTAAAGTAGCATTTAAAAGTATCATAACAGTTTCCTTCAAGTTACATGCTTTGTTATAATTGATCTGCTCAACAGATAACAATCACACATATTTTTCACAAAATTCATGTTTGTTAGGGCTTTTCGTACTGAGTTGTTATCCGAATTGCAGGTAGAGTTGGTTAAAATTTAGTTTAGAATTAGTTGGTTTTCTTGATCATTTCCTCTCTCTCTTTCGCAGCAACGAAAAAATTCTTCAAAATGCCTCTTTTCCTGGCAAGGTGAATGTCATTGCGGTTAAAAAGCGATTCTTGCTTATTTTACCCATTCATCCTGCGCTATTCTGGTTGACGCCGTCCAAGTGTTTCTGACCGTTTACATTTTGAGGTTGTTAAGTTCGTATCTCACCTCAGTTTTACCTCAGAAAATTATAGATCCGTCTTCGGGCCCATGCTGTTTTTTTTGTTTCTCATGTTTACAGGAGTGCGGTCACACTAGCGAAATTCGCGGATATTTAGATTGAGTAATTCAACGTATTCTATGGGTTTTGTTTACCAATCGCACTTGTTACATATGTATCCTACGGATTAGCGTATTGAGTTGTGTTTAGCCAGCTTCTGTTTTATTTAAGGTATGTGAACCAGAATCGAGCTGCTAGTTCCGTTGCTGACTTCCGCAATCATTGCTGAGATCAATATGTAAATTTGAAAGTGATTATAGCTGGAATTTTGCAGTTTATGTTGCCTGTTTTCTAGTACAGTCATGTTCCTTTCTTCTCCTGGTAAAATCTACGCACATTGTCCAAGGTAAACACGAACCTATGCGTAATGCAAGTAATTTATGCAACAAACCTTTCTGAGTCAGCTTCGGGTAGTAGCGAATTCGACTATGCAAATTTTAATGAGTTTAGAAGTTCTCGTAAGCTAATGGACTTATCGGTTGTATTTAAAGATTCTTTAGCGTTACCTGGTAATTTTAACACCCTTTCCATCTTCACTGTAGCTGACGGCCCTCTCATATGTCTATGTTGCCTGAACGTTTGTTTGGTGCTATTTGAAGCTGGGTTTTAGTATTTGAATTGTTTAGCACTATTTTCTTTTGTTTCAGTAATTTTTTATTCAATATATCTATATTATATTATATATTCTGTATAGTAATTTACTGTGCACTATCAATCCGCATTTTCTTCTTCTTTTATTTATTTGTATTTATTTATCTTGATACCCAGCCAACAGCAGTTAAGCCAACTATAAGCGTCGCTGTACATTTTATGGGGACTGCCCACCCCGCTAACGACTGTCATGATATTATTATGACATCCGGAACCAACTATTTCCGTGACAGCCGTATCACGAGGCGCCGAGAGAGGCAGCCATGAAACTCCCATCCAAGTTCTGCCCAGAAAGAGCGTTGCTTAACTCTGCAGATCGAACATGGACGCTTGTTCAAGCTACACCACCTGGGACTCTCTTAACCCTCTAGCTTCCAGAATTGTGCATAGGGCTCCCTCAACTCTTTCCTTCGTGTCCTGTCTTGAGCTGTTCTTGCGTAGCATAGTTCGGCAGGTTTTCCCACATCGTTATATCAACGTGTTGCAGGTTTTGCTCTCAAGAGCTCTCGATGAGCGAGCTGTCCCGCCGCTTGCATTCGAGGTCAGAGTGAAAACTCGAGCGCTCGGAAGAGAGTTCGATTCCTGGGACGGGCGCTCCGGTTTTCACTTAGTTATTAAGGCATGATAGTATAAGTGACGCCCGTACTCGCCCGATGGAGTGCGAAAGCGGTTTCAGGGGTGGAACGGTAGAGGAGCTTAGGGAAGGAAAAAAAGGTTTTCCTCTCAACTTTTTTCTTATCCAAGGGCTCCATTAAACGACTTTTTTGTTCCGTATCTGAGCTTTGATTTCCACTTTAATCTTGCTACCCTTTATATGTTTCAGTCGCTTTTGTTATTTCTTTCACATTGGGTGATTTAACCTCCCTCTATTATTCACATTGGTCCTTCAATTTGACCATTCTAGTTGTCTAAACACTGCCTCCAGTAATAACTTGAATAGTTGTGGTGAATTTGTACTACCTTATCTAATTCCTCTTTTGAGAAAGAACAGGTTTACTAAATCATGAATTTTTCTTGAAGTGTTTGCCTTATTATGAATGTTTTTAATAGATTTTTTATATCTATAATCTATTATAGCCCTGGACAATTCAAATCCAAGGTTTTTTCATAATTTACGAGAATAACAGCAATGAACAGCTGCGATAACAGTCTGATTGGTCAATAATTTTGTAAAAGAACGGGGTCCTTTTTCTTGAGGATAATTATTACTGCCTCATTTCATTTTATCGGTATGTTTGCTTCATCCACTATGTGGCTATAATTATCTTGGTTAATATGTTATTTCTACACGAAGCTTATTGTTTTTAATTTCATTGCTAGTTACATTTCTTCTTCACTTGCATGTCCTCCGATCCAGTGTTTATAATTTTTTCTCTTCATTTGGTTTCTTGATTTGGGCGCTGTACCTTAATTTAAAGAATATCTCTGTGATTTTTGTTCTTTACCTCTTGTTTCCTGGCCAGTTCAGTCTTTTAACGCCTTAATTTCTCTGTTACCGCTCTTCCTTCTTAGAAATGAATATGAATATTATTTGCAATTGTTCCTTCCACCCCTTTCTCATAATATTTGTCCAATCCTTTTTATACACTTTTTCTCGTAATCTTCTATACCTCTCTGTACTCTGCTGTATTGTGTTTCTCTCTATACAACTATCTACCCTCTTTCATTGGTTTTGTTTATTAAGATAGCTTGCAATTCTGGTCTGGTCTTCTTCTCGCTACCTACAATGATGTTTATATAGTTGTGGTGGTTATTTCTTCTGGTTGATTATTCCATGTCTCTGAATGCCTCTTCTAATAGATTTTGGTGGGTGTTTTGTTTTTCTTTGAGCATCTCTGCATTAATTGTGGTTTTATTTTGTATCTTTCGAGCCAGCACTTTCGCTCTAACCAGCCGATGGTCGTTTGCGATGTTGAAGCAATCGTGCATCTTGTATGATTTTGTTGCTGGATGATAGTATATAACCTACTTAATTACGAGAATTACGAGACCAGTGGACTTGTCCATGTCTATCTGCTATGAGGCTGCTTGTAGTCGAAGTTGTACATTGCATACAATCTTGTGCTCCCTAAAAAGTTACTCAACATGTTCCTCTTGAATCTCTCACTACTACTCCATGTCTTCCTACACATTGTTCATCTCTACCAATTCACTTTCAAATGATTTTGTGATATCTTCATACATGATTTAAATTTCTTCGTTATCGCCTGTCAACGTTGGTGCATATATCTGAATAATTTTCAGTCTGCAATTTCTATAATATATTCCTTTTCATGTATTTCATACTGTATGCTATTGATTAATTTCTTGTGTATTAAGAAGTCTACACATTTCTGACTTTTGCCTTTATGTTCGTTGTGGTACAAAAGGTGGTCTGATTGTACCGTGAATTAAGTTTTCTCGCTCTCTCAGTGTCTTCTCACTTCGCTCCATCCAACTATATACCATTTTATACTGTTTAGTTTATCTTCTAAGTCAAAAGTTGGCATCTGCTAGTAATGACTTCCAATTATGTGGTTTTTCCTTCTCAGTGTTTTGGTTTGCACAAGTGAATTTTTGCTTGTCCCAAAATCTTTAAAGCGAACTTCATTTTTAAAGGTGTTGGAGTTAGAACTGTTGTTCCTACCCACCTGGGGTCTCAAACAGAATAGATTTGCTTGTTTGAAGAGTTCTAGAATGTAAAGCGCCGTCCTAATGCGGATTGGCTAGTTTCGCACTGCCAGAACCATTAAGGCTGCCACAATCGTGATCATAAGCCAGGTTCGAACCGGCCCAAGATTGATATACTTAAGTCGTTTGTTAACTCGTATAGACGGTCTGCTTGTGACATCCTTGTTTGATATTGAGTCCATCTGAAATATTTTCTTTAACGCTAAAACTCCAAACGCACGAGTGAAATATCCTGTAATGCTCTTTTACGTGTAGCTTTAATTTTTTGTTTGTTAACGAAAAAATATTTTAAGAGATACATTTTATTTTCCTCAGATTCCTTCTAACAGTTGGAAAATAAATATAATACCATTTAATAATATAAATATGTATTATCTGCAATTTTCGATTGTTTCTAAACTACCCTGTTCTTCCTCATGCACTTGGTGTAGTACAGCTCTGTAGAAGAAACTTTATCATAATGCATGTTAACAAAACTCTTGCAATTAAAATGCACCTATTGTCAGAAATTAGATTAAGTAATTAAGTTTACTACACAATTATAAAACGTTCTTCTGGCATAGATCTTAACTATCATGAAGGCGGCGTTATATGGTGTGTGGAGCGACGCGCTTGGCGTGTGGTGTGCGGAGTGATGCCCCGATGCCTGCCTGGAACGATGGCGATATTACGGCCTGTAGATTGACAAGTTTCACGCCACCTGGGCCTGGTTCGCGCCGCGCGCTGCTTTTTTCGAATTTGAAAATGTCCAGGCGTCGAGAACGCATGCTCGGTTGCGTAGCAGCTTATTACATTTTGTTAAACAGTGATGATTTGTTAACAAAAGAAGAGGAAAAAACTGTTTTGGATGGGGTCGCACAACAAAAGTCGGTTCAAGTAAGTTCCATAATTACGCACTTAAAAGTTTTTTTCTATTTCTCATTGATGTATTTTAGATACAAAGCCACCGAGGTAAATGACTATGACTACTGAATTTAAATATTTAGCCCGTGCTGCGCGTTTTCTTTGAAGTGGTGCGAAATTTACAGCCATTCGACGGGAACCGCCACCTCAAGTTCGTCGCGCTGGCCCGTTCTCACGGCGCGGGACGGGTCAAGTCACACGCCAAGTGCGTTGCTCCACACGCCGTGTAATGGATACTTTTAGATTTGTTTGTATTTTCTTATCTAAGTTTGTTTATTTGCACACAAAAATAAAGTATACGTGGATAAGGGTATTACTGCAAAACAGAACAAAAATTAATATATTCTGTTTTGTCCTTTAAACGGTAATTCGAATAATGTTATTGGTAATACCTAAATTTTCAAAATAAATTTAAATCTCCACAGGGAAAAATGTTTATTCGCTATTTATACATGTTGCATCCTTCCATAAAAGTTCGTTGTCTAATTTTAAAGCCATACTTTTCGTACTCTACATGTATTTTTCTCTACTTTAGTGTACTCATATATTTTAGAACAAAACTATGTTATCAAAAAATCATGTCAACATTTGAACAATTGTACGGAAACTTAATACGACTCGCAGTTAAACCTTTCTCTTTTTTATGTTCTAGCTGTACATATAATCATTTAATCTAAGGAATATAACAAATGTATGAATATAAGTAACAATATGATAGCAATATCAGCAAACAATATTATCACTTTAAAAACCTGTTTTAAGATTGCACAACATACAGCTTCGAGGGCAATACCAGCCAAAAGTTAATGTTTTCGCTTTTGAAAACTTTTAATTAGTTTATTAACATCGACTTAATATTTTAAGCACTTTTTTGCATGCTGTCACGAAGGGTTAAAAAGTTCCCTAATTACACCGGACGGTGCAGATTCCGAATTATAAGTTAAATTTGTTTATTTAAGTTATGATGCCTAATTTTTTCGGCCACCTGTGTAATTTTTTCCGCAAAAATGTCAAGGCAAAATATTATTTACAAAATGTCTCAACAAGAATTTTACTATTTAACGGCTTTAACATTTCCTAGAATTTAAATTAGGCTAGTTGTGGATTTGAAATTGCCAGAATTATTCCCACTGCCAAACAAAAACTCACGCAAACATTTTTGAATTGCAAATACTAGGGTCAAAAAGTTCCTTTGATTAATGAATTTTAATTGCAACAAATTATGACAGAGACAGCGTTGGTATTCAAATTTTAATGAAGCCAAGCTTCTAAGTAATTACGTTCGATCAAATCGCGTTGACAGAAACCCGCCATTACCAAGCAGCAATTACATTTTAGTGGCTTATGATAATCGACGCTACTCAATAATTTAATACCCACATCGAGCCACATCAACTAATGTTGATGCGCAGACAGCCAGAAAATTTATCTCGGGAACACCAGAAGAACAACCATTAAAGTTTCCAACAGCACAGATACAAAAAGTCTCCTTTTCATCTCCGTTATTGTTAAGCGCCGTTCTTTCCGAGATATTAATAGGAAGTTGCTAAGATTTCAGGTAGATACTTGACTTCGCAAATAATGGGCTTTAAACTGCGTTATGAGAAGCTTGAAAGTTTTGGGTAGCTCGAGTGGAGGAGCGATTTGGGCATTTAGTAGTCGTTTACTTTGTTTCCGATTTGTTTGCTAAATGGGGCTAAAGACGCAGCTTTTAAAAGCCTTGTAAGTAGAGGAAGATAAATTGATAAGTAAAGAGCCCACCTTTGTTTGGTTCCAAAACGGAAAAAGGGAAGAGATTAATTGATAACCAAAAAAACTCCTGCAAACTTTGCAGATAAATTATGAACCAGCTCGGCGATGTAGCAGCGTTACTACTTTTTTAATAGAAAAAATAGTTTGAATGTAAGTTTCATTGAGAGGTAAAGAACCAAAAGTGAGTTAGAATGCAGACAGGCATTTTCCATTAGCAATGTCACTAAAACTTCCAACTAATCTAGCGGAACAAGCGTCAGGTATTCCCAAAACTCATTACAATTTACAAGCCGATACTTGCGAAATAATTGCGAAAGGCCGAGCTGCCGGCAGTTTTATAAAATATCCAATGTACAAATGTATCCATCAACCGAATTCCCTATCTCGGCGGAATATCGGGCATGGCAGGAAATGTAGGTTGCATGGATGAGGGTTGAGGGTGCGGGAACGGATTACAAGAAAGGTCAGAGTTCATGCAGCTCTTCCCAATATCTTCCTGGGGCAGGTAAATCCATAAAAGGGAATCTCATAAGAGGCGATAATGGCAATCTGTTATACCTCCGTTCTACGAGAGAATAGTTAATGAAGTTTTTACAGTTCGGCCTCGCTGGAGAGACTTTCTTTCGGCCAATCTCCGCCGCGACTTATTTGGTTCTATAAATATCGAAAAGGGGAAGAAATAACTATTCAGATAAGGCGCCTGGGGTAGTCTATGGTGGACTGATAAAGCCGTCGATTTGGGGCATGTTTCTTTCGTAGAACACTTGAATGAACTCCGGTTTTATCAAACTAAAAATAACTTCTAGGAACTTCATTATCTACTCCAAACACCAACACACCAACAGAAGCGTTGAATTTAGTTTTGTTTCGGACTTTTGTTAAGGATAGACGGAAAAGCGTAAGATCCTTAACAGTTAACTAACCCTTAAGATTGCACAAGAATTCCAGAAATCCACCTCAGAGATAATCCTGAATCGAACGGCTGGCACACAATGCAGGGCACGAAGGGTTAAAGCAGTACAGAAAATCAATCAGCTTGATATTATACAGATAAAGCTAAATCAGCATGCCCCAAACTACAAACGCCTTGACCCGAACGGATGGAAGGTTCGTTCGACCGTGCAATTGCATTGCCGTTTCTAATGCGTTTGATTGCCGCCATTAATGGACGTGGCTACATTAATTTCACACTTCAGTTTTAAGGTTAATTTACTGCATAGCGAATCAATTTATTTCTGTGTGTTCGAGGGCAGAAATCATGTCAGCGATTTTGACGTTTCGATTATTTGGCCGTCCCATAAAAATGAAGATGTGTTAATAGCAAATCTAGATTATAACAATAAATTTCCCATGCAATAGTTGAACTTTTATACAGAACGGGTCGTTTTAGAAAAAAATTCTTTAACAGGTTTCGCAAACAACTTACAACTCCTACTAGCAAATAGTTAACGTTTTCCTTTCGTCAAGTTTCTATGTAGATGGATTATAATACTTATTGCATATAGTACATATGAATAAATTGTGGTAATATACGACAGGAGGCAAAACAATTGGGAAATGGAGGAGGAAATGTATCAAAAATTAGGCCAATTACTTCAAACAGTTATGGAAAGGTGGAAGAAGGGACAGAATGTAGCATACTGAGTAGAAGGAAAGGAAAGAGAAATACCAGAAGAAACGCGTAGTTGATCAAGCAAGATGCGATATACTTAGAAAATGTCAGGAAATGACAAGTCGATTACATACCAACTCATCCAACATATATTAAAAAAAACAGAAAAAAGGCTGCACAGGCTACCTTGCAGAAGATACCGACAGCGACCAGTAAAATAACCAGCAATAAAGGCCAAAAAAAGTTAGGTAATAGAAGAAAGGAAGAAATATAGGCACTCAGATAAGGTACTGGACACATAAAAATACCGGGAGATACGAACTAGACAAAATAGAACAGTCAGTTATAGTGAGAATTATATAAAAAAGTGTGAACAAATCCACCAAGAAATATATGAGCAGTGACAAGCTACAAAAGTTTGTTCAGAAAAACAAAACACCTCGACGCCATGGTATTCAAAATGATATGAGACAGTACTGTAAGAAGACAACGGTTTAACTCAACGATGGAAAGACTACAATCAAGAATTCTGCGATGAGAAAGACACAATACAAATTTTCCAAATAAATGAAAAGAAGGAAAACCTATAATAAGAGCAGAATTTTAAATAACACCCAAAGAGTTCGCGAATGGTAAAGTCCACGATATGGATACCATTCCAAGTGAAATAGTTAACATGGAATAAGTTTTCGTTTTCATTCAACATTATACCTACATGAAACTGGAGAAACCCTCGAAGAGTTTGCAGACAATGTAATTTTGCGATTTCCTAAAAAACGATAGCACATAAACGCGAATAGCTTCGTTTTAGAACGTATTATATATTGCTAGGAACACATTTTAAGCCTTTATGATTATAATAGCAATTGAAGCATACCCAATATTATTTTATAAAAGGTTCCAGAAATGCGCTATAATTTTTGCAAATTATATAAAATAACATTGGCCTTGATAATAATTTGTAAAAACGGTAATAAAAATAGTGTTAGTCTTTATTTGAACAACAAACATTAATCAGAGCAGGCTTGGAAATAATGAATAACAATGTAAGATCGAACGTAAACAAACAATTGGGGAAAGGAGGCCGAGCTGTGACGTGGTGTTAATTTTGACTTCTCCAATAAATAATTCATAATACGTGAATAAATACCCTTTTTCCAATCCATTGTGTTTAAAATTAATTTTATATCCTCTGGGTACGCTGTCGTAGGTTGCGTTAATTCGTAGCACCTCTGCAGAGGTTTATAACAAGTGTTTGATTTGTGCATCAACTGGTAGCTGGTTTTTCCGAGATTGTGTACGAGGTTCGAGCAGTGTAATTGGAGCCCTGTGAACTAGAGCTAGGCAGTGACCTTCGTGGGAAGCAATTGGAGCTCTAGGTGTAATAACGACTGAATCGGAGACGTTTTCGGAGCGGTCGAGCAATAGGTGTCGTTCTGCAAGTCATCAGCGGCTTGTATCTGCCGACCAACGGAGAAAGAGGGGCCCAGTCATCCTGGAACTTGCTGGGGGTTCGAGTTAAACCCCAGTTTCTATAGCAAAAGCTACAGCAAGGTCAGGAAAGTTGATCCTAAAAGACTGAATTTAGTGATTTCCAAGTGGCGTCTGCTTTTAGTGCACTTCCGGCAGATGCATCATGTGAGTGTTTTGGTTTGTGGCGTGTATTTACTTACTGCTATTATTATCACCTATGAAACGCTTTAATTACGTAATCACTGATAATTGTGGAGGAATAGCGAACTTGTTTCGCGAAATTGTGAGGTTGGATCATCATATTTTAATTTAGTTTCCATTAGTTAAAAAACATCCGGTATTGTAGCAGTGCCAGTTCAAAGCATTTAAAATGTTAAATTATTAAAAATATAACACTATAATAAAGTTGATAGCAAATGTATCTCCAAGAATTTATACAAATCAAAATAATATTTGCTAGGATGTAGAGACCCGACCCATATGAGACAGAGTCATTTATTTAAATAAATAATCAACAACAGATAATATAAATAAATACAACAATATATAAGTTTCCAATACTGAGCTCCAGAAACGATATTTACATTTCACTGAAGCCAAAAAAGAAAACATCTTTGAGAGAATCACTAAAATAGATTATAATGAAAATGTTTGGTAATATGTTGGCTTAACATTTTGTGAGTTAGATATAGAAGATCCGATTCTATCGAAACGCCGAAAAGACCCCAAAAAACTAGGCGATAAGGCGGACACTCAACATACTTTCGATAGGCTAAAACCATATTACAAGGAAATATATTAACGAAGTGATCGATATAACAGTTTCCATACTCGATGGAGGAAATCAAGGCATCAGAAACCATTCTCGGAGTATTTAGAAAGCATGCAATCATTTACTATAGGTAAGACAGTTAGACAGATAAAGTGCATTTTTAAAAGGATGATGTTGATGCATATCGATTGATTCTACATCCAGACGTGTTTATAAATATAACATCGAAAGAAATTTAAAAAATAAAACCAGTTACAGACATTCCATATTTTTAAAAAAATAATTAAGAAATTTTCGAACTATTGACGAAATATATAAAAAATACTTACCGATATTATGCTCATGAGTAATCCGGGTGACTGAAAATATAAACCTTAATCAATTATGTGACGAGTTAATTGGAAAGATAAACACCTTTGTAGACGGAGAGCAATGACAAAAGTAATTACGACATTTCATCAAGAAAATACTCGATTCGAAAATCTGCCTGGTTTCCGGTGGTAGAGAGCTGTAGTAGAAGCGCAAAGGGTAGAGATACGTTTGGCAGTACTGAAGCGTATTGTTGCTGGTGCTTTCGGTTAAGCTAGGTTTTGTTTGTTATTTGACACAGACAAAACCTAACCTGCTAACCTCGAGTTTAAGATAGACTGACAGTGCCACCAACAATACCCTTTAGAACTGCCAAACTTATACCACGTATCACAGGCGACTCTAATTATAAATCTATTTGATCTTTCGGAATTTCCCCTACTTATGGTCCTTAGAAAAGGCATCCCCAGTAGATCATGTTTAGTAACATCAAACTGACCTGACAGAATGTCACATACAATTAGGATATAATTTTTTCCGTTGATCGTTTATTTATGGGTTTCATTAATGTATAGAGAATCGTTTAATAATGAATTATTTTTTAATAATGAACGAATTTTAAAAATCTGTTTATGTTGGTGGCAATTCAAGGTTAGCAGGTTAGGTGTTGCGTCAGTTTGTGTCAAAACTGACGCAAAACCTAACCTGCTTACCTCGAATTTGACATAGACTTACAGTGCCACCAACATAAACAGTGCCAACCTAAGAAAAAAATCACAACCATCTATGGTCACCCGGTATCATTAATGTCAAAACTTTAAGTATCAAATTCTTTTCATTGAATAAAATTAGATTTTCTTCAAATTAATAATATACGATCAACGGAAAAATATAACTAACTCGTATGTTAATCGGCGATTAATAATCTCTAGAATTAAAAATTTCTCAATTATTAATTGCTCTCATTAACATACTTGTTTCTTAATTAACTATTAACGTTTGACAAATACACGTATAGCTAAACATATTTGTCAAACGTCAACAATTATAACAAAACTAAGAAGTATACGTGACATTTTGTCAGGTCAGTTTGACGTAACTATGCATGACATACTGGGGATACCGTTTCTAAGGACCATAAGACATTAACATATCTCTACCTCTTTGCTCCCCTACCGCAACCCTCTCCCCCACCGCAAACCACACACTTCCGAATCAATTATCTCCGATGTTAAAAGAGCAGATGAGATATTTTCTTGATCATATGACGTAACTATTTTTGTCGGTGGCTCTTAGACTATTACTTTGGGATCATCATTCCACAATTAGTAACATCTTCATTTTAAATAGTATCTATTGTCTTTACGGCTACACTTCATTCACCGAATCCAGTGAGTAAGATGTGCAATTAGATAACTAACATGACTTGACATAAAATTTGGATCAGGGAGATACGGATATTATGCTATCTTTAGGGCAGTACCTCTACTATTAATTGAATAGAGTATTAATTACATCGTGAGTATGAGTACACTTAGTTATTATTATTACCGTTTTTTATATTTTTAATCGTATACTGAATGTGGCTCCGATAAAGAGCAAACATTTCTGTAATAAAGTCTAACAAACACTGAAAGTCTTTTACAAATTATTTATTTGATAATGTAGCGTTGTAGAAAACTGAAGTAAGTGAATACCCTGAACACCCAGTAGCTTTCTCTGTAAGTACCCGGCTAGCATTTCAAAACAATATATCAAACTTTAGAAACATTAAATGAGGAAACCTTAACGGAAGTCCAGTTTGATTTACGACTTACCGGACGAGCAAGAGAGAAACCTTATTGGGGTTTAAGCTAATAATTATAAAAAATTAGGAAAAAAGGAAAAAGTATTTATCGGCTTTATTATTACAAACAAGGTAACAAGGTAAACTGGTCAAAACAAAGAAGCTGAAATAAAAAAGACAGACGCCAAGGGTACGGCCTGTTCAGAATGTTACATCACATACGAGTATATATTCAAACTGTAATAGACGAATTCAGGGACGCAAGACAAAAATGCATAACAATACATGATGAAGATAGATATTTATATCAGGCAAAGTTTAAAATAACAATAAAGAATAAAACCCAAACGTGATGGTATGTGGACGAGACACTATAATTAAATTCTTCACAAAGCAAGAAACCCCTAAGTAATCTTGGAAGACATTTCTTGAGAAAACTGTTGCCTTACAAGTGGTATGGTCTGCTAAAGGAAATAGGTCAACGAAAGAGGACTCTCGCCCAGAAAGGCTCGTCAAGACAACTTCTATAGAAATCGTAGATAACGATCTAAAATAATTTTTGTCCATCTCGCCATATCCTCCTAATGTCTTTGTGAATTGCCAGTTTGAACGGTTCCAAAGCTTCTTTGTTTCAAATATAGTGTCTATTTTACCAATCGGATACCCAACATAGCAGTTGTAATCCCGAAGCGCCCCTCTACGTAGTTATCCACTTATTCTCACTTCTCAGAAGTAGCAGTAAATAATCAATGCTTTTGTTTTAAATTTGGAGCGACCTGGAGCGTATACGTTTTTTGGGTTGTTGACTAGAGAATTTAAAATATTGCTTGCGAATTTTGTTTTTTTTAATAATTTATGTTTACGTCAAAAACCCCTTTTTGCTTATCGATGTAGTTATTTTACGTATATTGCACTTGTTTTAATTGTGGAAATAATAGACGGGTTCGTTTCTTTGATAACGCATCATGATGTCCAGCGAACGCTTGTTTTCATGAAATGGTAAGGTTATGTAATCATAAATGCGCTTCGTTCTCCAGAGGTTTCTGCGATAAGTGTTGAGTAACCTAACTTACGTTAGGGATTAGCTATCTATAAATACCTACAACGATAACTTACTCAGTTGTTTTGAATATAATGAGCCCATGTAATTTTTGTATATTAGTTATTTCAATTATGGATTTCCTTTAAATATAACAAACCCCGTGTAATTTTTATATTATAGTAATTAAATTCTGGGTTCGCTTTAAATGTAAAGAACCCTGTATAGTTTTTGTATATTAGTAATTTAACTTCTGGCCGACTTTGAATGTATTCAACCTAGCGCTACTTATTTAATGTTAATCTTTTTAGCTGTGATTGAACACGGAGTTAGCCTGGGATGTAGGTGGGTCATGTAGAAAAATAAAAAATAAGCATTCTGCATGTTCATCTTGGCATGTTAAAGGTGACAGCCATTTGAGTGCTCAGACTGATCACACCTATTTTACATACAGGTATTATACTCACACCGTTATAGAAACAATAGCTTGTTCGATAAAATCTTGCCCTAAATTGTTATTGGAGATTTGAGTCATAACGGACGAATACTACTTCAAGATCACATACCAACTAACAGCAGCTGTGAAGGAAAAGAGAACAACGTAGTATTCATAAATGTGGCTTCCAAATATAAAACACCGTCCCTATACTGCAAACTTAGCAATTATTAATTTCCTCTTTTAAAAAATAGGGAAAAACACTTTAAGATGATTAAGAAGTGCCTTAGATATTTCGGCTCATTTTAAGTCTACATAAAAAATATATTTATCAGGGTTAATTACATTTATTGTAAGATTTAACAAATGCATTAAGTTTAATATAGAATGTATTACAAAAAAAGTGAGTTACATCTAGATGCACTGTACTTATAAACTTAAACACAAAAATAATCTGCATGTATTGCATACTTTATCATGAACAATCAATATTATGAATTGCTCCAAAAAGGGAGATTAAACGTTTCAGTATCTGAACTTCACAGATGACAGTTATTCACTATCTCTTAGGAATTTAAGAACACTCCCTTAGCGACCTGCTGTCCATCTATCGGAAGATTTTTGAGACGTGGTGAACGACGTACAGTTGACGTTACTTTTAATGCTTATCCTCTATTTGCTTCGATATAACACAAACTAATATAGGTCCTGTTTCTTGGATTTATCAAGAATATTTAAAGATTAATTTTATCTTTGAATTAGGATATGAGATGTCTCAAAAATCAACTAATGATTAACGCTGTGATAATGTTCTTCGGGATTTATTTCTCATCTTTACCTATGTGTTGGATACGTGGATATTTGTTATTCTTCTATCGCAACTGATAATTTTATATAATAATTCAAAGGTGTTGTATAATCTCAACCTAAAATACTCGAAGAAGTTCTTCGACCTCAATAGTCCTATTCGTCGAATATCGGCAGCAATATGTATACAGGATGTATATGAAATGATCTCAGCAGTTGAATAATAACTTAAGCAGGAATCAAGGTTTGTGCAGTTGTTTCCACACCTTGTTACGTGCAAGAGAAAGTTGAATAACAACGGCATAAAATGAATGACGGCCAGTAGCTAGATAAAGGCTGTACGCAGAAAAAAGAAATATAGATATCAAAGCAAAAGCAATAGTTTTGAAGTTTGTATACTTAGGCTCCTTAATTACTAACAATGGTGACGTTAAAAACGAAATAACTAGAAGAGCTCAAATGATTAAAGCAGCAACCAAGAAATTACACAAGATCTGAAAACACATATAAGCAAGGCAACTAAATTCCGAATTACACGTAGGTACACTCATGTTCCCTATATATTCCTTTGCGCATCTGAAATCGGAACTATTAAAGAAAACAAAAAATGCGCTTGAAATGTACAGTCGTGTTCAAATAAATCTGGGGCAATGTTTTCTTCATATGTAGGTTGAGTTAAGAATTGAAGAATATCTCCATGGATGTCCTGCTATCAGAAAGAGTTATAGATTTAATTTACCTGTCAAAGTTTAATGTAACTCCTTCTGATAGCAGGAAATCCTTGGAGATATTCTTAACTTCATCTACATATGAAAAATCTGTAAAGGAGTTTACACGTCCCTCGCTCGAATTGGATCAATTTGCAAATTTAAAAAAGTGTAGTTCCCTGGCATTCGAACTCCGCGCACCCAAGCGAATATTTCGAACCAGTTTCTTGTTCGCCGCTAGAAGAACTGAGCTACGGGAGTGCTCGAATTGACCGAGTTTCCCCTGCGTTATAAATCACAATACTGTTCTGTCCAATTTATTATTTACCCTGTATCTGTTAGGTCTCATTTTCGCCAAGGATAAAGCCTGAGGTATGTGCAAATTATTACTTCTATATATTTCTCAGTTAACGCGAAAATAAATAAAATTTTATTATTTTAAGTTGCTCACCCTATATATATTTGTACGAAATTTTCTCGGCTTAATGCCAGGTAAACATATAATAGGCCGCAAAATATTGTCTTCCTCCGACAAATAGTGTTTGAGTTACACCGCCAACAGACAGACAGGCCGATTGAATTGAGAAAACATGTTTTTCGTCATCTAGGGACCCTGAAACCTGAAGGTCTGAAGAAATCTCGGAAGGTGATTTTTTCGTGAATACAATACTTCCTTCGTCTTGTAGACGAGCGAAGTAAAAAACAAATTTATTTGAACACGACTGTACATTTGGAGAACAGTACTAAGAATATCTTGAACTGGCACAGGAACAAATAAATCTGTATTAAATGAGGTAAATATGACAGAATGACTATCGCCTATACTAGAAAAGCGCATTCTAAGATACTTCGGTCATATATCCAGAAGAAGCACATACAATCTCGTGCACGTCGTCATACAAGGGAAATCGTCGTAGAGAATCTTCTTCTTCACGTGCCAATCCGTTACCGGATGTTGGCTATCATTCTAGCTATCATAACTTTATTCGTAGCTGCTCGGAAAAGTCCAGTTGTTGTTGTCGAGAACCACGTTCTTAGGTTTTTGAGCCAGGATATGCGCCTTCTTCCCGGGCCCCTCTTCCCTTCCATTTTACCCTGTAGAACTAACTGTAGTAGTCTATATCTCTGTTCATTCCTCATAATGTGGCCTAGGTATTCGAGCTTTCTTTGTTTAACTGCTTTCATAATTTCCATAGATTTACCTAGTTGTTCTAATACCCTTTTGTTAGTGACATGTTGGGTCCATGATATTCGCAAAATGCGTCTATACAGCCACATCTCAAAGGCTTCCAATCTTTTGTTTGAGGCTTCTGTCACCGTCCAGGATTCCACGCCATACAGGAGAACGGGAAAGATGTAGCAGCGGAGTAATCTAATCCTAGTTTTCAGACTTAACTCCCTGCATTTTAATAATTTCGACATTCTAATGAACGCAGTTCTTGCCTTTTCAATACGACACCTTATTTCCAATGTGTGATCCCACTGTTCGTGCTGCCCAAGTAGTTGAGTGTTTCGACTCGTTCCACTCTTTTCTGATCAATAAGTAGTTGTCCTTGTGGTATAACGTTTTTAGTTACCACCATGTACTTCGTTTTTGAGATATTGATGTCGATACCAAATTCCTGGCTACTTTGTGACACTTTGTTTGCCAATTCTTGTAGATCGTCCAGATTCTCTGCCAGTATTATGGTGTCATCGGCAAATCTTATGTTATTAATCCTTTCCCCGTTCACATTTATTCCTTTCGATGTATTGAGTAGGGCTCTACTGAATATTTCTTCAGAATAGATGTTGAATAAAAGCGGTGATAATATGCAGCCCTGTCGTACACCGCGTTGGATTTCAATGGCCTTGGATAACTCTCCTTTACATTTGACTTGAGCAGTTTGATTCCAGTAGAGATTTTTTATAATGCGAAGTTCTTTATCGTCTATTCCAATTGTTTTCAGTATTTCGATAAGTTTGTGGTGTTGTACCCTATCGAATGCTTTTGTGTAATCTATAAAGCATATGTGGACATCGCAGTTCACATCCCTACATCGTTGGATGAGAACTTGTGTACAATACAAGGCTTCTCGTGTTCCTGTTGCTCTTCTGAAACCAAACTGTGTGTTCCTGTTGCTCTTCTGAAACCAAACTGTGTAGAACCCATATGTTGCTCACAACGTGCGTATAGGCGTTGGTGTAATATTTTCAAAAATGCTTTCAGTAGATGACTCATTAAGCTTATTATTCGATAGTCATTGCATTTTTGGAATTTGCTTTCTTGGGGATGCCAATGAACGTAGAGTTAAGCCATTCAGTGGGGATAGTGCCTGAATCGTAAATTTATTGAATAAAGCAGTCAACCTTTTGATGTTTTCGTCGTCTAGGAGTTTAGAAGCTCTACTTGTACTGTAACGTTTCGCCCTGAGATTAATTCTTAGGGATGCTCAAAAAGCATTTGAATTAAATTCAGCGCGCTTTTTAAACGTTTCGGATCCAACCGAAGATAAGCCGATCGACATCCGATGCCGCAAGTTACGTTAAGGCGACGCGCAAGCGAATCTCCCCTCCTACTCTAATCGCCACCGGAAGCAGCAGATAAGGGACCCCGATACTATATATACGAAGACCGCCCAACTGCAGCTCTCTCTGTGACCGATCTTCATCCGATAAGAAGATACCTGACCTGATCCGTTATCTGATCTGGCTGCATTTCCTACCGCCATTTTGTCGTTACGAACTGTTAGCAAGATCAGAATAATTTCACCTCCGCTGTAAATAACCTGTACTGAACGCTATTCTATCATGTCGGTAAATTTCTGGTTAGTAGTGTAGCGTTTGAATCCGAAATATTACAAGTTCCAGCACACGCTGTTGAGATCTTGGAATATTTTACTTTCCCATATCCAGACGTTCCCGTGCTCTCATCGACTGCGAAATCCTGTTTATTCGCAGTGCACGAAGGGTCAACAAATTGCCCGATTTCCGCGAAGACTAATTTTGTGTGATTCACAGCATATCACTTCGCCGGAAGCCACCGTTCGAACCCGCAAGACCTGAAGGTAACATTCCCCGTCCGCAAATCGCATCGAACGTAAACAAAGTCGAAGCAACGACCTGGAGCTGATAGCGCACTATCGGCGAGCCGGACCCTCCGATAAGCGCTCCGTTCTACCTGCGAGAGGCGAAAAACTATCTACGCACCTGGAAATCGCGTGCTTCTGATCTGCGTGCTGAGTCCACCTAGAGGAGGCACTAACTTCCAGGGAGGAGTCGCATCTTAAACTCGAAACACACAAACAATCTCCAGGTAAAATTTGCCACGTATTTTAACTCGTAAAACTCGCAGAAGGACGGCGCCTGCAAGCAAAATTCTGGGACTTTCGGCATCGATCGACTTCGAGCGGAAAATTCTCGCGGATCGGCGCGGAAGGCAACACTCGCCGCCCGTCGAGGATAGGATCTCCAAGGCTCGTGACCTCCTCCGCAGAGGTGCTTAGTGGGCTGCCTGCCCCGACAACAAAATTTCAACGTGAATTCACCAGGATTTGTAACTTTCATATTTTGTGATATATAGTTCAGTTCACATTTACTGTATGATACAATTAGAAACATTATATTGATTTATTACTAATTTATCGTTGTTGTTGTATTTATTTATGCTCGAGCTCACCGAACCCTCTTCGACAGTGAGTTATCCCGCGGCTAAATTTAATACACCCTTATGAGAAGGGTGGAATATTACATGGCTGTATCCGAGCAGGGACTTGAACTCGAGTATAGATAATTCAGCAAACGCCCGTCCGCCGACCTGTTTTCACCAGATATTTGGCGCCCGAGCATTCCTGAAAATTATCCCATTATTATTTAAGGTTTTATTTAATCTTTTGTATAAAACCTGTTCCAGATAAGCCGACCGAACCTAGATGTACCAGAGAGCCTAGTCCAGGTGGATTTCTCGCAATTCCGGCCGAGACATACCAGAACCGTGTACCAGAGATGTTACCAGTAGCCCAGATCCAGGTGTCCGAATTCCCCGCCCGTTTCCAGTCCTTTCGAAAGGTCAGAGAGCACCAATCCCTTCTGTAACCTGTAACATGTAACCTGTAATCTGTAACCCTCCGGGGCCAGCAGCTTAACTGCTGGCACGGGCTTCGCAACCCCGAGGTGCCCTAGCCTTTTGCCTGAAGATATTACGGACCGCCCGCGTAGTACCGTCTCCTGTAACCCTCCGGGGCCAGCAGCCTAACTGCTGGCACGGGCTTCGCAACCCCGAGGTGCCCTAGCCCTTTTGCCTGAAGATACTACGGACCGCCCGCGTAGTACCGTCTCCTGTAACCCTCCGGGGCCAGCAGCTTAACTGCTGGCACGGGCTTCGCGACCCCGAGGTGCCCTAGCTTTTGCCTGAAGATACTACAAACCGCCCGCGTAGTACCGTCTCCTGTAACCCTCCGGGGCCAGCAGCTTAACTGCTGGCACGGGCTTCGCAACCCCGAGGTGCCCTAGCTTTTTGCCTGAAGATACTACAAACCGCCCGCGTAGTACCGTCTCCTGTAACCCTCAGGGGCCATCATCTTCTGCTGGTACGGGTTTGGCAGCCCCGAGGTGCCCGAGCGAACACCAGTTAATGCACGTCGAAACCGCGATTGTGCTTCCGACCCGTCAAACACCAGTATAACCAGGTATGCACGTCGAAACCGCGATGGTGCTTCCGATCCGTCAATTTCCAGTATAACCAGGTATGCACGTCGAAACCGCGATGGTGCTTCCGACCCGTCAATTTCCAGTATAACCAGAAATGCACGTCGAAACCGCGACGGTGCATACGATCCGTCAATTTCCAGTATAACCAGAAATGCACATCGAAACCGCGATGGTGCTTCCGATCTGTCAATTTCCAGTATAACCAGCAATGCACGTCGAAACCGCGATGGTGTTTCCGATTCGTCAATTTCCAGTATAACCAGAAATGTACGTCGAAACCGCGATGGTGCATCCGATCCGTCAATTTCCAGTATATTTCTCGTAGGAATACAAGCTGAAAACCGCAGTATTTGTATTCGCCAGGAACGCGAGTTTGTGTGCATTCATTAAACAAATCCAGAGCGAGCATTTCGCCCAAGTGCCTACAAGAAAGTTCGTTTCCTCCAGAGTGTTTTAATGAAGCAAATGAACCACCTGAAGTTACGCCGACGTCGCAACACCTACATTCTTCGGTAGCGTAGTTGTGCACGTGTACATAAACGTTGACAAGATGGCGGACTGATACCGCAGCTTCGTGTCATCTTGCAACGTGAATTTATCCTAGCCAGTTTAACGAATCCCGAACGCTACATTCGCCTAAGGGCATACAAGAAAGTACGTTCACTCTAGGGAAGGTAATTCACTTGCCCTAGTCCTGAAGTTCTCAGAATGCAAGTTGAAACCGCAACTTCTGCATTCATCTAGTAGGAATCTCAGAGTTTTGTGTGTGTAATAAAACGCACCCTGCAAAATGGCATTCAAGCCATTGCTAGAAATTTTAGAAATTTCCAAAGTTCATGTCCGAACTTAATTTTTTTAAACTACCCTTCGCACCTGCCCGAATCTGGATCCTAGAATATTTTTCCCTGGGTCCAGATGTGAAAAAGGTCCGTCAACAACGACCATTTTTACCTGTAATCCCATAGAAGGGGTGATAACAGGGTTGGGCCTATATAAGGGCTTATCTTCAAACCCTATGTCACTATCCGAGTTACTTTCAAACTAATCGAAGATGCCTCCGGTCCGAAATAAAATCGATGTGCGACCGTGGCCCTTCAAAATTAGGAGGCGACGTAAAGGGCAGAAAAGGATCCGTCCGTGGACCCCGCATCTCTATAACCGCCCAGCATCCCCGACGACTACCCGCTGGTCGCCTTTGCCCCAGTGGAGCCCGGTGCCGGCCATGTTGTCTCCGTTACCAGATACACCAGAGAAGAAAGGCAACATGCAGCCGAATTCCGCTACCGTGGATGACACCGATCAGGTGAGCCCTAGAGGAAATCTAGGACCCCAAACGTCGCCCCTCGACTTGTCCCAGAAGATGGAGCGTTTGTTTGGAACATCCCCATCCATGCTGCAAGCAACGCCCGCTCGTCAAACTACCCCGAATATGGAGTTCGACGTCGAGCCCTTGTGGCCCTATACTCCTCCAGGACTCCCAGCGACGCCAGACACTCCCTCTCCCCTCATGAGAGCCATCCTGGCTGAATGCGGCCCTTGGTGGGAGTTACTAGGCATTCCGCCTGAACTTAATCCAGAAGCCCCCACTCAACTACCCGTGAACGAGGATTTGGTTCCCCTCGCTGAAGGCGACGCCCTCGCCTCAGTCCTGGAAGAGTTGCAGCAACTCCAGCTCCCAGAACCAGATTTGTCACCCGAAGTGCTTCCCGAGATTCTTTTCCGACCACCGATCGAAACGGAAGCCCGACAACCGACCTCACGCAAAACCAGACGGAGGGAGAAGAAACGCCGTTTCCGCGTGAAATTGCCTTCCGGAGAATTTTTGCGAGTTTCCCGAGATACAGCCCGTCAAATGGGATTGCTGCCGCCGCAGAAGTAAAATTAAACAGCAAGTATAAAAAAAATTTTTTTTTTATTATCTTGCCTTGCCCCCTTTTCCTCCTACGCCACTGCAATACTTGATGACCAGGGATGCTGATACCGCAGTTTCCAAAACGTCGATCCGCCGACGCATCAAGGATTTGTGGACGTGCAGATGGAGAACCCATGGAGAAGAGCCCATGAAACTCCCGTTTCCTCCGAAGGGACCGGCATGTGTAACGTTTCGCCCTGAGATTAATTCTTAGGGATGCTCAAAAAGCATTTGAATTAAATTCAGCGCGCTTTTTAAACGTTTCGGATCCAACCGAAGATAAGCCGATCGACATCCGATGCCGCAAGTTACGTTAAGGCGACGCGCAAGCGAATCTCCCCTCCTACTCTAATCGCCACCGGAAGCAGCAGATAAGGGACCCCGATACTATATATACGAAGACCGCCCAACTGCAGCTCTCTCTGTGACCGATCTTCATCCGATAAGAAGATACCTGACCTGATCCGTTATCTGATCTGGCTGCATTTCCTACCGCCATTTTGTCGTTACGAACTGTTAGCAAGATCAGAATAATTTCACCTCCGCTGTAAATAACCTGTACTGAACGCTATTCTATCATGTCGGTAAATTTCTGGTTAGTAGTGTAGCGTTTGAATCCGAAATATTACAAGTTCCAGCACACGCTGTTGAGATCTTGGAATATTTTACTTTCCCCATATCCAGACGTTCCCGTGCTCTCATCGACTGCGAAATCCTGTTTATTCGCAGTGCACGAAGGGTCAACAAATTGCCCGATTTCCGCGAAGACTAATTTTGTGTGATTCACAGCATATCACTTCGCCGGAAGCCACCGTTCGACCCGCAAGACCTGAAGGTAACATTCCCCGTCCGCAAATCGCATCGAACGTAAACAAAGTCGAAGCAACGACCTGGAGCTGATAGCGCACTATCGGGCGAGCCGGACCCTCCGATAAGCGCTCCGTTCTACCTGCGAGAGGCGAAAAACTATCTACGCACCTGGAAATCGCGTGCTTCTGATCTGCGTGCTGAGTCCACCTAGAGGAGGCACTAACTTCCAGGGAGGAGTCGCATCTTAAACTCGAAACACACAAACAATCTCCAGGTAAAATTTGCCACGTATTTTAACTCGTAAAACTCGCAGAAGGACGGCGCCTGCAAGCAAAATTCTGGGACTTTCGGCATCGATCGACTTCGAGCGGAAAATTCTCGCGGATCGGCGCGGAAGGCAACACTCGCCGCCCGTCCGAGGATAGGCATCTCCAAGGCTCGTGACCTCCTCCGCAGAGGTGCTTAGTGGGCTGCCTGCCCCGACAACAAAATTTCAACGTGAATTCACCAGGATTTGTAACTTTCATATTTTGTGATATATAGTTCAGTTCACATTTACTGTATGATACAATTAGAAACATTATATTGATTTATTACTAATTTATCGTTGTTGTTGTATTTATTTATGCTCGAGCTCACCGAACCCTCTTCGACAGTGAGTTATCCCGCGGCTAAATTTAATACACCCTTATGAGAAGGGTGGAATATTACAGTACGTCATCGTCATCGTAGAGAATAATAGCCAAATATGATCTAGTAAAAATAAGAACCGGCTTAAATCTCCAAAGAGCAACTCGCGAGGCCGAGAATACATCACAGTGTAGTACGAGGATACATCAACTGTAACATGAAGATGTCACGACGCGACACTTCAATCATGAAGCAAAAAATGAGAAAAAAGAGGTAGAAACGGTCTAAACCGATAGGTGGTACATGCCGGGTGTCCAGTTTAAAAATCGAACATAGCAAAAGCAAGGCTGTTTAGATCAGAACTTTAAATTATATGAGGGAGGAAGTTGAAAGGTTTTAGACATCAATTACGTTTGACTTATCTTACTACAAATTAAAAACTTGCTATGTTCGGTTTTAAAACCGGTATATTGCCTAAAATAATACTCAGGTATGAAAAATCGCATTAAACCAATGAAAAAAGGTATATAACCACGCTCTTCTCGTGCACAACGGCTCAAGTCATGCTGCTGCAATGTCATTTTCATACCCTCATTCCAAGAGGATCGTCTTAGTCTACTCCTGTTGAATAGTTTTTAGGCGATCTATTTTCGTCTATACGAAGAAGGTATCTTAATAATTTTAAAGTTCTTAATTACACGTAACGATTGAAATCTATTCCACTTGCATTATTCTGCCATACCTTATTTTGGCTCCAACTTTCTGAGCAAGTAAGCCATATCTACCGTCTTTAATTTCTATTTTGAGAGTCTAGGCTTCTGGCCTAAACAGATTTTATGACTGATTTACTAATTCAATTGCAATTGCTCAATTCTCTGAAATACCTAGATCGTCTTATTATCGTCTATTAGTATGTGACATTTAGCTATGGAATTGACGACTGGGTATGTTGTTTTCTCACCAAATTTTTCATAGTCCAATGCAGCCTTCGAAGCATCTTATACATAACACGTGCTATGCTAGTCAGCATGCGTCTGTCACGTTTTCATCGTCACCGATTGGGCGCAGTTCGTGTGCGATCGATCCTGTATTCACCGTGCTCTTTAGAACGTAGCGATCAGCAAGTACGTTAGGCAGCATTCTTAGGCGAGCGGATAAATTGTCGGATAACAATCAGATTTCACCTAGGAGTGCAGATGGGAATCAGACCGACTGCGCTTTTTTCACTTTGCGAATTATTGTAATTCGCATTACTAAGTGCTTCCTGTTACACTTTCAGTATTATTTGAAATATTAAGATATTAAGATAATTTCGCAAAAATTGCCTAAGAAAAATCAACGTCACTGTAATCACTATTCTACGTTTTCAAAACCTTACGATCTGTAGAAACGGCTCAGATTATTCTAGAACTCAAAATAGGAATATAGGACTAGTTTGAGACCCAAATAGTTCAAGGCTTAGTCTATATATAAATATGTGCAATGTTGATAATTACAGTTAATATGCCAATGTGCTTATATTATGTGTTCGCATTCGTTAATTTTATTATAAAGGGTGTTCCGCGCGGTAAGGTTCAAAATTTCAGAACGTGTTCCTTAGGTAAATTCAAATCGAAAATGTCTATATGAACATGATCCGCAAATGCTTCCTTATCGAGATATGACATTTTTAAAATTTTAGTATTGTTACAGGAAAATCTCTTATTTCCTGGAAGCTGGATAGGACAGGATGGACCAGTTTCTTGGCCACTCCGCTCACCCCTAAATTACTACTTGTGGGGACACATGAAGACTTTGGTGTATGTGGAGAAATCAAGTACTAGGGATGAACTGCTTCATAAAATGATTGAAGTTGCCAATCACATTTATAAACGGGCGAGATTGTGCTTGCAGTGTGAAGGTGGTCATTTTGAACAATTATTGTAATATTTTTTTGTTAATAACAGGTTTTCCTGTAGTACCTACTTCTAAAATTTAAAAAATGTCATATCTCGATAAGGAAGCATTTGCGGACCATATTCATATAGACATTTTCGACTCGAATTTACCTGAGGAACACGTCATGAAATTTTGTACCTTACCTCGCGGGACACCCTGTATACATTTAGGATAATGCTTCATTTTTAGTCATTAACTAAATTTAGGCAAATTACTGTATTAAATGTGAAATGGTTTATATCTTTCTAGAAAGAGAATAAACATTAAACAATTTAATATTGTCTTCTTATATTAAATTGTACTTAAAGCACATTTATATAATGCAAAATAATTTTAAAAAAATGCTACTAACTACAAAAAACGAAGTTCTTATCAATTGACAATATTAATTATGGTGTAAATTTCTTTGATTTATTCAGATAACATAATAGCACTGATAGTAGCTTCGTCGGATACTATTGAACTGACATCTGTTGAGTCTTAATGAAATTGTTCTCTGCGAAAGATAGGGTACTAGTAGTACTAACTAGTTTTTGAAAGGTGTCGTAATCATTCCTACTGACTAGGAATCACTAAGATTGAATGAGTACTGATATTATCTATGAAAAGGGGATTGTCTCAAAATAATAAATTATGTTCTCAGACACTTGCAGACCTAATAAAATCGATTTGTAATTCTCGCCTTAAAAATATGCGTGCTTCTGATACTACATGCAAAGCCTTAATATATTTCGTTCCTTTTTTGCTATTATTGACTACGGGTAATAATTATCTAAAAAACCGTTTAGTGGCAGGGTTCAGATATTTTTCTAAATCGATTGGAAAAGAGGGTAGAATACGTGGCAGGAACTGAAAGCTCGCCCCGCCGGGTTAACGTTTGAAGTTGACCCAATATTATAAATAAATGGAGAAATGACATGTCAGAACCTCCATAATTCTTTCATGTCACATCAGTATACAAGCCGAGCATGAGAAATGTGCCTTACTTTCAACGGCTAATAAATCTGTGCTAGCTCGAATCGCAATTGGAGCTTACAAATCTGATTAGACACAGTAGTAAAGCAAGAGTACAAAATTATTATTGCGTGCGGATTATTTATGGCAAAATGTCACGTTACAGAACGATAAGCCGCCCGAACCCGAAACATCGTAATTACGACCGCGTTTAACCCAAAAGCAGCAATGAATCCCCGATAGTTGATAATCGATAGAGGGCTTCAAGATAAAAGACACCGCCGTTGTCGAGCTTTTATATTCTCCCAATGAGTTCCAATCACAAAGATGTGTTATAAATTCAAGACCGTAGATTGCACAGCGCAGTGCTTGCGAAGAGAATCGAGAGCTTTTGTATTCGATAGGGCTTCGCGGCAAAGCCTTCCGCAAATGGGGGATGTTCACAAATCACACACCCCATAAGAGGATTCATCTTCATTTTACTAGGAGACGCCAACTTTCAGCCACTTAATTCCCCACATAGTTATATAGCCGGCGCTAAGCGGCACGAATATTTATCCCGAACGTATTTGCCCGAAATGAAGCCTCAAACGCTGAATTCAATCAATCAAATTTGTTTACAGCGCACACGGAAACAAACAGCCCCTTCAATGGGTTTCGATTTCGACGGAAGCTCTAGTTTTGTCCTAAATGCCATTGTCGACGCCATTTGCCGATTGTGAGCAAGCGTTACTCGTGTACGAAGATAACAAAGCAAATAAAATGGTGGCTATCATTTTTAGCTTTCAGTTGTTTTGTAACAGTATTGCACACCTTATTTCCATAACATTTTAACGGTTGGCGATTAAGGTAATTTGGTTAATGGTTCAATTCGTCGTGATTTCCTATTTGATCAGTAATTACGTCTTCACAATAAAAACCAATAATGAACCTAAAACATGAGAGTAAACTATGAAAAAGGCTAGTAAGCTGTATCATTTTCACACATATTTATTTAATTAAAATATCTCAGCTATTTCACTTAGTTCCTGGTACTAAGAAACTTCTCTTCATTTTCTATTGCTATTACAGTAAATATGTGTCAGAAAAGGTATAAAATTAAAACAATTTAAGAAGCCACAGTATTTAAAATGTGATACAAAACTAAGCCAATGTAGATTTCTGAAATTATAAAAGTTAAACTACATTCAAGACACAGTAAGACGGATGAACCACGATCAAGTGCAGCGTCTTCTATGGCAACTGAAAGCAACACGATATGTGTAAAAGATCGTTGTATATTCATTAGAAAAATTTTCACTAAGAAGAAAGTGCTTAGAAAAGGAAATCCTAATTCACCAATACATTTAATAGAGAGAAACACACAATTTATACATAGTAGTACCGATACAATCTACAATAAAACAGGATGATAGTTTGAACCCCATCCAATATGATTATTTATTGACAGAATCATGGAAGTGGCTAGTAAAGATTACTGACTTTGTTATAATCGTAAACAGCAAAAACGATAGACGCAAAGTGCTTCACAGATTCACCAAGTCTGCCGAGGAATATAACATGAAAGTGCCTAGGGTAAAGACAAAATGCCTAGTGACATTTAGGGAACTAAAGAAAGAACAGAGAAGAAGAAGAAGAAACCAGCATATTAGTAAGATGGAGAACAACGGATTAGCCTGAATAGCAACGGATGGAAACGAGCAAAGAATACCAGGGAAACCACATACTAGCTGGCGATATAGTTAACAGTCGACCTTACAGAACTACAACTAAGGCTAAAAGTAAACAAGTCTATAAGTCGTAAATTTACAGAAAAAGAAGAAGAAGAAGAAGTAAAAAATACCAAATTCTGAGTTCAGGAACACTCCTAACAGATAGAGTAGAGAGAAGAGATTTTAAAGAAATATTTCCCTATTTGTTTTTCTAACAAATTCTATTGTATTATTACCAAACACAATAGCAAACCATAAAGGGAAATTAATTTAGCCTAGATGTAAAACATAATATCCATAACGTATTTTCGACCATATATTTTCATTTTTTCCAATTTTCCAAGTAAGACCTTTTCAATGCAGTTTCACGTTATCTCGAACCCCCGATGGTTTCCTGTGGACATATTTACATAATACGTCCTCACACAATAGTTGTAAGAGAGGATACGAGAAAAAATTGAGCAAATACGGTTAGCTGTCTTAGAGCAAATAATGTAGTAAAATGGCCAGAGAAATGCACGGAAGAAAATGATGGTCACTTTAAAAATATTGTATTTCATACCAAGGCCAAACAAATCTCCTACGTTTCTTCTTTATAGTGATGGGGTTACCACATTTCGTATACACCAAAACCGGACATATTTCGTTTCCGTATTCAGAAAATAATAATAATAATAATATACACATACGAAGCGAAGGACATTTATTTAACTATGTAATAATGAAACAATCCTCTTGTTCTCTCATAATAATTTTAATTTGTGGGACTACTCCAAACCAAGTACCAATGCTTAACAATTACCTAAACCTAACACATCGAAGTCAGAAGACTAAAAATTACTATGTTGTCACATAAACGCAATACCACGTAAAAAGAGCCTCAGCTCTCTGGCGTCACGGGCTCATGACTTCACCTATAGAAGACCTATATTCATATATTTTATACCTTTTTCTTACATACATTGCTAGCAATAAGCCTAACCGTATGTTTTATGTCCTAGCATGTTAAGCTAGCACGCCGTATAAGTAGTTGAGCTGTGTTGAGCTGCCGCGCGTTATAAGTGTCTTAACGCGAGTGCAATCGTGAGTGAATGCACAACAATAGCTAATTCGGGATGCAGAGTGATAAAGAGATCGCAACGTTGCAGTTATGGAGAACTGCGACGATGCCGTGAACTCGGGGGAATTCATTCGCACTAAAGCGCTTAAGAAGTGCGTAGCGGCATCCACGCCAGGGTCGCGAACAGATAGGCGACTCGTGCATTGCTCAAATTGTGAAGGTTTGGCCTGCAGCAATCGCCGCCGGCACAAGAAACTGAGTGCCGAAATACGACTACGAGAGCATCCAACCACTTGGGCGGCATCGCCAAAGGTTTGCTGTGTCTTCCCACAGAAGGAAGCTGTGATCGGACGCCACAGAAGTTCCGTTCGTGCCCTGCCACGAGAACACTTTGGATAACCAAAAGCATTATCACAGTAATTGTGAATTGCTAAAAAGGTATGCCAATTATATTTTCTTAAAGAAAATATTATACGTACTATACCGCAGTTAATTTTGAAATTCCTTACAGAGAAAGTGTTGCATCCAAGTAATTTGGTTTAAAATAATACTAAATGATTTTTAAAATCAAATTATCGGGGCGCAACATGAAGGTTATTTAGTTAATTTTCTTGGGTGCTATTATCGTAATAAAAAAACGTAGCGGGTATTAATTCTACAACAATTACTTTGATTCAAAATTATTGCGGCAAAGTGAATAATAATTGATTGAGCAAAGGGTATAAGGATGGAAAACAAAGTATGTTAACAAATAAATAAAGCAAAGTTAGAGTTTTGTATTTTATACCAAGATTAGGACGTTTGGGATTGATATCGCGTCTATTCATTCTGTGCGGCTCGGTGTTTGCCAGTAGAAGAGTACAACGTGGTACAACACTAGACAGCATTTTAGTTAAAATAATTCATAAATCACTATGAAATAGATGTATCAGGAAAAATTGCTATGCGCTTTTTTATATTATCAGATTCGCACATTTGGTCCAAAAACCGAACATTTTACGTCCGGTTTAAGATGAGGACCAGACGCTGGATAGTGCACTCAAATAACGGACTGTCCGGGTAAAACCGAATGGGTGGTAACCCTATATGATGACGTAAGTGCTACTTTATTCCTAATATACAATTAATGTTTTAGAAAACAATTAGGGAACTCTTTATCCCGAACATGTTTTTTTCGAGTGGTTAATATTTAAGACCTACGATAAAAGGTGAATATACGTGATACAATTGACAACGGAAATATTTTCCAAAATTGCATAAGAGCATTTATTCATCCAAATTCAACCTTTTTAAATTTCGATATCGAAGAGCAGTATAGAAAAATAAGTGACAATATCAGCTAAAGGTAATTCTTAGATTATATCGTGTGGCAGGCAGGTAATTTGTGGAATTAATCAAACGAAAACAATACTGGTACATACTTATGACTATCATCAGTTTGGAAATCAAAGCTACGATAGCATTTACAGCCTGTTTTCACAGTGAATAAAATAGCTTAATATAATGTTACAACACAAGGCTATAGATCAGAATAGAGACCAAACCAACTAAGAAAACAAACAGTACAAAGCGTGTGAAATTAAATTATCCAAAATCCAAGATATCCAAAGTTTCTATTTCATATATACACATAAAAACTTTAGATGTGTGGTATAAAAATGAACTGGCTCTAGTTTTACAGTAGAAAAGAAACTTCATATTGATTAGGTCCAATGACCAAGTTTACATAGCCGGCAAGGTATAATACGTAAAAGTTTTCCCCGTTGTGATCCTCATTTTGACAGCACTGTCACAACAGACGCACTGGTTTTCCGTCACTCGTTGTTGGCAAGTTTTCGACCATTTTGGTCCCAATAGTTTTTAACGCAAATATGCCTATCATTATCAATCTGATTTCGGACTGTTTTGGCCCCGTATAACCGCTCCCTTCAGCCACAGTACTGGCCAACTTTATCACTTCTGTTATTTTCTGGTCCTACAGAAATCAGAACCTTCCTTGCTATTCTTACCGCGATATACTGCGGGAGTTTATGTAACCCGCTGCCAAAGAATCTATTGGAGGGTCGTAAACGGACAGTTATTTGGTCGTTCACATTGCTACGATAATAATTTGTAATTTACGAAAAGTGGGGGATTCTTCAAATTTATTTGGGACTGACTTTTAGTTCTTTACATTTTGACTGTATTGCTGGCCCAAGTGCTAGCGTCTTCGACTGAGCTCCTTAAAATCTCCTCGAACTTCACCTTTTACTGTTGTAAATTTTGTAAATTTTTTTTCCTTCATGTGTTGATTTCTGCGTTGCGCCGTTGCACTGAGAGGCCAACGCCTTCGATGAGTACCCTTACGGATTTATAGAAACTCTACTTTCTATGTTGTTTATTATAATTTGCATTCACGTGCTATTAGCGTGTAGGTACACTAAGATACAGTAACTATCGTAATTTTGCCTTTAATATTTAATCTATGGCCTTTGCTATTGAATTGCTAAGTTTTAGCGTTTGAATTGCTACAAGATAACTGTATGTACTGATATATTGTTGCTTTTATTATGGATATGCCTGTTTTAGTTACTGGAATCTATGACCTGGCTATTATTTATATTGCATTTGAAATTATCTGACCATATTTATTGTGTGAAAGGCTAATTGGCGCCCCGTTTATTAGTAATAATTAATGAAGTTCTTCTTCTTGTGGTGCCTATCCGTTTCGGATGTAGGCGATCATTATGGCAACTCGTATTTTATCCGCAGCAGCTCTAAATAAACCCACGGTTGTTGTATTGAACCAAGTTCTCAGGTTTTTTAGCCACGATATTCTCCTTCTTCCGGGCCCTCTTCTTCCTTCTACCTTTCCCTGTAGAATTAATTGCAATAGTTCATATCTTTTGCTGTTTCTCATAATATGTCCCAGGTACTCCATCTTTCTTGTTTTTATTGTTAGCAAAAGCTCTTTGTTTTTTCCGATTGTTTCAAGAACCGTTTTGTTGGTGACATGGTCTGTCCATGGAATTTTTAGAATGCGTCGATATAGCCACATTTCATAATGAAGTTAAGCTTCTATAACGAACACATGCCGTCTTCACTCTTGCTGGTTAGCCCTCAAATGTGCCCATGTAGTTACGATGGTTTCTTCTTCCTATTTTACTCGTTCTTAGATTTAGAGCTTATTATTCTCGCCATCTTCTTTGCGATCTTCTTGGGGACCTCTTTCCTTTAGGCGAGTTGTTTCTAGTTTTCTTTACCAATTTGTTTTTTGCATTCTTGAGACGCGTTTATTCCAGAAGCTTCTTTGTGCTATAACCCAATCATTTATGTTCTGAACCCCGAGTGATATCTTCGTATCTCACCACTTCCTATGTGGTCTCGCTTACTTACTCTTGCTATTTTTCGTAACACTTTCATTTCAGTGGTATCTGTTTTGTTTTAACTGTGTCTGTCCTGATAACTGATTTATATATTCTTACTTTAGAGTCACTTTGTAGGTATTTATTCTTAAGCATGCTGATCTTTTGATTGATTTGTGTGCCTGATGTTACATTTCACTTGAAAGGTGGTCATTACTTGTAATTAACGGTCTCAAATAGGAAAAGGATGTAACTTGCTCTATAGCGTTTTTTATTGCCATGGTTTAAATTTGTCAAAAATGTAGTATCAAAATCTAGAAGTTATATCATTTTGGCATCCAGACTATCGTTTAGGTCTCTTGGCTATGGCAATCAGAGATTATCAAGAAAATAATGAATACGACTAACTGGCAGACGAAGAAGAAAAGCTAGAATAAGAGTGATGATACCAAAAAGTTGCTGCTACAAAGAATCTGTTATGATTCGAAATCGGCTAGCGTAAAATTTTCGCCACTTCCGCTAAAAATCCGGAAACTTTACGAACGCCTTGTACTTTTAACACTAAGGTGGGAGTTGTTTGGTAATGTGATAGTCCCTATTGCTTAATACTTTCGCGTTCTGCAGGAACTGATGCGCGGTTATTGTTTCACGCTTCTTGCTTTATCCTACATTTATCCACGTTTTCCTCTGCTTTTCTTCGCTTCCCTTCGTTCTCTTCCCTTTTCTGCGGCTGGAAAGTTGGGCACTTGCAATCTGTGCATTACTTAGGCAAGAATAGTCCGATTTAGATTGCTTCGTAAATCGCCCGGTGTGAATTTAACATTCATTCTTTTTGCGTCCGAATGAATTTTATTGTTGACAGGTGATTGTTCGGCGCTTACTGTTTGTAACTGCCTTATTGGTAAAAAAGGTAAAGGCTCAAGGTAATTTCAATTTCCTCAACTGGGGGCGGGTTGGTATGGAGACCTTGCGTCCCTCTTCTGCCAAGAACGGAAGTTATAGGATGGGTGAGAGAAAGGAGGGTGGAGAATGGAAGAAAGCCAGGAAAGGTGGAGAAATACTGCCCAGCATTTGCCTCAGAGAAAGTCCTCTGTTGAGTCAGGAAAACCACCTAAAAACCTTCATCAGATCAGGCGGTCGCGGGAATCGAACCCATGGCCTCCCGAATGCTATGTAGACATGCTAACCACTAAACTACAGAGCTCGGTACGCCTTATTGTACGCTGCACAAGTCTTTCAGTCTATGTAATATTATCAATTGTAATAAGAATAGCCCAACTTCATAGCATCCAATTGCCCGAATTAATCGGCGATTATAGCAAAGGTTAACATTGCAATTCAAACCATAAAATAATTAATGTTTATGTGAAATTGTCATGCACGACGAGGTCTTATCGATAGCATTACGTGTGAAGCGAATTAATTGGTAGCCCCTCGCTCGGGGTGGTTCTGTGAACTCCAATTCGTTAAGTTATTGATTGGCTCACCGTTGCTGCTGCTAATTAGCAAATTAATTAAGTGCATTACCTTCTCTTCGGCATTTCTGAGCTACTTGTCTGGAAATAATAAAAGTTATAACTGTGCTTTGCTTAACATTGGTGTAACAAAATTGACCTATTACGGCAATGGCTGTATTTTGTAGCACAGAAGGTAATAATGTGAATGCGAATAGCAACCTAATCTGATATTTATGTTTTCTCACTTTGAGTGACCAGCCTTAAAAATAATAACACAACGTGTAAAATTGAAAACCGATTAGGAAATTTAGAACAAAATTAACGAATATACCTCGCACGACTGCGATCATGAAAGTTACCATAGCCCACATGGTCTAATCCACGAGAATAATGATGACTATTACCATTAATTTTTTATTTTCTTGTAATTCTTCTAAGCCCATTTTGAAATACACAACATGCTGATTAAGCTTTATAAGCAATTATATAACCACCCATAATCTTACACGAAAACTTTCCAATGGACTCGGTAACGGTGAATTAAACCTCGCCCTTTAACTTTAAACAAAGTAAAATTTTTAAAGGTTTAATCAGATAAACTAACTGGTGGGCGCAAGATTTATGTGTGCAAAATATATAAAGGTCAAAGGTGCTTTAGGAAAGCGTACCTGTGTCTTTTATTTTTATTTTTTAAGCAAATTTCCCACTAAACATTAAACACATGTGACGTCAAATATGGACAGAAGGTGTGCTTTTACTCATATGTTAGTATTTTAAAAGTAAATCTATGGAAATCCATAATTTCCGGATAATCCACATTATTAACGCAATTTTAGTGCTACATTTGTTGTACATGAACACTTAACAAGAGTACCTTTATGTCCCACTTTCACAAGAAGAGCTGTCTAGTAGTCAAAAATACAAGATAAGCTTGTTTCCGTTTCTTTACAAAACATTTCCGCAGCGCAGCAATATATCAAGCTTTCAAGTACAAGTTCATTATCCATTAAGCCATCTTTAAATAACACGATATTCTATAAAACGCTCCTGCCAGAAGCTTTAATAGGTTCCTTTGCGTTCTACTCAGTTCTACATTAACCCCTTGTCAAACTCCCTTGCTGTAATTTGTGTTTACGAAAACAGGCTCACCTCAAATTATTTTCCCGATAATTAATAAACCGCCTTGCTAACAGATCACTGAAGTAGAGAATATTTCTAAAATGATAAACTCTGATAATAAACTCCCAATAGTTTCTTCTTAGTTGCTCTGCTCCATTTATGGAACACACGAATGAATCAAAAGTCATTGAGACCTTGTTATTGTGATACTAATAAGTAATAGTCTAATAGTGGAAAAGCATAGGTACAATCCGTAGTTATTTTACGTGTTTTGATAAAAGAACACATTCACTCTTTTATCGGTGTTCTTTGACATGGGTGATGGTAATCCTAAACCAATATTGCACCAGCAATCGATCCATTGCTTTTAGTGGATAATAGGAGAATCACACTGATACCAAACCGAAAATTAAACACAAAAACAGGCATCAATCCGTCTTCTTTTTTAGTTTATATCCTATCTCCTACACATAGTCTTTAGTATCTACAACGTAGACATAATTAAGTGACGTAGACATAATTAAGTGACCTTCTATCGACGGACGCTGATATAGTTCCCTTATTTTCTTTTTTCGTGAATTTAAAACAAAGAAGCTGAATAAACAAGGGCAATTAACACCTTACTCCAACACAACCAAGGTATTTTAATCATTGTTTATGTTCCAGATTTGCTACAAGTTACCTTAAAATTTAAATTCAGCGACTTGGTCCTAAAACATGCATTTCACTACTGGAATTTCTAATGTTTGATTACTTGCCAGAAACCGGAAACCGAGATCTGTGCCTATGCAAAATTCAGTGTTAGTCAAGAGGGCATATGTACTTAATAATGATGAAACCGTTGCAGCTATATTGTGGCTGGAATGGAGTTAAATATATTTGTTTAAATTTTGACCTCCGCATTGCAGCATTAAATAATATTTTCAAAATATTGTTTTCGGCATAGTTCAACAATTTAAGTTAAACATCCGCCTTCTGCTTGTTGAAAGGAACTAATTATTACACACTACACGAAGTACTGTTCTCAGGTTGTGCCACAGGGTAGCGTATCAAAAGCACTGTCATAGCGAGTTCCTGTTGTTGATATACTTATATGTTGTTGGCCACTAAAGCGGTATAGCTGATAAAATATCGATACTTATTGCGAGAGAAGGCTTGGCAGAGGCATCCTACAAACTTCGCACGTCACTTACTCAACTTCGCAGCTGGACGGTAAAGACTAACGAAACTAAAGAAAACGTATTAATGTTATTTTTTTAACAAGAAATCGGTTCTCAATTACAGTAAATAAGGTGGAACTGACTTGGAAAATACAGTTTCACAAAGCGTAGACGAGCTTGAACCCCAGATGTTGAAATGTATTGATTCGTAAAAGGAAATGTAGAAAATAAAACTACCCTCAAACCGATATGATCTAATGGAGTGCAACTGCGAAATACTACCCGCACGTAGAATATTGAAATTTTACGTTACCCAAACGCCATACATATTAGAGCAGCAAGAATTAGGAAGTCGGCAAAAAATACAGAATTTGAATGTTATATTTAACAGTGTAGGAAGCCCAGTTGTACTGACCCATACTATCCCTTACTCGTTCTTTCATCCTTTATCCCATAAACCCCTCTTAATAATTCCGAAAATAAGATTCTTCATTCAATTTCTTATTATGCTACATTTTTTTTGTTCATAAAAACATTTTAAGTAAATATAATTTTCAAACTTCCTATTCTACTACCAATTCCCTCCAGAAATTATTAGTTTTCAATAAATATCCCACCCTTTAATAGAACGATCTGTGTCTATCGTCTTGACTGTTCGTCGTGTGACTGTTTTTATATTGGTCAAACTAAACCTACTTTTAAAAAAATTAAAGAGCATTCCGTTTGTACCAGAAACAACAATATTACAATTGATCAACCCTTAAATCTGCTTTTGCTAATCACATTTTGCAACCTAACCACAGTTTTGATCCAATAAAGATTAGAAAACTTTGCATAAATAAAGGTATTTTGTTGAATAAACTTGACAGTTTTGAATTGTGCCCAATAACAATGAATTCAGACTCAAAGAAGTCTCAGATTTTGATACTAATTACATTTCTTGATATAAAATGATTTGGTCATTTCCTTACTGATTCCATCCATTACTTGGTCTTTTGCCTTTTATTTTATTGAAATTCTCTGTTAATTTCAATTGTCATTGAATCTAGGGACTGTTCAATTTATTGGTTAAGTTACTTATTAAATTTAAATTCATTCTGGGTGCAACCGTCTTCAATGCTGTCACTCTTTAAAATTTTCAAATTTTAATTTTTATGTATTAACCAGTACTATGACGTTTATAATGTAGTTTGCTGGTTAATTAGATATTTCTCCATGTAGTGTGTTATTTAAGCTTTTATCAATCACGTTTTCAATTGTTACAATTTTAACCTCACTTTTTACCATGTGCTCCGTTTAGTAACGACAACAGTAAGTGATTTCCTTTATTATATATATATAATTGTTAACAATATACCTCTTAAATGATCAATATGGCCTGATGATGAAACCGGTGTCGCTTCGAAACATGTTGCTACACACATTTTTACAATAAATATTCGTGGGGAAGCCTATATGGTTTTATTGCTTCATATCAAGGCATCTCCGCTATAAGCATGACGGACCACCTTCCTAGTATAGGACAAGATGAAAATAAAATCAGCAGAAATGAGTTGGATATCGTCATGTTTAAGACCTGAAAAACTAATGCACACAAACGGACAAATAAAACAGCTGTCTTCTGAACACTGGTTTATGAACTAGAGCAACGAGGCTACTCACAAATATAAACGTACATCCAAATCACATAATGAACTGGAGATACGTGTAGCACAACGGTCCTACCTTAAGGTTTAAGTACTTCCAAACTTCATTCACTCTTTCCCTATAATGCAGATCAGAACTTAGCAAAGCAAGAAGTTGACACCTATAGCAACGTACGACACAAACTTCTTATAAGAAATTGTAAAAAGAAGGGAAATTAATAATTTAAACTAGATAACAACTGAATTAAAACATACGTCGCCACAATTAGCAGAAGGGAAGTGCCAAAGAATAATATATGTTAATTTCTAACATGTATTGTTTTTTATTTTTATTTTCATAAGTTTATAATTCTTAAGAGATTTTTAACGGGAACTTGTTCTTGCTCGCCTAAATGTGTTTGAAGTAGTAACATTTTCATATAAATCCCATTTGCACGTGTATGTTCTTAATTATTTGTAAGTAACTGTTAGCTGTAATAAAGTGAGTAAAAGTAAAAGCACGTGCTAATGTGTGTGCGCATTGCGCGCTGATGTGTAAACGCTGTTGAAGAGTACGTCAGATCCTGATTTGAGCTAGCAGAGTGAGGATGTGCTTCGGGTTTGAAGATAGGGCCCTCTACGTCAGGTCAGAGGGCAAAGTAATATAAAGAGCATCTTAACAGTGCCAAGTTAACCTCATGGAAGATTCCGAAGTCGACATTGCTGTTTATCTATCAAATGTTCAACTCAACAAAGTAAGCGACTACGCCCTGGAATGACGCAATAGTAAAAATATCGCCGAGAATATCTGCAAGGACCAGATCTAGGTCGTTACACTGCGAAGCCGACAATTATCGCTTAAGGTGCGTAATTCATACCATACTCTGTTATTCACGCGCAGCCATCGGAGTCGGTGCTGGAAGACCAGGGTGCGTAACTTTCTATTTTTCAAGGCGCCAGAGCGAGTTTAATGAAATTACGTAGCAGACTGTCAGCATAAATTGCGTCGTAGAAACAGCTACCTGGGTGTGATTAATGTTATAGTCAGTATAAATGCGTAGCAGAACAGCTTTTGCCTGTAGTTGAATATTACTGTTAGCATAAAGGGCGTGTAGAAACAGCTGTCCGAACTGCTGTTTAGTATTTAACTCTAGTATGCGCTAGCACTGTTTATTTTGCAAAGCAACATATATTTTTGTTGTTGTTAATTTGTTTGTAAACAAATTGGCGTTTTATTTGAGTACAATTTTGAAGCGATAACATCGTAGCTACACACAAATCCAGGTAAACTTCTAGCCTTATAGCATCAAGGGCAAAAGATATCTTATTTCTATTAAGCTAGACGATAATAAAGCAGACAAAATTAATTAATAAAAACGGGTGGCCGTGAAGGCCGTCCCATTACAATTTGGTGTCCTATAGGTGGGGAACGAATTGCTGCATTACGATTTAGTGCCCAATCGGTTGGGTACGAGCCGCACCATTAACTTCCTTCCTTTTGAACATTACTTTATGGCAATTATTTTCAGCTCTTTTAAATTAATTCTTGACCACTTATAACTATATCGTTATATGGGAGTATCTGTACAATATGAAACCCCTATTTATAACTTACATAGTTCTATTAAAGATAGAAGTAAGAAAAAAATTGGTTGTATCAAATTAAGCGTTTCTTGGTAGGGTTTAAATTGTTTGCAGTTTATTTTGGTCATTCATACACAATTGATTTTTATCTTGTAGCATTCTACTTTTGTGAATGTATTAGGTTTTTGGGAAATTATTTCGCTTTTGCGTTAAGAACTTATTTATAAATTGTAACGTGTAGTATATCAATACAAAATTTCTATGCTATGTCCTATTCTTCTTCCCAATATTAAAGCAAAAAAAAATACATTCACTAAATTTCTCATTACACCCGCGTATATTTACACAGAAGTTGTTTAAACGACCGCACAAATTGAAATTTTAGTGTGAGAACCCCTTACGAATCACCTAGGACCATAACAAATAAAGAACTCTTTTAATTTTTTCTGGATTTTCATAAAATAATCAAAGACGCACTTACAAAAAATCTATTATTGTTTTTAGAAATATTCCCGGGTAGCCAGAATACATTTGTACATTCGTTTCGAACTACTTATCGAGACAGAAAAGAACTCCGTTTTTGGAAGGTCGTCAACCATCCGCTCTTACGACGTATGCTAATTTTAATCTTTGAAACAAAAGGAAACACTGGAGGCAAGATCTGTACTGTATGAAGAGTGAGTGACCTGGACTCCAGATCAATGTAATACATTTAAATTTTTTAGCTGTATGAGGAGTTGCGTAACAATATGCCCGCAAACCAGATATTTCGTGATCCCTTCATAATTTTTCAAAGATTTGAAGAACGAACATTTCTCTATACCAATCAGAAGTTAGTTTTACAATCATCAAGAAGAATTACTATAATTGGACAAACTGCGTATGTGAGGGTGAAGAAAGTTACAATTATTTTTACAATTATTTCAAAAACCCAAACACCGGTCCATCTGTCTACAGCTGTTGGTGTAAAAGATAATCTATTGCGGATAATCCAGTACCTAGTTCTTGTTGAATTTTTGTTTAAGTCTACTTTAAGTACATTTTTCGTACAGTAACGTTTTTAACGTCTGGATGTCGTTCAGGTCTCGGTTCATCTTCTAACGTACACCCTGAACACTTAAATAAGCTTCCACAAGCATTCCACGGACACTTCCATAATGCCTAGTGGACGAAAAACAAACAAAAATATGTTTGTCTATACGCTCCAACTCTAACCTCTCAAGGTTAAAACTGGAGACTGTCAAAAAATGAGTTTTCCAATTTATGCAAATGTTTTTGTTTGTATTTTCATCCCGGGTCTGCTACTACCAATCAATAGAACAGTATATGAATATTTTACAGATGAATTAGGACCAGTGTTGATTAAGGCATGCATAATAATTATTTTAAACCAGAAAATATTCATAAAATAAAAATGCGCTCCTTAAAAATACACTGTTTATATATGTCACTTCACCAATTAGTCCCCGAGGAGGAAGAGCAAGATAAATATTTGCTAATTTTTTTTATAACTTGTGACAAGTGCCATATCTTTCGAGTCCATCCATTAATTTTACACGGTATTTTACATAAACGACTTCAGCTTTTTACTTGTTTACCAACTGTCACGCTCTAACCTCTATTATTAGTTTGAAATTGGCCATATGCTGCAATTGCACTTCGCTAATGGCGTACACAAAACAAACCATTCGGTATTTAAGCTAGCAGCTTAGATGATATAAATCTAATTTTAATAGGACACTACTGGTTATTTGAAATTTTTGAAAAAATATGCCTAAATTAATATTTTAATAAACGAAACTGGAAAGAAATACTTCCATAAAGTCTAAATCGTCTTATTATTACAGCTTTGAAAACTGGACATGCTAATGAGTTTTTTGACAAGTTTGGCAAGCGAGTTGAAGAGAAAATAACAAATTATTAAATTGCAGCCTTTCATTGCCCTAGGCATAGTTCCGCATTTCTAGAGCTATCTGAGACATTTATCACCACCCTCTGGATGAGTTCCAGTAGGACACTCCAGATATGTCCAATTTTTATTATTATCCCATTGGAAAGCAACCCTAAGTAAGCTGTAAGATTAATATCGATAACGTAATATACGTACGTTTATATTTGGAATCGATATCCATCTATTTAGACTATTCGCAAAGGGGGTAACCCCAATACTACAAAATGGAATAATCTGGTAAAATCGACGGTTTATGGGGCGCAACACGATACAGAGATCATTATGCACGAGGAACCAGTCCCAATATTCATGATTTCTCTGGACGCGCATTTTAGACTTTCAGTGTCCGATCTGTATCTAAATTTATCGCTAGTTACTTGGGGCGAGCGTATTTTGTCAAAGACTCGCAACTATTTCAAATAAAATAATTTCTCATTAAGGCTTTAATTAAGCAGCGCTGTGCAAAATATTAATCCTTTCAGAGGGACCAAAATAAGCAGCATGCACCTTCTCATTAAACGAGCACGCCTCCATAATTCTGCCCAAAGAAATTTCATAAGTTACGCTAGGCTGATTTTAAGTATCAATCTTTATTGTATCCCGCCCATTTACTCGAAGGGTTGTTTCTATTCCTTGTAACTTAGTGGAAAATGGGGTGCGCTCATCGGAGAAACTAAATCTTATCCCCTTGCCCATGGCATTTTTGATCGAGTATAAGCTGAATGAATTAGTTATTGGCAAGCCAATTGCTCCTCTTTGTACATCCGTTTACGTGTAGTGTTTCTTATTTAAAATTTTAACATTGAAAGAAGTTTTGGCTTGTCTGTAGTTAAGTTTTTTGACGTTTCCAATTTGCATAATCAACTTTACTTGGCATATGCAATATAAGTATATGGTTATCACAAACATTTTCAGTGCATGTATTTTGTAGATATTAACGATACAAGTTTTGTTATGTGCCATAAGCAAACTTCTATTGTGCAATAGTTATCTTCATCAATAAATTCTGGTTCAATGAATTGTTTACATAAAAAGAGAGCTATGCAATCTGTCCATTACCGCACTGACGAAGATAATAGATATTAACGATACAAGTTTGATTATGAGCATTGTTCAAACTTTTGTTTGACCATGGATTTAGCAAACAAATGTAAAATGAACTGAAATTGTGTAAATACAACAGTGCACGTAATTAGGTTACAAGAACTAGTAGAGCGTGCCAATTAAGTGTTTGTAAACAAAGACTCTGCAGTTTTATCAAATGCACTAGGTCATATTACGAAGTATTACAGCGAGCATTTCGGCAAGGTTTGCATTACGCGAAGTGTAGTAGGTCGAGTTGCGAACAATGTGTACAATTACGCTGTTTTAAGTGCATACGATCGTAATTTTTAATAGTAAGTTAAAAACACGGCCCACATTAATTGTATATAAGCTTTGTATTATAATTTTAAAACCAATGTACAAGGTTATCATAAAGTAAGGGATATATTTTAACTTATTATAACTTTTTAACAAATTAAGTTAGTAACAAAAACTAAACGATATTTAATTGTTTAAATAATGGGATTTTGTATGCCCAAACCCAGTTACCGCAAATGTTCAATATGACTTCCATTTTGATCTTGTAAATCAGCAACCATTCCTCTAAATTGTACACAGCATTTCGTAACATTTCTGGATATCGCATTTGCACTGCTGATTACTAGTTAATTACTTCTGGTTATGTCCCGATTTTCATGAAGAACCTCTGCAACTTGGACATCACTAATCCTTGGTCTTCCTGATCTCAGAAGGTCAATTACCAAACCTGTTCTTTCAAATTTTTGTATCAAATTGCGGTACGCTTTTACTTGACAGGGCCCGGCTTTCAAATCCATTCTCGTGCGAAATCTTCGTAATCCAGCGGTGTAATTTCTGCCACACATGCATAATAACACTGAACTAAACCAATTCTTGTTTGTAGATCTATGCTATTACAGTTTGAGTCGTTAGAACTTTACGTTTACTTGAGTTTTAATTTGAAAATAAACTCCAAATTGAATGATTTTGTTTCGACGCTCGTGTCAACGATTGTCATGACAACGCTTTTGTTTTCCATAGATGCAATAAAATCCCATTCCTTAAGCAATTAGATTTCGTTTACTTTTTGTTGTTAGCTTGATTTGTTAAAAAGTTATAATAAGTTAAAGTATATCCCTTACTTTATTATAACCCTGGACTTTAAACACTCGACGTATGTTCATTTGTAACGAGAGACGTCTGTAAGGGTTGGTGAAGCCAGACCAACCCCGTTACATCTTACTGCAACAATCAACAAGTGCCATCTCCTGTCAAGAAACAAACTGGTTTTACAATACTACAAATTTTAAGTTCCAAACTGGACTTGGTAAACAAACATTGGCCCTTCGAGCCAACTCCGCGATCACGAAGAAACTGGATTTTGGAGAAATATCCTCAAATTAAGATAACATCGCGGACCCTTAGGTGCTTCCGAACTGGAAACAGAAGAACAGAAGTTAGTGCATCAATCAAGAGTCCTGGGACACCCGGAACGGATCCAAACTCTGGGCAAATTAAGCAACTGGACCGTATCTGCCATATCCGTATGAAAAATTTTGGAGGACTCGCAACAAGATTGGTATGTACTTTTCTGTAAATAGATTGGGGAGAAGTGCAAATTGAGCCGTCGCCAAGGAGAAGCGTTCTACGACTCAGTACAAAAGGATTCCGCCACAGGGGAGAATAAGTGTTAGCAGCATACATACTGCTAAGAAATACGATTCCAAGAGCTACCGCCGTTCAGCGAGAAGAATCTTCAGCGGCATACGTCCCGCTAAGAAATTGGAAAATCGGAAAAGTGGAAAGTGGTAAAATACTACTTATTAGACCAGGTTAGTTCCAATGCCAGTAAAGAAGCTGCGACGACATGGAACCAGTAATAAAGGAACAACTGGCAGAAAAAATGTGACAGTTCCTCACAAATATGAAAAAGGATTCCGGAAGCAGGAAAAATCGACTGTACCTAGCCAAGCGAGAAGATGAATTGGAAGGATTCTGGAAGGCATTCTAAAACAGTGAGGATACGAGTTTTATTGCCAAAACGAGGCGGTAGGCCGAGTTTTGCGGCAATCATACGAGTCTCGTTAAAATTCCATAAGCAAACGTGTATTATTCAATAATTTATCTTCATCAAAAAATTTAATATAAAAAAACTGCGGTAACATCCAACGATACTAAAATTAATTTGGTCAATAGTCTATAACAAGACCAATGACAAACAAATTTAAACCTTTGCAAATACTTAAAAATCAAGTTTATTCTAACCTATTCTCTCTTTACAGGACAAAAACAATACTAAAATAATATGAATTTTAAGGTCCATAGAGTTGCACGTGTTCATGGCCTAGTTAATTATGTAGAATTTTTAACCAATGCTTTTATTTTTCCACACAAATAACGACAAACGTTTGGTAATGGGAATAAGAAACCTGAGATCGAGGGGGTTAATAACAGGGGAAAATCCGATATTCTGATATTATGTATCGAAAATATGCCGATATGTCATTTCAACCCAGAGGAAGTATCAAAAATAATTATTTTCCTTAGCGAACGGTATTCTAAAAGAGAATGGCTAGAGTTCTGAATACCAAAAATGGAACAGAGGTACAGAGAGTTTAATGTGAGGCATAAAGATACTGGTAGCTTCAAAACAAGAAGAGGACATTTGTTAATGTGTTACATTAATAATTGCCGATAGTAAATCGGAACATGCACTCGCACTAGCTCAGAGGAAAAGCGTAGGTAACTTACCTTCAAAACTAAACGGTCGAAATTATAGGAGCGCCAAATGGTTTCAGGCCCTTGTTCCCTAGCTCACTTGGGCGAACAAACCATTAAATTGCTCAAGGCAACAATACAACATAAACATGAAAACCCACAGTTCGATAAATCGTATATTTCAAATAGATCATAGATTAATAACAGGGGGAATAAAATCGATTTGTAATTACAGGCATTAACGGACAATAACAATACTAGCACAAATAAAATATATCACATAGGTAAATATCACAATTTTAATCAATCAAAACCTGAACAGGGTGCATCCGAAAACGCAGCATTTGCTGAGGGCGTGTAAAGCTAATTTCCAAATGATTTACTTTAAACTGTAAGTTGGCCAAAACATGTAATTTAGTAACATCCCGAATACTTAGTGAACGACACAGCGGTACTGTGTTCCACCTTTAATGTGTTAAATTCGCACCCCGCGCGTACTCACACATTCAGATATCTGTATGTCGTCGTGGTATACCAAATATTCTGCTGGGGTAGCTTTCTCTCCAGCGAACTTAATTACTAAGGCGATAGTTATGGAACAAACGCACGTGAGTTTACCCTTCACTCAGCTAATTTATTAGCATGCAGAGCTACGTTAATTATAACTGACACTAACTCAGCTTGAAGCTGACTTTCATTTAACATACCTGAATTACATTCCACTACAACAGCGGTGAAGCCGCTAACTTTAAAGTTTAAAGCAGATACGAATTACTAAATTAAGACAACAACGGGCGAGGCCGTTAGGAATTCAATAGCATGGCAATTAGTCGATCACAATAACGAATAGCCGTTAAGTTCAAACCCATCCAGCATAAGGTGAAGGTGATGTAGCTCCCAGCGGTTACTGGAAACATAGGAGGCTGCTTGGGGCTGCTTGAAATATATAGGGGCCAGCCGGAAACATCCACATACTCGGCCATGCAGTAGGCCTCTGCACTATGAGGGAAATTTTAGCTCGTAGGTTGAAGGCTAAATATATATACCAAATTAGCATTTAAATAAACTAGGATAAAACGGTTTACCAAAAAATCCTGCCTAAACTCACACCAAAATGTTCTCGATCCACAATATTTAGATTTCCACGGCTTAAGGCCGAAAAATGTGGCCAAATCGCTTATGCTACAATGCCTGACGCAACAATTTAATTTCTGCAATCCATTAATCCATCTCAGCCATGTTTCACAGGGCACGTTGATTCGAGATTCCGTTCCGGCCAAACGAACAGTATTTAACACCTTTCTGACATTTTGGGAAAACGGAAACGACGCCAAACCGTATTTAAGCAGACCTCTGCAGCAGGCCGGAACCTTAAATTTGACATCCTAATAGTGTTGCCTACACGCTGAGCGCTTTCGGCCCGTGAAATTAATAAATAAATTACGAAATAACAATAAATTGGTCTCAATGGTATTAGCATTTTCTTGGTGGTCCCTTAATTTTTTGTTCAGTGTTATTAGAGGCGTCAATGTCTTCCTTATTATTCAAAAACAAACAACGAGATGCCAATACGATTCATTTAGAATCTATTTATCGGTGGCAACCATTAGTAAATTTTGTTGATAAGACCAGCTATACACACATGTAGATGTAAATGGCATATTCCCTACTTCAATTAGGTGTTTGATATAGGATTTATAAAAATAACCCTGTAAGGCAGCCATCTCGGATTTGAACCTACATCCTGCAGTACCATAAGCAGAGGGTAGATGATATGCATTTTACGTCTTTGTTTATTAATATGCGGTACGTTCAATTTTTGTATTTTCTTATTTCCACTTCCATGAAAATCTAAATGTTAAATGGTTGATATACATATTTATATGTAAATGCCGTTTTGAGACACCACTGCATAACTGCATACTGATCGTTTTCCTGTATATGTGAAATATTTTAGGGTTTCCTATTTTAGTGTTGCTTGTATACAAAATATACAATTCGATATCAACGCCTATCATGCTACAAAAGAATGCATAAACACTTTTGCAGACAAATTATTGCAACAACGCTTTATATAACGTCTAATTTTGCTTCAGTTGTCGGGACGCTTGAGGAAATTACAAGAAAAAATTAAGTATCCACACACTGTAACGCCCATTTCATTTATGCATTACTTTTGTATTTCGCTCCTCGATACAGCCCGCATCTCTAATTCTATTTTCCGCGCACACCACTTCCAGCGGAGAGTGCAATAATTTGTATTTTCGAAGAGTGACGACCTTTTTTTTAAGACACCGGATAGGATGTTTGGTGAGTGGTCTTTTCCGATTCCAAGCATTCATCGAGCGAACAAGTTAAGCCTCTGTGAGCTCTGGCATGGTTTAATCAAATAGGCTATTTAGCCGTGACTTTGTTTCGTAACAATTGAAGGTACGAGCTGGGGCGTCCTTCTGAACACACGTTAAGCGATTTCCATCTCTGGTGGGATTTTCCTTTCAGTTTTTTTTTTGACTAATTTCGTGGTACTTAGGTTTGTTCCTACAGCTGGTCCCTGTTTCATGCTTTCATCATAGGTGTGAGGCTATCACGACGTGAGTTCCGGTTTTGTCGAGCAGTCTGGCGGCGACATGCGAATGTTTTCCGATTGCGGCAGCTTGCTTGGATCCGCGTCGAGACGACCTAGTTAACGCCTACAATGCAGAAACTTGCCGAGACGTTTTGCAACCATCGCTATTGAGGGCCATCTCAACATATTACTGTAAGTACACGCACTGATTTTCAGATTAATTATTGTCTCTAAATTACGAGTTCAAACAAAGGCACGAGGCACCTGTGATTTTCAATTTGTTAATTATATTTCATGTGATCAAAGGAAGCTATTATACGAAACTAGCTGGATTTAATCATGGTTACTAATCATTTATTTTGTGTTACTGTTATTAAGTATTAGGCGCCTGCCTGAATATTTTGTCATTTGATCATTCTAGGCTTGCGAACTAATTTGTAAATAATCTACTTTTGTTAACTGTTGCCGTCAATGAGCTGGCGTTGAAGTTTTAATATGTTTTAATGTGATGTTGAATTTTAATAAAGTGCTATCTTTGGTGGTATGATTTCGGCGACTCCAAATTCAGGTTTTTGTTAAATATGTAATTACTTATTCTAGGCCTATTTGAGCCTCCCAGCTTTTATTCATGCTAGATAGTTTGATTTTGTTGATGAATATTAATTCTTTTGCTGGTTTATATTTCTTTGTACTGTACTACGATCCCTCATGAACCTCCTAGTGCTTTTTTAGGAGTTAAGTTATAGTAAGAAGCTTACAAGGTAGGTAGTGATTTGATCTGTAGCCATATTTGTTTTTTGTTTTACAACTGCGCCCATTTTGTGTTAATCTATGAGTTTGTATTTAACCCTAACAACCGCTGCCTGGTCCTTATCCACACCGTAATTTTGCCGAGAGTTAGAGATACGTAACTAGGGCTGTCCTCACCCCTCTTTAAGGATGCTACAACACTTCAGTAAATTTTAAATTTAAAATTGAATATGCAAGGTGTCACAGGCGAGAAACAAATGTACAACAAAAAATAAACCATTTTTTAAATAGACATTTTTTATTATTTGGAGCCTGCGCTGACTTTAAAAATGAAATATACCCCTACAACATCTGATGTCGAAAGTTTCTCGACCTATAAATATGTTCTCAGTGACAGTTTCTATATGGACAATTTAGAGAAATATTTAATTATATATTGTTTTAATAACCATAATTTAACAATTTATATTCTTTATCATATATCACTGCTATTGAGGTATAGATTTACAAAATTCCATTTTATGTTGTAAATTTATTACTAGAATATTAATTATTGTTTTTGTTTGAGTAATATTATTCATTCCTCATAGCATTTATATTAAAATTCAAGTATTTATTTTTGTCTGTCGTATTGAATATATAATGACAATATCGAACACATAAAGAACCGTATCTAACACATAATGACTGAACCGAATGCATAAACAAATGTCATGAAAGGCACCTTTAGTCATAACTAGGTTGATATTGTATTACGTCAAAAAATATTTTTCAATCCATCAAAAACTCATATCGTGTTGCGAATGCGAACGTTAATTACTTCAAAATGTTTGTTCTGATCTTGCGACAAGTCTTGTATATCAAACGTGTGTAAATACTATTATGGCTTTCGTTCGTTTTTTGGTCTCTGCTACGTGTCGTCCCAGAGCATCCGAACTTAAGTCACAAAAAACACTTCACACTAAATACATAAATAACTATTAAACTTCTATCAAAATTTTGTAGTGTTTAATGCCAATACATCAAAAATACCAATAAGTAACACTAATATTGAGATTGGAATTTGAGCTAGGTGTATTTAGACTGACCGTAAAATTCAGTAGAACTATTTTTGCACCTATACAAAAGTGCTTTGCCAAGCTGTAAAGCCTATAATTACTACAATGACTTCTAAATTAATGCTGAACTATGTCAATAGCTGTGCTCGTAATATATATTACATATCACACAGTCTTGGTTTTAGATTAACGTAGTAGTAAAAAATTCAGTTTGAAGATACCTAGGTACCCGGGCGAACGGTCCAGTTACTTGCTGTCGAGGTCACAGTGAAATTTGACCGTGTGCGGGCGAGAGTTCCACTGCTGGCTCGGGCGTTCCGGGTTTCGCTTAGGTAAGATTAGCTTAAGTCACCCTCGAGCCCTCTGAAGCAATGCAAAAGCGGTTCCGGAAAGCAACGGTAGAGGTTAAGTGCACAGAAAAAAGGTAAATGATATAATGAGCGGAATATTCCTTTTGATTTGTTTATTATTTAAACCACACAATAAAAATAAATAGTTTTCAAAAAAATGCAGTACACTATATTTACCTAATTTCATATCGAAGCAAATTTTAGTTTAGACTACGTAGTCTTTGTAGATAACACAGTGCAATTTTTAATTTTATATGCTATACACCCTCAATCACCTAGACATGGAGTTCTGTAATAATTATTGGAGTTGGTGGCTTGTAAAGTTTCGCTTTCTTGCAGAAAATACAATTGATAAAACTTATTTTCCAATACTTATAAAAGTAAACAAACTGCCCTACCACAAGAAAAGTAAAAATGACATGTAAACGATATTCACTAATTTTTCTATTTATTGTTATTTAATGTTACTATAGGCAACTTTAGCTAACCGCTCTTTTACGTTTTGTATTTTCAAGCTTTCTTTAAACATTTATATACGCCCTGCATAATTTGAATTAGCGGAAAAGTCCGCTAAACATCATAATAGACCACTGTTACCAATAACATCATTCAGAGAACATCCAAATATTCTCTTACACCGTTACTGATCTAGCTACTGCTAATATTTATAGCGTAGGTTGTAGATTTATACCAACTCGATTCGGCGAATGAAGTGCGACTAAAATAAGAATATTAGGTTGATCAAACAATCTTCAATGAGATAGTTCAAAATTATACGTATAACATCACTGTGTCAATAATAATTCGTTACAATTAGAAGACAACTTAAATAACACATAATAACTCGTTCATATAATTTATCATATAATCAATACGTTAGCAGCTATATACTGTTCAATTGAGAGTCAACCACCCTGTATACAGTAAATACTACGTAAAATATAAACAGAGATTCTTCACGGAGTGTCATATCATCGAAAACAGATGGAAGCGACCGACACCCCTCCCTAGGGTGGTGTCATCAATTTAGATATTTCACACACACCTTCGGGAATATATAGATTTACGTATATAGGCTAGAAACTATAGGGCATGTACATACATACATTTTATCGTGTGCTTTCCCGAAAACTGCCCCCCAATCGATTTTCACCGATTTCGGGAATTGAACCTCAGCCCCTAGCTTGAAAAATGCACCACAATTGCACAAGACATGATTATAAAATCTAAATTAACCTGAAATTGTGAAGAATGTATAACCGCGTATTACGATTGATTTATAGCAATCTATATAACTGTAAATACTTAGACACTTCTAAATGGTTGATTAGATTGTTCAACCACGAAATAACTCTAATAAAATTAACTAGTAATTGTAAAGTATCTATGACCGAAAATTATTTTCATCTAGTATGGCTATGGAATAGTTTATAATTTATGACTGCAACTACGTTTATACTTAAATGTCAAACTTGACATTTGATTTTAAGTGAGTTATAGAGGCATTCATAAAGTAGGAACTATTCCATAACCATACTACATGAAAATATTTTTTGATCATACTATACCGGGTGACAATGAGACTAGGGCCATGCTTATATCTTCTTTATTTATGAATCGATTTGGATAAAATTTTATACCAAGATACTAGACATAATTTCTGATTGGTCGATAGACATAGTCAAAATGGCTGACTTCCGGTTTCACCGGAAATGATAGCAACTTTGATTTTTTAAATGAAACACCTGTATATTTTTGTTTTTTTGAATCTACGAGTCAAATTACATATAACAGTCTTACCAAATTTAATTTTTTTTAACAAAAAAAATTATTTTTTCAATTTTTATTTTTTACCATAGAAGGCCTTGACTTGAAAAAATCTATTCTAATTGACTCTAGCAACTCTTAATAATAGCTATTTTATAAATGAAATCAATAGCAAACCCTTAATAAAAGAACAAGGTTGCTAAACACGTTTTTTAAAGAAAAAGACACTTTTTTAAATGGCACCTACCAAGGGCCATCTTGCCATTAAACAGAAAATTTAATTACCAATCTAACGATATGCGCCACGCACTACTTTATCTTTATCTGAACTGAAAATTAATTAATTAATTATTTTTTTAAATGTATTTAAAAACCAAAGTTGGTGTCACTTCCGGTGAAACCGGAAATGACACTAACTTTGGTTTTTTAAACAGATCACTCTATATGTTTTATGTTTTTCAGAATCTACGACTCAAATTACATACAACAGTGTTGCCAAATTGGCTTAGGTATTATTAGTTATTACATAAAAATATTTAAAAAAATAATTTGATTAATTAATTTCCTTTTCAGATAAGATAAACTAGTGCATGATGCATATCGTTAGATTGTAATTAAATTTTCTGTTTAATGGCAAGATGGCCCTTGGTAGGTTCCATTTAAAAAAAGTGACTTTTTTCGAAAAAACGTGTTTAGCAAATTTTGTTCTTTTATTAAGGGTTTGTTATTGACTTCATTTATAAAATAGCTATTATTATGAGTTGCTAAGTCAATAGAATAGATTTTTCCAAGTCAAGGCCTTCTATGGTATAAAATAAAAACTGAAAAAATAATTTTTTTGTTAAAAAAATTCAAATTTGGCAAGACTGCTATATGTAATTTGACTCGTACATTCAGAAAACATAAAATATATAGGTTGTTCCATTTAAAAATCAAAGTTGCTATCATTTCCGGTAAAACCGGAAAGTCAGCCATTTTGACTATTGTCTATAGACCAATCAGAAATTATGTCTAGTATCTTGGTATAAAATTTTATCCAAATCTATTCATAAATAAAGAAGATATAATCATGACCCTAGTCTCATTGTCACCCGGTATACACCCCAATATGTTTTTTAGTCACTCCCTATTTGTAATTGTCCATTACCAACATTATGTGGTGCGTGACGTCAGAATTCTCGTTATCGCTTTGACCTCATCTCGAATTTCTAGACGAGAACTAGAATGAGTCTTTTTTACTGTAGGGATCACAAAAACAGTAAGCAATTCGAACCAAATTAATGTAGTTATAGTTAAGCTCTTTGGTGCAAGTAACATATCATCTACATATTCGGATCAATTTTCTTTTTGGGACTTCTACAAAAAGTTTAAATTTTTTTTTTTTTTATTAACAGTTTATTTACAATCTGCCATAATACATGAGGCAATCAGTAATTTATATGACTAAAAAAAAAGTTAAAATGGAAAAAAGATTATTGTTTCATAAACTATCTGTAAAGGACTTTATTCAAAAATTACTTAGACGTTTTATTCCGTAGACGAGGGGAGTAAAAAAGATTATTGTTTCATAAAAAAGCATACTCTTTTTCCAAACAGATTAATTGCTAGATTATTATTACTATCCTCGTCTAAAAGGCGAAGGAAATATTGTCTGTATGTCTGTTTGTAGCCAGTATAACTCAAAAACTATTTGTTAGAAGAAGATGATATTTTGCATACGGATTATATGCCTTCCTGGCATAAAACCGAGAAAATTTCGGGTAAAATATATACAGGGTGAGCACCTTGGAAAACAGATTTTAGCTATTTTTGTGTGTGATATTCCACAAGTAGCTCAGGTTTTTACCATTGACGAAAAGGAGGATATTTTTTACACAACATATACAGGGTAAGCATCCTAAAAAATAAAAGACCAAGAAATTGATGAAAGTAATAGTTTGCACATAACTCAGGCTTTACCCTTGAAGAAAATGGGGCCCAACAGATATAGGATAAATTTTGCAATAGACAAAAAGGGCAACGAATAAGTGCGTTGTGTTAAATGTAGCTGCATCGTTGAAATATGAAGGGCCCCGGTGGCCGTGGCAGCGAACGCCCGCTTTCTTTGCGTGTTACCGCTGATCATTGAAATCGGCATTCGCCGCTTGTTCGCAGCCGCCTGAAGTTCGAATCCCATCGCCGGTAATGGTTTTTTATTTAAAAATTGATGTTATTCGCATTAGCAATGTTTTCCTTTATTGTTTCAGTATTATTACGAACGTGAAAATATTTTTACACGTATTTCCTTTAATTCTTAAAATTGTTTAGCACCACCATCAACTTCATAGTTTACAGACAGATCTATAATTTTGATTTTGTTTTAGAAAACAGCTGCTTATAATGGATAGCATGAACTAGTAACCAGAGCTGTTCTAGCTAAAATTTAATATACGATTATTCTTAATTGTGTTATCCATAGCAGGAAGACACTTTCAAGAATAAAAGAAAACGTGGAAATCTGTATTTAAAAGATTAAAATAAAAACGCTGACATAAAAGCAACATATCGGATTGAAACTCTATAAATATCGCCTTGTAAAAGAGAAGATGCTCTAATCGTAAGATGTTTTAGTTTTTGATATATTTTCAATATAATATAATCAAAAATTATTTTCATCTAGTATGGCTATGGAATAGTTCCTAATTTATGAATGCAATTATAAGTTACTTAAAAATCCAAATGTTAAGTTTGACATTTAAGTAGAAACGTAGTTGTATTCATAATTACGTACTATTCCATAATCATACTAGATAAAAAATATTTTTGATCATACTTTGATCATACACAAAAAATACAGTTATTTTTATATTTCGTTTGCAACAATTATAGGGACAGGTAGTTTTTTAGATTTTAGAAAATGTTACTCTTGTGTTAGCAATTATTTACGTGTCTGTTGTTTTCGAAATCCCTATAGCAACAACCGCATTGTAACAGCATCTACGCATTCATCATAATTGTACGAATGCCTCTTAAAAGTTCTACAATGTTCCTATGTTTGCACACAGTCTTCAACCAAATTTTTATTCTTCTATCAGCCTGGATAAATTTTTGTTTTTTATGGAGTGGGGCTCATTTTTCGCAAGTAGCTGTTCATAAGCAACATCTCTCCCTCGTTGAACAGTTTTCAGGTTGTCGATGAATCTTCAAATGGTTGGATGGTTCATCGATAGCTTTGTTTGTACCCAATCTCTATTCATTTATTCTTTGTTACTTATTATTTTAATGTAATAAATTAAATCTATGCAAACGATTTGTTAGTATTTACCGAAAAGTTAAAATTTGTAACTTTCTTTCTGCGAACCTTCATTGTATAATAAAATTCTTATTTCGACAATTAATATTTCTATACAAAATTTTTGCCGCCCGCCACCTCCTTGGACGTTCCTTAGGTAACTTTCGTTATTAAAATAAATTTTCAGACCTATTAATAGTAAATCTAGCTAATGCTAATATACTTTAATTAATTTCCTCGCGCCAAGTGGCCTCGCGCCCAAGTGTCCTTCGCGCCCAAAAGGCCGCCCCCAAACATCCGGTCCGAATGAAAATGTATCACAAGGAACATTCTGGGCGGTTATCTATAAACACATCGCCAATCCTGATGAGATTTTGCGTAATTCTGTAATGAGATGATTTGTGGGTATATGAACTAAATTTATTGTTTCTTATGAAAATTGCTCTCTTAAACGTTAGATTAACTTAACTTCTAAATTTAAATATAGATGGCTATATACCTTTTGCTTTATGAAATTGACCAGTGTATGAATTATGTTTTGTTAATAATATTTATACTTTCTCAATAATGCTTTTTAAACATGAAAACTCTCATTCAGGTTGGGACAATAATTTGTATGATCGAATACATGTGTAACGACTCTTTCTGTTCAAACTCAAATTTCCAGTAAGGTTGATTTCTTTAATGTGAATTAAAAGTTGACAGTTCAGTTAACCTCTGATTTGACAGTACTTTGGATATTAATTATTATAATTATGAATTGATTTATTTCTTATTAATCTTGATTTTCAGATGTTTTTTTTTAATTCAGACTCCAACATACAATATTGTTCAAACCTTTTCTGAAGATCTCGGCTACTTTGAAGAACTCATAACAGATAAGTGGCGAATTCTTACCGGTTCACGGCAATTCTACCAGTTATCTGCACCAAATCGGGGATGCTTACACTCACAAACAGATAAAAGCCAAATGACAATATTTAATTGGAAAAAATTGGACAGTTTATGGTATTCTGAAAATTGTTATCTGGAGAATTGCAAAAATGCTTGTACTTCCTCTCATTTTGAAAAATACACTCCGTTGATTGCCAAATAGGCAACCAGTCCAGTCACCACGATTTTCCTAACAACTACATACAACTCCACATTTTCGAATAAAAATTTGATATTTTAAAAATCAAATTGACTTATTACATACCACAATTCAAATTTTTTACAGCTAACATTACAATTTCAAATTACATCACTAAAGGAATCTATCTGTTACGTTTGATATTAAACGTAGCACTTCTTAAAATACTTTGCAAATTTACATATTTATGTAAATTTTTTTCACATGAAAACTCCAAATGCCAGAGCTGCACTTCTGTGAATCTCCGTTCTTACATTATTTATTCAAGTTCTGCATACATACTACCTAAATTATAGTCCAAGTATATATACGTACTTTAGTTAAAACCCCTCTTTCTTAAATGCAGTCTGTTTTATTAATGTTATTTTCCTTCCAGGGCTGCTTGTACAAGCGTTGGCTGCTTCCTCAAATCACGCTACCATGTTATAAGAACGAACAGAAAACAAAGTGGCTCCAGCGGCACTTTTCTATGAAAATAGATCGTATAAATTTAATCCCATTCTGAATTAACGTTCCTAGTGTTAGCTTTATTTATTATTTTTAAGCCAAATAACATAATGTGTTAGATTATTTTCGACCTCTTTCGTTTTGCTCAAAATTACGTTGAGTTGATGCCGCTTTAATAGGTTTTTTTTGTCTTGATAAATTTCTGAAGACGGCCCTGTCTAAAGTTCAACCCTGGATCTTAAAGAATTCGTCCCGTAAGCGTTCTCTTTTTAAATTGGAAACAAACGGTTTGCATTCAGCAACAATACATTTAGGCAGCGTAGCTTAATATTTCCTGTTATTAAATTCGACGGCCACGTAGTTATCACAGTTGTTGCTGGTTAAATTCTATTTCCCCGAAGGGTAAGCAAAGTCATTCTTTGTTCTCCTTTTCGCGACAAGACCGTTTCGAATTCCAGCTCTTTTAAATTACTCACTGCCCGCTGTATTCCAGCCTGTGAAAATAAATTTCGAGCAGGTATTTTGTCTGAAGCAATAACGAAATTAGGCCTTGAAATTTAGTGTTTCCTGTCAACAACGTCTAAAAGTTCTTGAAAAGTAATCTTTGTAATTCGACACCCTGGGATTCATTGCAACAGCAAGAAATTTCTTCTAGAATCTTGACCCCGCTCTGCGTCGGGTTTGGGACTATTGAAATAAAGTTTGTTAAACCCTTAGTTAACTGTGCATATGAAAATAATGGTTTCGGAGTTCGAAGTTTTCTTCCGTTGTGTTTTTCACGAGGAGGCCGAATTAAGCAAAACTTCATTCCCGACTAATTAAAATTCGTGGAGTTCAGCTTAGACCTTTGTACGACTGTTTTACCCTTGTTGGGTGTTAAAAAGTACGCGCGCGGTGGGCAATCGAGTTTATCGTAATAATTCAGGGTTGGTAAATAGCCGAGTCGTCTCCTTAAGTTGTGTTATTTCCCAGGGAAAGATAGTTGCACCATTTACAGATCCAATTAGAGACGACATCTTTAAGCTTGTGATTAACGGTTTCCCCTACCCTTGTGGGGAAAAACCTTTTGCGTACTGCATTTTTGAATTACCGACGCTGAGTTTATCGAAATCGACGGGAGGCCCACCGCGTGTCATTGTTGTATTGCCCTGGTTGCATTCTTTGCAAATTCCGATTACGTCGTGCCATTCCGAAGCCTGGAATAAACCAACTCTATCGCTCCGGTTCTTCCCAGTGAGGGGCATCATTTTAGGCGCCGCTCAGCGCTAAGCAACCATCAGGCCCGGCTCCGGCCCTTTCTGTACCTCTGCAACGCCCTGCCAAGCTTCCTCGAGGACGAGTTTATAGCAGAAACTAACGACGTGCTTACAGCTATCAGGTAGGAGCTATGTATTACACCAATTGTGTTCTTGTGCCTAATTAAGGTGCGACTATATTTGTTGTGTGTTTTCCGGGAGTTCGTAAAGATTGCGCACGTTCATTTAAGCTTAAGCCTATGATTTGATTTGTTTGTTGTTAACCAGGGGCTTCACCCCTGTTATCTATTACGTTTTGTCCAGTGTGTAACAACATATTTAGACAATAAGGTAACTTTGCTTGGGAGCCCCTTTTATATTCATGTAGGGTGTGCCTTTTCTTTTTTTTACTAAGCTTGGATTCGCCTCCGGGTGATTATTATCAATGTAAAGATTTGTGTAAACTTTAATTCTTTAAATAATAAACCCATTAAAGTTAATTTGATTATTTGTTGAGTTCTGAACCCCTTCTGGGTCATCATTTAATCCAGTGTGGCAAAGGCCGAGTGTAATTTGCAATGTAAAGCTGAAAGTACGCCTTTTTGATAAGCAAGCCCCAAGCTCTGGGCTAGTGTTAGTGTTCTTTTGTCACTATTTAGCAAGGGTGTGCCTTAAGGTAAGTCGTTTGTTTATGGCCACTCTTGGTGTTTAGTCTGAAGACTCTGTGGAGGCTTGGACAGCGAGGCGAGGACCGTGGACCTGTGGGGACCTCCTCATAGCTTCGTGAAGTTCTTGCTTTATTCACGCAAGCAACCCCTTTTAAAAGCAAGTGGCGTCCTTTGGCAATTCTTTTACGCAAGCCATAGGGTAAGTACTACGTCAAGTACTCCGTCGGTTTTCCCTTTTGAGTATTCGAATCCCACCCCAACCGATTAAGCTAGCCTGAAGGTAACTGGAGCGATGTCATCTGCTCCGACACATTAAGATCTGTGATTTCTAGGGAAAGTCGGCGAACCCTGTAGTTTGTACCCGATTTTGGACAATCAATACGACCTATGTCGATCTGATGAATTAATACCGTAACAAATGTTAATGCAAATGTAGTAATATTAAGCTAGCAGATATCGATAAGGGTGTCCCCATCTTTTAATACAATCAAATCAATACTAGTTGCCGAAGCACAGAACCATCGCAGTATGTACAGGGTTATTCATAAATTACCGACCCCTTATCATCGCTATTATTTCCAAATAAAAAAGTTTTAAATAGAGATTGTGTGGTTATGACTGAATTTGGTTAAAATGTTATCAAAAGTACAGTAGCGTGCAGATTTCAGGGATAAAAAAATAATTTTTTTTAAATAATATATCCTGTATATTATTACATTTTTGCAGTTATCTTTTTCTCTTGATTTCAAAAATATACCATATGTTACCCCACCTTATGCCGTTTTTGAGTTATTAAACGTCGAATATCTTAGTTAAACTAGTTACTGTAAATATGGAAAAGTTAACGTTATTAAAGTAAGCTAGGAAAATGACAACTATTATGTTTGATAAGTGACATTTCTTTAATGAAATAATCAAAATTGTTTACAGTGAGGAAGAAAAAGTCCAAATATTTACTTGTTATTACAAAATAAGATATTCGACGTTTAATAACTTAATAAACGGTATAAGGTAAGGGGTAGCATATGGTATATTTTTGAAATAAGGAAAAAAGATCATTGCAAAAATTCTCTTGTATCCCCTGAAATCTGCACGCTACTGTACTTTTGATAGCATTTTAACAAAATTCAGTCATAACCACACAACTTTTATTTAAAACTTTTTTTTATAGGCAATAATAACGATGATAAGGGTTAGATAATTTATAATGAATAACCCTGGACCTATAACTTGCATCGACTTTGGAGGCCAAAATTATATTTTGCATTTTCCCTAGTATTATAATTATAAGATAAAAACAGTTTAAAAACAGTTATTTTTATATCAGAGAATAACTTATTGCAAGTTTAAAACTAGTTCAGAAACTGTTAAAAATATTTTTTATACCTCCAGAGACTTTATATAAAAAGATATGTCAACTTTGCGAACCTTGTCCTCGTTAACCGTGTCGTTTTTGAGAGAAAAATTACATTATCCTGAAAGCGGCCGCAAATTAAGCTCGTTTTAATCTAGACCGACTAGCTTTTGCCATTAACTTGTACAAATCGAGATAAGCCTAAGTGTGAACTTAGGGGGTTATGAATATCGTCGAAGCCGCCCGAAACGCTATCTTTCCGTTGCGATTTCCGACGCACCCACACGCCAGCCTGCATTAACAAAATATTCTGGTCTGACTGAGAAATTTAATTTTAACTCTATTAGAAACGCAGCGTTTTAGCTGTCAGGCGAAATGAAAATTCTGAAAAGCCCATTTAAAAGTCGGCTTTAACAACGTTTCAAAGGAAAACTCGAAACCGACATCGAAATGTGTTGAAGCGACAGGCTCTTGGCGGAGGTGCGCCGAAACGGAGCATTGCAATAATTCTAGGGTGGAAAACGAGGAAAATTTTCCAGAAGTCTGTCTCTTAAGAGCGGAGAAATTTTAGGAATTCAAAAGTGCGTGAGCTGTTTATTTCAAGGCGATTTTAAATAGAATGCTCGAAGCGCTAAGTGCACGCCGATGGTGGATCATTTATAAAAAGAAGTAAAAAAATAACTTGTTTACTAATGTTTAAACAAGAAACTGAATGGAGAGCTGACTTAACTGATGTGTAGGTCGCGGCGTCACATTTGAAGAGAATTTCGCGAATTCGTCACAGTTTGTGATTAATTTGCAGCAGTATATTACCAGGCGAGACACATTTTTATTACACACTTGCTTTTTAATAACTTCATCTTTGATTAGTGTGCCGCCAAACGGCGCAAACAAATTCACAAAAGACACAATTGTCAACTGTTCTAAAAATACTTATCGTGCAGTAAATATTTCTTATTCTATTTTTCAGTCCAGAACCTTGCTAAGGTTACAATCATATCACGTTCTATAGTAGCAATCGATGAGGCAACGCGTTCATTAACACACTGTGCTAATGATTAGTTATTTTTAGATTCGTTCATATTATTAAATATCTTTATAATTATCTTTAACGTGTTCTATTAGTATCGAGTCTACTGTTAAAACTAAACAAAGCTGACTCTACATGTGACTCTTTCCATATTTCCACGTGCTAATGAACCTAGCACTATTGTAACTAAACGTATTCGGAAGGAATTTATTCTTCTATAACATTACAATTTTGATTAATTATGATAGGAAAATATACTGATGTTATAAGTCATATTTATTCTCTAAAGTATTAAATATGGCCTCTATTATATTTAAGGGGGTCAAACTAAATGCTTTATGATATAAATGTGCGGAAGTGACCACATGTATCCAAAGGGCGAATCTAAATAAAGATGGACATTTAGCAAGGATAAATAAAAATCTACGCAAGATGAATATCAACTCATAGTGCATTAAAGGCTACTTGGGCTAAAGAGAATTCGCAAAGAAGAGACCTAATAATTCCAAGTCAGCGATTTGTCGATACCGATAGCGGAGAGTTCAAATGGGGAAGACAGCTTCGATAATGTGGCATTTTAGATTTAAAGGTGAGAAACAGTAGAAATTTGCATCCGCACCTTTCGATGATTTAAAATAAGTCTTGCTCGGACCGAGATTCGAACTCGAGACCTTAGATTCGACATTCTACGGGTGTTGTCAATACACCAATCTGACAGCGTGGCGACCAATTTTGTTTTACTCCCAAGTGGTTATTGCCTTCGCAAAAGTTATGTAGTTTCATAAGACCTTTTATATAATTTTGGGTTGCTCGCGATTGACTGAGCAGTTATGGCAACAATAGAGAGGAATTTAAAACAATGAGCAGATATGAGAAACCTGGAGTTATTAAAAACAAAATACCTTATGGAACAAACAGTGTGAATACATTGACCAATTTATTGGAGGAAAAAAGAGTTCAGAAGCCTAAAAAATCATTGCGAATTAACACAATCAACAAATGTAATATTAGGAGAACACATTGGATAGATCAGAAACTACTATAAGAACAAAGGCCACAAAAGTCACAGTTTAATCAAAGGAATTATGAAATTAACAAATAGGAAAGAATACAGAAGCTACAACAAACCTATGAACCTATAATTAAAAAGCGGACACAAATGTCCAACAAAAATTGTAATAGCAATGAAAAACTAATAAAGAGGGTTAATAAAGGCAGAAACTTAATAAAATCGCTAAATTTAATCTTGAGGGATATAAGCCTAAAGAAAAGAATTCACTATTATCAAAAGGTAAGTTGTATATGGAGCAGAAGCGTGGGATGTCTACAGAAGAAATAGAACTAAATTATTGTCTACTTTGATGAACTTTCTAAGAATAAACTAACGAAACACCAGGTTAGATGTGGTACGCAACGAAACAATTAAAGAAATTGTGGAAATGGACAATAATATCGTAAACGTGGTGCAAAAACACCAATTAAAATGGAGTCCACCAGAATAAAGAAAGGAGGCGCCCAAGAAGAAGCTGTAAAGGCGATAAAGACTAAAAGTTTAGAAAGATGTACCTGTTACGATAGAAAAATTTGAAGACTGTGAACGGATAAGTATTTAATAATTAAAAATGTGACCATGTATATTAAATTTTCAAATTACAACACATTAGTTAAAAATATACATTTTCCCCCTCTAGATAACAACTGTTTATTGTTTACATAACATCACATGTTTCGAATATAGTATATTACATAACAAACTGCGAAAGTGGTGTATATCGTGCGAGTATATTTGAGAAAGGAAGGGAAACATTTTTGCAAAATAATGAATGGCAGCTTCATGCAGCTTCAGCAACTGACAAGTCAGTAGATTGTTCGTAATTTTTAGGTGAAAATTACATACTTTTAGTAGTTTTTAGGGTAAAATGACATTTTCCAGCAATTTTTAGGTTAAAATTACATATTTAGCCCACTGTATAACTGTAAACTATGCATTTTTACTTACTTTTGCAATAAAGGAAGTATTGAATTCACCCCAAAAATTCTAAATTGAATTTTCAACAGATGTTTTTGTTCATTGGTCTGCCTGTCAGTCTGTGTCTGTCTGTGTGTGTCTGCGTGTGAACAGAATATCTCAAAAACGAAAAGAGGTATGGCCTTCATATATAAGTTTTGTATACTATCTAGATGCGTACGCAAGAAAATCGCATAACCGGAAGTATGGTGTTAACTCATGATTTTTAATTTTTTTTTTCGATTTTTTCAAAAACTATTTTAAATAGAACATCCGGTATATTATTACATGTCTGAATTAGGTTTAAAATTTTAGAGAAAATTTGTACGGTTTCTGTAGAATTTGCAATTTTTAAAAAATTTTGACAAATGCTTAAAAATTAAAAATCAATTTTTTGGCTAATTATAAGATCACTGTAAACGCAAGTTGTGTGTGTGTATCACGCCAGATTTTTTTTTTTCATAACAAACACGTTCGCTATTATAACGTCCGGGTGAATGTCTGTGGGCGTGGGAAAAAAATAAACTCAAGAATAGTAATACCGACATAAATTAGTAAACGTACATTTTCTTCTATGCATTTTTTAAGCTACGTGTATGATTATCAATCACAAAAGATCATGGAGTTCGACGACATAGAAATACATATTCTATGATCCGAAGTCGTTAACCTACTTGCTATCGCATAATTGATAATCTAATAAATGCAAATACCATATTCCGGTTTACCCCTGCAGATTACTATCAAAAATGATTGATGAGGAAAAACATTTCGTCTTGGATATAAATCACATTGTCGGCCAAATTATTTGCCTCTTTTTAGTATATTTATTCAGAATATTAAATAAATCCCAAGTATAACTATATTAGCTGTATGTGTAAGTTACATACAGCTAATATAAGGCAAATGACAACAAAAACTTATTCTAGTATTAGAAAAACTGTATTTAGTATAAATGTATAATCGTTTACTCTTTATGTTTAGTTTATTACAAAAAATCAGTTAAATGATTTTGTACAAACATCAAATGATTTAATTTAGTGTAAAACGTCCCTAAAATGCAAACGTAAAGAGATCCCCTTCATTATATATTATTACTTCCCTCGTCTAAAAGACGAAGGAAGTATTGTACTCGCGAAAAAATCACCTTTCGAGGTTTCTCCAGATCTTCACGATTCAGGGTCCGTAAAATTTCAGACAAATATATACCGGATCAGAACCTTAAAAAATAAAATTTTGTTTATTTTTTATTTAACATAGCAATAAATACAAGTAATAATTTGTACATAGCGCAGGCTTTATTCTTATCAAAAATGGGCCCCAATAGCTACAGAATAAATGTTGTACGATACAAAAAGAGGCAACAAATTAGTGCGTTACTTAGTACAGCTGTAATGCAGGAATTCGAAGGGTCGGTGCTCCGTAGCCCAGGTAGAAATAGCCCGTTCCCTTGCAATATCCCGCAAACATTGCGACTGAATACGCGGTGCGCCTGCCGTTCGAATTTGACCACTGGTAACGTTTTTTTATTTGAAAATTTATTTCATTTATTAGAAACATGAAGATATTTTTACTCCTAACTTAATTTAATTTTTTAAATTATTTAGTGTCACATTGTCGACGACGGAAATTCTGGGTAAAGCCTTTTACAGCCTCCCACAGTTGATGATAAATCAGAAAAAACTTATTTTGATTTTAATTGTTTTATTTGTAACAATTTGTTTCCTTTTCATGGCGTGTTTGAAAACCAAATATATAAAATTAATTTAGTCGGAAACAGACATACGAGTAATAACGTAAGAAATATATGTGTTTTTGCCATTAATTACTTATCGTCATAGTATCGGCACATTACTTCTAGGCATGGAAAACTAACACAAAAAATGCAAGCACTATGAATTTTTGTTAATTTACATTCTGAAGTATAAAAGCTAAATTGACGGGACCCTTTGTTAATGCATAATATTTCTCTTGTTATTATGTAAACAATTTCTTCTAATTATTCCATCTAAAGAGTACTAGCATGTAAGAAAACAGCTTTGATCCTGTATGCAAAAATATCGTAAAAAAAATATATTAAGCCTCTTATATTTTTAGAAACTTCAACGAAATTAATCTGAAGGCATTTTATAAAGACTCTACATTAAATTTGTTGAAGGCACGATATAAATGAAAAAAATATGCCTTTTCAATTAATCGATTTTGCAATATAATTTATTTGCACAACAAAACTAGGCTAGATTCAGAAAAACTGGATTGCCACAATATCGGGAATCGGCACTATAATGCTTATTTAAATTTTTTATTTAACAACTAGTATATACATCTGTCTTCGCCACGCTGTATGTGTGTTTACCATGATTTTTCTTATGAAAAGCCTACTTGTTCCATTATTATAAATTTACCAGTGAATAGGGCGCTGACAAATCCAGCTTAAATAACAGATGTATAATGATTTCATGAGTAGACAAACTAATACCACACGAATGTAAAAAAGTAAACTTTAATGTAATTTTTTGCAATCGTTTCGGAAAGTTGAATTTTATGCACTGTTACTATAACAAAACCGCGGTGTCAACTTTTCTGGAAGGTTGCACAAAAAATTAATGTTTTTGATTGTAACATGTACTGCAGTTGCACAAAGAATGTTGTGTATACACGTTTGCAAAATTACTTTTTACTGCCTCTGGCGCGAAAAATAAATACTCGTATTGTTTTTCTGCAAAATCTTTCATTTAAGTTGACTTTTTTCTTGCTGACATAAAAAGTATATTCTGTTAGGCAACACTTTTAGTCATACTTATGTAATGCAAATTCTGTCCTATGCCCCGGATTGCAAATCACTCGATATATCAATTCTTTAATATTTATCTTTGTTCAGTTTTTATGTGGCAGTTCAATATCGGTTTTGGCATTTATTGCATGACTTTCAACATAAATGACAATTAATCAATAATTGCCTTCAAATTATTGTTATTATGCAGATGCAATTGATTTCAAACGTCTACTTGTAATAGCCACATCTCCGAAACTTTCCCCATGACTTTTTCCGGGTATGATTTTAAAATTAAATTTCGACCTGAAAGAGGTAAATGAGCCCCTAAAAACTATATGTGACGGCGATAAAAAAAGTTCCCCGCTGAGTGAAAAAATGTTTGTACAACGACCCTTACAGCATTTCATACCCTATAGTTCAACCCCCATGTATTAATTTGGTAATTTTTGACTCTGAGGGTGGTTCATATGGTATGAACTAAATCCTCTAAAAATGTCAAGTTTCTGCGTTTTTTAGAAGAGGTCGAAACGTAAAAAGCTGAATTTTCTTAAGGTCGCCATTTTGGATGCGCCATATTAAATTTTCAGGAATTATTCGCATCAACCTCAGGTCCCAAGAAATGTATGTTCGCACTTTAGGGTTTGTAAGTAATAGGGAGGTGCAAAAATAAGTCGGACACTTTGTTTTGCAACATACACTAGATGATTTTATATATGTAGATGGTGTTTGTACATCGCTAGGCAGCTTGTAACTTCGTTAATACTAGAGATATTGAAAAAAACTTTTTTCTTTTAAATGCCAGTATTCAGCCTGCAAAATCAATTTAAGTCATGGTCTCCTGTTTTTGCGTAGCATGAGACGGCCTTGGTTTTTAAAATGTAACACCCCATATATATCATACGTATATCATGAATTATGTAAAAACCATAAAAATCGAACAATAAATGCAAAAGAAACTCCACTTGGCTCCAAATATTCCTCATGGCCGAATTATCGCATCAAACAATTGAAAACTATGTTTTTTTTTAGTGGAACAATATGAGTTTCATTGAACAACGATGTCCCATATTCCCCATTTCATTTAAAAGTAGCTTTACATTTTTTTAATAATGCAAAAATAATTATTCCTTTTAAAGCCCTAGTTTCCAATTGTTTTAGTACGTGTGGTACGATAATTAGTACATGAGCAACTTTTATAGCCAGGTAAACTTTGTTTTGCATTTCTTGTTCGATTGTTAATGATTTTGGGTAAGTCTTGGCCTACTTTAGGTAAATATTTTTTTTATAAAAAACTAAGTTTAAAATATTATTTTAAGCATACTACCATAAATCACTTTTAGCACTGATTTCAAATATTTAAAAATGTGTAGTGTGTTCCACTTGAAACACCAAAGCTATGTATTAATACTTAAAAATAGGAGGCCATGATTTAAGTATGATTATCACAGTTTTTGTCAATATCTCTATTATGGAAACAAACAAAAACCCTGTATATTGATGACGATAATGACGACAAAACTATATAAAAAATGTTTTGGTTTTAGGTATTCACGCAAAAATAAATCACTCTACCAAACTAACTTGCAAACCCTGATAACATTAATAACATTTTGCAAATAGCTTACTTGAGGTACATACCAGTTCGTCTATCATTAGCATCATTGTTATCAATCAATACGAGTGTGGATAAACTCGATTCCTGTCTGTCGCAAAAAAGGTGACCGACTTATTTTTGCACTTCTCGATTACTCACAAACCCTGAAGTCTGAACAGACATTCGTTGGGACCTGAGGTTGATGCTAAAAATCCCAAATACTGAAAATTCAATATGACGGATCCAATATGGCGGCCTTAATAAAATTCAGCTTTTCACATTTGGACCCCTTATAAAAGATGTAGATACTTGAAATGTTTATAGCAGTTAGTCCATTCCATAGGAACAGCCCCTAGAATCAAAAATAATACATACGGGTTGAATTATACGGGATGAAATGAGTCTGTTACAAAAAAAGATGACCGACTTGTTTTTGCCATAACACTTCTCGGCTTTATATGAAGCTCGTTTTTTAAACCGTATGTTATGTTGTGTTGTTGTGCCTTTCCAATTGTTGTAAAACATATAACCATCAAGTCCTCATTAATATATGTGCACTGAATTATCACATAATTCTATAATTACTTCTGTATATATAATTTTTCATATTAGTAGGGAGGCCAAGAGAATTAATAATTATTTTCGTGGGACTGAGTAGGTTTATACCGACAAGTGATACCATTGTAATCAGCGGTGTTTCCTTAGTAGAAAAACTCCTGTTGTCGCTTTCTCAGCCTGTGGATTGAGGAGCTATGACGTCACAAAGATAGCCATTCTTGGTATCAGGTTTTAATACAGTAAAACTAGGTTTAACCCGAACATCCAAAAAAGAAAATTCTACCCACCGGCAAACTGTTTAGTACTCTCCTTTTAGTAAGTGGAAAAAAGTTGTATGACCTTGTGCGTCGGATTTAGGCGGAAAGGGGTTGGAAAGGTGGTAAAATGGTAGGTTTTAACAGTTTTACAGTTTTTCGCAAATATCTCGTTAACTGCAAGGTTTAGCGCAAACTTTATTTTATACAAAATTAATGTACATTTAATTTACAATAAAAATGGTCTTATGCATTTTTGCACTCCAGTAAAGGATTACGGATATATGGAGGGGGTAAAAATGTAACTTTTTCTGTTTGTCAAAAAAGCAAAAATCACGCTTATGAACTCGTAATATTCGCTCCAAGTGTATTATATAAAGTGTTCAAGGAAGTCGGGAGGCCAGATGGTTATGGTAAAACACCCAGCATAAAAGACGAACAACATTTACGTAGATCATCCACTACTACATATGTTGAAGTGAAAGTGGAAGATGGAATTAATGTCACTCTAGGACAAGCAAAATTACTAACTAATATTAAGAATAAGATACAACTGATTACTCTCATCACTGTACAATTACAGCAAGCTGGCTGCAAAGAGATTCAGGCAGAATGTGATGTTGACACCAAGATCGTTTTTACTGCAATTGACGAATCAAAGAAGGAAACAGAGGGTATCGTAATTGGCAAAGACAACGATTTATTGGTCTTCTTTGTTGTTCATGCTCCAGCCAACAAACAGTTGAAGATTGTTGTACCGAAGAAAGGTATAAATAAGAAGAAAAAGTTTACTGTATTGCAGACATTCACCGTGGTATCGGGGAAATGAAGGATGTTCTCTTGACAGTTTACACTTTCGCCGGATGTGATACCGTTTCTTCAATTTATAGAAAGGGAAAAATAACGCCTTCTGAAAAAGTGCGACGTGACAAGGAGCTTTACATAAAGCTGTTGATTTTTAACCACCCAAATGCAGACCCAGATGCAGTAGCTGGCTGGAAAAGAATTTCTTCCTTTCGATATTTGCATCAACAAATGCAGATAATTTGGATACTCTGCGCCATCAATGTTACTTGTAGACCATCGCAAATAAGCCTGTACACACATTTCAGGTTGGCTGTACTTTACCCTACTTCAGCAGTTGCATAACAACACTGTTATAGACTTTACCATCAAGTGCAGCAATGACTCAATGTCAATAAATATTCACTAAAATGGGGTTGGAAAAGAATTGGTGGTTATGTGCGTTCAGTTACAACCACAAAGGCAGCTGATCCTGAAGAATTGCTCTCCCAAATTGTTTACACTTGTAATGCGGGGTGTGTCAGGAACTGTAAGCGTCGACAGAGTGGCTTGAGATGCTCAAACATGTGCAAGAATTGCTCCGGACATGGGTGCACCAACAGAGATGCACTAATTATTGACGACGGCATCGATGAAGATAATCTTCAACATGAAAAAAAGCTTGAAGGTTTTTAGGGTACTGATTGCTGTTATTTATTATTATGTAACTACCTTGTACGTTGTACATACCAATTTTCATTGAAGAACATTGCATTTACTGAAAAGCGTGTATTGTGAAGAAAAACAATTTCCTTTATTTTTTGTATTAAAGCTTATTAGATAAAGTTTGTAGTTAACCCTGTTTTAATGATATCCACATGATTTTATCTTTTTAGGATGATATGACAAAAGATAGAGGTAATTTAAGTAGGTGTAATTATAAAAACACAAATGGGAAAAAGAAAAACAATATGATGAATTATTCAAAGGGAAAAATAGGCAAAATTAACATAAAAGCGACAATGTAGATATATTATCAACTACATACACATAGCACATCATCATTATCATCATCATCATTATTCCTTTTTGCTCCTGTAGAAGCATAGGGCGTCTTCCGACGATTCTTCAGCATTTGGTGTTTCCACCTATATGGTAGCAGAGTTGCCAGCTCTGTACTAACATACATACATACACACATACAAATGTTCCTATCTTATTGATGCGTCACTAAGTACTTTTTATAACGAAACATACTCTTTATAATGAAACATACTCATTTTCAAGTGAGTACGATGAATCCCAAGCTAACTGGAAAATAATGACATCATTCCCCCTCCATATCTCTGTAACCCTTATCTGGAGGTCAAAAATGCATAAGACCATTTTTATTGTAAATTAAATATAGATTAATTTTGTATAAGATAAAGTTTGCGCTAAACCTTGCAGTTAACGAGATATTAGCGAAAAACTGTAAAACTGTTGAAACCTACCATTTTACCACATTTCCACCCACCTCCCTTCTAAACCCGACGCGCAATGTTGTGCAACTTTTTACCACCTATTGAGAGGAGGGTACTAAACAGTTTGCTGCTGGGTAGAACTTTGTTTTTTGATGTTTGGGTTAAACCGTAGTTTTACTGTACTAAAACCTGGAACCAAGAATAGCCATATTTGTGACGTCATAGCTCTTTCCTCCACAGGCTGAGAAAGCGACAACATGATTTTTCATACTCAGGAAACACCACCGAATAAGAAGGTACCATTTGTCGGTATAAAGCTACTCAGTCCCACGAAAATCGTTATTTGACGAGTTAATTTAGTTTGGCCTCTCTACTATATGTATTGAGGGTTTAGATGGCAGAACAGGAATAATAATCGTTGTTCTCTAAACCTCGCCTTCTAGTTTTGTCAACATCCTCGCATCTAATGTTTCTCAAAACAACGTGATACGAACCTATATCGTGAGTGCGAAACGTTAACCTGTACAGTTGTTTGCTTCTCTACATGCCAAAGAAATTGGAGCAAACCATTTTATAGAATAATTTAAATCAAGATTGTGAGCGAGCACGAACCGTATCATGTTAATTCATGGCGATAAGGATTACATATTTTACACAAGATTTGGAAATTACCAACACCAGTAACTATTAATGCGTACTATGTTTTTAAAGAATGAAGGCATTATTGTTAGATTTTTCCTAGTTTACGTGTAAAACTACTGATTTTATATAATTAGTTTGCAACTAAAATCTAGAATTTCTGTGATTAATAGACCTAGCGCAACTCCAGTTTTTATACCCTATAAACTCAGCACTGAAATAAAATGTGTACTCCCAGGCATCTAACTCCCTGAAATTTTTGGATAGATACTGACTATGGGGTATCACTTATGAGTAACAGGAAAATGTCATATGTGAAAACGATCAAAATATTTAGTCATTCTGGAGACTTTTTGGGGTATTTCGGCTTCCCACACAGGACGGTGCATCCTAGTGAAACCAAAGCCTGGTACCAGCGTGGAAATGTATGAAATCTCCCCCCCCCCCCAGATAGAACTCTTTGGAACTTTTGGGTAGGTACTGGCTATTGGGTATCATTTATGAGTAAGAAGGAAAGGTAGTATGTGAAAATGATCAAAATCGTTAGGAATTTCTGATTAAAAAAATGTTTTCCGACATATTTTGGAGTATTGGGCCCCCCTCAGACGCAACGGTGCATCGCAATGAAACCAAAGTCTGGTACCATCATTCTAAAATTCATAGAACACCTCCATAAATTTTCATAGAAAGTCGTCTGTATGAAATGTAAACCCTTCGTTTCTTCCCAGATATCTCCCTGCATGGAATTTTTGGCTTGATAGTGACTATGGGGTATTACTTAAGAGTAAGAGGGAAAATGATTAAAATCGTTGAAGCCATTTTTTGGAAGAAAAAAATGTCGATTTTTTGACATGGTTGAGGTGTTTGTACTTTCTACGCTTTCGCTCGGTCAATTATAAAATATGTATATAAACTAACACTATCCCAAGTATTCTAATAGAAATTACAGCATCAAATCATCGGCATTGCTAAAATAGTGTTTATTGAAGTGTAGGATCCATAAGAAAATGCTGGACGATGAAGGATCAATTCTAACTAGTTGCGGGAGACTAAAGCGAATAAGAAAATATGACGAAAATGACAATGTTAATGATGAAGGGGTTATTTCCTATTAGATTGATTATGTATATTTGCATATGCTGTCAATTTTTGAGTTGAAGACAATTCTTTGTTATTGACATAGTTTCTACATAATTCTGTTTAATCGTATTTAAACCATCGTTTTGATGTACGAGAAAAAGGGAAGTATTTTTATCGTTTTCAAAAAAAAAATGCCTTAATTCTGAAAATCTAAACAGATCTAAGGTCTTCCCCATGTATTTTCCTGACAAACTGATGTACTTGGCCCATCGACGTTTTATCTGTATAAACCCCTCCTTCTAGAAGTACATACTTCGACCCTCCAACCACGAAGTCACCTCAGATTTTTAGCTATTATCGTCTCTAAAATTCCTTCTATGACGTGAGCTTTCAATATTCCCAACCGATTTGTGAGAGAATAGGCTGGATGTGGAAGGATTTCGATGACGCTGATTTGGTCAAGAGATTCGATAACTAATACGCCATGAGAATCCCAGAAAACCGACAGCATCGCTTTGTCTGCCAACAGTTTCGTTCTGAAAATCTTTGGAGGCGAATAGTTGCCATTCAGCCACTCCATTCTGGCTTGTTTGGTGACAGATTCAGAGTGATGGACCCAACTTACTGTCAAAACAGTTGCCAAAATCTGTTTGTGCAAGAGTGTCAACATTCGAAGCAGCCAATATCTTTCATTAAAAACTTCACTATTTTGGCCGCAATTTCAGAGTTCTGTGAGGTTGGAGGTCTTCCACTCCTTGCATCGTCTTGAAGGTTCCCTCCCTCTGCTTACAATCGTTTCCCCCCATCAACGAAGGTAGATTTTGATGGGGAAGAAACTATCACAACATACGCTAATAAATCAACAGTTTTATACGAATTAAGACGAAACTTTCCAAACTGATTTACGGCAAGATACGAATAAAGGTAACAGGAATTTGTTTTTCACAGTACAGTACACAGTCAAGGACATCCAGGCCCACCTACACAAACTGAAAATGATGGAAAAGGACGTTGTATTTGTATGGATCCCCTCGCATATCGGAATTGCTGGAAACGAACAGGCGGACGAAGCAGCAAAATCAGCTATCACTACAGAACCCCAAATCAGCATTCCCATCCCCCCTAAGGACTATACATGCGTAGTAAAAAAAGAAGATCAAGGAGATCTGGCAAGAAAAGTGGTCCAACGTTACCAACAACAAACTGCGGGAACTCAAACCAGACATCAAACCAAAGCCAAAAACCTCATTATCCCGAAGAGAAGAAGTCATAATTACGAGACTGCTAATAGGACATACTCGTCTAACGCACAGCCATCTTTTCCGCAAAACGCAACCTGAGATATGCCAAACATGTCACGTGGTGAATTCGGTGAAGCACCTCATAACAGAATGCAGTACCCACACCAGACTCCGAAGAGCGTTGCGAATCCCTCGTAACCTGTCTGAAGCCCTCTCTCAAGACCACCATACCACCATACTAAAATACCTAAAACTTAGTAACCTCTACACTACCATATAACAATACGAACATATTAATTTCTTAATTTATTATCATCCAATGTAACATACATCGAGTGGAGCTAATGGCCATGTTGTCGAAGCGCCGTAATAAATAAATTTAATTTACAGTACAGCAGCTAGAGAACGACAATTTTTTTTATTTCCTAGTAAACACGTGTGCTTAACAACAATTACACAATGTAGAAGATACACACGTTTTTCTCTTACGTTGATGTAGCATAAAATGAATCTTCATTTTCGTACAATAATTGTCTGGTATGATAGAATATATATTTAACATCTACCTTTATCTCAACAAATTAAGGTTATGTACTGCTGAAATGCTACGAAAATATTAGTATACAAATTTACAACTGCTGAATGTAATTACATTGTAAATTTCAACTTTGAATTATGTAGAGCAAGCGTAAAAGGTTATTATATACAATTATTGTATAATTTTAAGGTAGTTTCCTATTTTCCAGAATTAAATTCCAAATAATGTAAGCATGTACATTGTACACATCATAAAAGCTTTGATATGTTTACATTCAAAATATTGTATGCATACATTTCATTAAATTTTCCTGGAAATTGAAAACTGCTAATTTAGCAACGCAATTCTCTGAAAAGCCTATCAAAATTCCTGCATGTAAACGTTGTACCGACGTTATAAATTTCAGAAGAGTGATAATAAGAGATAGCATCAAGATTAGAAAAATACATTTGTGTTATCTATACGCACATGTACTTTATATGTAAAATCATAATTGATTTTTGATTTTTTGATATTATTACAATTATGACACCACATTTCATAAAGGTGGTTTCTGGTAATATTAGTGGCGTGATACTTCGCAAAATTTATGATTTTCCGTTAAATAAAAATTGGTATTTAAACGTAAAATACTTTGATTCTGATTTTAAACTTTTCTTACGAAGGATGAATACTAACCCCAGTGGTACCACGGTTGGATAAACTTTCTTGAAGTTTGAATAAATAGATAGCAACAAAATATAAAGTTGATTAATCCCTTTCAAATTGAGAAATATTTTATGAAAGTGGTCTGGTTTCCAATCAGATATTAAAATACAGCATTAGTAATTATAAAAAGTGCACAACGATACTACATGATACAATCCCATTACTATAATGAATAATGACAGACATAAACTGCAAGACTAAACAGATAACTGCTTGAATAAATACAGTTTCGAGCTTTTAACTTGATTAACGTAGTAATCACATTAGTAAAGTAACATTACTTCAATAAAACAACGCAGAGGACAATCACATGGTGGTGGCTAACTAACATGTCCATAAAATGATAAAAATGCTTACACTCAGCAATATAGTTTAAGTAACAGTAATTATAGTTGTAAAGACAAAACATTAGGGAAGAGCTCTTTTGAAAAAATGTAGCAGCAGTTTTCTAAGATTAATTTATATTCATACACTCACCTTTATTTTTTTAGGCTTTGTACCGGTTCAACAAAACTTTTCTTATTCATGGTGGTGTTAAATGAAAACAATGAAATAATTACAATAACATTTATGATGCTTAATTACACTGGTGGAAAAAAAATTAAGTGTAAATGTGTAAAGTAGCTGTGAAATATACCTACTCTTTTAATAATTATGTTTAGTTGGCGTAACACGTTGAACTTAATTATTAGAATTTCTAGAAGAATTTCTTCAGAAAAGCTTTTTTATATTCTTAACTTTTTTCCACCAGAAGAATAAATACCGAACTGTTAATGTACTTGCATATGAATTTGAATTGTTTTTACAGTATCGTTTGGTCGCTTCAACTCTTGATATAAAATATCACTTTTATTTCAAATATCAGTAATAATTCCTAGTCATCCAGTAATTACTCTACGAATTATTTAAACAGTCGTTACATGCATTAACCGAAATAATATTTGCATAATTATATATACTTTACTACATATAATTACATTATGTGTACAAATCAATATAGCAGTAAAATGACCACCCGATACCTGATAAAATAATTTTAGAAAAATTCCCAGGGCAATAATATCTGACCTGACAAAGGAAAACCAAAACTGGTTCTTATTTTACTTAACTTAATTCAGTTTATTGCTAACTTATTAATAAATTCTTGTAAATTAAAAAAAGTTAAATCATTGAAGTGCATGTAGCAGCATAATAAATAAATTTGAAATCATTTGGACACCGCCTACACATATTTTGATCTAAAATTAACTGTGAATAATTTTAACTTGTAGAAACAAATTCAGTATCGCCTTGTAGGTTACCGAAATAAACTGTGATACTTTAATATCCTCGTATAAATTAAAATGATAAAAATACAACATGTGGGAAATATTTCCAGCCATTTATGCATTTTCAAGATGAAATTTAAATAATTTAGTTAATAATTAAGTATATTAAGGTTTCATGAAACCTTCTTCAGTAATTTATTAATTCCCTCGTCTAAAAGATGAAGGAAGTATTGTAATCGCTGGACGAAGACGATATTTTGAATGCAGATTATGTTTTCTGGCATAAAACCGAGGGAATTTCGGTAAAATATATACAGTGTGAGACCTTAAAAAAATAAAATTCTTCTATTTTTTCTTTAACTCAAGAGCTATTACTTAAATGAAAATAACTTTTTACACATAAATCAGGTTTTTGCCTTTAAAGAAAAAAATGCATATTTTGGATCCAACACACAAAGGGTGAGCGGCTTAAAGTAACAACATTTTCGTTATTTTTGCTTTAACTTAGAAATAGATAAAAGTATCAATTTGCACATAGTTCAAGTGTTAAACTAGACGAAAATGGGAACCAACAGATACAAAGTAAATGTAAAAAGGAGCAACAATAGTCCTCCATGAGCGCGTGCGACACACGGGTGGAATTGAAATCGCATTCTTAGGCGCTGAAGTTCAAGTCCCACCGCCGGTAATATTATTTTAATTTGAAAATTAATGTAATTCGCATTTCCGAGTGTTTTCTTTCATTGTTTCAGTATTATTACGTTAAGATATTTTTAGCCATAGTTTTATTTGATTTTTAAAATAGTTTATCCAATTATATGTACACGATTTTTGTAGCAGTAATTCATTAACAGGGCTAGATTAGAGTTTCTTGAAGCCATTTAAATAGATATTAATTAGAATTTAAAAATATTTCTTCTAAAAAGCGTCGTGCATTAAAAACGTAAAAATTATGCAAACATACTACTTTTTGGTAAATAACAAAAAATCTAAAGAAGAAATTAACATGTTATATTATTTTTTCCAATTATAAATCTTTAAAGTCTTTACATAAAAAAAATTTTATTTTAATATTAAGTCTTGATATGTGAAATTTTGAAAAATATTTAAAAAATTGAAAAATTAATTTTTAGCTAAAGTTAACAAAAATTAAGGTTTTTCTGGCCTTGAGATTATTCAGTTAGCTAAAAGTAACACACTCTAAAATTTCATTGGAATATTACTTAATTTCCGAAAAATAGCACTTTTTGGATTTAGACAATTTCGAAAAACTCCATTTTCTAAACAACTAATAATACATATATATGATAGGGGCTAAATAGGTTTTTAGACAAGCACAAATTATTGACGTAAAAAGTTTTTTAAAAACCAAAAAATTAAAATTTTTCCCATATTATACCGACTTTTGGCGGACACTGTATAACTTGAACTGTAAAAATTACGAGGCTGAATACATAGGTCAAACTAAATAACAATAAAAATAAATCCACATAAAAATTCAATAAAATTCAAAATAGCTTCTCCTAACAAATCAAAGAGCTCTCGTTGATGACGAAGTTGAAAAATTTTACAATTTTACGAGTAATTTCTCTTCCTCAGATATATTATTTGTATTGTATTGTATTATCGGTAAACTTGTGGTGTAGCGGTGCAGTGCTCAACCTGGCCCAGTTTCCAGTTACAAAGCCATTCGTGCTTGCGTAGCAACATTCCGTTAAGTGTATGGCTTGGTGATGTGTTGACTTTGTTACTCTATCTCTTAGGTCTGTGGTTTTGAGTAGAGCACAGTTAATTTGGTGCCCAACTGTGAATAGTTTCACCGGACCCGATATTGACCGCCAAGGCTGCGGAAAAATTCCGCTCACCGTGGAATTCGTACCAAAGACTTAATGCAAGCATAACGCTCTACCAACTATACTATTCGGCTTCTCTATTATATAAACAAAATAATCAAATAAAACAGATTAATACATGCAATGCTTGAAATTAGAAAAGCCCAGGAGCAATTGATTGATGTTGAAAAATCTGGTGTGATACACTCACACAACTTCCTTTTACAGTGATGTTATAATTAGCCAAAAATTTTATTTTTAATTTTTAAGCATTTTCCAAAAATTTTCCAAAATTACAAACTCTACAAAAAACGATACAAAATAAAGCGTTAGTTGACGGGACAAATTTTCTCTAAAATTTTAAGCTGAATTAAAAAATGTAATATTATACCGGGTATTCTATTTAAAGCAGGAGTTAATAAAAAAAATAAAAAGCCATTTTAGAAGTATTCAACTGGAAAATCACCTATCTCACATCAATACACATTAAAAATGTAATAAAAATGTAAAGTTTGAAAATAATCGTTAGAGCCGTTTTTGAAAAAATCGAAAAGAACTGAAAAATCACAAGAGTGAACACCTACTTCCGGTTATGTGATTTTTTCAAAAGCTTGCTGTCGCATCTAGGTAGTACACAAAACTTACATATGAAGTTTCAAAGCCATACCTCTTTTCGTTTTTGAGATATTTCACTGACACACAGACAGACAGACAGACACACAGACCAATGAAGAAAAACATGTTTTTTGGATTCCGGGGACACTAAAACGTGAAGATCTGTTGAAAACTCAATTTCGAATTTTTGCGGTGTATCCAATACCTCCTTTATCGTAAAATGAAGTAAAAATTAACTGTAATCTACCATAATTTCGTTTAAAATAAAGGCATTCAAATAAAAATAAAAATCTTTAAGTTTTGTCATTTTATACTCAATAAATTATAACTAAATATGTTTAAACAACTTTTTTTCTCCTACTGTATCCAATAAAATTTTGAAAGTATGGAAATATTTTCCTTTCCATAACAATGAACTTGCGCTGTCGCAACTTAGGCCAAGTTCGAGATTGACACTTTTTATCTTGTGTATTCTTCTGTAGATAATTGAATTGATATTGTTTGCAGGTCTTTAATGTGTGAGTTTGTAATGGGACATTTTTCTCTTTACCTACTAATTATTTTTGAAATTTCTTCGATATTGCAACAATGAAACAAAAAGTTTCTAAAGTACTATACAAAAGTTTCTATCACCATTTTGTTATAAAGTTTTACGTTATCTCAAGAAAGATTGTAAAAAACTAATTCTTCACCGGCCTATTTAATTAATTTAATAATGTTTCTACCTGCAATGGAAATCTATCGTTGTTTAAAAAAAATAGATTATTGAAAAATCTTTCAAGAAACCAAAATATATTTAATTAGTAACTAAATGCTTTCCCCACATTTTATACATAAAATCAGCTGTTAAAACATAAATCAATCAAACTCCAAAGACTGAATTTTTTTTGTAACTATCAGCATGTTACGAATCTGCCTATTTATTTCAAGCTCCTCGGCTTGGGAGAACAATATTTTTGCTAAATGAGTTAGTGCTGAGATCATTGGAAAATGAAAGTAACTTTTGACAAATTTTAACGTGCAATTCGTTGATAATACGAAAAATATCTGTAGAGGGCCTTAACCAGAACTTCCCTCCCAAGTGGACGTTACGACACTAAACAGTTTTAAAAATCAAACGAAATTAGGGGTAAAAATATCTTCACATTTGTAATAATACTGAAACAATAAACGAAAACACTTGGTAATGCGAATTAAATCAATTTTAAATTTAAAAAAATATTACTGGCAATGGGAGTCGAACTACAGCGCCTGCGAACGCAAATTTAAATCCAGCATCTCATCCACGGGCCCATAGAGGACTTCTCCCGGCATAACTGACTTTTACGACATTACCCTGTATCTGAGTCCCATTTTCGTCAAGTGTAAAGCTTGACCTATGTGCAAATTATTACTTTTAGCTACTTCTGAGCTAACACAAAAAAAATTAAATTTTATTTTTTATTGTGCTCACCCTGTATATATCTCAAATTTTCTCGGTTTCTGGCCAGGTAGACATATAATCTGCATGCAAAATATCGTCTTTCTCAAACAAATAGTTTTTGAGTTATACCGCCAACACATAGACAACCAAACAGACAGACAGACAAACGGAATTAAGAAAACCTTTTTTATTTATCGTGAAGAAACGTGAACATCTGAGGAGATCTCGGAAGGTATTTTTTTCGCGATTACAATATTTCCTTCGCCTTTTAGACGAGAGAAGTATACATTGCAAAAAATCAAGATTACAAAACTACGTTGCATCATGTAAACCTGACAAATCAGAATCATAATTTGTAATAATAATAATAATCAGACTATTCGAATGACATTACATTATATTTTTAAACATATTACTATTCATCGATTTACTTAAATTCTTGAGAAGAAAATATGTAATTCTTTCATAGTTCTGTAATAGTACAAAATAATTTTTGAATCAGACCCCAGTCGACAAACATCTATTTTTCAATAAAAATTTATATTTTTCGAAAATCAAAAAATTTTCCAAAGACTGCTAGCACGTAACCAACTTCGACAGAAGGAAAAAACTGATTACAAAAGATAGCAACCGTTAAATTTATTCTAAATTATCGAAGTCAATACACTCCTCAATTTTTGTTCAGAATTTTCGAAGCCATATTTTCAGAAATAACGAAGAATTTGGGGCTAATGGTGGCCTTTCAATACAAATTCATTTATGTACTATCTACTACGTAAATTTAATATCCTGTTCTACTTTACACAACTAAGATAATAACCGTTTGTATATAGTCCAGTGCAATTTTTGCAATTTTTCTGGCTATGCATATATTTTCATTTTACTATATTTAACAATTTTAACAAAACTGCATTTCCTGTACTCAATTTTTCACAATTTTTATGAATATGGAGCGTTCTACAGTGGAATGTGTTTACTGTTAAAAAAAAAATTATTTTTTGATTTCTAGACTATTATGTGGAAAGACAACACAAGAACTGCAATGAGAACATTATCGAAGTATCTACCATAACTGCAAGGTAGTGCCAACGAGACAAATCACTTAACCCAGTAATATACGTCGATAAAGTGCAGAAACGCGACACTAATGAGCCCGTTAAGTTGGAGAAAACATTAAACGATGATTTCTCTTAGTCTAGAATTCTAGATAGTATGTCTCGGAATCTAACGCAGTTGCTTTAAAAAAATAATAGGAATATATTCGCTAAGTTCGCATGGCTTTGGTCATGCATTGTTGAAGGTTGAAAGGAACATTGTGTTAATGTCATACAGAAAAGAAACTTTTTATAACTGAATTTTGAGTGCACTGGAAGCGGCTTCATTTTTACTTCCCTCGTTTTTAAACATAATCATTAAGGATCAAAGAGAGGGTCACTATACACTTTCTAAGGAGTGTTAGGAACTCGTAGAAATATGTTAATGGAATACTGTAAGCAGAAGTAGTAGTTACTTCAAAACAAATTATACGTCAGGATTGCTTGTTATTAAAGGGCATCATACCAAAACAAATTATCTGTGAAATATGAGGTAGGATCAACAATTTCTAAAGCAATTTACCGGAAAATGCCACGGTATAATTGCATTTTTCTGTCTCCGAATTGTGTAAAATGAAACCTCAGGTAATTGCGTTGTTGCTTGCTAGAATATAGAATATTGTCCGGCACAATAACTTTGACAACCATTATTGGTGGAATTGATATACCTAAAGCTATTAGGACGCACGTAAATTATTAATTCTTATTGGTTTTCGTTGAAGTCATTAATCGGTACTAGGTAGCTGCCTGGATAAATATTAATGACGGGCCGAAATTGTGCGTTTTATTCCGAAACGATGTCAAGGATACAGACAATAAAAACAAAGAACTGAAATGAAACTTCAAAGCTCCGGAATTTCACTGGTCTCACCTGAATTTCCGCGCCAGGACAACTAGAGGTGGATCCTTGCCGAAATTTCTTATCTTTCATCGTATTTGTAGCGAGGCCTTCGGATCACCAAGAAACTGCCCGGTAGTTCAGCGGATATTGAGGGTCACTGTACCATGGCCGTGTCATCGATATGCCACAGTCATGTTGGATTTATGGCAATCGTTTATTGCTGGGACAGAGGTCTCGATGTCGGCATCCTAAGCGTTGTTACATATACAAAAAAAATAAACATCGGGCAAATCGGCCCCTCTCGGGCACACGGCCGAACTTAAACTTAAAGTTAACGAAGCCGATCGTTACAGGCACGTAAAAATTCATATGAGTCATATTATCGCATCATGAATAGTTAATTAGCAGCCCCAAACTCGAAACGGGACTCGAAACAAAGACCGGGCCGTACATAAAAATCCGGGCTCCGGGACGCGCTAATTGGAGCAGCTGCCGGCGGGGGTTTCGCGAAAATGCTCACTGGCACGACGTGGACACCCGCTAACACAAACACAACAATTTTTCACACCAATCAGTCTATGAAATTCTGTGCTTAGGTCGCCGATATGTTTCTGATCTGCCGAACCCAAAAGCTCCGGGCGAAAGCTCCCGGAGCGGCCCGAGAGTCCTTCGATCCGGAGCAACACATAGCAACGATGTGGGTGCCGCCCTCACGTTTGCTACGAAATGGAAATGTTAAGTTTGTCTAAATGTTATTTCAATGAAACGTTTAAAATGTAATTTCGCCCTTGTAACGCGGCGCCTGTCCAAACGGATGCCCGCGGACGTGTTTATGCATGACCGAAGTTTGGATTAATGTTTATCTGGCTCTTGGCTTGGCGACCGATTTCCTATTGGCAGTTTCGAAACTGATACATAAAATTCCATTCGCAACTGAACTATGCATAATTTCTCTTCCAGATGGAATTCAAAACTTTGAATCTCATCTAAATTCCTGTATTAAATGCCTCGAATTTATTTTACCAGGACTAATAAAAAAATGTTAAAAGTGAATATGAACACTTTAAAACCCGATTTCCAATTGCAGACTGCTTAACTTACATATTCTTATTCTGCATAACAACCGGTCTATATGTAAGTATTAGAACTATTTTTGTAATAGACAGAAAAAGAAGACCCAGTATCCATACTAAAATAAATTTTATGTTTATCAAGAAATACGAATCAACCAATTGTCTCGTAATACGCTGCTTCCACTGAAACTAAGTATTGTTATGGTATTGTTACAGGGGTTTAAAAATCAGATTAATAAGATTAAAAGAATACAGTATTAAAAATTACAAAGATGAAATCGATATCAAAATTATTATATTTGGAAAAAAAGAAATAAAATTTAAAATTTAATTAAATGAAGCTAATTAAGAAACAGTGGATTTTAACATAATTTAATATCTGAAATGAAAAGGAAAATTAATGGCAAATACTTTTTCGAAATATAGTATTTAACATAGTGAGTATTAATCATATAATCAAGCTTCAATAGTGTGTTGGACTGTAAAATAAGATAAGCTAGATCACTAAGGAGATTTTTTATTGATTAGAATAGAAAAAGTTTGATAACAAAAATGATGTAATACAATTTGTAACGTTTGAAATTATAAAAATAAACCCCTTTATAAAAGTTTTTAAAATCTACTTGGTATATAACAGGGTTAAAATGTGAAATAAAATTGGCATGGTAAAAAGAAAATAAAAAGTAAAATGTTAAAAGGATAGAAGATGTGCAGACTATATGGATGAAGATAAGAACGTGGTGAGAATACCAAAGTAATACAATTACTAATGAGAGTATCTACTAGAATTTTGAAAGTAAAGATAGAAAGAAATATAACAACACTAAGGGAAGAACAGAGTGGTTTTAGAGGAGATAGGTCATGCCTGACAACATCTTCTGTGAGAAACAACTCATTGAAAAGAAGAAAGCGAAAAACATAGATACACACATGACGTTCATAGACGTAGAAAAGACGTATGACAGTGTTCCTCGATCTAAAATGGGACAAGCGATGAGAAGAATGAACATACCAGAAAAATGGACAAACCTAGTACAACATATATATGAGGATACCAAAGCTCAAATAAAAATAGGAACCAAGTTGACCAAAAGCCTACAGATTACTAAAGGGCTTAAACAGGGGTTCAATATGTATGTAGAACAAGCACTTGAAATGTGGTATCGGAAATGTGGCGGAATGGGCGTAAATATAGGAAATAGAACTTTACATTCGTTGCTCTTTGCAGATGATCAAATTATATTCGCGCAGGATAGTGAAAACATGGAATACATGGTAAGAAAACTAAGAGAAGAATAGGGAAAGTGGGGGTTACAGATTAACTTCAACAAAACAGAGTACATGTGTATAGGGAACGATGTACAAGATTTAGAAATAGAGGACGAGAAAATAAAAAAGTGTTACTCGTTCAAATAGCTGGGTTTAATATTATAACTTCAACGGGCACATGTGACAAAGATATCGAAACCAGAATAGCTATGGGGAAAAACGCTAGTAGATCATTACACGGAATAATATGGAATAAAAACATATCACAAGAAACAAAAAAGAGAATATTCCACAGCATAGTAGAGAAAATACTACTATATGGCGCAGAAACATGGCGAATAACCGAAAAAGTAAGAAATAAAATTCGACCTTATGAGGAGAAGCTTACAACTTACACGAGAAGACAGAGTCCGCAATGAAATAAAATGGGAAAGAATGGGAATAACGTACTCAGTCACCAAATCTCTAGAAAATAAATCGCTAAAGTGGTTTGCACATGTGAAACGCAGGGAAATATGGCCGAAATGGATAATGGAGTGGTCACTAAGAGGTAAAAGAAGAAAAGGAAGACCGAAAATGGCATGGAAAACATACATGAATAAGGCAATGGACGATTAGTACAGTAAAATTGTCGTTTTACCTTAAAAAAATTGGCCGCGGCGATTCCTCTTGTCCAGTGGTTTAGGGTCATTAGACAAGTGTAAAACCAAAAAGGCGTCACCCCACCCCTTGCCAAACAGCCGCCATCTTGATAACAATTGAATTTATTTTTTCTCGCGATCCATTGGTCGCACAGAAAAAGTTATTACACAAAAAATGTTGGAAATAAAATTCTACACATTTTTGATCGGTGCCGCGATACCGAGAAGTTGGTATTTCAAACGGTAGAGGGCAACAAAGTTACCAAAAATCTGTTTCCGCAATTCTAGCTCTGTGGAGGTGGTTTTTTCCGAAAATTGCAAATGTAAAAGTTGTAGTGCTTGAAAAAATGTGCACGAATCTCTTTTAATAATGGGATTGATTTAAATAGTCTCCGAGTGACAGCCCTTCAAAGTCCGAGCAGCGTGGGAAATGTACGATATATTCCGGCGCAGCGAAGTAACCATTTCTCTTTTGCGAGATAAGATCGTCACGTCACTCAAGTAGTTTCAATGTGAATAGGTTTTCACAACCTACAGAAATTCTACACATTTTTGGTCATTGCCGCTATACCGAGAAATTGGTATAGGTAAAAGAAATTAAAATGATGGGAAATGAGTATATGAGCCCAGAATGATATCATTTGGCTCAGATCAGTAAAGCTCTTAAATTTGCTGGTGTAATATTTATTATATAATATGATAATTGCAATTGTTTGTAAATTTTGCCACAGGAATGACCAAAATTCAACAAATTCACAATTGCTTTACCACGTGCGATTCATTGGTCGCACCGAAAAAGTTATTGAACAAAAAATATTGGAAATAAAATTCTACACATTTTTTATTCTTGCCCTGATAGCGAGAAGTTGGTATTTAAAACGGTAGAGGGCGACAAAGTTACCAAAAATCTCTTTCCGCCATTCTAGCGCTGTGGGGGTGATTTTTTCCGAAAATTGCGAATGTAAAAGTTGTAGTGCTTGAAAAAATATACACGAATCTCTTTTAATAATGTGATTGATTTAAATAGTCTCCGAGTGATAGCCCTTCAAAGTCCGCGCAGCGCGGAGAAGTGGAGAGATGTAAATTATTTATATCCCGCACTTATTATAACTAACGAGATGCCATGTCTGCCATTTGGTTAACATAATGAAAACCATTATCGTTCGTACTATTATCCATTTTTAATCAGAATACAATCACGAAACGGTACTCGCAATCGTATTCACGGATTTTTTCCTAGAATTTTTCACATTGCGTTTATAACAAGTTGTGAGCTCTTTTTTCAATAAAAGTTTTAGCAACATTTCTATCATGGTTCGATATAGACTCGGTTGTGTCCGAGGCTCCGAACCAAGGCGAAGAAACAGCTCCAAAAAAAGAAAACGTGTCTGAGTAGACTACAATATATCTTAGGGTTTATGCAAAAAGAAATTACTTTCAATATACGAGCCCAGAATCAAATCATTTGGCACAGTTAAGATTTTCCCGGTATCTTTATTTTATACCCACAAAATAAAATCTTCTTGGTCAATATTCTTACATCGTAATTGTAGACGCTTTTAGCAGTAGCAAGTAAATTAAACATATGTTTATTCACGAAAAGATGTTGAGCTCACGAGCACGTAGCGCGAGTGAGATCATATCTTTGAGTTAATAAATGTTTAATTCACGTGGCGTATATATGTTTTTATTCAATTTTGACGAAAGTTTGAATAAAAAAATTAAAAATATTCAAACTACGATATAAATGTGCCCATTCATCGTCGATTTGATCTAAATTTTAGTAATTATAAAACACATACTACAAAGAGAAAGAATAATTGAATGTAAATATTTGTAGATAATAAAATATGTTGTTCTTCATTGAAACTTTTTTAATTCTCTAGTGAATTAAACTTTTTTAATTCTCTAGTGAATGAAAACACTTTTGTGAATCATAGACTGTTTATGAAGGATATGGAGTTAATAATGTCACTTAAAACTGTCAAAATTGAATAAAATAAATTACCGATTCATTTCATTTGGCCCAAACGATCAACATATAATTTCGTTCACCGTAGCATATTTTAGTTGAAGTGAAACAAGCTGTTTGTTGTTTAATAACATATAGACAGTCGGGTGTCTGTATTATTTTTACAGAAATGGCACGTGGTAAAGCAATTGTGAATTTGTTGAATTTTGGTCATTCCTGTGGCAAAATTTACAAACAATTGCAATTATCATATTATATAATAAATATTACACCAGCAAATTTAAGAGCTTTACTGATCTGAGCCAAATGATATCATTCTGGGCTCATATACTCATTTCCCATCATTTTAATTTCTTTTACCTATACCAATTTCTCGGTATAGCGGCAATGACCAAAAATGTGTAGAATTTCTGTAGGTTGTGAAAACCTATTCACATTGAAACTACTTGAGTGACGTGACGATCTTATCTCGCAAAAGAGAAATGGTTACTTCGCTGCGCCGGAATATATCGTACATTTCCCACGCTGCTCGGACTTTGAAGGGCTGTCACTCGGAGACTATTTAAATCAATCCCATTATTAAAAGAGATTCGTGCACATTTTTTCAAGCACTACAACTTTTACATTTGCAATTTTCGGAAAAAACCACCTCCACAGAGCTAGAATTGCGGAAACAGATTTTTGGTAACTTTGTTGCCCTCTACCGTTTGAAATACCAACTTCTCGGTATCGCGGCACCGATCAAAAATGTGTAGAATTTTATTTCCAACATTTTTTGTGTAATAACTTTTTCTGTGCGACCAATGGATCGCGAGAAAAAATAAATTCAATTGTTATCAAGATGGCGGCTGTTTGGCAAGGGGTGGGGTGACGCCTTTTTGGTTTGACACTTTTCTAATGACCCTAAACCACTAGGCAAAAGGAATCGCCGCGGCCAATTTTTTTAAGGTGACGGGGTATTTTCCGACAATTTTACTGTACTAGATAGAGAATTACAAGTAGGAGACTGGGACAACCGAAGGCTTTGGAAACAGAAGACGGCAAACTCCTAAAGGGGAAAAAGCCAAAGAAGAAGAAGGAGAAGGAATGGTTTTTAAAGGAAGTGGTTTACATCGACAGCATTAGCGTATTTGTGGGGTGAATTGGAGATTTTTCATCTGAAGGAGTTCTGCTTCGACATGGAGTTCTGATTTGATAGGGTTGTCAAGTAACATCTTGTGGCTTGCATCTGATCAAGGTTCGTGGTACCGGGTAGTAGGAGGTTTGAAGATTTGGATAGATATTGATACATATGGATGCTGTTTTAAAAAGGCGAGCTGTTTTCTTGCATTCCTGTGAAAAACTGTTTCCTGAGTTCCTGTGTTGATTTGAATCCGGATTCCAGACATCTTGGCAGTTTAGTTGCCAATTGAAACCTTCGCCGTGGCTTTGAGTGGAGCAGTTCTTGTAATGTAGTGAGTCGCAGAGCTGGATGCATTGGGCTTGGTAAAGGAGAGTGCAATCTAGATTAGAAAGGATCTGACCTGTTTTTCAGTCAAGTGTTCTACCGAAGCTAGTAATTAATAATTTGATTATTCATAATAAAATAGAGCAAATGAGTTAATTAAAATTCAATTTTAAAAAAAGAACTGATTGAGAATAAACGTATAGTACCTAAAGGTTAAAGTCAATTATAAAATAACATAGGTGTTACAACGAGGTAGAGTCATCGTAGCAATATTAATTAACATCAAATGTAGATAAACAAGGAAGATTTCGCATTGTAGAAGAAAAGTTATAAACTTTATAGCCTTAAGATTATAATTCAATATAAGCTAGACAACTCATTAAAAATACACTCAAGAATAATAAAAATCATATATCTAAGCTTTTTCTTCTTTTTCTTTGTTATAGATCTTGAGATCTATTTTTTACCGATTTAATTTTCTTGGGAGATAAACTGCCAACCATTTCTATATCTTTTATACGGCCTTCTCGATTGACGTGAACTTGACGGCTTTCCATCCATTGCTATACGGGGTAGTCTGTTTTCATCTTTTCGTTCACATGAACATACCAATATCTTTTCCTCTGCTTGACGCCATCGTACAATATTTTTTGTATCACAGCTTTCTCTTATTGTTGGTTTCGTACTCCATATCTTAGAGTTTTCTTGGATAGAAGTTCTTAATATTTTGATTTCTCTTCCTCGCAACTAACGTTTTCCTTTTTATTGTTGACCCTCGTTTCAATACTATATGTGAAAGAAATGTCAACAGTCAAATATATTAGTCAAACAGGCTGCCGAAGATGCTAATCCGTTGATCGTTAACATTGACAGTTTTATCCCCACAGCCATTGATACCGTTGTCGTTATCGGCGAAGACATCGATCTCCTGGGTCTACTGACAGAATTACCACCATTCAATGATAATATCTGCATTCCGAAACCAGCTAGAGGTAAAATTTCATCCAAACTGTACTGCTAAAAATCATTAAAGTGCGAAAAAGCAGCCAAGAACGTTCTATTTCTACATGAAATTGTACTCTACCATCAAGGAGAGATGCTGCACGGTATCATGCGTTCAGGACGTACCACCAAGTCCAAGCATGGTATGAGATTGAAAAAAGCCTGAAGAAGTTGAGCTGAAAACGTAGCAATAATAGGCTTACTGCGGTGACAAATACGAAAGATCCAGCTTCTGAGGCTTTGCCCAATTTTATATCACGCAAATGCAAAAAAGGATGCGGCACAGCGTGTGGCTAAAGAAAAGCACCCAGCTTCATTATCTGCCAATTTTGGAATGAACAATCTTCTCAAACTGACAACAAGAGTAACATTTATTATAAGGAAACAGATACGAAGCAACCGATACTATCAAAGCGACAAAATGTAATACTAAAACACTTCGATTGCAGCTATTAGGTGGATTAAAACTATTGGGGATAACACAAGAAAATGTTCCGTGAACTCTTCCTCATTGTGGTGTTCAAACGAATTAACAGCATCTAGTTAATATGTGGTTACTAAGTATGGAAACAGTCAATATGTAATTAACAAACAATAATCACCAAAAAATTTCATTTCATCAGGAGAAAAGGCAGAAAAGCGCGGTAACTCAACTTGTTAAACTCTTCTAACGATTGGAAGGAGAAAGGTGAGAATTTATAGGATATTCCGTCGCGGTTCAGAGACGATAGGCGGGGCTTAGGAATTAGGACTTTCCACATAGAAGGAAGGGGAAAGCCTTCGTCACGATTGAGATTGGTTGTACATCTCAATTGCTTCGCGAATCTTTCTGCTAAAGAAGAATGGGGATTTACAGATAATGAAAGTTTCCTCAAAAAGGATCTTATGGGCGGTATCGCGTTGGTGTTCGGCGATGTCTGATGCTGAATGGAGACCCGACTTGAGAGCGCTGGTGCTCAGAGATGCGAGCATTACAAAAGCAAAAGACTCTATAAACACCTTTAGATGACATAGTGTTTAGTTTATCTTTAGGTGAAGGAAGAACTTGAGATATTTTGCTCGGGGGTTTGAATACTGTTTTGTTTTCAAAGAAACTTTCCTACGCGATCGGCGACTTGGTGGATATAGGGAAGAAAGACTATTGCTGCAGGAGGATCGGTTTTTGGCGAGGTTTGGAAGTATTGTTGACATTTTCATTAACCCGCTCCAATTTACAGCGCTGCAGCTCGATATTTATCACCTACAAAAAAATTGTTTCAACCAGAAGTTGTACAGCTCCAGCATTGTAACCTTAGAAAAAGTTTCACTTCGCTCATCAATACGATACAGTGTAGAGGTAAGCGTACATTCCGAGTTAAAAGTACATATCTTCGAAAGCGCTTATTTTTAATATACTTTATAAATAATTTAATCTACAATAGTTCTTGCAAATAAAACAATTGGACCAACATTATTTGCAGGAAACAAGCCTATATAATAATAGTAGAGTTTAAACACGCAAGGGTCAAGTGTAAACTTATTTGGCGTCAGCTTTATAGGGTGAATGTACAGCAGTGACGCACTAGCCAATAGTGGTCTTGGAAGCAGTCGAAGTGCACGATATAATGCGATTGCACCCGAGAGCTGGCTGCGTGAAATTTCTAAGGTTGCGATGCGTGAGCTGAATCTAATTATGTCTTCTATAATATTCATAACAGCTATTTTTATCATAGACTACACTGGTAAGGAGATAATGTGGAAAACCATTTTTAGCGGCACGAAAAATTAGAAAACTTGGAGTTTTTATTAGGACCCCGAACTCGTAAACATATCTAAAAATGGAAACTATGCGACCTTTTGCAAGGTAAAACTACCCTGCTACTAGACTATAGAATCATATTGTATTTTCGGGCAGACAGGTAGAACCTAGGTAACTGCCTTTGGAAACCATCTTCAGGCTATAATTGTGGTATTATCTGTATAACAAACCATACCGATCATTTTATTTCTCATTTTATAACCTAATTATATGAATTTTACGAGTTCTATTATTTTGTCCAAAAAAAGTCGGTATTTCTTTAGTCTTTTCTTGGGCTATTCTGATTGTGGTGTAGTATTGATTTCATCTATTGCTTTCATTATGTTGTATGGTGTTCTTTCAGTATGGTTATGACGTCTTTCAATTAAACCTAGCTAAACGCTTTATAGTTGAGGGGAATTTTATATATAGGAATAGTATGACTTGTGAAGATGTATAAATTATGAATCATACAATCATGTGCTACCGGAGGCTCTGTGTAAATCGGTGACTGAGAGCCTATGAGAAGTCATAATTCCAAGATGGCCGCCGAAATGGCACTTATCTCTTCTTTTTCTGTAATTTGTTTTAGGTCGGTTCTACAGCATATGTTGCCTTACCTTTTATTGTCCTAATAAGATAAGGAATAAAAACAGTTTTTGAGATCTTTTTAATATCTCTTTTCGTTTCCGAGAAATTGCTTCCCATATTAATACTTCATTGGAAACCCAAGTGTCTTTTCATTTAATAACCATGAAATAAATTACTCGATTTATCTGTAAAAAACACTATTAATACACCCTTAAGATTATGGGGTCATACAGAATTTCGGTGGCAGATTTTCACTTTGCACTTCTTTTTTTATCAAAATCCACCAGCGTACTTGACCACTGTCCGAAATCCTTCTCCTTGTCGAATACACTTGACAAAAGAGTAGATTAATTCATTGTTGATTTTCCTTTTTAAATTATTCTAGATTATTTATCAAGTCGGGGTGTTTGATTTCAAGTTGTTTCACGTCTGCTAAGCACCATGCTACTACACTTGCGCAGTTAATCAAATGAAGGCGAAAAAAGTACTTAAGATACTCTTCTAGTGATACAAGATGTAATCCCAGTTGGAAATTCGGACGGATGAGATAAAAGCATCGTGTCCACCATACGAAGGTATTGAAGAGCAACTCCCAGTAGTGGCTCCTCTTGTGATTCTCTGACCACTTTGGCCAATACATCCAAATTTTCCAAAACCTTCACAACATCCTTATGGGTTAATTAAATTTTTTGTGAATTTCCCGTATGTAAAGTTGTAAGTAGCTGATGATGCATTCAGTTTCCTCTGATTTTTAAATTATTTAGTATCACGACGTCCACTAGCAAGGGACGTTCTGAGTAAGTCCCTTTACAAATTTTTTAAAAGATTGGTATTGTGATGGCACTCCTCTATTACTGAGGTCCCTACATTGAAAAATGTCTTGATTTCTTTCATCAATGTAGTTTCACCATGTTATTCTTCTTAACATTGAATTTCGGCTTAGACCGCGTAGGATTTGTGGATGAACACCCAATAGTCTCTGGCTTAATGTGCCTTGCACCTTGTGAACTCGAGTAAGAAACTACGCAATGGCCATGATCTTCTTTTGCTCGTGTTCTTTGAGTACCTTGAGAACGAGGATACCTCGGCAGATTTGGCTTCCGAATAATATAAACAGGGAAGATGGTTTTAAGCTTAACAAAACGTGAACTCCTCTGATACACGATTTAAAGCATTACAATCACTGTGCGTCATACGGCCACTCCCCACAGATTACGTTGCACCAATCAGCGTTACATCACTCCGCGTGCCTGGCACAGAGGACTATAAATAGCTCCACATCGACCTTCAGTTCTTAGTGCGACTTTCATTCTGATGATGCAAGCTGCAAGGTATTTATTTATTTATACAAATACAAATAATATCCAAACAGGATAAAAATCCCAACAAAGGATACACTAATTAACATAAGTAGAAGCTAACTAAAAATAACAAATGATCGAAAATGATACCTATTATTTCAAACATTAAAAGACAATAAGACAAAAAATGTATGGTACGTATGGTGAAAAATTATAATGTTAAATATACTTAATCATAATAAATCAACAGTAAATTTATATACTGGCTCTAAGTATTTCTTTCTGAAACTATCTTACACTTGATTTTATTTTTAAATTGACTTCTGTTTAGCGCAAATAAATCAATATCACAAAAGTTGTTGTTGTATGAGTTTAGCATTCTCGAAATACAAGAGTTTAAGGTACAAGAGGTGTTAGCAATATTAGATTTAAAAGTGTGAGTACTGCGGCTATTAAATGCAGGCACTCTGAAGTTAATCCTCGAAAGTATATAAGGGGAGTCCACAGTTCCCTCAACTATTTTGTGCAAAGAAAGCACATCGGACATTAGTCTACGTTCTACAAGGGTTAGCATATTAAATCTAGTACAAAATTCTTTATACCCAATACCCAAAGCAAATTTATATATTATAGTTTTAGCAAATTGACGTTGAATACTTTCAATGCGCTTAATATAAACTTGATATTGGGGATTCCAAATAATGCTTGCATAATTCAATACGCTGTTAACATAAGCATAGTACAGACATTTTATAGATCTAATTTGGTTGAATAATCTTGTAGACCTAGTTATGAAACCCAACATTTTATAAGCCTTTTTACAAACGTAGTCAATATGATCATCGAATATCAATTTAGAATCGAAGACTACGCCGAGATCCTTTACTTTGGACACTGATTTTATGAGATTACTACCGAAGGAATATTGATACGTAATTTTAGACAAATTCCGTGTAAACGATATGCTGAAACACTTATCGAAGTTTAGTACAAGACCGTTGAGGATACAATAATTATAAAGACGCGTTAAATCATCTTGTAGCATTTGACAATCAGCAGCAGACCTAACTTCGTAGAATAACTTCAGGTCATCAGCGTACATGAGGAAATTGCAGACACGAAAGCACCCCTTTATGTCATTAACATATATATTGAACAGCAGGGGCCCAAGGTGGCTTCCCTGCGGAACCCCAGAAGTCAGGAAGACCCTTGACGACACATATCGGTTAATATTGACCATTTGTGATCGCATAGATAAATATGAAATGACCCATCTCAAGAGGTCACCGGTTATTCCCAAGTGAACAAGTTTACGGATAAGAATATTGTGGTCAATCTTATCAAAAGCCTTGCTGAAGTCTGTATACACGGCGTCTACCTGGGTTCTGCCGTCGAGCGATTGAGATATTTTATCAGCGTAATGAATTAAGTTAGACTCAACAGATCTTCCTGGAAAAAAACCTTGCTGCTCAGGAATAATCTTGGCTTGTACATTTTTAAATATAAAACTATAGGCAAATGATTCGAGTAATTTCGCAGGACAGGACAAAATCGAGATAGGTCGATAGTTTTCAATTTTATTACGGTCCCCTGACTTAAAAACAGGAATAATGCTTCCATATGTCAGGAAATGTGCCAGTACCAAAAGAGCAGTTATACAGGATCGATAAAGGGGTGGCTAATGAGGTAGCACATCTTTTAAAGAAAAGTGGGGGAATCTTATCCGGTCCAGCGCCCTTACTCTCATCAAGAGCAACGAGTGCTCCCTCCACCTGATCGGCAGTAACTAAGGGAACGTTTTTCCCAAGACGTGTGAAATTAGGCGTATTACTGTATTACTGTATTGCCAAACGTTAGTGAATATGGATGCACAAACAGCAACAAGGCCAAATCTGCCTAAGTATCCTCGTTCTAAAGGTACTCAAACAACACTAGCCACCAAAGAGCATCGCCAGCGCGTGGATTCTTGCTCGAGTTCACAAGGTGCAAGGCACATTAAGTCAGAGGATGCTGGGTGTTCATCCACAAATACTACGCGAAAGCCACAAACAGTGTTTAGTTTCACCATACTTTAGTAATGCATTGGGTATGACGTCAATTTCCGGTGACTCAATATTTTTTATAGCCTCTGTTACTTTAGATTCTTCTACCGCTACGTCCTCTGCCTCTGCACCAAAATCTATGTCTTCTGCTTCAGCTTCGTATAATTTTTCTGAATATTTCTCTCATTGTTCTAATCTAATTTTCTTTGCTTGTATGTACTCGTTCACTGGTTTTTTCCTAGTTTCAGAAATTTCCACAATTTCTTTTGTACGATATATAAATTATATTTCGTATTCTTAGTGCATTTTAACCAACAGTCTCTTTTAATTTTGTTTATTTTAGCATTAGCGTTGTTTCTGATAGCCACATATGTTCTATATGCTTTTTGTGTATGCGAGCTAATGTAAGATAGAAAAAGTTTCCTCTTCTCTTCTGCTAGCTCTTTAACTACAGGCGTGAACCATGGTTTGGTATTTGTTGCATTTATATTAACTTTCCTCGTCCCCATAACTTCCTTAGTGGTTGCCTTCAAACAAGACTTCAGTTTCTTCCAAGATTCTTCAACATTATTTTCTGGGGTAGCGCTGTCTCTCCTCAGCCTTTCATTAGGCGATGTGAGGTGAGTTCAATCAAAACTTCAACACTCTTATGACGCCTTAGACAACTGCGCCGGAGTTGGGAAGATCGCCAATAAGTTTAGGTTAGAACAATAAATTATAAACATCGTCCCCGTCTCTACCGAATTGACTTTTTGACATATAGACCTACACTTTCAGAATAAAATACGTAATTAAGACACTTGAGAGCAATTTAAATAAAAAATTATTAGAATCATAGTGCAAATATAAAGCTATGTATCTGTTTGCATAGTCAACATGGACAGATTTCCTTAGTACGTTCATTGACCATACAAAGGCATTTGATTGTATATGTCACGAGCTTCTAGTAGAAAAGTTATCCGGTTATAAGTTTTACCTAAAAAGTCAAAATTTAATATTTTACAACAGAAAATAGTATTTTTAATAATAATTTATCGAAGTCGCAAATTATCAAATACGATGTTCCACAGGGATCTATTTTGGGTCCCATTCTGTTTTTTTTTAATTATTAATGACTTTCCACAACAAGTTCATGACAGTAACACCAGACTGTAGCTGATGGCACATGATACCACTCGTGTGAGCACTGACAGTGAGATCATTTCTGCAATAAATAAAAATCACGTTGCTCTAAACTGTGGATGCTTGGTTATATTGTTACGGTATGAAAAGGACTTTACGACACCCACCCAAGGTGAGCATCGCACCACGGAATCAGTCCTGAAAACATGACACACTTGCCCTGAGATCGGTTCGAAATAGGCTAATAGGCCACGGCTGGAACGCTCAGGGAGTCTGGCGTGAGTCACACGATACGTTCTGGGCAAGCGCGTTGTGGCATAATATATACAGGGTATGTCGAAATTATGAGGGCGCCACCAAGCCTGTCGTAACCCGGCTAACCGGGCCTGGACGGTTAGACGGGAGCGAAGCATGCAAAAATACTCCGCCAATAAGATTACTCAAGAGTTGCAAGGTCAAATGACAATTTCGGGATTGCCTTAAGCAAGGATTGTGATTAGGTGTCTATCCGACCACGACTACGCAGCTGTCTCACTCACCTGCACGCTCACAGCTTCCCCGTTCCGTCGTACAATAATTCGTACAATAAAGGGACGTCTATCTGTAACAGAACATGCACAAACCGAAACAAACAATAGTTCCCTTAACTAACCAATCATATATTTCACTTCGAGTTACAATGGGGTAGCAGAATGCGTCGCCCTGTATCTAACCTTACTCTATAATTAAGGGCACCAGCTGGCACGCGCGCTCTAAGCTTAACGACAGATGTTGAACATTAGTGAACAGCAATAATAGGTACAAAGATACACATTGCCTTATGCAAGGGCAGCGACGATTTACATTAGCCTTCACGGCCTGAACTGTCTGCAGTCTGAATGAATACACTAGCGTAGTAATGAATAGGTACAAAGATACACATTGCCTTATGCAAGGGCAGCGACGATTTACATTAGCCTTCACGGCCTGAACTGTCTGCAGTCTGAATGAATACACTAGCGTAGTAATGAATAGTAATGAGTAACACTCGCGTTCACAGCGGTAATCAGGTTAAAGGCACATACCTTAATGCGTGGGCGGCGAGGGAGCCTGGTACAGCTGAGTTGCGACGAGCTGCAATCGTAGGTGGTAGGTACCTTCGGTGTTACAACGGCGAAAGGGGGTGAATGCATAACCGCCTCAATGGCGACGGGAGACGCGTCAAGACGCGTACAACGGGACGACGAAAATGATGGGGGCCTCACTCGTTCTGCTGAACCAAATCCTCGTAGGTCGAGATGAAGGGGGCACGACCCCTCACTAATAGTAGCAGGAACTGGGCTCCAAAACACCCACGTTACGCCGAAGATCACTCGACAAATTTCGAATCACCACCACCACACACAAGCGCTCTCTGCAACGGGCTCTGGAAGACTCCCTTCAAGGCGAAAACGCCCGCAACATAACTGCTGAAGCAGCACCCGACGGGAAAACGACTGACGCCCCCGCCACAATGGCGGGAGCGCCGCACGAACTCACATACACTATCCGACCTCTTGTTTTAACGACGGCTCTCGGCTGAATGCCACGAGGGAAGCGTCGGCAAAAGGTCACCTTCGCCGCGTCCCCCACGTGACTAAACCACAGCGAATCGCAAGGCGATGAAATGAAACCAACCAATGCGGGCCACGCTGGTATCACGCCGCCACAGCGTGCTAAATGAAACAAACCAATGCGGGCCACGCTGGTATCACGCCACCACAGCGTGCCATTCAAAATTCAGAAAAACGCCATCAGAGGAGAGCTCCAACCGACGACAAATACTGCTTCTTAGGCTAACTATGTGCGAAATCGTGATTCTGGAATTAGGCGATGGAGCCAAATAAAGAGCTAAAAGGGCTTAGCATACGGGCGCGCTGCTCTAAGCTTAGGCGGCTATTCAAAATACCAAAATGACCTAACTAACGGCGTGAAATGCAATTAAGCATCTGAAATAGCAAAATGACTTAACACTCCCCTTACTTGAAAGAGAGTTCCCCGAAGTCTCTTATAAAACAACGAGGCATTTTGCGACAACGTAACGAGAACTCAAACGAAAACGCAACAACGAAAAACGAACAAAACAAAAAAAAACATTCGATACGATAGAGTGCACCCCCAAAGGGATTACGCACACTGGCCACCAGATAGGGTGCAAAGGTGGGAAGAGAGAAGAGGAAGAAGAAAGACTGGATACGCCAGTAGAAAATACGTAAATTTGTTTGTCAGAATCGGGTAAAAAAAATAGGTCTTACACCTGTGGACACTTCCGACCAACCGTTCCAAAAGAACACAGGGAGGGGGGGGGGTATAGAAATGGAAGTCCAAAGTCCCACCCAAGGGTTACCTGAAGAGGGCACGCTGCGCGTCACGAGATCGGCGCATTGTGTGGATCCCACAACTGGTATGAGTACCCAAGAGAAGAGGATGAACCACAAAAAAAAGGAAATAGTTGTGACAGAAACTGTCAAAATAGTCATGATCAGTAATAGGAAAAACTCAGTCCACCGAAATCCTCAATCAATGCCGATGCCGGGGCCAAGTCGACTATTAAACCGCAAAGCGCGAGCTCGAAAGTGACTCCAACACCGAACACCAAAAGAAAATCCGGAAGAACCAAGTCTCCAAGGGTGTAGGCGTTCGATGACGCATGCCCAATAAATCCTTTTCAGAAATCCATGCGGCCCAAAGGGACTACCTTACGACGACAGGGTCCGCACGAAACAAAATGACCAGAAACACGCTCTCTTTATGTAATCCCACATAGGTGGTTGAAAATGGCGACGGCCAACGGTACGGTAAAAGAGCGCTAGGCCACGAACACAACAGGGCATCACTACATAGAAAAACTCAAAAACCTTTAAATACTCAAACACTTACACTTAAGAAACCTTATGCGAACAACCGGGCCCTGGTGTCACACAAAGCTCAAAAGCCTTAACAAAACTGTTCACAAAGAACACGATACTCGACAACATGACGTCATCAGTCAAAAAGGGTACGGTAAATGACAACAAAACGTCAACTAGTACGAAACATTCCGACCAGCGGCAAAAGCTCGTTAAATGCTAACGGTATGTGTACAAAACACTGCGATAACTGTTAGGGGTGTCCACGAAGAAGTCGGTAAACCAAGTTGGGCGGTACATGATAATAATGAAAATGAAATAAAAGTCCAACGAAAATAACTACGTCAAACCAACTAAGAAGATGGCCTGAGGGACGTAATAACCGCACGAGCGAATCTCCCCAAGCACACCAACAACACACCAAAACTTATCAACAAACCAAAACACGGTAATGAAGGTGAAAATGAATTCCAACCTGCTCACCAAAAATCAACTCGGTACAACACCAAACGATAGAGAAAAAAAAAATTGTCAAAATCGGTAATCATCAACGTCAAAATCGATAAACCTCGCTAACGTGAACGTCAAAATCGATAAACGTCAGTTCGGTACAACAAAAGTGTCGACTTAGCCCAAGGCTAAACAATGTAAACGACAGGGAATCGAAACTCCCCACTAAGCCTTCGAAAAGACTTAAAAAAACAAGGTCGGTACCTTCACTCAACAACATCTGGTACTAAATCCGACTAATACGGGATGAAAATCTGCACTGAATGCAACGAAACATCTCGGTAGTATGAACTGGCTAAGAAAAACAAGAAACGACGGTAAAAATGACGGAAAAGATACTCAAAATATGAAAAGACATGGAAAAACACAAAAAGAAAAGTCAAAAAGGCGATAAACAACAAGAAAACACAAAACTACAAATAGAAAATAAGAAAAGACAAGAAAAAACATATAGAAAACAAGAAAAGAAACGTGAAGACAAATGACAACTAAGAAAAAACATATACACGGTCAAGAAAACTAATGAAAATAAACTAAGAACAGGAAAATACAAGAAAATACATATAGAAAACAGAAGAAAATAGGAAAAGACAAATAGAAAACAAGAAAAGAAGCTCGGTAAAATATTCTACTAAGAAAAAAAAACGGTTTACCAGTCCATACCACTTCGAAATGACGAAAAAAAAACATTTGTGACAACGATATAAATGACACAACAAGTCTACAATGCCTAAAATGCCCCAGAGGCGGGCGCCAAAATTAAGACACACAGCGCAAAAAAAAGAAAACCCCAAAATGAGGTCGAGCGTTGTCGTGCACCAATAGGCTCCAAACGTTGGAATAGCCAAAATCAAGGCACAACGGGTGGCTTAATAAGAAAAACAAACATACAAGGCCTCAGACGTTGGAATAGCCAAAATTAAGACGTACGACGGGTGGGCTTAACGAGACTACTACCGTCCAACAACAACAACAAACAACAAGCCCCACGCGATTGGGCCGCCAAAATTAGCCTGTTACGGTATGAAAAGGACTTTACGACACCCACCCAAGGTGAGCATCGCACCACGGAATCAGTCCTGAAAACATGACACACTTGCCCTGAGATCGGTTCGAAATAGGCTAATAGGCCACGGCTGGAACGCTCAGGGAGTCGGGCGTGAGTCACACGATACGTTCTGGGCAAGCGCGTTGTGGCATAATATATACAGGGTATGTCGAAATTATGAGGGCGCCACCAAGCCTGTCGTAACCCGGCTAACCGGGCCTGGACGGTTAGACGGGAGCGAAGCATGCAAAAATACTCCGCCAATAAGATTACTCAAGAGTTGCAAGGTCAAATGACAATTTCGGGATTGCCTTAAGCAAGGATTGTGATTAGGTGTCTATCCGACCACGACTACGCAGCTGTCTCACTCACCTGCACGCTCACAGCTTCCCCGTTCCGTCGTACAATAATTCGTACAATAAAGGGACGTCTATCTGTAACAGAACATGCACAAACCGAAACAAACAATAGTTCCCTTAACTAACCAATCATATATTTCACTTCGAGTTACAATGGGGTAGCAGAATGCGTCGCCCTGTATCTAACCTTACTCTATAATTAAGGGCACCAGCTGGCACGCGCGCTCTAAGCTTAACGACAGATGTTGAACATTAGTGAACAGCAATAATAGGTACAAAGATACACATTGCCTTATGCAAGGGCAGCGACGATTTACATTAGCCTTCACGGCCTGAACTGTCTGCAGTCTGAATGAATACACTAGCGTAGTAATGAATAGGTACAAAGATACACATTGCCTTATGCAAGGGCAGCGACGATTTACATTAGCCTTCACGGCCTGAACTGTCTGCAGTCTGAATGAATACACTAGCGTAGTAATGAATAGTAATGAGTAACACTCGCGTTCACAGCGGTAATCAGGTTAAAGGCACATACCTTAATGCGTGGGCGGCGAGGGAGCCTGGTACAGCTGAGTTGCGACGAGCTGCAATCGTAGGTGGTAGGTACCTTCGGTGTTACAACGGCGAAAGGGGGTGAATGCATAACCGCCTCAATGGCGACGGGAGACGCGTCAAGACGCGTACAACGGGACGACGAAAATGATGGGGGCCTCACTCGTTCTGCTGAACCAAATCCTCGTAGGTCGAGATGAAGGGGGCACGACCCCTCACTAATAGTAGCAGGAACTGGGCTCCAAAACACCCACGTTACGCCGAAGATCACTCGACAAATTTCGAATCACCACCACCACACATAAGCGCTCTCTGCAACGGGCTCTGGAAGACTCCCTTCAAGGCGAAAACGCCCGCAACATAACTGCTGAAGCAGCACCCGACGGGAAAACGACTGACGCCCCCGCCACAATGGCGGGAGCGCCGCACGAACTCACATACACTATCCGACCTCTTGTTTTAACGACGGCTCTCGGCTGAATGCCACGAGGGAAGCGTCGGCAAAAGGTCACCTTCGCCGCGTCCCCCACGTGACTAAACCACAGCGAATCGCAAGGCGATGAAATGAAACCAACCAATGCGGGCCACGCTGGTATCACGCCGCCACAGCGTGCTAAATGAAACAAACCAATGCGGGCCACGCTGGTATCACGCCACCACAGCGTGCCATTCAAAATTCAGAAAAACGCCATCAGAGGAGAGCTCCAACCGACGACAAATACTGCTTTTTAGGCTAACTATGTGCGAAATCGTGATTCTGGAATTAGGCGATGGAGCCAAATAAAGAGCTAAAAGGGCTTAGCATACGGGCGCGCTGCTCTAAGCTTAGGCGGCTATTCAAAATACCAAAATGACCTAACTAACGGCGTGAAATGCAATTAAGCATCTGAAATAGCAAAATGACTTAACAATATATAAATCCAAATAAAACCGTTAATATTTTGCTTGCACTTAGAAAGGTAGCGATGGATATGGGTGAAGTAAGCACTAATTTTCTTGGAGTGGTTGATAAGGCGTTACATTGTAAAGTACACGGTGAAAATGTAGCAATAAGGCTGTGTAAGAATATATCATTTACTAGAAGTCTGATCAGCTCTGTGCCAACGAAAGTATTGAAAATCGCTTACTTTGCTTTAATATACCACCATTATTTCATACGAACTAATAGCCTCTGTGCGCAAAGCCTTCAGGCTTCAAAGACGCCTAGTCAGAATTGTAGAACAAAAAGGTTTCCGAGCTGATTGCAGGTAGATTTTATGGCTCTGTGCATTCTCACATTTCCTTGCAAGTACATACTAATTTGCTTGATTTATACAACCGCTGACGCGGTCGGATTATTTAATCTGTCAAACTGACACTCTTTTATTATTGTGCAACAAGTTATCGACATATAACCCGATAATATCGAAGTACTTATAGTATTACTTCTGATTATAAACCTCCGTATAACATCAACAAATGAAAAACTGTAGAAACGCATGTACTAACTTATAGCAACGGTGATAATCATGTACCCTTTTGACTAATAACGGATAGTCAAATACCTTCACAAATATCGCGTTATCTGCTGAAGGTTCAATCGTCATAGCAACCACACTAACTGCACTTTTAATATTTATAAACTGTAAACGTTGTTTATTGACTCGTGTTATAATCTAGCCGAATGCAACTCGTGTCTTCTTGATTATCAAATCATTTCTGTTTCCACTCGATATATTGTCCTTCGGACTCACGTGATTGCCAAGCAATATGTCTCCTGTAAACAGAAATGATTATTTGATAATCAAGAACCCACTAGTTGCATTATATATGATAATATACTTGAGTTTTCAAAAGATTCATTTATACTCAGTAACCATTTTTAAAATTTTGGCTGAAATATAAATTGTGAAAAATACGATTGTTTAGGGTTTTGGTTATTATTGTTATATCAGAAAATAGAGTTCCCTGAAATATGTCAGTATTATTGGGAATAATGCAACTACCTTCATAAAATCCGGCCAGTTAGCTTATATCCCAGTCAGCATTTCGTCATTTTCGCATTTTCCCAAGTAAATCTGTGAAAATTTTTTTGCAGGTATGTAGTGCTCACGTTTTCACCTCGAGTTTATTAAATTTCATCTCATTCTTGCACATCTGACTTTTCGTTTCCCCCCTAAATCACGGCAAGGCATAAAATAGGAAAGGATATGTAAATTGGAAAATAACCCTTTATGGAGTGCCGCGACGTGGGTTTGCTTCAAGGGTGGCAAGCCCGGGGCTGAACGTGTACATAATTCACAAACTTTCCAGTGTACTAATTACAGCCCGTGATTTAAAGAATGCCAGGCAATTTCGGCCACGGGAATGCGGGCGCCCACTAGGCAATTTTTACTTTTCGGATTCCACATTAAACGGTTCGAAGTGCACTTCCCCATCCCCGTTCCGCCCGCCATTAATATAAATGCTTTGAGTTTACTTACTTCTGAAAATCTTAAATCTAAAGTTACAGAATGGTTATTTAATTCATTTTTCCTTTTACGATTAAGATGTAAGCTCGAATAACTTTCTATGCTCTTTATAAGCTTGTTTGAGGACCCACTTTTAAGATTAACAACGCAATCTCCTTGGATACTTTAAAAGCAGTCGTCCCTATCGGCACATACAGAGGGACAACCTTTCAAACGCAGGCTTTCTAAATATACATTGTTTTTCGAAACTGAAGTATTGTATCATACCTGAATAACCACAGGTGTCAGTATTCCACTCACCACCTTTTGTGCGATAGAAGGGCTAGATTTAAAAAACTGTATTTATTGTTATATAATTTTGAAATAATCAGTTAGGTTATTTTTCTGCGCTCACCTAATATAAAGTACAATACTTGGAAAAACGTTGTACTTAAAAATTGTACTTAATTAGTTACAATGGGAATATAAAAAAGAGTACAAAGGCAAAGATTGTTAATGTAAAATATTCAAAGAAAAGTACCTATCTGCAATCTTATATAAGAATGTTGCGATGTAATATGGCCTTGAAAGTTGACTGCACTTGCAACAAAAATAATTCGAATTTTTCTAAATGTTCTACGGCTCGAAGTGTTAACAATAAAATGAGCGAGGGAATTCATAGTAACGATACAAACGGGACAAAGGAAAGTGCATCTATTTACATCCCTGCCAATTTCAATTAAATATAAAATTAATATTAATTCCATCTACAAATCTAAGGCACTGAGTGAAGCAAACGAATTCTTAGCGGTGCAAAAATAAAAATTAATTTTTAATGATAGGTAGAAAATAGATTTATAGTAATTTACGATACAAGTGCGTAAAGCTACTCTTTAGTCACGAGTGGGGTAGAGTTAAAACGCGAGTGAGCGAGCGTTTTAAGCCCCGCGAGTGCAGCTCTTGTTCGCTTGTTAGTGATTTGGTGTAAGTCATAGCCTACTTTAGGTAAATAAAAAAAATTATTTAAAAAAATAATGAGGAATCCAAAATGATAGTTTAAGTATCGTATCATAAAGCATTTGTAGCGCTAATTTCAAATATATGGAATGTTACATTTAAAAAACAAAAGCGTGCATCACTTCTTAAAAATAGGAAGCCATGGTTTAAATTGATTTGCGAAAATTTCTAGGTTGGATACTGACATTTAAAACTAAAAAAAGTTTTGTTCGATTACTCTATCATTAACAAAGTTATGGACGGTCTAGCGATTTACAAACACCCTGTATAGTTATAATAATTAGTTTTAAGAACTTCAATATATTTGTGCAGGCCGCGCTAAAATATGTACGCTAGTAACACTGAGCTTCACGAGCGAAAAACTTGCGGCAAACGCCTCAGAATTAGGTCTGCGGGGTGTGCTTTAGTTGGAGGGCAGAAGTGAACCCCGGGCGAGCAAGTTCTGAAAGGTGCGCCCCGAGCCAGTTAAAGGAGACCATTGCTGCATGTTTGGCAATCAAAAGCAGCCATCGAAGTAGAAGCCGAGTGATTCATTGGGCACCAACGTGCGTACGTGCACTCTTCTTGTGTTCGATGTGCACTATGCTTGAGCATATATATCGCCGATTCTTTCAAGTGGATCACTTATAAAAACTAGTTTCGAAGACTTTTCCCTAACAAAACGTAATAGCGAGTTAACTATTGTTTTAAAAGTATCCAGTAGCCACACGTCATTGTTAAAAAATAACACTTTCAATAAGCATGCGATAAGTCAATAACGCACAACTTGTACTAACGAAACGTGAAGAATTTTGTTTGTTTTGTATGTTGTTTGATAAAAATTGATCAATTATTAATTATTTATTAATTATTACTGCTTTAAACTATCCCACTACGTCGATTAGAGTTTACTGCAGGTTCTGCATTGTTGATTTATCGCGTACTTATTAAAAATGATATGATTTAAAAATTACATGAGGCTGCTTAATATTTTTAAAACAATACTTAACTCGATTACTAGCCATAATACAAACTACATATTGCTATGAAAAGGTTAGAAAAATGTCGTAGAAACTAGTTTCTTTAAGCGATCCATTTTAAGTGAACGGGGGTGTACCTAGTACGTTGTTACCACAAAGGCGTCGTTAAAAACATCTGTCTGCAAATTATTTAATTTTATGGTTCTGTAAGCACTGCGCTTGAGCATCTGCGTAGGTGAAACAGCTATCGGCTGTGTTAGTTATTAATGGTTAATATAAATGCGTAGTAGAAACAGCCTTTGCGCGTAAATTAATATTATTCAGCGTATTAATGCGGAGTAGAAATATTCACCTTTTTCATAGATTAGTATTTGACACTAGTATTATTTACCATAATTTCCTATTAATTTGGGTATAAACAAATTAACAATTTCTGGGTTCATTACAACAAGGGCTCTCCATAACTAGGATCTGAGGTAAATAACATAACGGATATCTCATTTCTAGTGAATTAAACTAAATACTTCTCTTTAATGTTACCCTTCTCAGGGCTGTAGCTGTCTTATGACATAATTTCGAACTAATGTCTATAGACACTTTTTTGTCTATTTTGACCTAGCGAACAGGTTGCTAGAATAGTGCCCTGCAATTTTGAAATGCCCCCCCCCCCCCCGAAAGGGGCCATAATTATACCGTGTGAATAATGTAAGAATATACATTGGCAACTTTATTTTAGCATTAATAAATTTACCCATGCTAGTAACAATTGTCGGTTTTTTCTGTAGTTACTGTGTTGTTATTTTGTTTACTAACACCATGGCAACATTAAGTAAATTCCCTATGTCTAATTTTGCATAATTCAGCCATGTACAGTCTTACATTATTCGCATTAATTAATTTACCCGTGCTAGTAGCAATTGTAAGTTTTGAAATTACAATGACATAATCCAGTTTCAATTAGTTTCTACAGTCACTGTGTTGTTATTTTGTTTACAAACACCATGGTAACATTAAGTAAATTCCCTATGTCTAATTTTGCATAATTCAACCATGTACAGTCTTACATTATTCTCACTGTATATAACAGCAATAAGAAAACATGAACAGCAAAATAGAATGCTTGAGTAAGAAAGAGATGACCATACGAAAAAATTATTTTAGTAGGCATGTTTGGTTAACTTATGTCATAATTAAAATAAACGTGATGCCTACTCGAATATTTACTACTATGTTTATCTCTTTCTTACTCAAGCAATACTTGTTATTTTCTTGTTCATGTTATCTCATTGTTGTTATATATAATTGTGGCCCCATCGGTATTAGCTTTAATAATGTTGATAAAAGTACGCTTGAGAATATTTAATGATTTATGTTTTATTTTAATATTTTCTACTATAAAGTATAATTTCTGAAAGTATTATTACACTTTAACTGGTAATTTTGTACAAAAATTAAGTCACTTAGAGATATTTTTCAACTGCGTGACGGGAAAGGCACAGTTAGTTGTCATATTATCGAAACCTTTCTCGAGATAAAAATTAATGTTCTTCTTGTTCTTACTCTTTAACGTTTTGATCTGTTCATTTGCTAGTTCCGTCCCTACCAAGATCTCTTTTTATGCAGAGGCAAGAGCTATAGCCTATATTGGATTTTTGATATTCGTGAATTCTTTCCACGTTGACTTTCCATAAATTTTACTTCCATCGACAATGCCATTCACTGCTTTAACTTTCAGCACAATTCTAATGGCGTCGTTACTGGTTATATCCGCTCTGGTATCACCTATTCCTCAGCCGCTCACAAGAATGAAATTTGAAATTGAAATAGTGCTAGCCTGGATACATGAACGATATGTTTGTTTAAGAACATACAACATTACAGGAAATGTAATTTCTACAGCAAAACGTTATGAAAGATTGGTTGAAGCAATTACCTTGCTCCATAGTTGCCTCTTCTCTATCAAAGGCCATAGTTATAGTTTTGCTGTGGAAGATGGAAAGATTACATTTTTTGCATACTACTCATAGCTCATGATAGCACGCTTAAATTCGGAAATTGTCTTTTATGTACTATACTATAGTAAATATAGAATACATAAAAATCTATAGCTACTAAAAAATTTAGGTGAGATGCTACACCCGTGTCTGACAGTTTTATTCATAATAAAACTCGCCACAACGGTTATGTAAATCAACTATTAATGCAGTCTCTTTATACATATATTCTGAAGCACTGAATGAATTTCATATTGCTCGAGTCGTGTTACATTGTCAAAAGCTATTACGAATTCGATAAACATAATATTTATGGGTTGTAAGGTCAAATTATTTCCGTTTTTTCGATTATCTGTTGAATCGTAAACACATCGTCAATGTAGAAACGCCCCTTATGAAGACTATGGTGATCTTCTAAAAGAAACGTTTTGGTTATGGTTTCTTAGTGTTCTAGTGTATGTTACAGTTAGAAAAATCGGGAGTGTGCTCCCCTAGACTTTCTCGCAAATACCTTGAAGCAAACTGGTACTTGACTTGAATGGATACCGCTACCTGTTTAGGTAAAATGCCACTTCCGGTTAACCAATCATGCTGAAATGTAATATCTGGTAGTTTTTCTACATAAGAAATGTATGTACAAAATTTTGTTCAAATATCTCGAAGCAAACTGGTACTTTACTTGAATAGGTACCGCTACCTGTTTAGGTAAAGTGCCACTTCCGGTTAACCGATCATGCTTAAATGTAATATCTGGTAGTTTTTCTACATAAGAAATGTATGTACAAAATTTTGTTTAAATATCTCGAAGCAAACTGGTACTTTACTTGAATAGGTACCGCTACCTGTTTCGGTAAAGTGCCACTTCCGGTTAACCGATTTCGCTCAAAATTTGATAGGAATCTACAAATTTTGAATAATGAATATGTACATAATTTCAAGGGTCTAGCTTATTTAGTTTTTAAGTTATCGTGTTCACACACACACACACACACACATATACACACACACAGACATAATTCGAAAAATGGTTTTTTCGGACTCTAGGAGGTCTAAAACGTCAAGATTCGTCAAAATCTCGAAGTCGATTTTTTTGACGATTATAATACTTTCTCTATACTACCGTATGCGAGAAAGTAAAAAAGGGGTAATTAGCGTAGTAAGCTAACTCATTGGAATAAATCCTGGAGAAGCGACTTATGAATTTGTACTCCTTTAGTAGGAGTCATCACTAGATTACCCTAGCAATAGTAAGACATGTCCAAAAACTAATAAATATTTAACTACCATTCTCTTAACTAAAACAGGTTTTATATATTTGTCAAACATGCATTCGACACATCAACTACAAGATGTTTATCTTTTTGTTAGTCATTTTTCGATATCGGATACGGTAGAAAAAAATTTCGCTTATGATCTGAAGCAAAAAAAATGTGTTAAGCAAAGATTCTACTTAACAGGTATTACATAGTTATACTTCTTTTCTAGATTTGTTTAGTCACAAAAATAATTGAAAAAGTTATGGCAAATACTGATACCCTACCATAAAATTAATCTTATTCAACTGAGTTGTCAAAGCTTTGCTGTCTCCTTTAATTGCAAAAAATTTGCAATTTAGATAATCTAATGAGTAAATGCTCTCTTTGATCATTTTCTTAATCACACAAACGCTCACATAATTAAAAGGTAAGGACTAAAAAAGACATAATTCATTATGGAATTTGATGGATGTTTATCGCTACCTTGTAATGGGTGTGCAATCACAATGTCGATGAAAAGAATACTAGGCAGGTGCAATGTCGATCAAAAAAAGAATTCATAAGTCGATCTTCCTGTAAGGGTTGATATTTTGCAATGGCATTACCTGGAACAAATACATATTATGAATATAAGCAGGATCATGTAGCTACTGCGCGTGATGATGTTAACTAGGCAGCAATTGTAGAGTATAATGTAATTGCCGATAAACCACATGCGACATAGCATTACCACTCGTAAAAATCGCTACGGGCTTCAAAATGGCCGATATCTACCTAATCTACAGCAATTACAGTCTAGTAAATGTGTCAACATTACTCATAAAAGTTAAATGCATTTATCTTGAAAACCTTGAAAGCTCACGGTTTAATTATAGAATATGCTAGTATAATGATAGTAAAATTGGGCGGCTTAGAAACCAATTACAAATCCATTTCAATGGATGGATATTAAACTATCAAAACGGGCATAAACTATTTCACAGACATGTCGGCCAGTTATAAGATTTATGGTTCAACATTTAAATGTAGGGATGAATCTTTATTCTTACTGCAAAATGTTAACTTCCCAAATTTTAGTATCATACAATGAATATATTCTAGGTGTTCTTTGATTATCCATATCGTAAATGTTGTAGGTTGAAACTGCTATGTCTGTCCTTAATTATATTTAAATACTTGGCATTTTGTTATTGAATATTCGCATTCTTCTTCTTCTTAATGTAGACTGAGTGCCCTTTCGACCTCGGCCGGGACAGGCTAGCGTAACCCTTTGAATTAAGGAAGAATGCTCTTCCACAGGGGTCACGACCACCAAAAGTGTAAGTGTGGTGGCCTAATTGATTATTTAAAATTTGAAATATTTTAATTAAATAGCGTATGACTTGTTTGAAGAAGTATTAGTTCAGAAAGTATATATTATGGAGGGGTCTAGCTATCGCTTACTTCAGCAATTCAAAGATTTGTTTGTTGTCTTAGAACAGCTATGGTTACCTATAACTGTATTATGGTAAAAATTAGTAGCAGGAGCATTACTACTAAATGGATATATATTGCAGAGACCTAAGAATTGCTTCTTCGAAAATTTTATATTTTTTTTTCGTATAGGTTCTCAAAGTTTTTATTTCAACTCTATCAATTAGCGTGAACGTACGTTTCCATTTTTGTCAATATACCCTCACGATTTTATATATTTAAGTACCCGGAAGACACTTCAGTATCAAACGACCGTCACACAAGGGTATGCATCTTACGATACAGTAAAACCATTGCAAACACATGCCACGAATATCCATTCAATGCCTCCTACACAGTCACGACAATATTGAGACAGATGTGCGAGCACTGTTGTAAAATTCGTTAAAATGGAACCCATTCGTAAAGCAATTTCATCCATAATAGGATAAATTGAGAGTTGTATAACATTGCGTTCATATCTCATTTGTAAAAATTAAAAGCACCATTACTTTAATTGGGTCTACTGAATAAGTGTTAAGTGCTGTATTTACGTTAAAAATTTACTTGGCTATGTTTTTAGCAAGTAAAAGTGTCTGATATTCCTGCAAGTCATGTGAATATACTAACTATAGAACTGGGCAATTTTCACAAAAGACAAAACTAGATTCCTGTCAAATCACATCGCCGCCGAAAGGTATAAACTGTAGTTGTTTATCTAACATTATAACATTGCCCCAAGTTTCTAATTAGTGGTAGATGTAGTTTAGCGGTAAAGCATTAAGCTTGCTGAGAGGGTTCGATCAATACGTCAACAAAAATCAAATGCTGTAATCCATTACACAATTTCCCATGCCTGCTTTAACAACCGTGGGACCTTAATGCTTAAAATCTTCTCGCAAAAAAAGGCTTTGCCCTAGTAGTGGAGATACTGGCAAGGCTCATGATGACGATGATGATGATTTAATATTACGTTCTGAGCGAATCAACTACACAGCGTAACTTCAAGTTCCGTCTAGCTTTATACAATAATCATATTCGTATCTAAACAAAAATGCATAGTAGGCTTAGCATTTCACTGTATAGTCCCTGTAGTGAACCATATTTCCTTTGTCCAAGTTGGATAAAAAATTAATCTTCACTTCAAAATATATTCCATTAATTATTTCTTCAGCGACAGTACTCTATAGGGCCACTACATTGAACATTATCTTCTAAATTTTTTTTGCAAGAAATTGACATTAAGGTGTTATGTGTATAATTGGTCTTTTGATGGAAATTGCAATCCGTTTACTATCTCAGTTACACCAGGTACATAACCTTCCCTACTTTCAATATAAGGGTTAATAACGATATTGTGGAATTTCAGAATATAAGACTTCGTTTATTAGAACTTTTGTAAATCTTATAGACCCCAATCTGAATATTGAGCCACCCTCATGGATTTAATATCAGATACAATAGTTTTGCCTCGTCATATCGCTGAATGCAAGTATAGAGTAGAAGGTTATCGATACGTCGTGTTCGCTCTACATGGTCCACTGTTGCTAGGGAAGAAAGAAGATTAATATATCTTGATGAAATATTTATATTGCCTAAATACAAAGTCACGTAGCCATTTTTTGGCCCTCCCAAGATTTCCTTGAACCATATATGGGGTTAAAAGACAGGTATATCAAGAGAAGCTTTGGGGAAAGGCTAAACCAAGAAGTAACATAGTAGCAATGATCGAAATAGAAAGCGAAAACAACAAAATTACGTGAAACAGGGGTAAAGTACAATACAGCGTAATCAGCTGACACAGTGATAGATAGCAAAACTCAACAGAACAAAAATTCATGGATCACAACAAAAATAATAGAAATGATAGAAGAAAGACTAAAGTATAAACATGCACACAAAGAAAACATTAAGGGATGAAATAAATAGAAAAGCTCATAAAACTCAAGCAAATTATATAACAGTAAAATATGAAGACAGAAATAGAGATATGGAAGGGGTAAGAGTGGGAAAACATGTAAAAACATGAAAAACCTCCTCAAGGAGTATAAAATAAGGAACTGCACAATAAAGTACGACAACGGAAACTTATTTATGGAACAAGAAGATATACAAGAATTAAAACATATAAACATTACTTTCACAGATACTGAAAAAGCATTTGATAATACAGACTGTTATAAAATATTCAAGATATTAAATGCAACTGGAATAAAATACAAATATAGAAGAGCAATTCTTAAACTTTGTGAAAAGAGATAGCATTAATTAAGTCCAAGAAAGCCAAATCAAAGCAAGTATAAGAAAGGGAGTGAGACAAGGATGTGCATTATTGCTACCTCTATTCAGTATTTACATACGAGAAGCACTAAATGAAGTAAAAGAAGGAACAAATATAGGGATAACAACACAATGCGAAAAAGTTTTTAAGCATTTGTTAAAAATTTTCAAAAATTAAAAATTCCACAGAAACCGCACAAAATAAAAAGTTAGTTGAAAAGCAAATTTTCTCTAAAATTTTAATCCGAATTCAAAAATATAATAATATACCGGGTGCTCTATGTAAAATAACAAAGTTCCGGTATAACTGCAAGTGATATCACAGTCAGAATATTGTAGTTGTAGTCGCTATAACACATAAAATACATGGACAAAGTTTACAATTTGATTAGTTCTCTATAATTCCCTAGAAAATAGGAGTTAATAAAAAAAAAGAAAAAAGGAAAATAAGAAAAAACGATAAAAGAAAAAGAAAAAAGCAACTCATTTTAGATGTAATCAACTGGAAAATCACCTATCTTACATCAATACACATTAAAAATGTAATGAAAATGTAAAGTTTGAAAAAAATCATTAAAAATCGAGAAGAGACAAAATTTGCCACAGTAACATTTTATTATCAAAAACTACATGTAAAGTTGCTCACTCTACAATAAATGTTCGAAATGATTTTCTCCAGCCTGGATACTTGATAAGCTCATTGGCGTACGCCAAACTTTTATTTACATTAATGATTTCAAAAAATATCGAATATGGTTGTCGCAAATTTTCGTCACCCTGTGTCTTCGAAACAAACGGGTTTTTTAGAAATCATTATAAAACAAAATATTCTTAGAATAGGCCAAGGAATAACCCCTTTAATTTTTGCCGCATGTTTACCTAATTTGAATAAAAGCTGTGATAAGTTATTGGTCCTTACTATTTTGTTTGTTCTGCTGGATTTATCTTGTACCTTGGGATGGTCCGACGCAAGGATAAGTCGACGTCGAGAACCTGGCGCCCTCACCCTTCGTATTTTTTTGTGTATTTTTTTTTCAGCGTAGCTGGAACCCCGACCCTTCTCGGCGAGTTAGCCCATTTAGGCCGATCTTTACTAGCCGGCAAAATATCTAATATAACTTTCGCCAACAGGTAAGGCCAAACCCTTTATTCTTCCTCACAATATATGCAACTAATTATGAAAGATGTAGGATGTAATAATACCAAGAACTAAAACAAAAACCCGCAATAATAAAAATCTGCAACAAACCAATCCAGACAGAGATTGTTGATAAAGAAGAATTTTTGAGTCTAAACTTCCGATTCATAACAGAATATCGATTCCGCAATAACTTATTATGTTCCTTTTTTGTTCGTCTTGGAAATATAATTATCTCACTATAGTAAATTAAAACAACTTATTATTTTTCAACTGTGGTAGATTCTTTGCTAATTTCAATATCTTCTAAACCAATTCCTATTTATATGGGCTTCAAAGTATTTGAATCTATCAACTCGTTTGATCTAAACTTGGTTATTCATTATGTGATCAAACTTAGCATCATTATTGTGTTTTTAAGCTCAATTGAGGGGCTTAATTTTTCATATTCTCTATATAAACGTTTTACCACACTAAGTTTTATGAACCTTGGGCAAGAGCAACCTGTTGTCTGTAAAACTAAGTGGGAATAATATGTTATTGGGGAACTTTACGATCCCGGATGTGGTGGATACTTTCAGATAAAAAAACTATAAACAGAAACGCACAAAACCTGCGCTGGTTTACGGATTTTAATCGATTAAAAATAATAAACACATTTTTTCCTCCAAAATGCGCAATACACCAGCGTACCGCAGCAGTGGCATCTACTCACATCACTACCTAATAATATACACGACAACATTAATGAACAATGGAAGAAACTCAACCCAAACATATCATCCGCTAATGAAGAAGTATAAAAAGTGTATTTTCTACAAGAAAAAAGTGTTAATGTAACATAGAAAGCCGAATAAACATGGAATGAAAAGACATACAACAACTCAATGCTGTATGGTGGTGGTGGAGCAAGGGAATTAGTAACAGCACGAAACTGAGAATCTTCAAAACTATTAAAGGGAATTCTCTTGTACAACTTAGAAGTCTGGGAAGTATACAAATTACAAAATCTAACACTGAAAGCCCTATAAATGAATGCTGCAGACTTAGAGTAGTACTAACACTAGCCGCATGGAAGGAACCACATGGCGACCAACATTTTGGAAATGGATCCTGCCGGAAGACCTAAGAGAGGACGACCCTGAAGAACATGAGGACAAGCAGTACAATAGGCAAAGTTGAGTAAACAATTAGCACACGTAAAAGCACGCACGCACCTTGCGATAAGACGCAGGTTGCCAAATTTTTGGAATATGGGCGCTCTTCTCCGCTTAACATTTGAAGCGTGAAGTCGTCTTCGGGAAATTTCACTTGTGGCGCACTGGGATCTGTTTGAACGTGTTCCCCGACTTCAAGTAGACCTTGTATTTGGCCGCACACGTAAACTTGGATCCGTTATCGATCGTTTCTGCTCTAATTAATTTGGGAATTAAGTTTTTTGCTGCATCGTTATACTACATCGTTATGCTACATCTTTATCACTGCAACATTATTGCTGCATTTGCATCTTGCAAGCTCCTGGTCGACGTTGCCAGAGGTGCTTTGCCGGCGTTCCATGAGCCGCAGATATCCCTCGTCAACCGCATTCCACCTAGTGGAGGACTGAGTCGAAGTGTTCGAGATAGCCGCGCAGTAAGTACACGCTGTTTTTGCTAACTTTAGTGGACTTGTTGTTGGCTATACAGGCAGTTTCGCCTGCGATAAATTATGCGATGATCCATAAACAAAGGCCTTTGATCTGCAATCTCGCGCGGGGAAAAGTAACTTATTAACTATCTTATCAGTCGCACTGGAAATTTCAAATAGGGATGGGATGTTTGCATGGCATCCTACATTTCAATAATTTGTTTTACCAAATGTGAATTGTTTGACCTAATAATTTTGGAGTTTGGCACCAATTACAATTCATTACTATTTTGCTGCTGTAGTGTGCCAGGTTTTTACATGGAATAAAATATGTTAATTGCTTATATAATAATACTTAATATTTGTGACCTCTTAGTGGTAATTAAAACAACTTTTACTGCTACTGGTTTTTATTTTTATCTGTTCATGTAACCCTTCTTGAACCCGCTCGTCTTTTTGCTTAGGATTGTAAAGCGATGACATCCAAGGTAGGTGGTAAAGTGAATAGTTAGCTAGACTTGTTTTTTTATGTGAATAACGACTGGCGCCCTATTGTGTTAATTCATATATTTATTTTATAACCTTAAGAGCCGCCGTCTGGTCCTGATTCACGCCATATTCTGCCGAAAATTTGACCTAGCCAGGGCTTTGTTTGCCCCTCGTTTAAGGGTGTTACACCCGATATATATATAGGGAATTTATTTTAATAGTTAGCATAGCAGTTTCGTTTCTATGCCACCATTTAATCATACAGGTCATTTCTATAGTTACAAATGAGACCAATAGAATAGATCGTGTATTTTACGAGTTAACATAGGAATTATTACTTGCCAAAAATACATTTAAAAGTTATCCTGGTGTATACCACTGAAGAAAAGATGCAACACACAAGTTGTTCCTACTTATCTGCTTTTTAGTTACTTACCTACACTCCGGTAACAAAATTAAAGTCTCTTATTAGCAAGTACCTAATTCAAATTCGTATGTTAACTCGTAAAATAAACGCTCTAATCTATTGATTTTATTGGTAGCTATGGAAGTGACCTGTATGATTAAATGCTGGCATAGAAACAAAACTGGTATGTTAACCATTAAAATAAATTTACTGTATGTACACATAAAAATGTGTTATAAAATAATATTTATGGGTTAAGGAAGATATGAATATCATTTTTCCCTGAGGTTGACATGGTTCTGTCTGTAAGTCAACCGAAGTTAAAGAACATGAATATCTCCCGTAGTGCATACAATATTTTATTTACTAGCGACTAGAAGAATACTTAGTACAAACACCTACACTTAATGTATTGACCTATACACCGAATGGTACAACATAAAACACTGTGTAGAAGAAACAGCGTAAGAAGTAATCGGGAAGAAACTAATATCATAACACCATCATGTTTATGGATAGTTCGGGTATTATATGACGCAACACGGTAGCCATAAAGCTGCATGTACTTAACGCTCTCATTAGAAAGCCATGTTTTATTTAAACACAAAATTGTCGGTTTATGCGAAGCAAGTATTACTTTAATGTTATTAATTTTGTTCCTCATAGATTGTACATTTAGGTGAACAATTACACCCGATGAGATGAAACTAGGAAACCGTTCACACGTGAATGTTAATGGCCAACAACTGCCCTCAATAAACGCAAACAGCTAAAACTCAAACCTAGTAAATTATACTGAATGATTGGAAGAAAATCCCAACTATCAATAGACAATGCATTACTAATCTACAATGTCGTTCTAAACTTATGGAATTCTCATATTGTGCGGATGAAAGAGGAACTGCAACTCAAAAATTTTAGAACGGTTATACAAAGTGGTGTGTATGTGTAACTACAGCGAAATGTGAAGTAAAAAACTTCAGCATAAAATGCAAGAACATATTGTCCTAATGAAAGTTCTAACGGGATTTGACTAAGGCTGCAAATTATGAGGAGACTCAAGTCTAGCAAGTAGACCTTCACAGGCCCTTTTTACCAACCCCTCAACCACCTTCAATGTCACCCTCTCCCTGCGCAAAGTTTTTCGATTTTGTAATGAAGATCAGGGTATCGCCCACGCTAAGGAGTTTAACTCTTCCCTCTGCTAAATGCTAAATCTTAGTCGCTGGTACACTTCGTATTTCCCCAGATAATGGAAGGTTGTTTCCTCATCTCTCCCCCATCTCGGGCAAAAGGATCTTTCTCCATTCCTGTCAATGCTAGTGTCTTCTTAATTTACCGGGTGGCTTGTCAAGAACCCAATCAAAAGAGTTGTGGTTCTTCGGCTCCTTCCCATTAGCTAGACTAATTTATTCGAATCAAATCCAGCTATGTGGTACTGCGCCTGTTGACAGCCTCTACACCTTTTCAATTTTTCCTCACCGGTCCAGTCGGTTAGGACTGTCGAGACCTGCTGCCTTGTAATATCCAGTAGAGGTTCTGGTTCAAAACAGATATCCCAAGCTCCGAGTTTCGCTAGTTCATTAGCCTTATTATTGCCTTGGACTAGAAATGGGAGCGTGAGTGAGTATTCAGATGCAACAGAATGTTAAAATTTAAAACCAATAAAGCACCGGCAGCAGAACGAAAAACTCTAAAATAAAATACGTTTTGTACGTGAAATAATTTACGTAATATGTTGCAATCAGAATAGTGACACAAAAAGAAATGTATGAAAATTGATTATAATAGCTTACAGCATCGATAAATACTGATTTCTCGCAAAAACTTTCTTGCAACCGTTTTCAAAGATATTACTTTTAATACCAACAGTTGTCTGCTAGGCAACACGTTTAATTCCTAGGTTTAAAAATACTTTTACGTCCGAGGAACTAAAAGTAAGCTCTACTTAACTGCCTATAGACGCAGATACGCAATTGACTGTAAACACAACATTCATAATACAACACAGGTGCGAAGCTCCGTCGCTGCAGACTGCCACACAAAAGTACAATGACCTCCCGTTTCAGTTCTAGATCTTCCACATGGGTGAACAGCGGGGAAACGGGACACCCTGCAGTCTTTTATCCATTACTAAATATTTAACGTGAAATTAACGTGAAACGTAAATTACGCATTGGAAATTTTCACTCACGTTCACGGCCCGATTTTCAAATATTACTCACTTTCACGACGGGAGTCGCCGTGACCTAGTGTGACCCTACTGTTTTCACGTCACGCGCCCATCCCTACTCTGGACCCTCCTATACAAAGGAAAATTCATAAAATACCTTAATACCTTGATGGGTTTGACTACTTTTTACTTTTTATTAGTTCCACATTTTTATTGTATTTTCTTAACTAAAAATGGCAAGTGCTTAGTTAGCAACAAATTCTTCGGTTTCTATACAACCAAAAGTAAGAGGAAACAACTGCAGGTATACTGTCAAAAACAGTCAAACCGAAAGTTTAATGCGCCCCTAAACCTGAGAGCAGTATGAAGGAAAGCGTCCAATTTAAATTCTGAGTCATTTTTAAACACCATTATCGTCGAGCGTCTCAGTACATATTTCAACGGAACGCCAATTTCTCCGCAAAGTGAACGAACATGTGAAAATATTTGTATATTTTCACACCCCATTTGGCCGACTGACAATTTCGTGCATCATTTTTCATCTATTTCTGGCGATCATGCATTTCTGATACCACGGCTTTCGGAAACTTCAGTCCGTTATACCCGCCGGCGGAAAATTAACCCAAGTAGGTCGGGTTCTAAGGTGCTGCTAAGGACACGGGGAGAGGATTGTAAATTCAATCAGGCATCGAGATCTGCAATCTTTGCCAAGTTAACGACTTATTGTGCGTGCGGCGCTTGGAGCTTTGGCCAATTTATTGCCACGAGGAAATTATCGGGCCTCCACCGAGAGATTTGTTTCAGATAACGCATTGATAGCAGCGGCGCAGACTTTGTTCGCATTCATGAATAGCATGCCGTGACGCGTGTGTCCATTTGTATCGACATTCTCCAGTCTGTATAATTTACACGCCGTATATTTTATTAAACGCGCTGGAATATCAAACGCGCAGCAAAATTCCGGAACCCGGAGTAAAAGGGAGTAACCTTTTATTGGGAGTAATTCATGCGATCTACAGTTCCATTAAAATCAGTCGGCGAACATGGATTTGTGGTGTCCATTCAAGGGTACACTTGTAGTAACATGTCGAGCCGCAGCCTTTACACATAAAGGGCGCGGATCAAGCCCATCCCTTTAATAGAGCTGAAAACGGTTGTATTGTTAAAATATAGAACGCTCCCCCATTTCGAAGGTTTAATAGCTATAAACTAGTTTAATAGTTTCATGTAAAGTTTAAAATCATATCAGGACGAGGTTCATGAGTCAAGGTCATTAGTATGTGTGGACCATTTGCACACGTTTTTTAACAATAAAATTGCAAGTACTTTTGTACCTTGCGCTAAGGCAGTTTATTCGATATGAATAAAACATACCCCGTAAAAGCTTTCAATTTAAAATTCAAGTGTATACAAGCTGTGTCCGCTACTGAGGTTTATACCGTGGCTCCTCACACACAACAGTTGCGATTTTACGATTATTGCTTCTAATTTAATTCGATATTTCTGGCTTTGTCAGAGACCATTAAATGCGCTTTATTCGCCCACTAAACTCTCGCTGTGATGATTCCCGATAAACCAATGAGCTTAGTTTAATCAACTTGGAAATGGAATAGGTCGTGCATGTTGAGTGCTATCTAATAGGGAACTGTAATGTAAATTAGGGTGTCCCAATTACTCCCAAACGCGACAGCACAGAGCGCACTCAAAAATGAGCAAATATATCTAATTCGGTTCAGTTCAAATATATCGTTTTATTCGGAACTAAGTCAACCGCAAGCTCTGCAGGGAATTGCGATATTTTTAGCCCAGTTTGGGGTTATTTCGGGGCTAAACTGGAGGTATTTATGATTATTTCTGCAGTAGCTCTAAAACTGTTGCGGTAAAGTTATTTGTGCTTTGCGAGCTTTAAATAATTTTAGTTCAGCTTAAATCCCAACAAAAATATAACAATGTTCACAACTTTTCACAATGTTCCTAACAAAACGAAAACTGTGGTTAAAAGTTGCAAAACCCTTTCCAGACCAACAATGATGAGGCCCTACATGTGCTCTTATTAAAATTTGTGCTCGCCGCCCATACCAAAATAATATCAAAGAACTGTCACATATACTTCACGTAGAAGTTATTAATTGAATATGGAATGAAGAAATCCATTCCTGAGATGTTCTAGAACTAAAGCTGCAATGGAATATATAAGCAACTCTAGTCACTCCTTTGTCCAAATTAACTGAAGCTTGTAAGATCATCGCCCAGACAATAAAACAAAATAGCAACACGCTTGTTTGCAACGATGATCATTAATATACGCACGGTACAAATAATTGCCGGCAACATAGACAACACGCAATGTCGTTAATAATAACAAGGTTCGTGCTTCCTCTCTGTCCTCATAGAAATTCAGTCATCTGGAAATATGTTAATAGATGGCGGTTGTAGTAAAGATGTCTGGCAGCAACGCGAGTAAAATACCGGCCTGGACACATAAAAAACCTTTCTGATACATTCGCAATTTCATTTACCTAATGGGCACGTATTTGAATTTCAGTAGAGACTCGAGTCTGTCTCTACCTTTGAAGAGGGTAAATGTAAGTTTGTCGCGATGATGGTACACTGAAATGCATCTTTAACAGATTGCTTTTTCTGGAAGAGAAAAGAGATCTCATGTCAACATAGGCGTACCTTTTAAAGCAAAATCTTAAGTTCTACCAATATATTTTGTGTTGTTATTTGACAAATCCACAATAGATATTTTAAACAGAGAGTAGTTTTCAATTACTTTCAAATTATCGTGACTAAACTGAAAACTATATTCAATAGGTAGATAATATGCTACGAATTCACTTAATAGCCAGGTTATAAAAGGTTTGCAGTAACTAAAACACGTAAACTTTATGGTAAAATATGTATAATAACCAGTAATATAATAGATCTTCAAAATCTCAAATATCAAAAAATAGGGGTGTATCAGGATAAAAAATACCATTTCTAAATACTACTGTAAAGCAGCAAAAATTAGTCGACAACACAGTAAACGTAAATAACCAATAAAATTTACAAAAATAATTAATAACGCTAAATAGTGTTTACACAGACTAATAAGAACCTGAATGGGCTTGAAAAGCCCCTGTCAAGAGCTTGATAAAATGATTCGGTAAAATTACGTTTACTATGTTCACAAGGAAAATTTTGAGAGTTTACAACTAGCAGCAATCGAACTTGGCTCGAATTAAACGGCTAGATTATCTAGGGTAAAAGATTGTAAAGTACCCACAATAACTCGGCGTAGCAGAACGTGTGCGACATGGAACCTTCCACAAAAGACAATCGAACGGGACACGGAACTCACAGGTGCAGAATGGCACCAGACACATGGCAGGGGCAATAAGTGTACTGATACACATCCAGCAAGCCACGAACAGATTAAATGAAGTTAAAGTATAACATCCTCCCACGAAAAGTGAGTCGTATTCTTGTTATATTTGTATTGTGATATCGTCTACACTATTGTCTTGTAGTATTTATTCCAAAAAAGTGAGGTTAATACTAAATCACAGCCAAACAGAGAGCACCGACGTAGGAAAAACAGTTAAAAATTCTACGAAAGAACGGGTACTAGTGATCGTGAGTCTTGATCAATAGGTGAAGATAGGGCTGATAGGAGACATTTCGGCTTCCAGAGACGCTGCTAAAGTAACCCATCGTAATAACGTAAAAATAATCTTCGAATAACATAGCATTCACACCCTGTCCACATAGTTGTGAGTACAAAGAAATTCCGCACTCAAATTTGTACACCGTGTGCATAAACTATAGAAATGACATGCGAGACTCAGCGCGTCTTAACCACTCAAAAGTCGTAAAAAAATTAATAAAGTTAACAAGATCTAAACTTGTGGATCTAAACTTCAAGAATTATTTAGTCACATAATTACAGTGTGAGCAAGAACCAGATCGAATCCGTTCAAACATCGCTTCACAGAGCTTATATTATTTAAATTTAATATACCTCCTATTCCTTATAGGGAGAGACTTTTGTACCTAAGATTGGAGATACTTGAAATGGGAAGAACTGTTAGTAAACAATTATTTTAATTTAAACTAATCAATAACATTGTAGACTATCGCCACTTAGTATCCCAATTACCGTTAAACGTCCCAAATTACCCAACCAGACATACATATTTGTTTTCACTTAATACACACTCAAATAATATAGGTCATTTCTCAATTCTGAGCCGTATGATGGGTAACTATAACATGCATTGTCATGTCCATATTGACATTTTTAACAATACTTGCAATGTGTATTTCAACTTTGTAAAGACATTTTTAGATTGCATTAACGTACGGTTAATTAGCGTTATTTCCTAAATTAGACCCCACTTGTATATGGGTTTTTCGAATTATTCCGCATGAATTTGAGCATATCGAGTTTTGTGCAGGCATTCGGTGGATTTCTAGCGCACACAGCTGTGTTATTCGCTTACAGCCAACGGTTGTTGAATGCACTCATTCTGTGTATTTCTGTTCGGGTTTGTTGGCGCGCTAAGATTATCCGCTTGATAAAATATCGACCCGCTTGTGTTGTGGAAACCTGCATGTTTCTAGAGAGAAATTAAGGGACAGCTGCCGTGTGTCTGATAGAGCAAGTCGGAGGTTTTGCCCTCACTACTTTTCGATCCACCGTTGCAAGAGGTAACAGGTAGTGGAGAGCTGTTTTTGAGTCGCGAGGGGTTGCATTTGTTCAATGTGTGCCAATTATCGCCTAACGGTCTGTTCTTTGAGTATATGTGTGTAACACTGTTTAGTTATTATTTGGAATCCCGTCGCTTCAATGCAAGTGTCGTAGTTTATGAGACGACTCAAGCTGAGTGTTCCGCCTTGTTTTTCAACTCATTTTACTGCACGTGAGTGCGGACGGTGATTGAACTGGGTGTCGTAGTTGTGTAATGTACGCCTTCAGACTTTCTATTACGTCATTTGACGGGCTACCTATGAGAACTCATTAGCGGCTTATTATTGTTTCGCGAAGCAATCGCTTATCGTTTCTGTCGTTCTGCCAATTTACCGTGCGATGCTTCGATGTCGCCTTCAGTGGATAATACCCCATGATTTCGTCGGCCCGCAGCTCGTTGGGTTGGTGCAGTCTTCCTCACGTATCTTCTGCAGAGTTTGGGAAGCGACCGAGTGCAGTAGCATGGGACAACAAATTGCCGCTAGCCAAGCTTCTTTAAAGGTACTGTTTATATTATTATTAACGTTTGGAGTGCAACTTAAGTGTACAGAGTGATTCAACGAAGTATCGGACAGTTGAAGTAACGATGCGGCCGTTTAACTTTTATTGGGTGTTTTTTTTGCATTTGTCAAACCATTATAGTTGTTTACTTGTCATTACAATTCATTTACCGTCAATTTTCATGGTTCTGTTTGACTTTATGTAGTAGCATTTCTAATGTGTCACAGGCTGCAACTTGTTTAGCTGAATACTGCCTTTTATTGCCGCTATTTGATTCAGCATTTCAATAGTTTGATGTTCATATCGTTTTTCACTAATCTCAATAGATGATGTCAAGCTTACCGAATATTTTAATAGATTAAGATGTTACGCATTTTACATAACTACCATTTACTAACCCGTTTCATATTTTTATGTGCATTTATAAATATATTCAAATATTTTGCTAATACATTTCATGTTTATTTTAACTGGTTTTCTTTGTTAATGTGCATGCGATGTGCGTATTTTACAGTGTAATAGGAGTTTGGCCAGCTGATCAAGTGGATTTTCGAAAGGTAGGTCCGATGGTGCTGAATCGGCTCGCTGACCAGAATACTACCAAACTTAAAGTTGAAAGGTGAATCGTTATGCTTCCACTTTTTCTCAGCGGGTTTACTTATGCATTTTTCTAATGTAGGAAACGTGGTGGCGCCTTATCATTTTAGATCTGTTTACCGTTTATTAGGCCGTTGTCCTTGTGTTATCTCCTGTTGAACCCCCCTCCCCCCTTTTGCTCCGCTGAACTTAGTCGGCAAACCAAACGATTTAAAAAAAAATCTATAGCTTTCCCTTATTTATCCAGAATATTCCGATAATCCTTAAATAAAATCAGTAATAGTAAATAGATAATAAGAATTATCTCCAATACGTTTTCTCAAAAGAAGCTTTGACGTAGAAATAAGCAAAGCAAATTTCAGTTAATGAAGTAAACGAGATTGGTAACAAGAAACCGCTTCACTTTCTTCTGAGGAGTAAAAGAAATTATAATAATCATAACTAATTTCTAACTCGAAACTTTTTTCATGTTTTCTAATTCAGTAACAGCGAAATCTGTGTCTCTCTACAGCCCAAACGGTTTAATCGATAGGCCTGAAAATTTATATCTATGTTCAAATGGGCATATGCATTGTTTATTTTAATATTTTCATTTATAGCCAGGTTGCATTTGCTTGCTTTTTATTGTTGATTAGAGTAATCATTGTACTTTATCATAATCGAAAGTAAGCGAGTATGGTCCTGTTATCATTGCAACGCTTAAATTTGTGTGTGAACCATGGGTATCCTTTGAACGTCGCGGTTTGGGGAAAACAAAGCCAGTCACTTGTAGCCTTCGCCCAAAGCCACGTGGTTATAAGCGGTACCCAGTGCGTTGTGCTTGAGGCGAAATAAATAGAAACCGCTAAGACAGCCTTGCAGTGTTAAAAGTTTGCTACATAAGTGTGTGTAGCAAGCAGTTTTGCGTCCCAACAAGTAAACGCCATTTTAATCATGTACTAGGTAAATACACAATTGCAAAGCAGCCAAGGGGGTTTCTAGACGTTCCGATTCCTACGTGATGTCAGCCGATTGAGTGGCCTTAATGCCGTCAGCGAGCGACTTTCCTGTTGCCTTCGTGTAGAATTCACGTAGGAGTCATTCAAGGGATGACGTAATCCAAAGATAACCCAATATGCGGGCAACGATGAGTGCTCATACCTCGAGGATCATAAGGTAACCAATACAGAAAATGATTGCAATATAAGCGATAAGCGGTCGCTTCAAACGGTGGTGTAAATGAATTAAGGAGACGGGTTTTGATGCGCGAAATCCGACGGTGAACTTTCATGCAGCCTAACGCTCACGGTTTTAAGGACAGTTGTTTTAGCATTGTGTCAATGTTATTGAAATGTAAATGCGAGTAGCAACCAGCTAGCGCACGTATATTGTCAATTCTTAGTTTTAGCATTCTTTTATTGTTTCTAAACGTGTTTTAAATATCTATGTTTATTTGTAAGATCAAATTAGCTTTTCTTGTGCATGTTGTCATTTTCAGCCCTGAGAATACTACAAGTGCGGGCCAGTTTATTCTTTGACAGATATTGACACTTCAAATCCACGAACTGAGTTAAAGTAAGAACTTCATGTATACTGAGCCAATTAGATAAACGAACAGTGGAAATTAATTTGTAAAAACGCTAAGGCTTACGAGACGGAACATTTAAAGTTGACGTCCCGGCGGAGGGGCTAACAAACGTATTGTTACGTTTCCGAAAAATGTTATAATTCTCTGGTCTCTGGTCAGAACTTGGATGGGAGTTCCACTGCTGCATCTCTCGGCGCCTCGTGGTACGGCTATCACGGAAAAAACTTGGTCCCGGCGGTCATACAACATCATGACAGTCGTTAGTGGGGTTGGAAGTCCTCATAACTGCACAGCGACGCCTATAATTGGCCTAACGGCTGTTGGCTGAATGCAAATTAAGTAAATAAATAAATAAATAATTATTTATAGCAAAATTAAATTCTTTGAAAGAAAATCATATATTATGCAACTACCTACAACTTTTGTTTAAAACTTTTTTGTAAGAATTATAGTTTAGACTTGCAAAATTACATTTCTACAGCAATCTCTTCAGTCCTCTAAATTAATAATAGCAATAATGTTTTAAACAGCGTTATAGGTATGTATATTACACAATTTTTTATAACTTTTGTGACGCATTCCTTTTTGTAAAATATAATCTATAATTTTTGAAATAATCTCAAAATCGTTTTTTTTTTAACTTCTTTACTTATGTCTTCCGTTAATTTCAGTGTAATTATAGATATGAGTAAATCTTATTATAGAGTATATAGTTTTATATATGTGGAGAGAAAGAATAACATTTACTTTGCCATTGTATAGTTTTCAAGTCAATGTTAACTGAAATTTGTGTGTGCAGCTTACTCGGTAAAAGAAAGTCATGTGGTGGCTGCAGCTCATGTTTCCAATACCTTATAATGGCTTCAATATAAAATTATGTGGAGATTTAATATTCCACCAATTTGATTGCGAAGCGGAAGGAGAAGGTAGAGGTCTTCGCAACAATCTCTACAACAGAGAGGATATTAAATTTCAGGAACATTATTGCTTTTAGCAAATGTATCGTTGATGTGTTCATGCAAGCGATTTTCGGTTTCCTACTGCATCTCAAACTTCATTATAAATGTCATTGTCAGTACACATCTATCATAACATTCAAAAACAATTAAAAGATGTGATTAAAAATAGTTACAAATTTGATAGTACATTTTCAATTGAAATGTACGCAATTTTGATATTTTGGGTACTTAAATGGTTAAAAGTATACACAACTAACAAAACATGACAATCTGAGAAATTCTACAAAATATCTTGCAAAAATTAATTATGACATAGACTGTTTACATGTCATTGGTGGCACTGTAAGTCTATGTCAAATTCGAGGTTAGCAGGCTAGGTTTTGCGTCAGTTTGTGTAGAGGTTGTTCGAGGTTAGCAGGTTAGGTTTTGCGTCAGTTTGTGTCAAGACTGACACAAAATCTAACCTGCTAGCCTCGAATTTGACATAGACTTACAGTGCCACCAATGACATGTAAACAGTCTATGTCAAATTCGAGGTGCTAATGCAATAGGGATCCAGTTAGCTTTATAAAGCGTACTTTGGGTTGCATTTTTACCTGTTAAGGCTCGTCATCTTACGTGAATAACCCTGTTTATAATTTGCGATCGGCCATCGTGTCACTACATCCTTTATAATGCAGCAACAAGCAATCACGATAGATACGCGTCAAAAGTCAAGCAGTTAAAGTACCTGACTGGCAGTCGGATTCCGCCTAGGAGCACAGGTTCGAATCCCACCGACTTCGATGTTTTTTCTTTGCAAATTAATGTAATTCGCATTATTATGTGTTATTTTTACAGTTTCATTTTTATTAGCAACATTAAGATGTTTTTATCTCTTTTGTAGGTACATAATTCTGAACACTCTTGCTTTCTATATTAAAAAGTTGAAACAATGTTCTTCTGTAACCTTTTTATTTGTAATTTAATTTTAAAAAATTCAAAAACTGTTCTAATTATAGTAAAAACGCCAGTGTGGTGGGCTCAAAAACTAGTTTAGTATAAAGGTATGAATTATCCATAATGACCAGCATGTAGGAATCGTAGTGTTTAGATTGGACTGTTTGAATGATGTTGGTAATAATCTCATCATTGACAATATTTGTTTCTAATGTCAACGCACTAGCAATCTCTAATACCCTAAATCACAGTAATTATACTCATAGAAAACCTTAGATAAAAAAGTTGGAAAAAGCATTCACTTCGAAAAAATCCAATCACAATAATGTTGAAGAATTTAACATATACTATAGCAAACAATAACAAAATTTAGTAAATTTAGTAAATTAACGTTCTTGGTCCTCTTGATTACTTGTGGGGCGTTTCTGGCCTGTGATAATAACAGCAAGATTGCCATCCCTCGTCCCTTATTCTTTAGATTGCTTTATCATTGGGTTTCCCTCTCTTTTTGGCCATGTGTTTCACAGCGCTCCAGTTTTTTTCTATGTTGTTGTAATCTTCTCCCACACTTGTTTTCCATATTCTAACTGGGTACTTCTCTTTCCTTTTTCTTTTGATTGCATGCTCAAGGAGGCTTGTTTAGTAGAGTATGAGCTATCCACTTCAATTACCTTTGATTATTTTTTTAATGTGCTCCTGGATTGTTCTTTTGCCACAATTCTCTATTTGAGATTTTGTAGGGCCAGTATATCTTCAAACCAGAATTCTCTACCATCACACATTTCACATTGGTATTGAGAAGACACACTTTTGGTTTCCAAGTTAATTTATTTGAAGACCACACTCTTAAGCTTATTGAATGAGGTTTGTGCTTTACCAATTCACCATTTTATGTTTTTTTTCCATCATGTGTCCTTAATTACACTTATAGACTTGGATAACATTTTTAATTGTTCTGCCATCTAATTCTACTTCCCTGGATTGTCATCGGAAAATTCTAGATCTTCCAGGGTTTGTCTAAATCTCCATGTTAGTCCTTTCCTGTTATCTGATGTCCGTTTCGTTATCCAACCTATTACTAGTAAGAAAAGTATAGAAAATGAGGTACAACCCTGTCTCATTTTCGGTTTTGTTTCCACAATATTTTATTTTCGCTTTGTAGTCTTGGTATGACAACTTTACAATTATTATTATTCGATAAGGAATTAAGTATTTTCTCAGAATTTCCCACATATCAGTCAACTTTATCAAAGGCTTTCTAAAAGTCAAAGCTTTTTTTCACCATTCTACACACTCATCGATAATTATTCTTAGATTATTGTTGAGACAGAAGAACTCAACATTTAAACCACTTTCTTAAGATGTTACTACGAGTTTCGCCTTTAGCGTGGTTGACAGGTTGAGTTACCGTGCTGTTTTGCTTCTCTCCCGATGAAGCTCCTTATGAAAGTGGACGAAACATTTAGTTCTTCTGCCTCACCAGTGATACGGTCCAATCCCGAAAGTCATTCCTTACATAACTATTTCCACAAAACAGATATGGTCCCAACACGATCACCTCGGTTTAAATCCTAGCTTCTAAAACCATTTCCAGTTCGTTTTGATACTTTTATAACATTTTAGTGAGAACCATTTGCTGGCAGTACATAGCAGAGCTATTTTAGTTTGGCAGACCTTTTTTAGTAATTATTGAATCCCCTTCCAGTGAGCCTCTTTAGTCCAAATGTTAGTTAGGAAGTTAGGTAATATTTTGGTGCTAACTTCCCCTCCTGATTTGATGAATTCATTCCATATTTCATTAATGCTTGTCATGTTCTATGACTGGATTTCGCCTTTTTAAAAATTTGGTGGATCCGTAACTCTCTTCTCGGACTTTGTTTTATTTATTTATTCTTATATTAGTAGTTTTTCTAATTCACTTCGTGTTTCCGTGTTCTTCTTAACCATCTTTGTTTGATATTTATTCTTTCATTGGCCATATCCTAGGTTTGTTTGGTCATCCAACCTTATATCTTTCTGTTATTTATTACGATTTCTATAGCAGTTTCATTAAAAAGTTCTTTCTGTTGTACCCATACCTGATTTACTATTAGGTCTAGTTGCTTCACTTCATTGTCTTTCATTTCCCTCTTTTAAATTCTTCTTATAGTTCTGTATGTTCTTTTAATCATTGCATATTATACTTAGTACTACTGCTTCCCTCATTACTCGCAAGCCTAAAATACAATTTTTAATTTTTTGTCTACGGCTATAGGATCTATCAGATTTATTTCAGATTTATTTGAGTCCCATACCTTCCTCCTGATGAGATCCAAGTTTTTTTATGAATTTCCTTGTCTACAAAGATATTACCCCCTACTATTAGGTTATTGATAACGCAGAAATATATAAACATATTGCCGTTTTTACTGGCATCTACTAATCCTTTCGTTCCCATTACGTTTTCTCTGCTGGCCTTGCTACTGCTAATTTTTGCGTTGGCGCCTCCCATCAGTATTTTTACCTCTTTTGTGTTTTTCCTTTTCAATATTGTCGTCCCCGTTTGTAATTGATCGTAAAATTCTTCCTGTCACTCCACAACTACGACGTTTGTATGAGTGTATGTTAAAGAATCTTGCTGTGCACCTGACTGTAATTATTCTATCCTAAAACTGTATTCCATTCTAGGGAACATTTTTTGTTGCCTTTTCTAGCATTAGCACTACCCCATATTCGTGTTTAGATTTTTCTCCTATTATATCTGAATAACTTAATTTAATCTGTCCTTCCAATTGTATCTCACCACTTCCTGTTCATTTTTCCTTAACCACCTATATTCACACTTCTGTTTGCCCATAAAATAGACAATTGGGTGAAATTGTGCGGAAACAAATTAGTCTGCAAAAGTAGTTTACGATGTGTAGCAAATATGCTAGACGTGTGTAACTCTCTGCATTAATATGGTATCGTTAGGTCAAGTTTCAATACACATTGTTTACAAGCAAGGAGTTCTTGCAAGCGTTAAGTATTGCACATATGCAAATAGTAGGTTACTAGATCGTATAGCACAACACAACACAACTTAATTGTATAGAAAGCTCTGTACTTTATTTGATTTTTAATACACTTTTAAACTCTGAAGTGTAATCAATTGTGAACAGAGAATGGCTAAAAATGTCTTAAGTACTTAGGCCTGGCTACTCCATTTACATCTTATCCTACAACTCTTCATCCCTTCGCCATGTAAATCGCTTCAGTAAAATAACCTGGTCCTATAACTATACAATTTATGTTCCAAAGTACGTCCTGAACGAGTGCAAGAAATAATCCACGAAACTACACAAATCGAAGGCTTGCATAAATTCACGGAGCAACGCGGACACCCATAATGTCTATTTAGTGCTTTTGCATTTCCTTTGCCTTATTTCATTACATTTGTTCCATCTCTTAGTTTACGTGTAAGGTTTTTGAAGTACTTAAGTAAGTTTTTTAAATTGTTGTTTATAATCCTGATTATCTGGGATCCTCGTTTTTCCCAAATTTCCTTTTATTGTTATTTCCGTCATCATAAAGCCAGAGTTATGCTGAGGTAGATAGAAACGCGAGTTTCTATAGGGGATAGCAATAGTAAAACTAGAAGAAATTAGACGGCTTGGCAAACAAGATCAGAATCGACCAACACCTAGACCAATTCTAGTTTAACTGGGTACATCGTATATGGAATAAACAATAGCAAATGTTGAAAGTGTCGAAAAACCTAAAGGGTTCAAAATATGGATTAGAAAAGACTATCCGAAACAGGCTCAAGAACAACGTAACTTATTCAATGCGCTATTCCCCTTATAATGCATGTAACAAGAAGAGCTTTCAGTGGCTGAAGACATCTTTAAAATGATGGAAAAAGCGTTATTTACCAGTAAATATAGAGAAGGAATGTGTAGTTGTTTAAGTCATCATCCACAAATGATCAAAATAATAACCTCCTCAACTTATCTGAAAAGATCATCAAATTGAAGATGACGATAGAAAATCCATCGCATTGGAAAATACAAACCTATTCTAACAACACTGATGTTGAGTAAGGAATGACAAAACTCGTTTGAAGTGTATCAAGAAATCAAAATGCCGAATAATACGATTTTTGATCGTATAAATCACACATTTTTCAAATACATTTACATTCAAACGAGTAGTTAATTTTAATTCCTTTAGATTTAAATTCGAAGCACATCTAAATCGATTCTGAAGAACGAAATTGAAGGAAATTACTATTTAAAGCCAACATGGTACGGTATATTTAGAATTTGATCGTATCAAGTATTTAGTTCCGAATTTTTATTATATTGAATACGATACTCCAATATTTGAATTTAACTACTTCGTTTTACTATTACTTGTTCTTATGGTTATTTATGAAAACGCTGATTTGATGCCATGTCTAATTAGTGCTGAGAAGCACTGTGCGATATAATGTTAAATGTTCAGTTTCTTTGAATTACATTTATTTTAAGCTGCAGAATTCCATTTCTAATTTCCCCACAATCCCCCTTTATATGTTCCATACAGACTCCATTATATTAGCCGGAATCCCTTAAAGCTATTTTGAAACATATTGCTTCTATTATTGTTCGTTCTTGATTCCGTTCATGGAAATCTTCAGTTCCAAACAAAGGCGTGTTATTTTTAAAACTGGAAAGCAGCAGTTTCACGAACTTTCGAAAACAAAGGCTCGTGGAATAAATTATTTTCGTCTGAATTAAATTTATTTTGAATGTTGAATTCATGCATATTCTACAAGCTGGTTGCTGCGAGTTGAAAAGCCTCGTATCAAAAGCCCACATTATTCGGAAGACACGCACGCATTGTGTGTAATGCACGCGAAACCCACCTCCTCACGCATAGACGTATTCGTTACTGATGACATAAATAAAAAAATGCACAAACACTCAGAATCTCATCAACGTTAGGCTTTCGAATAAAATAAACCGCCCACTTCTGGATGCACACGCAAAATATTTATCTAAAATTGAATCCTACAAACTCCATCCCCAACCATGCAAACCCTTTTTTCAATATTGGGTAAGCGGAATCCATTGTAATGAAGATATAGGTTTGTTGTGCGTCAATTTGTATGCATCGAAACATACACCCCTTCATACAAAAGTATGAACTGTTGTTTTTATCAAAGTAATCATCTTAAATAAACTTTTATTGCTTTATATATTCTTCAGAAATAACCTGATTGGCCACACTATTTTTCAAACAGCAAGCAGCAAATAAATATGTAGATGCTGTCAGATAAGGTATTTAATGAGACCATGATCAAATGACATCCGTAGTAACTTTGAAACTATAAAAGTCTATATACCCAAAGAAAGAAAATAGCAATTGCATAAAGTAATTTTGAAAAAACATAAAATTTATTGAACTACAACTTCTTAGAATAATTTTATAGACGAGTTTTGTCTAAAATAATCTGCTTAGCTTAACATAAATCCTTTTGGTCACAGTTCCAAAGTGTGTAAGGGTTGTTGGCGCTTGAAGACCTAGCGAACCCAAAGGCAACCACACCTGCACTGGGTACCTTCTGCAATAAACTGACGAGGCTCTGGCGACCCAGTGTCTGAGGGTAAAACTCTAGCCAGGGACAGAAAAGATGAAGAAAACGTAAGTAAGTGACACTTTTCCTACTTTCTATTTGTTTATAGTCGCATTTCGATCCCTATTTGGATGCATGTCCCTTCTAAGAATTCTTACTTTTACATCTCTTGGGCTTTTGATATCCAACCATAGTGTGGCATCTGATACTCTTTGATGTCCTTTGTATAATCTCTGCGCGTTTGTCATATGATCCATTAATAGTATACCCAGATTGGATCTTTCTATTGAATAGTTACGAACTGAGAATCTTTTAGTATTGTTTCAATTTGATCTAATTTGTTCTTTAGTACAGTTTTCAAATTATTAAATGTTAGCTATCCCAACTTTGCCTTTATTTTTCTGGCAGTTTATGTTCTGACCAAGGTATACACAATTTTCTATTTCTTCTATGGCTAAGGCGACAACTACAATTTTGTTTTCTTTCAATATCTACTTCTTACATATTATCTTTGTCTCTTGTCTTGCTTTTTAATACAGCTCAAGCTATATTCATTCCAAATTTATTAAGTTATCCGTTATTATTAGGAAATCATCAACAAACTATACAGTTTGGCGATACAGTCATATGTTCATAGTTTGACTTATATATCTGTGATATATACAATTATGGTGGAATGGGGTTCTCTCTATTTACCCTCCTCCAGTTCGACTTTGCCCACAGGCCTTCTCAAAACCTCTCCACTGTTCCATATTACTTACTGTTTGCATCCATCCTAAGTCACCGATTCTTTTAACGTCATCCATCCAACGCATCTGAGGCGTTCCTCTTTTTAATCTTCCAAACCAAGGTCGCCATTGCTAATAATGTTACTACATCGACCATGTTGTATTCATTCGTTGTGACCCGCCCATTTGCACTTCAAACGCGCTATTCTCTCTGTGACATATGCCACTTTTGTTTTTTCTCTTGTATATTTGTTCGTGATGTGATCTTTCTAGGATATTTCTAGTATCGCTCTTTTTATGAATCTCTAAGCGTTACCTAGCTTTTCTGCAATATATTTTGTGAACGTCCATGTTTGAATATGGTATGTTATGACTGACAAAATACACATGTTGAATACCTTAGGTCTTAAATTTTGTGGTATTGATTTGTGTTTTAGTACGCCGCTAATTTTTTTGAATGCTGCCCATTCTAAAATCTAATCCGTTTCTTGACTTTTACCGTCTGGTTTTCTTGTCCTAGGTAGGTATAACTATGGACCTCGACTACGAGCGGTCCCGCCGCTCGTAGTCGAGGTCACAGTGAGAACTCGAGCGCTCGGTACAGAGTTCGACTCTCGATCGGAGCGCTTTGGTTCTCACTTAGGTAAGACATGATAGGTTAAGTGACGCTCGCGCCCATCTGATGTAATGTGAAAAGCGGTTCTACGGGGGTAATGGTAGAAAGCCTTAGGGAAAAATTAAAAAAAGGTAGGTGTAGCTACTCACTCGTTTTATTTCATCATCTCCTACTCGTATTACTTTTTCATCTTCGAAGTTTCATAACTTTTGTTTTTGTTCATTCTTAATCATATCTTTTGTGTCTCCTATATTATCTGTAAATCCTCAAAATTATCTGCTATAAACAGTCTACCGTCCGCATATCTCAGGTTATTTAATCTTTCTCCATTAACATTAACGTTTTTTTGGTTGCAGTGCAAATTTTTGAAAATATTTTCTAAAACTAATGTAAATAGTTTCAGGAAAATGGCTCTTCCTTTTTTTGGTAGAGATAGGATTAGTTGCTGATTGCAGGCGAATATTTTAGGTCATGTTATAGATATTGCGTAGTTGCAGTGTGCAGGTGGTCGTACGTCCTATAGCTGGCCCTAAATCTGAGTGGGCTGGTAAGAATCTAATTTTCTGGTTAATCTCTTTGTCAAAATTTTAGTCAACTTGTATATCTGTGAAAGCAAAGTAATCGGATGACAATTTTCCAATATTGGCTTGTTCCTTTTTACTTCCCTCGTCTGAAAGGCGAAAGAAGTATTGTAATCGTGAAAAGATCACCTTCCGGCACCTTCACGTTTCAGGGGGACCTGGCCACAACGGCCAATGACCACAACGCCCAATCGCTATTTTGGCTCTTGTGGCCATGACCACAACGGCCACCGTGACCATAACGGCCAAAAGCGCCCGCATAACCACAACGGCCAATTTGACCATATCGGCCAACTCGATAACTGACCATAACGGCCACCATGACCATAACGGCCAATTCGAAACTCCGCCTCATGCGCCATTTTGACCACAATGGCCACCGACGCCTATGTATTGGCGTCCCTGGCGACGTAGACCACAACGGCCAAAATGACCACAACGGCCAACCGTGGCGGGTGACCACAACGGCCAAAATGACTACAACGGCCAACTGTGGCGGGTGACCACAACAGCCAAAATGACCACAACGGCCAACCGTGGTGGGTTACACCGTGTTCCATTTTTATTGTACGTAACCTCGGGACGTGATGTTCAAGTTCTATTTAATATTTCTAATTTTTACGATATATCGCACAATAGAAATAGAACTTAAAAATATTTTATATTGTAGCTTTGAAATAACAGCTCTTTTTTCAAAAAATATGAAGAATCAGTGGCGTGCAATCCCGTTACACCGCCTCTTTTTACTAAAAAATAAATGTACGGCACTCGATTTTTCTAAATCTCGTAGCATTTTAGAATTCCTTTCTTAATTTTGGGCAAAAAGTATCTCTTTCGAATTTTTAAGTTACACGGCTTTGTTATCGAGTTATTTCGGATTTAATAAGAGTTGTTACTTAAAAATGGCTAATAATAATTTTTTATTAAATTCGAAATATCTCTACAATAAGGACGTAACTTACAACTTCGAAGGAACGACTTTTACTTCAAAATTAAACAAGGAATTCTAAAATTCTAAATAAAGTCAATAGCGTGCAATCCCGTTATGTGGCCTCTTTTGTTTAAAAACGTACCCATAGTCAGCAGGGAGTAATGGGCAAGTTATGATTTCGGTCTCAATTTCAACTTCACTATTTTAAGGAAAAATGCGGTTTAGAGTATTTTTCTAAGCGAATCCAGCATTTTTAAGAAGATGTCTGTCTGTGGGTGAGTGCGTACGTACGTATTCCTATATCTCGGAAACGAGTGATCCGATTTTGAAGATTTTTTAAATCGGCTCTAAGGAATTGTTTTAAATTTTTCTTATCGATAGTCACCAAGGGCCTATTGCTAATTTTTCTAATCGCATCTCCAAAATTTGTATGTGACGCCCTGTAGAAACTTTCAAAATAGCGAATGACGTAATGACATACTTTACCTCACTAGTAAGGTAATGAATCATTACCTCACGTTGCCTAACTAGTGAGGTAAAGTATATCAAAGTTAAATTCAATTTATTTTAAATTTTTTTATTAATTTAAACGCAAACAGATAAAAAATGTATATCACACGTGGGATAGAGGCTTGTTATAATACTCGTGTGATTACACGACTTGATCTACGACCTCGTCGGGCAACTTTCACACTCGTATCATAATAATATGCCTTTATTCCACTAGTAATATAAATAACTTTAGCACACTCTTTATCAGTGTCGAACTGGCGATCGCCGGGGGCCCTGAGTTCCAAAGGGGCCTTAAACGATGAATTGTCCTCCAGTTATTTCTTCTTACTATTTTACATATATTTTGTAAATGTTTGTTTTTAGAAAAGACACTCTTAACAGTCTTAGGCGAGATAAAAAACATAATAAAATAGTGCTAGTTGTAAATTAAAACCATAGTAAATGACTTTTCTTAAAATAAGAAATCGTAACTAAAGTGAATGAAAAAACATTAAGCGGTGCTCAAAAACAAAAACAGCAAAGGCACTCAGAATATTTTTTAACTGTTTATTCGGGGTATTATTGATTTCAACTCATTGTAATGGAAGGGGGTCCTCAAAAATTTTTCGCCGGGGGTACAAAATATAGCCAGACCGACACTGCTTTTTATCTCTCTTTTTCTATCACACACACACATACACATACCCACACACACCCACACACACCCACGCACAATCTTCCTTTTAGTACGGTTGGCCGTTGTGGTCATTTTGGCCGTTGTGGTCACCCGCCACGATTGGCCGTTGTGGTCATTTTGGCCGTTGTGGTTTACGTCGCCAGGGACGCTAACACATAGGCGTCGGTGGCCGTTGTGGTCAAAATGGCGCATGAGGCGGAGTTTCGAATTGGCCGTTATGGTGATGGTGGCCGTTATGGTCAAATATCGAGTTGGCCGATATGGTCAAATTGGCCGTTGTGGTTATGCCGGCGCTTTTGGCCGTTATGGTCACGGTGGCCGTTGTGGTCATGGCCACAACAGCCAAAATAGCGATTGGCCGTTGTGGTCATTGGCCGTTGTGGCCTAGACCCGTTTCAGGGATCCTAGATGACGAAAAACAGGTTTTCTCAATTCCATCTGTCTCGCTGTCTGTCTGTTGGCGGTATAGCTCAAAAACGTCGATATTTTGCATGCGGATTATATCTCTACCCGGCAGGAAATCGAATATACTTTCAGTCAAATATATACACGGTGAGCAGAATAAAAAATAAAACTATTTCTAATTGTGCTTAAACGAGAGAATTGATAAAAGTAGCAATTTTCACAAAGCTCAGGCTTTATTCTTCAAGAAAATGAGAAACAGATAACAAGTAAATGTTGTAAATGAGATCAAAATGGGCAACAATAAGCGTGTTGAATATAATGCAGTCGCATGGCACAGATGCGAGGCATTTCTCCGTGGTAAAATGGGATCAACGGGCGGGTTATGTGGTGCCTGTTGCCACCCGTTGAAATCGCTTTCGCGGGCGATGAAATCGCGCCGATTTCGAATCCTGCCTGCACTATTCTATGTCCAAATTGATGTAATGCGCATTACCAAATGTGTCCCTTTTATTGTTTCAATATTATTAGAAACGTTAAGATATTTTTACCCCTACCTTATTTTGATTTTAAAAAAATGTGTCACAGTTTTTAAAATCTCTGGAAGGGCTAACTCTTGTTCGTTTACTTCTATTATGCTCTCTGAATTGACGTTTATTAGTTTCTTCTTTAGTTTTCTTTAACGTGAGGCTACGGTTCTAACGTGGAGCTATAATAAAGTTCCTTATAGAATTATTCTGTCACTTTCAATATTTGTTGTTTGTCTCTAATATCTATATTTTCTTTGTTCTTTAGGCTAATGATCTGCCTTCATCTTCTGTACTTCTTAAGATTTCAGAGTTTGATTTTCTTCAATTAGTTTCTATAGAATTACAAATTTTCTTCTTTTTAGGTTTCTCTAAGGAGTGTTTTCCAATGGAGTTATAATATTCTTATTTTCATAGACTAAGGCTTTTCCTACATAAAAAAATCTGCAAAGAGCTTTACTCAGAACTTTCCTCGCAAGTGGACGTTGTAAGACTAAACAATTTTCAGAATCAAAGGAAACTAGGGGTAGAGATATTTGAAAATTGATGTAACTCGCATAGCCAAGTGTTCCCTTTTATTGTTTCAGTATTATTAGGAACGTTAAGATATTTTTACTACTAGTTTTCTTTGATTTTTAAAATTATTTAGTTTTACAAAGTTCACTTGCGAGGGAAGCCCTAAGTAAAGCCCTTTACAGATTTTTCTTCTTATTCTTCTTCTACTTCCTGCTAATATATGCTGACAGCATATTACTAACTAGAGTGTACTGCTATTTATTCTAAAACCAGTTTGTTCTTGAGGTTGATATTGACTTAATTTATTGGTCAATTTAATGATATATTAGTATTTTACTAATTTTAAATATTTGGGATAGAAGTCTGATTAGCCTACAGTTTTGTAATTTATTTTTTATCTCTTTTCTTTTGAATAGCAGAAACATAACAGCGTCGTTCGTATTGGAGAGATTAATTGAGTAGTGTTTTCAGATGGTTCATCAAAGGTTTTCCTAATTTTGTTATCATTTTGGATGTTACTTCATCTACTGATTTATTACTTTTCAATATTCTCAGTGTATTTTTAATTCCAACATCTAATATTTTTTCAGAATGACATTTACTATTCTTCTTTCTTTATATTAGTTATATTGTTTTTAATTTGAAGAATATAACTGTTTGTAGAATTCTTCATTTTGTTCAACATTTATTTTTTGTCTTTAATCACACTTATATCCAAGCCTCTAACTGAAGTAGTTATGTGTTTACCTAGTGAACAGTGGTTCTCCTAGTCCTTTGAATTACCATTATCCTTTAATGTACTTCCATGTTCCTTTTGGCTTATATTGTTTTTGAAATTGTTATTTTTTTATTAATTAAAAAAAACATCAGTTTCTTTGTTTCTAAAGTAAATTTACTTTGGTTTTTTTATTTTCATTTTAGGAGGTATTTATTGCGTTCGTTAGCTTTACAGATCTTTGTTGTGTATTTCTCTATTGTTGAACTATAGATTTGTGGAATATTATATATAATTCGATTCTAAATAATGTAAGTATATTTATATTAATGTTAAAATAACTGCTCGCGAACAATTTATTTACAAGGAACAAAAATGCAACTTGCAGATTTTAGAATAACTTATTATGCAGTTTGATCCTATAAATCTGCTTAAACTAATATAAACAACATGTCAAAGTTCTTGTATGTCGCTTACTGGCAATTCGGAATTATAGATTTTTAGACTAAGACTGTATGTTTTAAATTAATATACTTGGTAAATATTAATGTTTCCCTAAATGAGTAGTATTGGGAAAGGAAAATTACAGTGGCACTGACCTTCTTATAATAATCTCCATGAATATCTTAACTCTTACGTAAGGTAGCGTGTGATAACAAACAAGGAAGTTGAACGAGGCTGTGGAATGTTTAGAAATAGGGCAACTTTACAACGACGCCAATTTTAGTTACTTGTCAAAAGTTATTAAGAAAGTTTTAATGCGATTTATTATGATTAAATTTTACTTTCAAAATAGTAAATATATACGACATTATGAATAGATTTTAACTGTCATATACTATAAATCATGTATTTAAAATTTTTAGGAAGCTAAGTTGTGACGAAGCTAATTTCTTTTATTTATTGCTACATAAACTAAATTTATTATCAGCTTTATCACTCAAAGTCTGCAACTGTTTTCTACGTAAAACTATAATGACTAGCTAAGTAACAAGGAACTCTTCGTTTAGGCGAAGCACATCAGAATGATACTGATACCCTTATTTTTCAAAATACACAAAACTTTTATTCAGAAAAGTTGCTTAGAATTAAGAGAAGGTATCAAAACACAGGTACTCTTGCCGTTTACTATTAAAAATTGTTGAATATACTGTCATTCACTTTGGACAAAAAAAATAGATCTCCATTAACGTAATTTCCTGTTTTTTTCGTAATACACGGGGTAAGATCACATTTGAGACCTTGTTTGAATTCTAATCAACTTTCTAACCATTTTTCTATATTTGGGGAATAAGGGTACTTTATGCTTGCGCCATTTACATACTTTCGAACTCCTCCATATATGGAAGGAGGCATTTAAATTTTGGTAAGTGAATGTTTAGTTTGGAAAGATTAAGGGACTTTTATTGGGAATAAAGTTTTCTAATAAATAGATAATAAAATAATGCCTTTATCCAAATTTATGGCATACAGTGACGCTGTATATTTAAAATATACAGGCAATTGAAAATAGCATGACAAAATTGATTACAGAAATACGAGTATAATAGCGCACGACAATTTTTTGCTCAAGAAAATTAATAATGAACGGTTTTTAATTATGTAATCTCTAAAACCTTTTTGTGGCGTGACATAGCAATTTATACTGTTTATTGAGCTTTTCGTCACACTATAAAATGAAAAATATTAGAATACGAATGTTTCCAGGAATAATCTGTCTTTGTTATCAACAAATTAACCATTATAATTCAAAATAAACAAGGAAAACTCAGCTTTTTCACTGGACCTAACGAGCGACCCTTTCCAGTGAATTGCTAGACACCGACAGCCGACTACCTACTTGCTTTGGTATTTAAGAATCAGCAACGAACTTTTATCTAAGCCTAGCGAGTACGTAAAAACGCATTTATCTTTGTTAAGTAAAATATAGTCGGTTTCTTTAATTTTACGTTTAAGTGACATGGATTCTTTAGATAAAATCTTTGTGTTATGCCATTGTATCTTGTGATTGCTATTCCAAGCATGTTAAGCAATTTTAGATTTTTCAAACTGAATTTATTATAAATATTTTTCAAAATAATGCCGATCCAAAGACTCTTGTTCGTACATTTTTAATGCATGGCACAAAATCACACACACAGATAATTTACACTCAAAAATATAACACTCTTACTAAAACTTATATTCCAGGCATGTTTGACAAAATTAGACGAATTGGAAATAGGTTCATTGCTAAGACAATGAATACCTTGCTTCCAATACTTGCAAAAATTAAACTTTTCAACGAAGAACCCTATTAAAAAAATTGTATATATTGTAATGGATTGCATATAAAAAGATTAAGTTAATTTATTAATACAACACAAGGGTTTGATATTATATTAAAAAAATTGAATAAAATATTTCATTAATAAATTTACAAAGATGAATTTGGGTATAATAAAAGGATAGCAGAATTATTAACATGCATTTTCTAAAGTAATGGAATAATTTGAATTGTTGAACAATGAAAAATAAGAAACAGAAGGTTCTAAAATGATTTAAAAGTTACCTGAAATAGAGTGGTAGATTAATAGCATATACTTATTTGAGAAATGTTATTCAATATAGCAGGTGTTGCTAAATGTGATAATAAAATATACAGAGTGTTGAACTATAAAAAATATGCAAAAATAATATCACTAAGGAGATATTAATTTTATGTACACAAATAAATTTTGATAGAAAAACATGCAATAATATTTTGTAAAAAGCTGAAATTTTGAAAATAAATCCTTGTCTAATATAATTTATTAATCTATTTTGGTATATGAAAGGGTTTAATTATAATTAAATTTCCGAGAAAAGAAGAAAAGTAAACAAGAAGAATATAATAAAGATATAGAGAAGACGTGTATGATAGGAAGAACATAATTTAAAATACTAGAGGCTATTGAAATAATTTCTGGAATTGGATGTTGAACTTAGTTTATTGTCAAATAATTACATATTGTGAATTGGATAGCGTAAGCTGTATTTACTGAAAATAGGACACGGCAGGATTTTTGGAGTGGGAGTCTTGGGAATTGGAAGTGGTTTTCCATCTGATGGAGTTGAACTTTGCTGTTGGAGTGACGTTTTGAGATTGGCACTAGTCGAGGTGACGTCCTGTGGCTTCTGACAGATCGGGATTGGCATTATTTGGATTGTCAATATCTTATTTGGAAGGGGGAGTGTGGTCACTGCTGGAAGATTTTGTCAAGGTTCGTGTTGCTGAATTGTATGCTGATTGTGAATTGGAATGAGGCATTTCCGAGGGTGTTTGCAGTTCTTGACAGTATGATGGGCTTGCACTGAGGTTACTCCGGAGTTGGTATACATTTAGATTTTTGAAAAGGCGGCGGATTAAGTTCTTTGGACGCGCTACAGTTACAGGTATTTATTGAGCAAACGAAAATAAACAATACAAAGAGTGAAGTGTGGTAATTAATAAAAGGACTACTTATGACATGTTTATTGAATGGCAGTATGACAAGGAGGTATTTGCAATTGATATTCCATGTACATGATTTGAAGTGACACTGATGTTTATTAAAATTGTCACAAATATTTGACATAAGTTTTTATTAAGCAAATTATTTTTCAGAAATAGTAAACAGTCTTGATATTGCTTGAACCGACTTGTTTTCGAGAGTAATCATGTTCTACTGAGCTAAAAATATTTAATAATTTAATATTAACGATTCATATTAAAGGTTAGTGTTAAAGAAAACTGAAAAGTGGTCGCTCTTCAGTGCAAGTACAAAAGCTGAGTTTTTCTTGTTCATTTTTTAATTATAATTGACAATTTGACGATAACGAGGGCAGCTTGTTCTTAGAAACGTTTCGTTGGTATTGTATTATTTTTCGTTTTATAGTGTGACGAAATGCCCAATAAAACAACATGAATTTAATTATGTACATTCAGCAGAAGAATAACTGTTAAAAAATTATTCAATGTCAGCAGTTCTCGTTTGTAATGAGTGCATGTTAAATAAATAAACTGTTATTACATACGTTGCATGAAATTAAAGGTTAATAGTAACTAAACACGTACAAATATACACAAAGAAATTGCATGGTTATAAAAATTAAAATCAGGTTTATAGGGCCTCCGGAAAAACAAAATTATACTGAAAACCCCCATTTGTCACACAAACGAACAGCACTCTATTGTATTACTGAATGTTTTTAATCCTCCTGCTATTATTCCACACAATATAGAGAAACGCTTCAGATAAATCTGAATTTCAACATGGAGCTATCTAAGAGGTAAACAAAAGCTAAAAAGGCTACTAAAGGAAACCGCCTTTCAGTGAATTTTCTTTGTACTTCCACATTCTGGCGTAAACAAATGCAAGATGCAGCGTTCGTTTTGCAACTTCCCCGTTCCATCACAGGAGATGTGCATGCTTAAATCTAACTTGAAAGTTGGAATAGTTTGCCGTCTCTAATTTGTATATATTTCAGCTCGCTGAACCATAGGGACATTTCTCTTTAAATTACGAAAGCGCCATCTGGAACTGCGTCAAAGGTCCAACCTGCTGCACCGAACCGGAGCTTTTTTTGACCTTTAAAGTTTAAATTTGAGGTGTGATTTTTACTTCTGATACCCGACGTCACCTTTGAACTTCAAGAAACCATGCGAAAACAGATTGAGACGGAACGCTCGACCCGAAAAACTTTCACACCTGCTTCGACCATCATCTATCACGAACCGAACAAAACCATCTCTATGTGCATCAAGCTGAAATTTATAATCGATTTTTCCCTAATCCCCATTCGTGCAGTTCACTGTCTGGAATGACAAGATAATACTCGTTTTGTAATTCTACTTATGGTCCTTCGATGAAGTGTCGTATTCAGCTCAATAATATAAACTACAAATGCAAACAAAGTAATTGTAATTGCGCCCAGAGCAAACAATGAGCTTATTACAAAGCAGCGTATGCAAATGCGTCTTATCCCATGCGATATCTTAATAATTAAGGATAATAATTTCGCAATTGCAGAACTTAGCGAAGACTTGCTACGTTATGGAAATGGCATTTTAATTGAAGCATAAATATTTAATCGCCATTACGAGACTAAATCAGCGCATTGCTGACGTAAGCTCTACCTATTACAACATCACCACCTCCGCCAAAAACTGTGAAGGCGGTTCCATCGAACGCGCTTAATTGCGATACAGTTTGAAATTCAAAACGAAACGTCACAAACGCTGTCAGCTCCGATTGCTGAAATTACATCTGATTTGGTCCCCCGTTTTCGTATCGACCAGAAGATGCTTTTATATGCTTGTCATCTGCGGTCGTCGTTTCAAAAAGAGTCGCCTGGAAAAATGAAGCGCGTGTTAAAGTTACGCAAAAGCGTCACCATTAAGCGATAGAGGATGGCGGCCTAAAAGATATAAAGATCAAAATACCAGGCTGTAAGCGCCCTCCGGGGAGTGATAAACCATCAGGAATGCACACAGTTCATTATAGCAATCAGCAACCCCTCATATACGATTATTACTGCGGGCTGAGCCACTGCGTCAGTATGATGCTTGTTAAACCATTGGAGAATAAAGAACAGCAGCGATTACAATTTATGATAAAGATTAATTAATGGTGCTCAAGCCATTTTGTGTCCAAAGGTGTATCATACAAACCCCCAATTCTTTCTAATAACACTATAAAACCTAACCACTAACTGTCATCCAATTTCTCAATATTTTTCAAATAATGCTTTTCAAGTATAATTCAAAAAACTAATGGGAAGGCTGATGATAAATGTCTTACTATATCGCTGTTAGCAAGTTTAACCCATCTTCAGCAACCACAAGACACAAATTTAAAAAAAACATCAATAGTTACCGAGATATGAACTGTGCCCATATGACAACGCTAGGCACTTGCCCTACCTATTTTTTGTTTTTTTATAATCTTAATATTCTGCTTATTAGCAAGCGATTGAGTTAAAAACCAGCAATTACGCCTTCATCAAAACTCATGTACACCATAATTCGCCAAGAAACCCGCAATCGCCATTAAACCAGATGTGTCAAAATGTACAAATGTCACTATACATGGACGGCTATTGCAGCCTCCTCGCAAAGGATGGCATGATTCTGTGCATGATTGTCACGTGGTGGCTGCGACTTCTTGTAGGAATACCACAATGGACCCATCTTGAGGCCTAACTCCCTCTGTAATCCAAAATCCAGGTCGTCGAAAATTTTTAACCACATGCATCATATAGAAGGTTTTTTCCGGTACCTACAAAGTTTTCTACACATTTTTGCCTTACAATTTTCATTAGAAGTCATATCTTCGAGGCTTCATCAACCGTATATATTTTGTAATATGGGCATAGTGTAGAAATCGTCAAATTTGAAGAATCACGTCGCATGGCTTCCGACACAGGTTCAGTATTTATATCAGTTCCGATCAGAATGCGTCTAGATAGGTTTACAGGTCATTGAGCGCGGTCTAGTAAATTTTGGGTTTTTCACGCATATTTTGAACTTCGCGCGCCCTTCCTTGTCGTAGTGAGTTTCTATCGGTGCGCGAAACGATAAAAATGGCCGGTCGGCCCTGATTCGCTCTCTTTGTTGTGTGCTACGACTCCGAGCAGTTTAGAGTCCATTATGGATCGCACATAGTTCAGCGGGACTTTGGTGAAGTTTTTCTGGGTTAGCCCTCGCTTTATGTAGCGGCTAAATGCTACTCTGGTGACTCTAAGAGAGAATTGTCACGTTAATCTTGACGGATTCTGGTTAGCAAGCTGTTGGAATTCATTTGGCACGTAGCCCAAATTGGGGCTACAAACAGGAGCCCCTAAATAACTCTAGGCTGTTAATGTGAATTTCGCACAGTTGCGCGTGCACCTGGCGTCCTTCACTCAATTGCAGCGCTGCTCCGCAGTTGCTGCCTTGATGCAACATTCTAGAATCGAGCCCCCCTAATTTGCCTTGGCTTAGCCTGCGTCCTCCTATCGGGTTGTACGTCTGCCGTCCAAGTGAGGCCTCAAGTGAGCTCAACGAAAGAGTTAATGTAACGTCTATTGTTTTCTTTTATTGACACTATTGAAATGTCGTATACAGTGATCCTGTGCCTCTTTAGCGCCTTCGTAACTTGCTTCGCTGAATTATGCTGCGAGATGGTCCTGCTGGAGTTCCCTTAGAACTCCGTGACTATTACATCTGTTATTGAACCCTTGCTATCAATCGCAGTTCGCTTAACGATCTCCATAGGTGCCCTTCAGGACCTATTCGAATGCTCAAATTAATACAACTAATGATTTTCATCCTCAGAACCTAGTTTAGTTTGCGCTTAGCTAGTGTGCGTGTTTGATAAAAGTTCTTTTCCTTTTTCCTGTCCGTTTTGCAATCGATAAATGGAAAAGCCACCTCAGAAGATGCTCAGACTAACCTCTATTACTTTCTGTGGTATCTCTATGTGCAGTTTTAAAAATTTTATCTGTACCTTTGATGTCAAAAGGTTACCTCCCACTTCTCAACCACTTGTGTATTTTATATAGTAATAATACAAGAAATGAAGTAGAAGAAACTAGCCAAAGAAACTAAAGAATTGAAGCAAGTAATGATGAACATACAAAAAGACCTGAAAGTAAACAACAAAAACTTAATGGAAAACAATGGATAACTGGGAAACTCGAAAAAAGGAAAAATAATAAAAAAAATATGAAGACTAAGGGAAGAAATTATCCGAGAGTAAGTGACTTGGAAAAAAGAAAAACTATAGCTAACGCAAAGCATGACGGTTTTTGAAAATGAAGTGGAAGAAAAGGCAAAAAGAAACAATAATGGTACTATTACAAAAAAACTACGAACCAATACGGTTATCAGTGTAGCCTATAAAATGGACATAGGAGAAGAAATGAAATAAATTATAGAGGAAGTAAGTGATTGGGAAACAAACAAAGTTCTAGTGGAAAAGAAGCAGAAACTGAAAGGGACAAATATTAAACCTTAGAAAATTGCATTGCCGGAAAGAAGAGAAAATGTAGCCAAAGTCGATAAAAAGGACATATTGTGAAAATAAGGTGCCGGCAATTGGTAATAGAGAACACACTATATGTATGGGATAAAACTGAACAAAAGTTGATCCCAAGATCGAAAACGCTTCTAAAAACTAACAAAAGAAAACAATCAGAAGATACAGATGTTAGCACTTCAATAATTAGGATGGAAAGAGGTATAGGAAATGTATAAGAGAAACCAACGTTGTACTACTCGGGAGACAGCCAACAAGGAAAGCAATGGTGCAGCTATTATTATCAGTGAGAAACTAAGAAGAAAATGTTATACATTTTACAGAAATAAACAGAAGATTGGTATATATTAATATTGAAGGCAAACAGGCCAATATCTCAAAAGCTAACAGATACTTACACACCTACCGAGGACACTAAAGATAGAAGAAGAAGAGTTCCAAAGTTTTCCGGTTGGTTAGCACCATGTGTCAGTTGTGTTTTATTTTATCTCAAATGTTTCCCTCTTGTCCAACACTTGCCAATATTGACAAACGAAAACTACATTTGACAAACAGTGAAAAACAATTGATCCATGGTGAAAAGTAATCGAAAAATCCTGGATATGAGAAACTGTCAGAGGTCTGTGAAAGTACACCAAAGAGTAATATATTAACACTGGGCGGAAATTTTAGTGCAAAAGTTGGGAAGAAGGAATATAATGACGATGTAGCAGGGAGAAAAACAATACACGATACCACCAGTGATAATGAAACACGGCTACAATAACAAAGAATACATTGTAAATATGAAGTATAAACACGCAAGAGAGCAGGAGGTAATACGAATGATACCAGAATTTATCGAAGAGAATCAGATAGACCATATAGTAATAGCAAAAATGAAAATGAAGGTAATCAGAAACATATATATATATATATACGAAGAAAATTAAAAGAGATGGAATATAGCAAACTAAATGCCGCTGAATCAAACCGGTACTACACCAAGGTACCGACATAGAGTTTGTAAGCATACAGAACAGTTAACAGAGAAAAATATTGGAAAAACATAAACAATAGTATTATACAGATTGGTGGCGGAAAATGTGAACAATCCAGACAGATACAGACCTATATGCGATTAACATCTAGTATCCGCAAAATCAAGGTGTTTTGTTTTCAGAAAACACCGAATCCTAGGATACTAGATTTTAAGTCATATATGTCTATTTCTGCCTAACGCATACAAAGCCCATAAACTGTATTCTAACTCATTTTACTGCCGATGTTCACATTTTCCGCCACCAATCTGTATATGCATCAGAGATAATGTTAGAATGAAGTAAAACAAACAACAAGAAGAAACACTTTGACGCAGCATATGAAAATAAGAATATAAAGAGAATAAGAAAAAAAACAGATAAATATCGTAAAAGAGAAAGCCACAATGGATCCATGCTAACAGCTAAAACAGATAAGTAACGAAAAATGGAAATCACACTTTCCAAAACTCTACCAAAACAACAGAAACATGAAAAAAAGCATCAAAGAAATAACTGACAACAAAGATATAGAAGAGAAAATGCCTACATATGAAGAATGCATAGACTTAATCAAGGAAATGAAACAAAAGAAAGCATCGAGGCATGATAATCAAATCAATGGGGGCGAGGAACTATTGAAACCAATTTTGAACCTAATTGTAAAAATATGGAAAAAAGAGACCTTCCATGGAATAGAAATCTCGAATAATAATATCCATTTTGAAAAAGAGAGATTCCACAAATTGTAATAACTACGTTTAGGATGCAAGATGGCGCCGCCTGCAGGTGCTATGGTTAAATCTGATGCTACGAAAACCTGCAAAAAGTGCAAAACTACAGCACAAAGTGGCTTCAAGTGCATACAGTGTGGTGCCATATCACATGCGAGTTGTATAAAACTTTTAAAAACTATTGAAATTGTTGGTTAAAATCAAATCAATTGTTGTTTGGTTTCTGATGTCCAAGGCGCTAATGGCCACCAACCATATACCCCCACATTTCTAAAACCAAGAAATCATCCGATTCTGAAGAACAATGCTTGAAGAAATTACTGGTAGAGAAAGACAAGGTCATAATGAGTCAACTCGCTACGATAAATTCAATGCAAGAACAAATACAATTGTTTAATAAATTACTTAACATTTCACAACCTACATCATCAAATACGACCATACGGAAGACAAAGATAGACGATTCCTACGTTAACAAATCCACAACTTACCCATCTCCCGTCGCACATGAAGTTCCAAGCTCCAATTTTCAGTACAAATAATTATCAGTCAGAACCAAATAAAACGATAGTGGACATCGAAACCCTCAAATTACAGACTTACAGGTAGCTACTGTTTTGCTGCAGGTTCAATCTGAACAAAAATGTGAAGAAGTACTGGCCTTGGGAGATCATAATTTTAAAAAAGTTACGCAGAAAAGGCGGACAATATCTAATATGCCGCTAATTGGTACAAATCCCAACTCGAGTCTAAAAGCGGTAGAAAGAAAAGCATCGATATTTGTTCTCGACTTCATCCAAGCACAACAAGTGAAGATTTAATCAATAACTTAAAAAAATAAAATGCCCGAGTGGAATGCGAAAAAATTACTTCAAAACATCCCCAGAATTACAGTTCATTGAAAGTGATGGTGAATCAACAAAATCAGACTGAAGCAGTTAATCCAGAAGATTGGCCCATTGGTTCGCTTGTGAAGAAGTTTTTTCGTGATAGAAGAATCAACTGAAGATTTCCCAGAAAAAATCAAACAAAATTGTGTACATATTGTGCCTCAAAATGTGCAGTGTATGAGTAATAAACTCACCGGATTGGAGTTGTTTTTGGAAGACGTAAGTTGCGACATTTTTGTGTTTCGGAACATTGGGTCTCTACATCTTAATAATTATGTGGCATGTACCCATTATTGTAGAAAATCGTTAAAAAACGGAGGCGTAGGAATATATGTCAGAAATGGTTTCAAATTTACGAGATTAAACTATGTAATTGATTTGTCTATTGACATGCATTTTGAATGTACATCATTTAAATGTTATCTGAATGATATGGAGTATATTTTAGTCTTAACTATATACCGTAGTCCAGCAGGTGACATAAATTAATCAGTGTCATTGACGTGCTCCTAGCTGAAAACAAAGGAGCTAATTTAGTGAATGTACATATTTTAAAACCAAAATTTCACAGATTTTGTGGATGTTCTAAAATCGTATTGTATTGCGCCAACCATTAACCAATCAACTAGGATTAATAACTGTCTTGATAATATTTGTGTTAATGTGCATCAAAATATTTTTGAAAGCGATGTTATTGAAAATTGTATTACCGATCACCGTGCACAAGTATTAACTTTGTTCTTAAATAATAAATCTTATTTGGATGTAAAAACAGCATTAAGTACAGACAGTTAAGTAATGCGAATAACATTTGAAACAATTTTTTGGCTTCGCCTAATTGTTTCGCCAGTTACCCAATTATTTCAGGCTTAACCTGTATATTTTTATTTGAATTATAAATCCTTTACATTTCGAATTCTTAAATTTTCCAAACCAGCGCATTTTGTACCTGGATCGAGTTCTTTCTTTCGCGCGATGAACTCTCGACCCGCGCTATCTCTTATCAGAGTACGAGCTTTCCTTTGGGAACGAACTGTTAGTACCTCGCACTTGCTAATTTTGGCCCGCCGTCACCGGCGTGGTTAAATAATGTTTGTTCAAGTCAAATTACGTGCGCTCAATTAATCTAATGAGCAGTGTATGTTTCCTGGGGCTGACAATGAGCAGATACGAGGGCGTTTTTCTGTTTGTTATTCCCATAGTAATTACATTTTATTCTTAGCTCTTAATTACCAGTTTCATCCACGAATTCATCTCGGAAGTTATGGCTAGTTTAATCTCATTTTAGACACTTGCTGACGTTCTTTGTTTTTGCTGCAAGTTGTGGGTGCTGCCGCTGTAATCACCGGGCAACCACGGCGACTTCGTCCATTATGTGCAGTTCACGATCACCTTATGTTGAACTGAAGGGTGTAGCAACCCCCAGCCGGCGTTTGCCTGTTAGCAGTTTGTGAGCGTTGGAGAAGCGGGGTTAGTTTGTGTTATTCCGGGATTTATCGTTTCTTCAATACCTGGATTTTACATTTATACATTTTAAACCCGTAATTATTTGGAATTTAAATTCACACGTTCAGCAATTATTAACATGTAATGTTCAATTTCATACATGCTCTTGTTTTAATATTTAAATTTTTATGCTTATATTTAATTATGCTCAGTTTTTAAAGTTGCTATTTTGATGTATTTCGACCCTCTGTAAAAGGTACAGTCACGCTTTTTTATTTCAATATCCTAAACAGAAGGATTTATTAAATGACTGTGATAAGCTTGTCCCACGAATAATTTGTTGTTAAAGTTATTAAAATAACCCGAAAGGGGTTTTTAATTTTATGCGTGTCGCAACCTTCAGTTAACGTACACAACTTTGTTATCACATTATTTTCATTTTAATTATTCTGATAATTTACTACTAACACTTCAAGACTTTTTATTACTTATTAATTAAACGCTAGTCACTTGCAGTTTATTTCCTCTTATTCTTTGAAATTTTTTGATTTCTGGCGCCCATTTCCTTTCCTTTTTTGAAGACATTCCAGGGTACACACCTGATAATTTGAACCTACGACCCAAAGCCGCCGAAATTTGAGTTAGTTAGGGCCATCGCGGTAAGTAAAGAGTTTTCAGAGCTGCCGTGGTGTATAAACTGTAGGGGGGTTGATCTGCGATTTTTTACTACCATCGATTATTTTAATTAGTCAATCGCATGTCGGCTTCTTTATTGTTTCATACTAACTATTTCTGCGCATAATTAAATATTCAAACTTGGGATCAAGTATTTGACAAAAATATCGACGCCAATATGAAATTTAATGTGTTTTTAGAAACATTCCTATGCTGCTTCGAAGTCGCATTTCCAATTAAAATCTGTAAAGTCAAAAATAAAAAAGTAGTATGCCATCAATGGATGACAGGGGGTTTAAAAATTTCATCGCAAAGATTAAAAGATTTATATTTATTAACATTATCTGGAAATCATCAAATTAAATTGTTTTACAAAAAATATAAATGCATTTACAAGCAATTATTAAGAAAAGCCAAAATAATGTATAATAATTCAATCATTGCAAATTCTCACGACAAATCAAAAGCAGCTTGGAGTATCATAAATTTAAATAAGAATAAATCAACAAAAAATGAAATTAATTTAAATAGAAGCGCTGAATTGACGACGAAACCTAATCTTATAGCTAATCATTTCAATAAATATTATAATACTATTCCCAATACTCCTGTGGACAGTCGAATAGCAAACAATACCACTGTTTTCACCCCACTGAATAAAATAAACATTTTCAATTCTATTTTGAACCAGTAACTGTACAAGAAATATTTGACATTGTCAGAAATTTGAAAAATTCAAATTCAGCAGGTGGGATAACATTAGCTCTAATTTATTAAAAAAATGTATACCACAAACAGCAATTCCTTTATCAGAAATATTAAATTCCTCACTAAGCAAAGGTTGTTTACTAGATAAACTCAAAATAGCAAAAATTAAACGATTACATAAAACTGGATGCACCACTGACGACGAGCGACGTAGGGAATTATAGACCCATAGCCATCCTAAGTCCTTTTTCAAAAATATTTGAGAAATATGCGGTCAACAAAGTTATAAGATTTATAGATAAATATCAACTGTTTAATAAAAACCAATTTGGATTTCGTAAGAAACTATCAACATAACAATAATTTGAATGAAAATTTAGATAAACGTAAAACGTCTTTGAGGATTTTTATTGACCTTAGTAAAGCGTTTGATCTGGTTTATCACCCTTTACTACTACTCAAACTACAATCATATGGAATTTGAGGCCTACCATTAAACTCGTTTCAAAGTTATCTGGAAAACATTATGTTGAAATTGGTAATACGGAATCCACTTTACTAGAAACCTCGATTGGCGTACCACAAGGATCGGTTTTAGGGCTGCTCCTTTACATTATTTATGTAAACAACTTTTCCTTTAATGACTATGTAATGTTTGCTGATGACACATCACTTCTTGTTAGTGGTTGCAATCTTAATGATGCGATTGTAAATGCAAATGTTCAAATGAAAGAAATTTATCGGTGGTTCTTACTTAATAAACTTTAAAAAAATTATGATAAATCCCTTGTTATAAGATAGCCCAGTCAAATGTTACATCGGAACTTACATTAAATGGGGTATTAATAATTCTTGGAGAGGTGTTTCGGACCATTAATGGGACTACAAATCCAGATTTGCAACCCTCAGAAACCTGTGCTCGCTGAATGGCGGTCGAAAAACAGCGACTTTTTCGGACTTTTTTCGGTTTTTTGACAAGATCTCCTAAACTATGCGTTTGTTGGAAAAATTATACCATAGCTTTTTTAAAGTAAATTAAATTTTATACAAAATAATATCAAAATCGTATTGGTAAGTTATATAGTTACCTAGAAACGGCTTTTCAAAGATTGACCTTTTCTTCCAAAAAGTGAAAATTTTAAGTTTTCTTCATGCTTCGAGTTGGGATACCGGCAAAATGACAAGTACTACAGACAAGTCAAGAGAATAAAAGTTGTAGGGAATTTAATAAGCTTTAATTTGAGCTTAAATGATAAAATTGTGGGACCAATTTTAATATATTTCTTATGCCCTCCATAATCATACCTTACCAGGTGCTTTTCTTGAATTTGTGGCGGACGACCTATATGACGTCATATATCCAAGATGGTAGTCACCCCAGACATCATCTGAAGTTCTCGATTATAACCCTTGATAGCATCATCGTATCAATATTGTGTACTGAACGCTTTTTATTTACAAGGAAATTCTCTATAAAGAAGGTGCTTAGCAATCTATCGATATCTTTTACCGTTTAGGTGTCTTGTTTCAGATAAAAACGGATTGATAATCGCAAGCCGGGCAGTTTAATACTTTCAATAGTTTAAAATTAACTTTGGACACAATGTCTACGCCACAAATTCATCTCCAAGTATTCCTGCCTCTATCTGCAAAAGAGGCAAGGCTGCAGATAAATTACGAGCTGTGTATTTATGCCAAAATAAGAAGAAGTCCCCATTGGTTAAACCTATTAACTATGATAAAGTGTGTAAGAAAGAGAGCAGTATGGAATGATAGTGAACACATGTTAATTGATAATCGATTAAGAAATGTGAAGGTTGAATAATTGGTAAGAGGAAAACTCATCATGGCATACAGATTGCCACAAGAAGTATACTCGTAAAATCCAAATGGACCGAACTGAGAGATTATTTGAACGGGAAACGAATAAGCCTTCTTGTTCTAGTTCCACTGATGAAGATAGTAATGTAGGTTGCACAAGATCAAAAACCCGTACGAGTGACAAAAATAAATGTTTTTTCTGTCGGGAAGAATGAAAGAGAAGAAATCTATTAATTGCTGTGAAAACAAACTCTGTCGGTCTGAAATTAAAAGAAGTAATTGAAATGTCACAAAATGGAGCCCTAAAAAATCGATTTTGTGATTGTACAGATTCAAGAGATCCTCATGCAAAAGACATTCTATATCACAAACCTTACTGGGTAAAACATATAGAATATATGCATATGGTTAACACTACGGTTATGTTCATACGATCTGTTCGGTCAGCTAACTGGGAATTGCACATTGCTTCACTACGAGTTTTTGTCCCCTACTTCTTTGCTCTGGATTTAACGAACTATGCAAGTATGATATCATAGTAGGTAACTAGCTGACATGAAATGTCTTAAAAACCAACGTCCAGATCTGTGGAGCGAATTCATGAAAGATAATTGGGGTGTTAATAAGCCCCTTATTATAAAATAAACTTCTACGTAGTTTCACGGCGGTTTCAACAACTAAACTATCGTACGACAAAGACTTCTCTCAGGTTCGGTTGGGCTGGAAGGGGAAACAAAATAAATATAAAACTCCGGCTGACCTTGGGGTCTTTCCCTCTTTACAAGTTCCTTTCGTCTGAGCTGGCCCTTTTCTAAAGTTCTTCAATAACAACCACTGTAAACTTTCTCAACTTAGTTATACGACATTTTCTGCCAACATGTTATGAAAAAAACATTAATTAAGGTGTTGGTGAAGGAAACAATGTGACTTAACTTTCAACCAAAAAAAGCATTTTTTCATCTTTCTTTACAACGACCAGCCTTAGCTCAAATTAAAGCTTATTAAATTTCCTAAAACTTTGATGCTCTTGACTTTTCTGTAGAACGTGTGATTTTGCCGGTATCCCAACTCGAAGCATGAAGAAAACTTAAAATTTTCACTTTTTGAAAAAAAAGGTGAATCTTTGAAAAGCTGTATCTCAGTAACTATATAACTTACAAAAACAATTTTGATCTTATTTTGTATAAAATTTTATTTGCTTTAAAAAAGCTATGGTATAATTTTTCCAACAAACGCATAGTTTAGGAGATCTTGTCAAAAAACCGAAACAAGTCCGAAAAAGTCGCTGTTTTTCGACCGCCATTCAGCGAGCACAGGTTTCTGAGGGTTGCAAATCTGGATTTGTAGTCTCAGTAATGGTCCGAAACACCTCTCCAAAAATTATTAATACCCCATTTAATGTAAGTTCACGCATTTTTTGTGTAACATTTGACTGGGCTAAGATTTAATTGCAATAATTTAAAATATGAAAATAGTGTATCAATCAAAAGCTTACATGGATCAATTAAACAAATGCATACGACAAAATTTTTTGGACTTCACATCCAATAAAATTGTTCGTGGGACAATCGCGTCGAATCAGTACGTGGAAGGGTATATGCTACTGTTTGTATCAATTACAAGACTTAGTAGACGGACTAGTATTACTTTCCTTCTACTACGCTTATTTCCATTCAGTAATGTCCTATGGACTCATTGCATGGGGTATCTCCTCCCAAAGTGTTCGTGTCTTTAAATTGCAGAAAAGGGCATTTAGAAACACAATAGTGTAACGGCCTGGCGATCAAGCAGCTGCAGACTTATGAGTCACCGCCGCCGAGACGGTCTTGGAGCCAGCTGCGGGCAGATGAGTCATGTTCCAGACGCCTCGAGAAGCGACCTTGCAGCCAGATGCAAGGGATGACTCACGCTTTCGGGAACGCACTCGGGGTCAACACACGCGAATGCCGAAACATACGAGCGAAGTCTGGATTGTTCTAGAAGAAAATTATTCGGCTATATAAATACCCGCCGCCGGATAGACAGTTGAGTTCTCCGGCAGTTCTCATCAGACTCGAAGACTCGAAGCGCGTGTGATATAAACGAACCGTGTGTATATAACCCTAGTGAAATAAATAACAAATAAATATAACCATATAAATCCTTAATGTTTAAGTCGTGAATAAATAGCCACATAAATTAGTTGATGTTTAATCCAACGCATATAAATAAATAGTGTATCGTTGTTAGAAATAGTTCGTAGTTTAAGTAATTTGTGTTCTGCCTTGATAATTCTTGTATTTGTAAATAGTCGTAATTAATCGTGTAAATAAATGTTTAATACAAGAAGCGTCGAATAATTTTTTAAATAGCCCGATCGGAAAAACGTAACAATAGTAAGTGTTAGCAAACGTACTAGTTGTAAAGCACTTTTTGTGCAACTGAAATTTTAACACTTTCATCTGTTTTAATCTATGAATTGCTGCAATATGCTAGATCAGAAGGAAAGAACTGGTCTTTATTAAATTCTAATCATTCATATAATACTCGAAATAATTTACTTGAAATCCCTGTTCACAATCGTGTAATTTATGAACATAGTCCAAAATGTCTAGCGATTAAAGCGTACAACAAGATTCCAAAGTCAGTTAGAGAAGATAACGATAAATTATTTTTATAAAAATGTTAAAACACTATTATTAAATAAATGTTACTATTCTTTAGCAGAGTCTCTCCAAGACAAGCTGTGATGCTTTTATTGATTGTGATATATATATTTTGTTGTATGTGATGTATGTTAATGTTTTATTTTTAATTGTACAATCTAGACATATCCTATGCTATGTAAATGGTCGATCGGATGAATAAAATTATTATTATTTATACTTAAATGTCAAACTTGACATTTGATTTGTAAGTAACTAGTGGAATTCATACATTAGGAACTATTCCATAGCCATAATAGAGGAAAATAATTTTTGATCATCCTATACAGGGTGTTTAAAAAATACGTTCGGATATGTTACCCACTTATAGATCTCATCAATATCAACAAAAATTTTCTAATAAACATAGGTCCAAAAACGTTTCGTTTCTGAGATACAGGGTGTTTTTTTTAAATCCTGTTTTTTATGTTATCTAAAAATGTTTTGAGCGATTTTAATGAAATGTTTACAGGGTGTTTATAACTTTATGAGATATCTTTCGGACCTATTACAGTTGATGTAGTTTTTCCAAGGGCGGGCCCACGGGGCAAAAAAATAACGCCTACGAGATCTTTTGCAATGTTTATATTTTTTTTTAATAAAGCAACTAAAAATGAGATTTTTTCGGATCTCGCTTCGTTTTCAAGGAAAAAATTAAAGCCCATATTTTTGCACGTCTTTGAACCTGTTAAGACAAAAACTAAAATGCTTCAATATCTCAAAACCTTGAAACTTTGAAGGTTTACTGGTGCTATTAATGATCATATTTTGGCATACTTAGATTTAAATTATGTATTCAAGGGGATTTTAAACTTTAACACTCTGTATCTCAGAAACAAAGCATTTCCGGACCCATGTTTATTACGACTTTTTTGTTTGTGTTTAGGATGGAGGTTATAGTGGACTGTATGATTTTAATTTGGACAATTTACAGAATACGTCTTAGGGGTGCAGGAATTAAAAAGAGTTGTGAACCAACGGTCTCGTGCACTCTCACACGAGATTAATTTAAAAGACTTAATTTCCGTTGGCCAGAGGTTGGGTGAATACAGAACAGATATTAAAACTGTATTGTTTATTTGACTAGAATATTTCCTATTTATATACATTAATTATGACGTAAATTACAAGGTTCATGTTATTTTGCCCTAGTTTCAGCTCGCATCTGCACTTGCTTATTCAATTTCATAACAAACAGATAGCAAGTTTGCAAAATTGCAGTTTGTCGACCGGTCATTCGACCAGTACTGATAATAAACGCTGACAGCTTTTGTTATAATTTCCGCAAGTAACAGTTCGCTTACGAAATGTATGCATATTTCATTTTAAAAGTTAAAATTATGTTTTGGTTCCTAAACAGTTTGTATTGGTGAGATCTATAAGTGGGTAAAATATCCGAACGTATTTTTTAAACACCCTGTATATAGAAGTGAAATTAGAAGAGTATCAACAAGGATACAGGAAATGAACTATAAATGCTATACATTTCTGACGCAAACAGTTGAAAAATGATAGGAATACGATATCGAAATCCATAAACTTTTCATCGACTTTCCATTGGCCGCAGGTAGTATGACCAGACAGAGGTTAATAGAAGAAATGGAAAACATGAAAATACCTACCAAACTAACTAGACTGACAAAAATTACTATGGAAAACTCAAGAAGACTACTATTGGCAAGATCATTATAGCGACAGAATGCGGCAAATTGACTGGCGAGAAAAGCATTAGCACATACCTCAATCTAGTAAAATTTGCGGATTGGAGGTAGATAACTACAAACACGAATATTTCAAAAAGCAAGAAAACTTATACATAATATAGAAGACAAGCCGAGCTAACGGCTACCACCTCACTAATAATAATAATAAAGCTGTAATTTCTCAAAACTGTAATTTCAAAAGGTTTATTGGCAGTTAACAAGGGCTCAAGTGGTAATTCGTTCTTTATACCGGGTGATCATGTTTTACAACAAGATTTTTTACTGGATTGTCAAAACCTATAGTAAATTACTTATATGGCAACATTATTAGTAGCAATCCAGTTTGTGTGTTTTAAGAGAACAATAAAGTAGACATTGAAATATTCAATCGTCGATTGTAAAAAAGAAATTATCAGTAAACCTTAGGTGGCTACCAGAAGCACATAGGCCTAACAGCGAGCAGTGAACAGAATTTGAAAAAGTATATATCCGAAATCGCTGGAAATTAGGCAAAACAAAAATTATACATTCAAGTTAACTATTTGAGAATCGTGACATATGCCTCAAAGCCGTGAACAATAAAAGACTACGACGCTTTCGAAATGTGGGTGCACAGAAGATTACTTCAAACACCCCGTACTCAACACCTTACCAATTTTTCCATATTTGGGGAACTTAATGTTCAGAAACGCCTACTAACTAAAGTGAAAGAAAGTTATCTTAGGTACTACATGTAAATAGCCAAACATGAATATATAATGGAAACTCTTGTCATCCAAGGTAAACTAAATGGAAAAAGGTAAAAAAAAAGATCACATACAATGGATAAGACGAAATGAAACTTGCCCAATACAAAGCGTTGTGAAAGACGATGATCTCCCATACCACATCCTACTGTTAATATACCTTACATTATAAAAAGAACTGATTTTTAAACGCTTTGAAAGACAAAATGACCAAGATGGATCTTATGATAGCAGCTAACGTAATACCTAGTAATCTTTCATTAACTCCTTATCAACAGTACTGTATTAAGTGCATAGTGATTTGCCGATAATGCTGGTCAGATTGCACGCCCAGCTGGATTGCGGTGAAAATATGTTCCGACAGCGAAGCTGGAGGGCATATTTTCCAAGGAATCCAACGGGAGTGCAATCTGGTTAGCATTATCGAAGCAAGGAACTATGCACGCAATATATTTTGCGTGACTATTGCTTGAATCGATTAAAAAAACTAACGAATCATTTTAATGAGGTAGGTGGAGTATTGCCGATAAGTTGTTATATAACAATAATTATCGACGCAAGTAGTTTTGGATTGGTTGAAAGTTAAAAAAGCGAGTTAGATCATTGGTCAAATGATATCGTTTGACAGATGTCTGCAATAGTCTCTATAATACTCCGCAATGAAATATTTCTCTTGTTGGAAATGCATGACAATGATAATATTGAAAAACAAATTATGCAATAACTACACTTAATTCAGTAGCACTTACACTTTTTCAGATGAAAGACAGTAGAGTTAGTAATTCATGTCAATGAACTTGCAAAACTAACAAAAACACTAAAATAACTTTTCCGATTTCTTTAAGCTGATAGTTCGTTAACGACATAATTTCCTCGCAAAATAATTTCCAGCGACCTTTGACTCCACTACTGTTCGCTGAGCCATTTCAAGTTTTTCGACGAACCCTTGCTGAATATTTCAAATGAGCGACATTTGCCTGATGGGAGCAACAGTTGTCTAGCCTCAACTGCAAAAACAGCTTTCTCCACGCAGCTTTGTAGGAATCCCAAATAATATAAATATTTAGCTGCGAAATTACCTTGCTGTAAATTTTAGTTACGATGATGATAATTTCAGCCTGCCACAAAACGCACTGCATTTAAAAAAAGTGACGCAATGAATTGTTAATTGTCTGGCTCGACACCGACCTGTAATTAAAGCAATTATTTGGGGACCATTTGCACCCTTGTTGTTTCTGTTTATAATTCATTTCCATATAAACGTATAATTGTTTGAAAGCCTCATAGTAAAAGCGACGTTTAGTTCGATCCCCATAATTCAGTCCAGCCAACTTTCATTTGCAATAAATATGGAGCAAGGCTTTGCATTCTTAATCTTGGGCATGCTCCACCAAAGCCACAATCTCGCGAACTATTGATTTATCATAGAAACTTGCCAGTGTCTGGGAGCTATATTTATTATTCGATGCTTCATTTTTCTGTGTAAATAATTTCTAACGGCCTCCATTATTTTCTAAATGAATTGTTTCATATTTTAGAAACATTATGTTTATTTTATTTTTTATTCTCCTCTTATAAAGAATATTTCTGCTGGCAATGTCACTTTTAATTTGAATTTTTTCAGCTGTGTATACAAAATGTATGCTATTTTGGTAGTTATCGAGTTGTTGGATAAAATTGTTAATGGAACACGTGTATTATTACAAAAAATGCATTCGAGAAAAGATCCCACCGGTTAAACCCATGCAAACGGCATCGAGGTATCAAATTTTATAACGTGACTTACTTGTAATATAACACACTTGTTCCATAAATAACTATTATTTACAAATTTGTTTCCACTGATTCTGTAGCTTCTAAGCTGCTGTAATTAAGCAACAAACAAGAGTGGCTCTACCACCGTTCCTTGAGGAGCATCATACGACGACGACCTCGAGTGCTCATGTTTCTCCCGTGACTTTGTAATATAACACACTTATAACAAAAATAACTATTATTTAGAAATCTGTTTCCACTCATTCTGCGCCTCTAAGCTCGTTTAAAAACCAAGAGTGGCTCTACCAACGTTCCTTGGAAAGTATCATAGGATGACGAACTCGCGTGACTCATTTGTAATATAACACACTTCTATCATAAATAACTATTATTTACAAATTTGATTCTCCTAATTCTGCGGTTTCTAAGCTGGTTTAATTACTGAGCAAAAAAGAGTTGCTCTACCACCCTTCCTTGTAAAGTATCATATGATGACGGACTGGAGGGCTCACCTTTCCTCACGTGATTTATTTGTAATATAACACACTTGTACCAAACATAACTATTATTTACAATTTTTTATAGGACGACGGCCTCGACGGGTCACCTTTTCACCCGTGACTTCTTTGTAATATATCACAGTTGTGCCAAAAATAACTATTAGTTAGAAATTTGTTTCCACTAATTGTGAGCCTTTTAAGCTAGTTTAATTAGGAAGAAAAGAAGAGTGTTGTTCTACCACCGTTCCTTGTGGATCATTATACGATGACGAACTCGAGGGCTCACCTTTCCTGGCGTTTATTTCTAATATAACACTCTTTTATCATAAATAACTATTATTCACAAATTTGCTTCACCTACTTCTGCGGCTTTTAACCTGGTTTCATTACGCAGCAAGCAAGACTGGCTCTACCACCATTTAGTGGGAGTCACTATAGGATGACGGACCATAAATAACTATTATTTACAAATTTGTTTCACATAATTCTGCCGTTTTTAAGCTGGTTTAATTATGCAGCAAACAAAAGTTGTTCTACCACCGTTCCTTGTGGAGCATCATACGGACTGGGGGCCTCACCTTTTCTCCCGTGACTTATTTCTAATATAACACACTTGTGTCATAAATAAATGTTGTTTACAAATTTGTTTCACCTACTTCTGAGGCTTTTTTAAGCTGGTTTAATTACGCAACAAAATACACTGGCTCCACCATCATTTAGTGAGAAGCACCATATGATGTCGGACTCGAGAGCTCACCTTTCCAGGCGTGACTTATTTGTATCATAAGTAACTATTATTTACAAATTTGTTTCCACTAATTTTGCGTCTTTTTAGCAACAACTATGCGTTGTTCTACTACCGTTCCTTGAGGAGCATCATACTTTGACAGCCTCGAGGGCTCACCTTTTCTCGAGGGATTTATTTATAATATAACTCACTTCTACCATAACTCAGTAATTTACAAAAATTTGTTTCCACTAATTCTGTGGCTTTTAAGCTGATTTAATTACGCACCAAATAAGACTGGCTCGACCCCCATTTAGTGGAAAGCATCATAAGATAACGGACTCGACGGCTCACCTTCTCTCACGTGACTTATTTGTAATATAACACGCTTTTATCATAAGTAACTATTATTTACAAATTTTATTCCGCTAATTCTGCGGCTTTTAAGCTGCTTTAATTACGCAATAAGAAGAGTAGCTCCACCACCATTTAGTGGGAAAAAATCATAAGATGACGGACTCGAGGGCTCACCTTTCCCCGCGTGACTTATTTGTAATATAGCACACTTGTACCATAAATAACTATTAGTTCGAAATTTGTTTCACCTGATTGTGCGGGTTTTAAGCTGGTCTAATTACTCAGAAAACCAGACTGGCTCAACAACCATTTAGTGAGAAGCATCATATGATGACGGACTCGAGGGCCCACCTTTCCGCGCGTGACTTATTTGTAATATAACGTACTTGTACCATAAGTAACTATTATTTACAAATTTCTTTTCACTAATTCTATGACTTTCATTCTTAGTGCTAACATCTTCAATGTTAGCCACTATTTAACTTGCTCTAATTTTAATTTTTATATTGTGATGTATTAACCAGTATAACGATCTTTATAACGTAGTTTGGTGGTTAATTAATTTTCCTTCTCCAATGTGGTGTGTTTTTGAAATTTTATTCCTGCATCGTCTCCAACGTTTAAACTGAACCTTATTTTAACCTACAAATTTAACACGTGCTTCTACTACCAATGATCATTATGGCCCGAGGATGAAACCAGTTTGGTTTCGAATCATGTCACCACTGTAAATAGATGTGCGTGGAGAAGACTATTGAGTTTTATTGCTTCTTACAAAGACACCTCCACTATTAGCATGATTGATCACCTTCCTACTTTTAAGCTGGTTTAATTACGCAGAAAACAAGATTGGCTCTACCACCATTTAGTGGGAAGCATCATAGGATGTCCGAGTAGAGGGTTCACCTTTCCTCACGTGACTAATTTGTAATATAACACACTTGTACCATAAGTAACTATTATTTACAAATTTGTTTCCACTAATTCTGCGGCTTTTAAGCTGGTTTAATTACGCAACAAACCAGACTGGCTCTATCACCATATAGTGAGAAGCATCCTAGAACGACGAACGCGAGGGCTCACCTTTCCTTACGTGACTTATTTGTAATGTAACATACTTGTACCATAAGTCACTATTACTTACAAATTTGTTTCCACTAATTCTGCGGATTTTAAGCTGGTTTAATTACCCAACAAATAAGATTGGCTCTACCCCCATTTAGTGGAAAGCATCATAAGATAACGGACTCGAGGGCTCACCTTTCCGCGCGTGACTTATTTGTAATATAACATACTTGTACTATAAGCAACTATAATGTACAAATTTGTTTGCACTAATTGTATGGCTTTTAAGCTGGTTTAATTACACAGCAAACAAGACTGGCTCTACCATCATTTAGTGGAAAACATCATAATATGACCGAGTCGGGGGTCACTTTTCCTCGCGTGACTAATTTGTCATATAACACACTTGTACCATAAGTAACTATTATCTACAAATTTGTTTCCACTAATTCTGCGTCTTTTAAGCTGGTTTAATTACGCAACAAACAATAGTTGTTGTGCCACCGTTCCTTGAGGAGCATCATACAATGACAGCTTCCAGGGATCAGCTTTTTTCGCGTGATTTATTTCTGACATAACACACTTCTATCAGAGATAACTATTATTTACAAATTTGTGTCCACTAATTCTGTGGTTTTTAAGCTGGTTTAATTACGCAGCAAACTAGATTGGCTCTACCACCATTTAATGGGAAGCGTTGTATGATGACGGCCTCGAAGGCTCACCTATTCTCGCGGGACTTATTTGTAATATAACATACTTGTATCACAAATAAATAATATTTACAATTGTTTTTCAATAATTCTGCTGCTTTTAAGGTGGTTTAGTTACGCAGGAAACAATAGTAGCTCTACCACCCTTTAGCGAGAAGCATCATATTAGGATGACGGATTCGAGGGCTCACCTTTCCTCGCGTGACTTACCTGTAATATAACACACTTGTACCATAAATATTGTTTTCAAATTTGTGTTCACTAATTCTGCGGCTTTTACGCTGGTTTGATTACGCAGGAAACAAGACTGGCTCTACCACAATTCAATGGGAAGCATCACATGGTGCCGGCCTCGAAGGCTTACCTTATCTCGCGTGATTTATTTGTAATATAACACACTTCTACCATAACTCAGTAATTTACAAATTTGTTTCCACTAATTCTGTTACTTTTAAGCTGATTTAATTTCGCACCAAATAAGACTAGCTCTACCCCCATTTAGTGAGAAGCATCGTAAGATAACGGACTCGATGGCCGGGGATACTCGATGTTAAGTTACATGTAGCTATTTCTCTCTAATGAATATAAAGCGCATAAACTGCATTCTAGCTCATTTGAATGCCTATGTTCACATTATCTCCCACCAATCAGTACTACAGGGCTTGGAGACCCATGACTTGATTGACTTGAGAAGCATCATACATCATACAATATATTTTGTTTCATCTTTTTCAAATTATTTTATTTAACAAAGTTTCTTGCAATTTACAATTACTAAAATTTACAATTCACTTGAGTAGTAGTCACTTTGATCCGATTAAAAAAATAATAAAAATTATTAAACATAACATGAATTCGAAACTTTTCCCCAAACCGAGCGCAAAGTTATTTTCAGGTTGCCTAAAAAGTTCCGCAATTTAATAACCAATATCGCTCCAATGAATAGCTTGAGGCCATATTACTGGGAAAACTGCCGAGCACTTCCATCAATCAAACGTGCCAAAATACAAATCATTAATTCTGTAATTAATTTCCACCCAGCCGATCGCTTCGTGAGCATCGCGGTTGCCAGAAATATTTGTTTATACTGTTCGCTGATTTACAATCGATTAGTCCAATTTACAAAATGAGAATTTCTAAGAAATGTGTTGTATTTAAGGAAATACATTTTTCCAGATGATAACTAAAAAGGTGAATAAAGTGGTAATAGAGACGGGTCCGTTGATTTCAGGCCCTGCTTTTTTACGTCTCTATCGTTAACTCTGCTAATTAGATCCGAATTTCCAGCAAAAAGGTTTTAAAAGTGGCATTTCAGCAGAATTCCTGTGTTTACGCGGAGAAATATAAAAATTGAACTGGATGCGTTTGTGCGAACCCTGCAATTTACTTAACGCAAAACGCCCCAATTATCCAAAGTGCTGCCTGTCAAGCCGATTGCAATAGCCAGAGGTTTCGCGATTTTAATTGAGAAGAACTGCAGTCTTCGACGGACTAAATTAGCTAACAAAATGACTAACAGTTTTACTTATTAAAATTAGACGCTAATTGCGCTGTTCTGGCACACTTCCAAGGCAGTACTTGTTTCCCCAATCTTGATCCTCCCACGCGCGTTAAAGCCTTTTGTTCAAAGTCTGCCGGGGATTCAACAATAATTATTAAGTCCTGGCGTCGTGAGCGCCAGAGCCGACGCGTGTATGCACATTAAAGTATTCGAGGTATTCGACCCAGTTCGTGTCAAGACGTTCCTGCTTAACGACCGCAAATGTGAAAGTTTTCAGCTTGGAAACATCTGAGAAGGTCCAGAAGCAACTTTTCTCCAGAAATATCGCCATTCGTAACCCGAAGCCTCAGGCAAAATCAAAAATGGGACGAACAAAGCGCCCTTAACGATGGAGAGGCACAAAAGCGGATGGCTTTCTTTGGAACAGTTTTCTTATCAAGCCTACCATTTAGAGTGTTTACAAAAACTGTACAATACAAAGCAAGAACTTGCTACTACACAACGTTAATACCGACGCTGTCGACGCTTGAGTAAAAATATCACCACAAAGCAACTACTTGGCAGTCGGAGGATTGATTATAATTTTATGCTGTACTTTTTTTATTTATCTACCGTTAAAACTTATTAAAGAATCTTCAAATTACATTTGCATGTGCCAATCATAATTCATACAAAAACTATATATAAGAACTTAAGGTCACTAGCAATCGTGCTGAAAAATCCTTCGTGCAGATCAAAGCTAACCAGAACTCGTCCATTGTCGCCTATTAATATATTTGATGGTTACATAAATTGGGACAGCAAACATGCTACTGCAGTGCCGTAAGCCCAAAAATAATCTTAAGATTTTTATGTAAGCCTGCAATGGTAGGACACGGTAACGCAACTTGGAGTCGCCGATTTGGGCCATTTGGCGTTCATCCAGCTCCTAATCGGCAGGATGCGCAGATATCACATCGGAAAAATAGACAAATGGAGAAACTGCATCCTGCCCAAGAGGGCCGTTTTGAATGGTAGACAATTTCCTTATTGCGTATCAAAAGCAAAAAAGGAGATTCATAGCTTCCGTACTGAAGCAAATAGTTTGGCCTTACATATTTCCACCATTAGAATCCGATTCTATAGCTGGCGGTCCATTAATTTTCGATTTGAACAACGCTTATTGACAATAAGGCCGTTTTTTAACTCCTACTGAGCTAATGATGTTGCTGCAATGCATTTAATAGGAATATTCACATTAATTCAGGAAGAAAGAGAAATATTTAAACAGGTCATGAATCATTTCAAAAATGTGTTCCTATGAACATGTGGTTTATTATTAATAGTTATGGAGATACAGCTGTTTGATGGTACTAACTTTACATAATTATGACAGAAAATTCATTACATTCACAATAAATATCCAAAAATATCATCACCAAATTCAATGCATTTTACGAATCGCGTTCCAAAAATTGTGTAAAAATTGTCATCCATTAACTACAGGTTTTTCATCTATCTATCTACGACTATCTGTGAGCCTTTATGTCCCTAGTTGTGTCTAGGTCTGCGTTATTTTCCTGCAATTCGTTCTTCCTCCATTCAATTTTTCCATCTTGTCCTATGTTTCGCTCTTACTTTTGTTCCTGTCTTATAATATCCCTCGCTTATTATTATTTTTACATTTTCAATTTCTTGATTATCATTTGTTTCTTTGCAATACTCTTGCTTTTGATTCTTCCTCTATATCACTATCGATATTTGTTATGAAGCCGAAGTATTTAAACGACTGGAGTGTCTCTAAGTTATATTCTTTTATAGTTAGATTTATCAAATTTTTAATCTTTATTGTTTTCCTATAGTTAAAAATTTTGTTTTCTCTTCGTTTACTATAAGATCTATTCGTTACATCTCCTTTTCCATTTCTACAAAATTTATTTTATTTCCACCATTTGTTAGATTATTGTCGACCTCGTTCAGCTATTTTTGCTATTAGTCCAACTATAGGTTGTCATTAACAAAATTAGTTAAAAATATTCTGCCCGAATTTTTCCTGGATTCGGCCCTGTACTAGTTTATATTCAAATTCATTTTAGCTAGCGTTCAGATGCTCGTGACCGTGAATTCCTTTTCTGATTTCTTATTGTCGATAATGCGTGCTAACACTTTAAAGTTCTACGTATTGCTTTTTGTCGTTCTTGTAATTTGATATTTAAGCCCTTGAATTTTAATCCGATACGCAGTAGCTTTCGTTCATTGTGTGAAACTTTCCTTTGAGCCTTATCATTCCAAGCGGGACTTCTAGGAAATTTTGTAGCTAAATTTCGCTAAGTCGGCAATTGCATCACGCGTTGAAGGCTTTCGTTGTATGCATTTTCTCGCCTACGCTTTTATGTCCAGGTTTGGGACTATTGAAATAAAGTTTTATAAGCCCTTAGTTAACCGCACATATAGAAATTATGGTTTTGGAGTTCGAAGTTTTCTTCCATTGTGCTTCTTCGCGCGGAATTCGATTTGAAATGGGGATCTGTACCCAGCATTTGAGTGAGCAAGACGTATGTGAAATTTCGCGCCCCCGACTGTGGCGTTGTCGCTGCAGTTGGGGGAGCTTTTGTTAACGCATTAATGAACTTTTGGGCTGCGTTGTTTTTGTGAGCTTTTGGCTAACTTGTGGTGATTAAGTTGTGAATCCTTGTTGGCTTTTGTGCGAACTTTTCGAGTGCCCTGGGGCACGTTAATGGCGAGTGCAGTTAAACCCGAATCTTCGAAGTGAACATTAATCCTTGGGTGTCTTTGAAAATGCGCGGTGGGCAGAGGAAGTGTATTTAACTCGGACGTTGTTAAATTGGCCGATTTTAGTTTCATACAGTTTGGTCTCCTGGGAGACTTTTGGCACTTTTTGCCGATTCGATTAGAGAAACGATATCTGCTGAGCCTCAACTAACTTTTTTCCCTGTTAAGTCGGGAAAAAACCATTGCGTAATGCATATCTGTGTCAACGTCGGGTTTAAATTGAAGAAAGGGCCACCGCGCGTTATAGTGTTGTTTGCTGTTACTTCGTTGATTGATGTTTGCTGCAGACTATCTTCAATTCCCTTGAGTTTCTGCTCCACCTGTTGCCTCTTCTGGAGAATTCGCTACACCTCTGGCACGTTTTACCAGGCCTCCACGAGGACAACTACATCTGCATCTAACACGGCATGCTGCAACTCAGGTAGGCGCCTTATATTGTATCAACTAAATAATTCTGGTGCCTAACTTAATGTGCGATTTTATATTTTATTGTGCGTCAGTGCTTATAAACGTTGCGTACGTCCGGTAGGACTTATGATCTGTCTCAGTTAATGTTTACCGGGGGCTTTACTCCTGGCGTCCATTTTATGTCATTTGTTTTGGATCATACTGTGTTTTTTGTGTGTCTTTGTAACTAGCCCTTAAGATATATTTTGGTTTTTGTGGGGCCCCCTTTTATATTCACGTAGGATATCGTATTATTAAATTTAAACTCACCTCCGGGTGTTTGTTTTAATGTACCGATTTGTGTAAACTGTCATTTGTTTCTTTAAATAATAAACTTGTTAAAGTCAGTTCATTCTTTTTATGAATCTTGAAACCCCTTCTGGGTCATTCACTAATCCAGTGTGGTAAAGGCCAAGTGTAACTAATTTTGTGAAGTTGAAGCATGCTCTTTTGATTAAGCGAGCCCCGAGATTTGGGCCATTCAGTGTTCTTTTGTTATTCTTTAGTGACGGTGGCCTTGAAGGTAAGTGATTTAACGACAAGGTCACCCGGCTACTCGGAGGAGGCTTGGTAAACAACAGGCTGAGGCGTTCAGCAACGTACTTGGAGGACTTCTACATAGGCTACGTGTGTGTTCTTGTTTCTAACACGTTTGCCATTCCCTATCTAGAAACAAGTGGCGCTCTAGGCATCTATCTTAAGCAATCCATCAGGGTAAGTGCCGCCGGTTTTTCTTTGAGCTTTCGAACCACGCCTTCCCGACTGAGTTAAGTGCGAGTAACCGGAGCAACAAAATCTGCTCCAGCACATTAAGATCTGTGTTCTTTTTAGTAAAGCCGGCGAACCCTGTAGTTTGTACCCAATTTTTGACAGTGCTCTTGATCAATGTCGATCTGAGCATTTAATACCGTAACACATTCCTCTTCCTAGACGAGCCGCATAATACACAAAGGCTAATAGTTCTTTACACATGTTGAGTATATCTCCTCTCGTATTTGTGGATAATGCTTCAGCGCAAAGTTAAAATGTGTTGTTGAGAGGCACTTTATCTTAGCCATGTTCTCATTTCAAGTTCTTCTGATGTAGTATTTTACTATCTTGCTTTTGCAATCTTTCATTGTTAGTTATACCATCTTTATTGCTTTTTTCAAAATATTTATCAATGCTTTTCTATTTACGGAATCATAAGCTCCTTTGAGGTCAACAACTACTATACTATGTCCGCTTAGTTCCATATTTGCGGTTTATTCAGTAAGTCTTGGAAATATTATTTCAAAATTGTATGGGTTTCTAGCGACGCCCTTTCCTTTTCAAGTGTTATCTATAAATCTCAGTTCTACATCTTTATTTAAACATCTCTTTCATTTCTGCTTAAAAGTTTGTGTTTTGTATGAGTGTCTCAATAATATTACTCCAACGGCTTCTATTCCGAACTGCTGTTATGGCTTGCTCAATTCTATATCTGCATTATCTAGTATGACGATTGTTTTGGTGATCTTCTTCATAGTCTCAACCCTTGGACTCTACCTTGTACAATAAATACTTCTAGATTGTCTAACTTTCCTCATTGAACATTGAAACGGGATTTGGCCCAGCTACACCTAAGCTTAGTAACAGTAATTAATAATCTCACAATATACCTACAGCCAATTTGTGCGTTTCTGTATCCTTTGTTATATAGTATAAATCTTTTTTAGTTTATTTGAATTCGAATAAGTTTTATTTTAGCACTACGTCGTGCGCATCCGGCGGAATAAGCTTGATTACTGACAATAACATAGAACTGATGTTTCTTTACTGCAAAAAACGGGCCCTGCTGTCCGCACAAAGCCATACTTGAACTGGCTCCTAAAGGGTGCATTTCAGTTCGAAGCATTAAAATTACGTCTCTGTTCGAAGAGGTTGATTCGAATCAGATCCCTGAGTAATTTTGGGGGCTCTGGTATAACCAGCAGTTGTGAATATAGCCGACATCATCTACAACCAGGAGTTGCAAGAACAGAATGGAGTTCACGCCGTCAAATAACTTGAGGTTACAGCTAGCAAACAGTTTTGTACCTGCACGCAATTAGTAAAGGTTGGAAGTTTTCTCATTTGAAATTTCTGCAATTAGCAAATTAAACCATATTGCATCGCCTCGCGTCCAATACCAGAAGACCTTTTTGGCGTCGGCCATAAACTATCGTGGCACCTTGTGACGCCGAACAGCAGCTTGTAACTGACGTATTGAAATACATCGCGAGACTCGGTGAATACCGCGTAAAGGTCTTCAGACAACTTTAAAATGCACGTACAAGATAGTTATTTCTGTTTCTTTTTATATTAATTCAATATAAATGTACGTCGGCCATAATTATTCCAATTTGTGTAACTGGTAAGTGAACGTAGAACTTGACGTATGCTCGTAGTAGTTTTGATATTATTAATTAGCAGCATTTTGTTTAGCCATAGCTTTTGTATTTTAGCTGAAATACTATTTACTCTCGTGTTTTATTTGTGTGTATTTAAAGCTAATATATCTTCGTGTTACACTGATTATGAGCAGATTAACTTTTATTTAAGTAGAAGCTTGAAATATATATTTTCAGTGTTTTAAGCTACATTGGGTCAACTTCCGACTCTTTCTTGCATGGAACATCCGTAACCCCGACCGGGAAAAAGGTACTAGTCCTCTTGTTGGGAACTGAACTAGCTAGCAACAAAAGGGCAAATAAGTATAGCTATTATCGTTATTAGGCCGCTATATAACAAATAACTAACGCGGTTGAATTTTGTAGTCCGATGTGACAGCCGAGGTTTATAAAATTCGCTTATCGGCCGTGTATCCTTGTTTCGTAATACAAATTTATACAATTTAAGAATAACTGATTGAACATATTCACGTATTTCTTAACGGCCACCGGCAGTTATAATCCTTAACTTTGTTTTTAAGGATTACGTGGGCCTAACGTCTGGCTGCTATTATGATCCTTAACGGCTGGCGGCTGTTATGAATGACTTTTCATGTGTTTGTTTAGTTCAGTTAAAATACAATAAGTTTATAGTACTACGAAAAAAATAATCACAACTAAGAGGCTGGAACTGCAGCTTAGCGGAAAGTACCATTAAAAACATGGTGCAAAAGTAGGGCTCAAAGCACGGCATGATTAGAAGCATCATCACAACATCTTTAAAGTGTCTCGCGATGATTCTCTTTATGATGTAACACGTTCTTATCGGTCTTCATTTTCTCTGTTAATAGATAGGTTAGTTCTTATTACTGTCATAATACTCAACACTTTGGCGTCAAAACATTTGCTTCCCGCATAATTCATATTTCTGGACCATATAGCTATGAGAAATACCAACGTTTTCACTTCAAATGTGTGTTATAATACTTCGATCTGCCTTAATTTTCTGCAGTTCTCTAAAGGTATTCGTTAGCTATATATTCCTTGTGAAAAAACAGCAGAATCGATATTACCCAAAAATCTGGGCATAGTCCGTTGTAAAACATTTTTTTAATTGTCGTTAACTTTCCTTATAGCAGCTTCTAATCGTCGATTTAAACTTGACGTTTCGCTGCTAATGCTGTCAGTTTCTAAGTTTTCTCATGGTGTCTCATGCTCTTGGTTACATACGGAGGAGTCATTACGGTTAGCTGCTCATGTAAATCTTGTATGCTATTGGGACTTGTCGTTATTCTGCTTGGTTGCTCACGTGAAACTTGTGTATCGTTCAATTTGTTTTACAAAGCTACCTTCCATATGTTACTAAGGCGGTAACCGTCTTCTCGATTGAAGTTGTTCAGATTTTTAATGATCTTTATGGATTTGCGTAGTATGTTCACGAAGTCGTAATTTATTCTGTGGTCTCCTGGTCCTAATAAGTGTTCTGTGATAGCTGATTTTTGTATGTTTCCAAGTCGTATGTAGCTGTGGTGTTCTTTTATTCTACATTGGATGCTTCTTCCCATTTGTCGGATGTAAGATTCGCCACAAGTACATTGGAACTGGTAAACGCCTTTTGTCTGTAGTCCTGGTAAAGACTCTTTGTTGGAAGGATCAAATGTTCGACCTTTCTCATTGTACTATAGCGGACCGTGATGTTTTTCTTATCCAAGACCTTTCTTATTCTATGGGTTACTCCGGGCGGAAGTAATTCATAGGTTTAGGTTTAGGTTCCTTTAGTTGTATGGTGTTTTGGTATGCTTACTTGATATCTCGTCGACTGTAGCCATTTCTCCATAAAGATCCTTCCACATGTCTTAGTTTTTGTAATTTATATTAAATAGCGTTGCCCCGATGAATAAGAGTCTGGCTCATTGATGTCTTTTGTTGGGGATGATGATGAGACGAGGCATGTAGATAGCGGTCGGTGAATCTTTTTACGTTGTACCATATACTCTGGTTGTGGTATTTTGTTATTGTTAATTACTTCTTGATCATTATTTGTTTCTTCTTCACAGAGTAGTTCCTTGAATTGCTCCTTTCCGCAACTTTTCGTTGAGTACTTACTAGTTTCCCTTCCTTTTCACGTACCATGATAGGGTTGCACTTTGTACCATCCTTTATGTTTTCGAGTTCCTCGATTTTTTGCAAATGTTTTTACATTCCTTCTTGTTCCTTATTTCTCATTAACCTATACGCGTTTTCTATTCTTTTTATATATTCTTCTTTGTTGACTTTTGTATTGCATTGTAACAGTTTCTTCATTCGCCAGTTTTGCTCTGTGTTGATATATTCCATTCATTGTCGTATAATGTTTTGTTTTCACATTTATTTGCGTTCCGATTCTCTATTATGCCATCTCTTGTGGAATTTATTAAACAGCTTTTTAAGTTTCCCTATTTTATATCATTATTTTCGATAGTGCCTTTTCTATACTGGTTTTAATATCAGTTATTGTGTATATTCGTCCCTTAGTGTGTTTATGTCTAGTTATTTGCTGTAGTATTGCACCTTTACCATTTGTTTGTTAATAATCCGTTGCCTAATTGTTGCTGTGTTGTACGAAGCTAAGTTGCCACCCCACATTCATTGCACACGTTGCATGTCTTGTTTGTACTTAACCATGGTCTATTTCTTCATTTCGAAATCTCCATGTTATCCTATGCACATCATTGTGTGAAAAATATGTGCCACTTATTGTCATATTCATGTTTGCTGTTAGTTGGATTAAGCATTTTCCATTATTATTAATGGTATCGCACTTACTATGTTTTCCCAAAGTTGGATTGTAAATTTCTTTTCTGTCTAACTTGGCATTAAAATAGTCTACCATAATTAGAATGTCATATTTTAGGGGGTTGTTCGTGATATTCTCTAGTGTTTCATAGAAGTTGTTTTCCTCTTTATCATCTTTATCCTAGATTGGGGCGTGAAAGTTTGCTATAGTTGCGCACGTTCCCGAATTTTTCTTTATATTTTATAGTACATATTCCCTCGTCTACAGCTTTAAAGGCTGTACATTTTTCATTTATCCTTCAGTTTTCTAGAAATGCTATAACAAATAACACATTGTTTGCCCTACTGTGGTACCTAGACTAAAATTCCGGTCGTAGGCCATCCGATTTCCTGAATTGCCAGTATATCTAGTTCATATTCATCTCCTCTTCCAGTTCTTATATAGGTTCCTATATTTATATCTCGTACCCTGTTTCATAGCCATTGTCGACGTCGTTGAATCAGACCATTTCGAGGATCGGTTGAAGGTTCCACAATCTCTTTAATTTTACGAGCACGATATGATTAGTCCTCCAACCCTCTTCTCGAAGAACCATTTCTTCATTTTTTCGTACACACATTAATCTATAAAACGATTCTATAATGTGCTGATTTGTAATTTCATCTTTGTACAATATTGCTATGGATGGGATAATAATTTTGTTAAAAATTGTTTTAAAATCATATTAGCTTTGCAGTGAACAAATGTAATCAGAGCAGGCTTTGAATTGTCATGAGGCCATGACAACAATAAAATCTGTAATCAAAACATTTGCGGAGAGCAAGCCAAGCTTGGTGGCTGTGTTCTGTTTGGCTTTCCCAATTATAACTAAAATCAATAAATAACCCCAGTTTCCATTAAAAGTTGTGTAATTTCTTGGGAATGTCTTGTGGAACCTGTGGTGCTTGGTAGTGCTTCCTCCTAGGTTAAACAGTACGTCGAAAATGGTCAATCAGTAGTTGGTGGTTACCGAAAGAGTTCTGGACGAGCAGGCGGTGTAATTGAAGTCTGAGGCGAGAGTGAACGAGGCAGCAGGTTGTCCTAGAGCAGTTTGGAGCCCTAGGACGAGGCAAAAGACTGAGTGGTGCAGTATGGCAGCCAAGAAATCCACCGGGGACTACAGCGACGGGGGACTTTGCGGTCATATTATTTATGGCAGGAGCACCAAACCAGGTCAGGAAAGTGATTCTGGAAAGAATTATTCTTAAAATTGTGAGGTGAAGTCTATTTTATATTAACTCCCGACAAAAGTGTCCCTTAAGTGTTTTGTTTTGTGGCGTTTGTTTACTTACGCTTTTGTTGTCGCCATAGAAACGCGTAATGAGGTAGCGCTGAACTGTTTCTTGAAAAAAAGCGAATTTGTTTGGCACAATTTGTGAGGTTGGAACGCCATATTTTCTACTTAAGTTCCATTAGCTATAATGTCCTCGTAGAAACGATGCCAGTAGTTAAATGCGTATTTTTTTAGTTTCAAACTTATTATAAAACAACCCAAAATTGAATTTGATAGCAAATGTATTTGAATTAGTTCTTATTATTTAATACTACTTGCTAGGATGTAGAGACCCGACCCATGAGATAGGAGTCATTAGAGTAATTTATTTTACTACATTTATTTATTTAACTAAATAATATACAGTAAAGATAATATCATAGTAATATATTTAGTTTATTAAAGTGTGACATATGTATATCGTAAAAAATAGTTCTTAAAATATAAAATGCGTTCAACTATACTTCCATTTGGCCCATGTTGATTTCTATCACTTTCAAAAATTTGTTTATGTGGTAACAATAGAATTTTATGATTGATTTTATCATCTTAAACAAATAATGGCAATATAGAAATTAAATGCATCATAAAAAATCCAATGCGAGTCTATAAATCTAAAATAAAGTATTTTGAACAAAAAATCAATTGGTCATTAACATTACTCTAATTATTGTTCGAGTTTACATCATTGAGATGTTTTAAAATTAATATGTTCGAATTCTCACCTATAATTTGCTGAAATTAGTCGGTTTGAAACCGGTAATTAATTTCTATTTTTTTCCATCTATTGACACTGTTACGGCTACTTGGTCATTCCATAAAATTCTCATTCGCACTTTAGAAACTGTTAAAGCTTGAGGAATATATTTTTATGCTGAAAAAGCGGTTTCATCCAAGAGACTTGGGCTCCTAAATTATATTGAAATTAGAGGATGCCAAAGGGTGTATAACCCCCGAGCCAAGCAATTTTGGCCGACTTCATTAAAATATTTCATCTAAGAAAATTATATTCCTGAAAGGGCGATTCTGTAATTGTAGGTCTAAAATTTAACCCTTGACCTTTGCTCCTCATTACTTCTTTTATTAAATTTCGCTGGGTGAATTCAAGTTTAACTTAATTTTTAACGCTTATCGGTATTGATCCAGATTGAAATCGAGCGCCAGCAGGTATTAGAAGCAAATTTTTATGCAAATTGTTTTCCTGTAGGCATTTCAAAGGATAATCTGCCTCGCGAGTCCCCAGCGAAAAGAAAACGGCAATGTTCGATAAATTATCAGCAGACATGCAACGCCAGGAAATTGCATTTAGATAATGTGTGCTAATGCTATTTTAAGCCCAGTTCTAGCCCTATCCCCATACTTTACATGCGCACACATTTTTAAAAGTCGGAAGTAATAGGAACGGTTATTTTGCAAACCTGCCTTACATGCTCTAGTTACCTTCAGCAGACACGAAGGTCGTTCCGTACATTTACAGAAATAGCTTGCCAAACATGTCGACAAACGTCAACCCAAAAGGACTCATAGTTATATCGATTGCAGAATCCATACTGTTAAATATGTCAATAAGTCTGGGAAATAAAAAATAACCAAAAAAGTTATTTCTTTGGAAATTGAAACCTTGCCTCCATGTTTAGATAGCCGTTATAACTACAGACGTTAACTGAAACGTCCAGCTCCTAGAAATCTATCAGATGCACTTCAGCAAATCAGAAAAAAGCAATTTAAACTTATCTCGTTACGCTGCGGGCATTTTACTTACAAAGAACTCCGAAGAGTTCTAAATTTCTCCTCAGCCCAACTTTCCGCTGCAATTAATTCATTAATAAATGTCAACTACTTAGTGCACCTAAACGCTGACCTGACATTTCGACTCTTCACCAATGGCACTTTGAACTTTTAGATTTATTGCTGAAGTTCAGAACCTTTAAAGGTTGCTTGATCGCGGAGATTCCGAAGATTATTGACTCCGTTATTGTGTAAGTTGGACACTTCGAAATTTAATATTTTTCAAGCCCTAATTTGCCGAAGGTCAAAGATCACGCTTCCTAAGCCCAAGAATTGGTCGTTCTCCCATGTTAAACATTTGTACGGAATTGGCTCAGTGTGGAAAAGTTTATAGTTGAAAATAGCTTTTTATAGTTCAAATCAAAAGCATTTCAGTAAAAGATAAACCGTGGTTGAGAGAGTGGCAGCGTAAATGCAATCAGACTTCAATCAGCATTTTCATACGAGGGCGAATTTTAAGTAGCCCTTTATTTTATTTAAAGACGTTTTCATACGAGTGCAAAAACAAAAACAAAATGGCAAACTTTTTAAATCAATAACTATGCCATGGTAATCGATATAAGCTATTCCGCCCCCGATCCTCTTTTTTGCGGAAAGGCTGGAGAAATAAATTGAGAAACTTATTCCATAGGATACAACTTTCACATAGCAACCCTTCAAGCCTAACAGATTTTTTTCTGATATAGTTCATAAAAGCTCCGATATTGAGGTCTGGAATTTTTCACTCCCGCATGATGTAATAAGTGGCTATAACTTATTGGAGATTTTTTTTTGTCTTCAGGGTTAGTAAAACTCCATGCCAATGTTTCATGAATGATAAAAAAGTATTTCATTTCTATTTAAAAATTTCATCGTGTTCAAATTGTTCTAGTTAAGTATAATAATTGCTTGTACGGCAATGCAATAAAATGGAACAAACATATCCTGTTCAACGGTATAAAGCATCCTTGGAGAATATCAAAACTGTATAGATAAAACAATGTTCTAATTCGCATGTTTAGGACAACATCGTTTCCAGCGTTGGGAATTATCTTGATGACCTTTTCCGAAGCTGCAATGTTTCTACTATTAAAAGTTCACTCATCCTCCACAGCGACTTTATCTTCGTATTCTCAACCATGTCATTATCACCTACTTTAAGCACATACCTCAATTTGATTTTATATCCAAATCCAGTGAAAGTAAATCACATAAATATTATGAAAACACAGCTAGTTTAATTAATATAGTAGTATGGTTTTATACTATTTAATTTTGTGTAAAACAAATTATTCTATCTCATATGGGTCGAGTCTCTGCATCCTAGCAAGTATTGTTTTGATTTGTATAAATTATCGGAATTACATTTGCTATGAACTTGATTATAGTGGTACTATTTTTAGTAATTTAAAGTAAAAGCTTTTAACAATGCTCATTTAACCACTGGGATCGCTACAATACTGGATATTATTTAACTAATAGGAACTAAATTCAAATATGGCGATCCAACCTCACAATTTCGCAAAACAAGTTCGCTATTATTCCACAATTATCAGTAGAAGTAACAGTAACAATTGCAGTAAGTCAATACAGGTTTCAAACAAAAACCACTCAAAGGGCGTTTCTGCCAGAAGTGCACATAAAACCGACGCCACGCTTCGAGTTCACTAATTCGATCTTTTAAGATAAACTTTCCTGACCTTTATGTTGTTTTTGGAATAGAAACTAGGGCTTTACTTGAGCCCCAGCAAGTCCCACGATGTCTGGACTCCTCCTTCTTCGTTGGACTGCAGATATAGACTGCTGACGCTTGCAGAACGACTCCTGTAGCTCGACCGCTGCGAAAGCATCTCCAATTCAGACGTTGCCTAACACCTAGCGCTCCAAGTGCTTCCCACTAAGGTCGCTACCTACCTCTAGGGCATTAATTGCACTGCTCGAACCTCGTACACAATCTCGACAAACCAGCCAACACTCGATGCACAAATTAAACACTTTTTTAAACTTCTGCGAATTACAGCAACCTACCACAGCACACCCAAAGCATATGGAATTAATTTTCAAATACACTGAATTGGGAAAAGGGCATTCATTCACGTATTAACAATTATTTATTTGGCAAGCCTGAATTAACACCACTTCACAGCTTGGCTTCCTTTCCCCAATTGTTTGTCTTCGATCTTACATTGTTTTACATTATTTCCACGCCTGCTCTGATTACATTTTGTTGAAATCAAGGCTAACAATATTTTTAATACAGTTTTATAAATTATTATCAAGGCCAATGCTATTTTATACTGTTTACAAAAATGAAACTAGCACATTTTTGAAACATTTTATAAATAAATTTTGATATGCTTAAAATATTATTAATTGTTATTATAATTATAAAGGCTTAAAATGTGTTCATAGCAATAGATTGATAAATTAATATGTTAAAGCTACAATCTACCAATAAATCCATTTGACTGTAGTTCAAAGACTGTACCTTAATTAAATTTAGATCCTAGCCAAAAGAACATTTCCATCAAAGGAAACGAGCTGAATCATCACCAATACTCTCCAAACATTCTCATGAAAGAGGTAATGTCTCAATAATGAACACTTATATAACCCTCATAAAAGTTCCTTCAGGATTTTTACATCTACCAATGGAATCGTAACATTCCCCAACACCTCTATCTTGAACAGTAAAAGATGTCGAAAATTAATCTTATCTTTGTTTATAACTCTTAAAAATAGAGTTTTTAAGAAACAAATATTAGTTTCCTCGTAATTCTAAATATGTCACAACGTCTATGTCTACATGCACTTAATATTTTAACCAATTTCCATCTCTGCAAATGTGTACATTCAATTTATGTGAAAATGGGAAGTATATTTTACCTGTAAGTCGTTCAGGAGACGAAACTGCATCAAATTTTTACCATGCTTTTACAACTTGACGTCGATTATTGATAGCTAGTGCAACTTGAAAGGTTCTGAAGTAGATAAGATGCTTTTTAGCTCTTATGGCATTTTGTAGTTCCGTATAAAGCATCAAGCTTATACCTTCAGAACCTGCGGCCAACTTGTATAACTGAAGCTGAATATCCAAAAGCTTCCAGTTCTGTTTTTTCAACAATTATCGCTCCATTCCATTTGCATGGCAAATATATTCCAAATACTGCCAAAGGTAACTGGCGCCAAGCAACCTGGCAGACAAAGTATTTCCTCTGGACCCTCGGAGTATCTCATTATTCAAGCACTCGATGCCGCGTAGGAGAAATGCAAGTCTTGCTCTGTAGAATGGCAATAAAACTGGCAAGCGGCCGAGAACCTCCATTTCCGTAAGAAACAACCACCCTTAACTCATCACAGGCCATATTCTTCAGAGTTTTATGCCCCTTATTACAGGAATTATTACGGCGTATTAGATTCCACCCTCATTTGCTGTGTCTCCGCTGCTCTTAAGGCATGACATCTTGTTTAAAGAGATTTTTCCTTCAAACGTTCAAATTGGAAGCCGTTCAAGCAACTTTTTAAGCTTAGTCATGTCGCATGTTCAAAGAAGCAGAAAAACGAGCCCGGAAATCATAAAATCTCTGCTGGTAGTTCATTAATCAAAGTCGAATATTTCAATCATGCCATTTATTGAATTAATCTAGTACTAGGAAATGGAGTACGAGCCTGTTAGAAGCCAATAATAAAAATTGATATCCGAATTAGTCCACCTGAGATTGATTGATCGTTTATTGAGGGATTCATTACAACTAGTAATAAAATAACCTTCCGTCTTTCTGCACCCACTTTTTCAAGATACAATGTTTATATGCAACCTGTTACTAGTAAATCGTATATCTAAGGAAAACCGCATTAAATTGGAGTTGGAGGGCAAATGTCAGATTTAAAATTACGCTCTGATTTCTGAAAGCTGGGAATACTTATATTAAGATACTAATGATCCGGAAAAAATTGATAAGAAATGGTTGCGTTCCAGTAATTATCTTTAATAATATTAAAAAAATGTAGTATGTATATATTATAAACTGCCTATAAACTCAATAATACAGTACCTTCATTTAGTTTGCAACAGAAAATTTTCACAACTTTTCAAATATTAAACATTTTCCCCCAAAACATTTTATATTTTTTAATATCGCCTCATTATAAGCCATTGCCTTGGTAAATTATTTATAAATTCAGTCAACCTTTCAGTCAAACATGAACGTGATATTAAGGTAGTTTAACATAATTCCGTCAGCTTTTGTAGCTTTATTTCCATCTAATCCGCCAGAAGCAACTGTTTAGCAAGACATATAAAATTTGCGGAAGTTTTCATAACAGCATTAATCAGTGGTTGAACCTGGTACGACCCATTCCGACCGTTTTAGTTAGAAAATTTTAATACAACAAAAGCATAACTCACATCAGAAACGTCCTATGACATGCCATCTTTGTAAAAATGTCATTTCTTTGTAATATTCGTGGTTGAGATACTGCATTTAACTGTGTACACGATTGCTCAAATAAATTGCATAATAATATAAAACATAATGTACTTTACAAATCACGCACATTACGTGATTTGTTTTGTTCTTACATTTATTTTGAGGGGTACTGTCACAGAGTATCTGTGGCAAGCAAAGTTATAGTTAAAACAGAGCGTTCCAAAACTACCCAATTTAAACGTTAGAAACTGTTCTGTGACTTAAAATAATGTTATCGTTTATCACATAATGTTCTAGAAATCTAACAACCTATATTAAGAAAAGTACACAAATGGAGGTTGATAGTTAGTTTTCGTTCCTAATTCTTGTAAAACTAAGTACCAAATGTAAAAGTAATTGTTTTTAGAAACACTATAACCTCTTGCATAAAAAGTTTTCTTCCATCGTTTTAAAGACTGTATGGTGCACATTTCCTCAAAATTAAGACATTTTGGCACATTAGTTTAATGTGTGATAATTTCAATCTCTCCTTTCCAATTATCTATATTTTCTTGAGTCTTCTAGATGGATACCAATTAGGGATTCTTTACTTGTTCTCGTTCTCATTCTACCAATATACACACTCATAAGTGTCTAACAATCTTCCCAATTTGATTTAGTCATTGTCGTGGTATATTCATCGCATTCCAGTATATGATACTGGTTAAATATTAATGGTTATTAGTATTAATTTATCTTGCTCGCATAAACAGTCCTGGGTTTTTCCCGAGGGACGCAGTCTCGCTAAGTTAGCATTTCTATTGTGTGGCAACTGTTGTTTCAAGAATCTTGTATTTCTCTAAGTATCGAATGCCGGGTAACAGAGTTGCTATCACGGGTGTGACTAGATCAAATTCAACTATCGATCCCTTTGTTTTGTATATTTCTGGTGCCAGAAAGTCGCGCGAACCGTTATCTAAAAAGACATAAATGTCGCCGTAAGTTTAAATAAAATTAATTAGAGCACACGTGCAAAACGGTTAAATCAGCGTTGTGGCTTCGAAGCTTCTGGAAATCGATCGATATATTCCTTGCGGGGTCCCACCGATCAAACGTTGTTAAATAAGTACAGTGTCATAGGGCAGCAATCGACTGCAATCGTTTGATGGTCCCTACTTTGTCATTTCAGAGTCTAAATCAGACAGAACGCAACAAGTTGTTAAAAATTAGCACAAAATCCAGTGTGCCAAAGGTTGTTAAAAAATTAGTTTCCGCAAACTCCCGATTCCTATAGCACGCGTTCCGTACTTTTTTTGAGGATTCTAACAGCGTTTTCCTGGTTAATATAGACCTAGTGCGTGGGTTTTTTTTCGCTCCGCATCTACCGGGTTTTTCTCAAGTCGCTCCGGAGAGGTTGCTGACAGCGACGCGAGGTGTGACATCCTGCTTGCCGACGGACAGCAAGTGAGAAGCAGCTACATTTCTATAAAAATATTGTGCAGTAACACAAATAGGTGGTCATCCCGATTTGACTGTTTAAAGTGTCATGGTTAGATAACCAAATAGTGGCGCTCCTTAAAAACATCGTTTGACGCTAAGAGTGAGTAATACACTTTAATTTGTATCAAGGAATAGGTAACCTAAGCTTAAATATTTAACAAAAGTAGTAATTGTTGATTAGCAGCATGTAAGCCCCATATGACGTTATATAGATGTAGGAACAATATTTTCTTAACGTTTAGTTATGGTTATTATACCAACATATATTCAAATTCAATATAATTAGATTAAACTAGCCCTTACTATTATTTTATAGTTGCATTCGACCTCCTTTTGTGTTATTTGTTTGTTGTGTAAAGAATTTTAGCGACTGCAAAAGATTAATCATAATGTAAGTTCGTGGAGGAAGAAAGTTGAGTCGTCGCACACAAACGTTCTAATTAACGAGTATCGAATTGAACCGCGACCTTCCCGGCAAGTTAGCGGGCAAAATTATGTTACATGGACATCGTAACGCCGTAGAGGCAAATGGCACTTGCATTTTACCAATTTGTCGTATACAATTATCAAATGAAGGCTGTGGCCTACTGTTGTGTAGTAATTCCCCTTTTATATGTAACATACTTCCAAATTGATCTAATTTATTATCCCTTTTTTAACAACATTATTGTCAGGTCAGCACAAGGTGCTATTCATGACACAAATTATTATTGCATAACTGAACGTTATTTCACTAATTATGTTAGATCACTTTAGAAGTTTTTGCAAGTTTTTACATGGTTTATTCAGGCAGTCTTGGTGAACAATATTTAGCACTTAATGTTACCCATTGTTGCTGGTGAGGAGGTCTATTGACATTTTACGTTTAAGTCTAGTGTGGGGTGATCGTTTACCGAGATTATAGTACGCTGCACCATCGCACTGATCAATGTTAGCATAAAATGATCTAGACACTGTTGTTATATAGTTATGAATATTAGGAATGTTCGTTTCCCTGTGTAACTGGGAGTTTCTAACGTGCCATTCGGCGTTGGTGATAATGCGTAGCACTTTATTTTGTAAAATTTGCAGTTTGGTCAGGTTGGTTTTGGAGGTTGCGCCCCAAATGCTGCATCCATAGGTGAAGATAGGACGTATTATTGATTGGTACATGAGGATCCCGCATTGAATTTTGAGTGAAGATTTTCTATAATAGGGTATAGCATGCCTAACCTTACGATGATTGCGATAATTTTTTATTTATGTGTAAGCGCCAGGTTAACCTTCTGTCCAGAAAGAGTCCGAGATATTTCACGGCACTATCTTTTGGGTTCCATGCTATAGAGCTACCATTTATGACTATATTAGGCGGGTCAATAGGTCGACGGAGTGTAAAAATGTTAGTTTTACACTTATCAGCATTACGTTTTATGCACCATTTATTAAGCCACTGATTAATTTGATTAACACTGTCTTGAAGTTTTGTTACTGCTGTGTTAATATCATGTGTTTGCGTAAGGATAGCCGTGTTGTCAGCATACATAGCTAGATCTGCTCCGGGTGTTGTAGGAATGTCATACATAAATATGTTAAATACGGTAGGGCCTAATATGGAACCTTGTGGTACACCTGCTTGTATTTGGCGAGTTGAGGAGTTGTAAGTCCGTGGAGGAAGAAAGTTGAGTCATCGCACACAAACGCAGTCGGCAAAACCAAAAGATTGTCCTCATTTTCGACTTCAAGGGAAAATTCGTTCCTTTGCGAGGAAAACCGAAGTCGGTGGCGTCCAAATCTATTAACAACTATCTAATTTACAACGTCATCGCCCTAATTAACGAGTATTAAATTGAACCACGACCTTCCCGGCGAGTTAGCTGGCAAAATTGTGTTACATGGACATCGTAAGACTGTAGAGGCAAATGGCACTTGCATTTTACCAATTTGCCGTCTTACAATATTATAAAATGAAGGCTGTGGCCTACTGTTGTGTAGTAACTCTCCTTTTATATGTAGGTAACATACTTCCAAATTGACCTAATTTATTATCCTATATATTTATTCTTGCCCACGATGTCTTACTGACTGTCATAACTGGCAGATTCTTTACTGATCTAACACTTCCTTTGAATTTATAGTCGACGTTTTCCAGAAGTTCAAACCATTTTCAACAGATTTATGTTTTATTGAGTTTACTCCTACTGGCTTTGAGGCGATAAAATGTCTCACTTTATTTATTGATATCTTTATATGTATTAAGATTCACAGCTGTTAAGTATGTAAAAAAGTAAGTTTGACTATACGGCAACCATTTGTTTCTCAAGCATATCCTTACAGTTATTGTATTGCGTATAGTAGTATGCCTCGAAGACATGGCCATTCAGAGAATGGGCACAAATACACATGGAAAAATGTATGCTTGATATAATATTGCAAGACTGAATAAGCAATAAAACGAAAGTGCGGCATCTAGTAACACGTGTCGCAAAATTAGTGACAGTGGGTTGGATATTTGAAGAGAAGACCAGAAACTAAAGAGTGACGGCCGAGAGTAGTTAAAAACTACAAAAAAGATCACGAATTCGTTGTAGAAATGACATCGACAAAGTTATCTGAACAAATGGGAGAAGCTAACATTCCAACAATGAATATTTGCAATTTCCTTTACTCCCTTAAACAATTCTATACCTCCTGGCTCTAAAAGAGATAACTCTGTGAAATGTGCAATTTATAATTAAAGATACAACAAATAATTTCATTTTATTACAGAGCACCAAGAATTTCACAGATACAAACTTGACTCCGGGAGCGCCCATAAATAAAATAAAGATTCCACTAAGCATAACAAATGGCACTTGCAGCTTCTTAAGAAGTTGCATTCCGAGATATTTAAGCATCATTTATTTCGGCTGACTAAAATAAGTTATTACTCACAACTTGAGGCTTCAGCTTTGTCCAAATTACTTCCAGATTTATTAAGCCTGCCGAGACGAGCGAATCTTCCGGAACCTGGCGGAACTTAAAACTAAGCAATAAATTGCAAATTTTGACAGTGACCTCACTTGTAAACAGAGCTAATCGGAAATGTCCACTTCTCCGTCAACAATTTAAGTATGGATTTCGCCCATTACCTTTGTTTTCAAGTTTGAAGTTAGATTGCTGCAAACTTTCCTCATTAAACCAAGCAGATGGGCACGGAAATTATCATATGATTCACTCTGGAGTGTCACGTTACACTCTTTACAGATTAAAAGGAAGATGGATGCATCCATTTCGACGATTGAGTTTCCGACTTGCTTCACCCTATTTTACTTAAACCTCGTCTATGCCAACTCAGCAGTTCCGATGTTATTATCTTGTGATTTGAGCTTGCATTTCAGCAAGCACAACATGAATACCTTATAAATATTTAGCAGGTGTAAGATTGCTGCTAATCATGTAGTCTAGCAATATATCGTGGCGGAACTATGCAAATTGGAATCGAAAATTTGCATGTCTAAATCAAATCCCAACCAAAACGACTTGGAAAACTTGGCTTGCCTGTGTTCATTGTGCGTAACTTCGGGAATTCGAAGAGAGACAACGATAGCACTCCCAGAAATAGTGGGAAGTTCAGGGTAATTTGTTTAAACGGGCGGGAGAACTACATTTGTGATCTTCAGGACGTAGCAGTAAAAACTAATGTTATTCGGGGACGACAAATTGGCACCTTTCTAAATAACTGCAGTTTGCCAAATAAAAATTCTAACCAAACCCAAAAGCGATTAAAAGATAATGCTCGAAATAGACTTTCGGGAGGGCTCGTGCTGATTTGCCAGCGGTATCAATAAACGTTTATATTTATTTAAACTTGATATTGCTGGACCTATTTTTGTAAAGGTCAGATAATGTTGCCAACACCCGCTGATCGAATTTGCAATTTCTAATGGCGCAATTCGTGCTAAAGGACGCTCTAAGTAGATTGGCCTATATCAGAAATAGGGCAGAAAACATCCATTGCCGTGAAGCTAAATAGCAAAAACCGACAAATCCGACGGATTTTCAAGTTCAAAGCTCGAAAATGCGAAAATCCGTTTGCTATATCTACTTGGACCAAAGCCAAAGATAAAATTTGAAGCACAAGTTCTGAGAAATTGTACATCTTTTGACAATCAGCACCTGGAAAAGAGAGTTAAATATACACCATAACCATTTTGAGCTGTACGTAGAAAAGGCATTTGCTTACATTTCCCGCAATTTTATTTTCAAATTCAAAAATACTGAAGTTAGCCATGTTTTCCTGCGTTTTGTATGGAAATAATGTAAGGCACTCTAGAATTATAAAAAATAGATATGCCTATTATCTTTTATAATATATTGATGTAGTTCATATATCAGCACAAACTTCTCTTCCATAATCTACAACAACGCTATATTCGCAACAATTGGTAAATATTTCTTTCAGTTTCATTGATATAATTCCAAATTCCAGGAACAAAAGTCCTTCTAGAACTCTCAAAAAGAATGCTGTTGTCTTTCTACTTCCTACAAATCTCCCCAATTTTATTTTACAACTCTAGGAACGGACCCGCTATCGTCACATGCAATTTTCACGTAGTATTTAGCATGCGAATACTGTAAGTCGACCTGTTTTAGTGCTTATACACTCTTGACGATGTTGTTTCTTCTGCGTAGGCCGCATTCCCAGTCATGGGCTTGTAAAATACGTTCAATATCGGTTCTATTACTTGCACGCAACCCGCCATCTTATGGTAAGCGTATACGGAATTTTGCTGCAACCTTAAACCCCACACTTCTTGGTCTCTTCCATCAGTTCTTGTGGCAAATTTCCCTGTGATCAGGGGCGTAGCTACTGCCATATCTGCCGTATCGATGATACAAGGCCCACGAGCCAGGAGGGCCCAGCAGCTCCCAAGCTCTCAAAAAAAAATATGTATCATATAAATTTAATATGAAAATTTTTGCGCAAGGCACATTTAAGAATTTAGGTATATATAGGCGGAAGGTGTTTGATTGCCCCCGCCCCCCTCCAATCACAAATAAAATGCGCTCGACCCCGGCACAGCCGCAGTCTCCTGAACAGATTCATACAATTGAAGAATTAACAGAATTAATATTAATAAAATTTAATAATATGGCTTCAAACTACTGTAATAACTGCTTGTATGCTGTTTTTGGCAATTCCTGTTACGGTAGCAATAGCAGAAAGAAGCTTTTCAAAATTAAAACTTATCAAAAACTACTTAAGATGTACGATGACACAAGAACTATCTATCGAAAAGAGCTTAAAAAATTTAAATTATCTCCAAATATGGAAAGTCAATTATTATTTACTTTAATCTTGTTTCTTGTTTCTTGTTATTTAATATGTACTTGTTCCTTACTTATGTAGATATTGTAATGGTTTACTGCCCATAGTAATTCTGATTGCCTACTTAACTAAATGAATAAGGTCAACATGAGCACATAATTAAATATTTTATTTATTGCAAGATACTCAGTACTTTACATTAATAAATTCACTTAATGTGAGCAGCAATAACTAATAATTTGAGGGATAAAAGTTAGCATGAAATAAGACAGGTTTCAAAAGGGTTACATTCAGAGTTTCAAATATGATAAATGTTCAGAAGGGCCAATGCAATTTAATTTGTAACTGACGGATTTGAGCTTAGTTACGTCAAACATAATGTGAATAAAATGATACAGAATTACTGAGACGCTAAAGGAACTCCAAATTTATCGGTGCATTATAAACAAAAGTGATTTAAAAACATAGCAAAGTGTAGTGACATTTATTCCAATAAAAAGACCATTCTAGTGGTTAGACAAAGACATGAGATCAAAACTGTAGTCCATAAGGTCAAATATGTTATCAATCCTAATTTCTTTTATAAAATTGAAAATCTATTTGCTAAGTTACGAGACAGCCTTTTGTCAAATAATTACCCAACGAGCTAAAATTGTATATGTTGGAGGCAGATTGAGCTCCACATTTTATCGCATTAAATTATAAATAAAACGTCTTTTGTAATACCAGTCGTGTGTAAAGTTATTCACTACCAGTGTGCGGGGCATCTTTGAGTATAGTTTGCCATGTGTTAAGATTTCCAAGTGTAGCAGTAGCCAGCAGCAAGATTCGTCCAAGTGCAAGTAAATTCGGGGGCCCATTTGCAGAAATAAGCACCATCGCCCAGCAAAAATAGTGTCTGCTACGTGTAGAGAGGACCTTCAAGATTCCGTGGGTGTAGAAAAACAAACAAGCCTTTCCCAAGTGCGTAATTCCCGTAGCGTCATTGGAAAGTGTATCCAGCATCCGAAAGGTCTCCGATTAAGACTGTCTAAAAGGTGTAGCACCAGGTTCCAGTTGTCCAGGTCCTTCCAGCTTCGATTAAATTAGATAGCGAGTGCGTGTTGACTCGGAATTTTCAGTTTTTGCCGGATGCAGAACAAACAAAAAGCGATCGTGCGTGGGTTTTGACGTCACTAGAACACTAGACAAAACGAGGGTAGCCGTTGCTACGTCACAATTAATCGTATTTACCTGATGCTGCCTTGCCACTTTGTTGTTTAAAATTCAATTTTACGCTGTTTCTTGCGATCACAGATCATTTTATTGTGGCAATCAAATTTAGAGGTTATAATTGTAGCTGGAAATTGTGAATTTGCCCTAATAATTGAGGGTATTTGGCATACAACGAATTATTTGCCATACAAAGCTTTTTTTCTTAATTTTATGAACCGACACTCTGAGTTAAGATTTGTTTCATGTTCACCGGAGCTAAGCCCGAATTTATTGCAGATAAATAAAATTAGGAAAAAGCAATAAACCATTTGTTTGTGGTAATAATTATTATTACACTCTTTTAATTTGACAGGCAATTCTCAGTTGAAACTTAACAATTCGTAAAGCGCTGTATCCCATGCCATTTTTATATTTTATTTAAAACCCTATTATTATATTTTAAACGGCGAAGGCTATTACAATATATGTAAACTGTAAACTATGATTTACATTTCTTTTTACGTAATATATTCGTTAGTAAAAATATGTAATTAAATTTTACTTTTTTTCGTTTTGAGTTCGAATTGTATTTTTATACGTTTATTTGATAATACCCTGATCGGTGGGGGGTGGGGGGCCCACTTGGTAGTTTATGATACAAGGCCTGCTTATCTCTAGCTACGCCTCTGCCTGTAATTCAAGATTGCCCCTACATCACGAGACCTTTAATTATTAGATATCTGACGTGTACCTACATTATTTACGTTATTTACTGTAAGTGTTATGATCTTGCCTCGTTACATTATTATAGGAATTACTTTAAATATCGCTTTCCTTTACTAAATTCATTAAATTCGTTGCGATCTTAGTAATCTTTAATTCACTTCACTATAAGTAACTGACTCTCATTGGGGCTGTGATTAAATACTTATTCCCGTATATCAAATTTCCACCTTTTTATTACATTCTATTTTGCTATTAATGCTACTAAATTGTAGCATTTTCATTTTTATTACTAATCGATCGCACATACGAGGTGCATTCAGCATATTTTTACCATACTAGTATTCATATACTAAATAATTAACCCATCGCTTATATGATCATTTACTGTTGTTGCTTTTTTGACCATCTTCTTTGTTATGTACTCCTTTTTCAGCCTACACTTCGTCATGTCTCGACTATCTCAGATGGTTTCATGAGATTTGTCATGGTAAAGCTGGAACCTGGCATCGTGAACTTTTGTTTGCTTGCTGCAAATAGCGATTGGATAAACTCAGTATGGAGTATGGAGATCATATTGCCAGAAACTTTATAATGATGATGCACAAGCATATCTGGGAAATGACAACACGATAAATGCAAATGCAAATGCAAATGTAACTGTAACCTATGAAAGAAAACCCGACATTCTAATGGCAGAAGTGGAGAAAGCAATAAAAAACTCAATGGCAACAAATCCGCAGGCCCAGATAAAATCGCAGCAGAAACGTTTAAATCAATGAGGGAAATAGGTTTACAGATGTTACACTCCTTATGTCAGAAAATATGGAAAACAGAGAAATGGCCACCACACTGGTGTGAATTAATATTAGTCCCTATCTACAATAAGGGTTCGACAAGAGACTCTACAAACTACAGAACAATATTGCACTTATATCGCAATCAAGTAAAATTCTACTGACAATCATAGATGAAAGATTAAAACCTGTGCTCTTGCCAAACATCTCAGATGAACAGACCGGATTTATGCCCAGAAAGGGAACAAGAGAACAAGTACTGATTACGACAAATAATTGAAAAAGCCAGAGAGTTCAACACTAAAGTTTATATATGTTTTATTGACTACATAAAGGCATTTGACAAAGTAAAATGAGGAAAACTATGGCAAATATTAGAAGAAACGGGAACTCACAACACCTAATTAATATGGGAACCACCCAGAAAAATTAAAGATAGAAAATACACTATCGAAATCAATGAAAGCAGAAATGGGAATACGACAAGGCTGTATAATGTCACCCATACTGTTTAATATAGATATATAGTGAATATGTAATACGGGAAGTAATGGAGGAATGGACAGGTGGGATATCAATAGACGGAAGAAAGATCAATAATGAAGGTACACAGACAATACAACAATAATTGCTGCAGACTAAGGAGGATTACAAACGGTTATGGATAAAATGACAAGAATAAGTAAATACTTTGGCCTTGAGCTCAAGAGAACCAAAACAGAGGTCATGGTAATAGACAGATCAAACAAAAACCTACCTAGACCACCCACCAAAGCGGGCTTTGAAGTAATAAGGGACTTTACATTCCTAGGATCGATAATAATGGACATGGAAATTGCGAACACGAAATAAAACGAAGAATAGCCATGGCAAAAGACGCAACCACGAAATTGACCAAAATATGGAAAGACACTGCGATATCAAAGCAAACCAAACTCAAGCTGGTATCTACTTTGGTATTTCCAATTTCAACATACTGCGCAGAAACATGGACAATAAATAAGAATGACATGAAAAGAACTGATGCGTTTGGTGTGGGTATACCGCAAGAATCTCACGGACGCAACACCGTACAAATCAATCGGTATTAGCAGAGCTCAACATTCAAACACGGCTATCCACCAGAATTAAAGAATCCTACCTGAAGTACTTTGGACACATAGCGAGATGAACCAATGACAGGCAAAAACTAATTGTGGAAGGAAAAGTCATTGTAAGACGACCACGAGGAAGAACGCCCAACCGCTGGATAGATTCGATGAAACCCATAACAGGTTTCAGAGTACATGAAGCCACCCAATTAGCCCAAGGCAGAAAAGAGTGGAAAACCACCATAAAGAGAAGATTACATTAGATAGTGTCACCATGTCCTTAAGGGCAAATGATTGAGGAGGAGGAGGAAAGTCAATATATTCTTTTATCTCTTGACCCCTCTCCGGCTTTCTAGTATGAGCTAATTGTTTCATTAACAAGTTACGACGTTTATAGTGGGCACTTTCTTCATTGTCGAACTAATTATAAGTACCGAATAGCTCACGTTTGAAGTTGAAAACTCTCCACGCCTATTAATAAAAAGCATCACTTTTACCTCCTGTTCTATAAATAGATATTACACGCTTCTAGAATGTGAGAGAAACACTTTATGAATGGAACTTTTTATTCGAACAAAACTCAAAACAAACTTATCATGACAAAAATATTCAGCAGTAGTATTAATAGAGCGAGTTTATTGATTTTGTTTTATTGTTTAAAAAAATATGCATCAAACATATACGAAAATAGGGAATAACATTCATGTTACTAATTCGTTTCAAAAGAAGGTATGTGACAAATATTTATTTTATTATTTATTTTAAAATACTCATCACTGCCATGACCAGTACTTTTTATTTTTTTAAATTCCTCTAATGAAATGTAAACATAGACATATCAACTGTGGCGACTGAAGGGTGTATAAACAATTATATTTGGTGGTAATAATTTCTATGGTACACATTTTGCTACGATTTCGAAATATAAAAGATCTTGTCATTACAAAGTTCCTTGCATCTAGCTCTTGATTTTATTGCCGTACTTATAAATAAATGTAGTTAATGGTATTTATTTAAACACTCGCTGAGCGACGTGTTTTAATAAACTCCTACGATTGCTTACGCAACCTCCTGGTGAATAATGTGGTACACTAAAGCTACAGAATTCAGTATTTGACGTTAGGAGGTTAGACTGTTTACAGAATTTAATGCAGTTTGAGAAAATTGTTCATAAATACGACTTAATTTTTTCACTGATTTGGTGTCGTTTATTTAATACAATTCAGTAGCTGTAACAAAGTTGCAGACTACTATCGCAAATCATATTTGGAAATGTTGGTGTTAATATAATATCAATTACGATTCCCTGAATTGTCTAGATAGGTAAATCTGCAATGAAAATGTAGACCTTCTTACCTTTTTTAATTTATAAGAAAACTAGATCTGTAACCATTTTGATAAAATTTACTCAAATTTAATGTAAGTTTTACTGCGTTGTAAATATTTCCGCAACTGTACGTTTTAAATCACTCTTTAAATATCTAATCCATCAGCAATTCCCAATTATTGAAATAAAAATTGTGGCACTACTATCTCTTACCGAATCTAATAATGTATTTTAAAAGTTTATCATGTAGTATACCTAGTATGGGGATACTTTTCAACCTTGTTAAAAAATAACAACACTTTCCTTGCTTACACGTTTCCTAATCTTTGGGCAATCATTTATTCTTTATCCGTCTATTTTGTTGCTCAGTACATAATATTCAAATGCTCCAATAATAAAGAGTCTTCACTACTGTACTTATAACAACAAATTAACTTTCAATTTTCCAAGAATTTATAAGAAAAGTAAACGATCATGTAAGAATATATTACCATTGTAATAAACTATGTTCTACCCGCAAAACTTAATTTTGAAGTACAAAATGTACATACTATCTTACGTTTCGCCTCTATTATTTTGCAGTTCTCTCCCCGCCTTGCTTGATGCCGGGCGGACAGCGACCCTCAAATTGTAGCTTTTGTTCTCATCGCGGCTGATTTCTTTCTGACGACGTGATGGTGACTTTAGTTTAGCGTCTTTAAAAATTGTCCAGTGGTAACGCGGGCAGGCAAGTTACCGTTTTCTCGTTTTTGGCCCTCACCGAATGGGCGGACGATGCAGCCCTGGCAGTTGTATTGAGAGATATTTTCTCACGCCGAGTTGGCGGAACAACACCATTCATTAACTACATGTGGCCCAAATTCAATCTGGAGTAAGTCTTTCAAAGCTGTTCGCGCCGTGTGTTAGCGAAAACATCCATAATTCTATCTTGAGTTCTTCTCTTTCTTTAGCAGCCACTCCGAAACCCCTGAAAATCATAAGTTCGGAGCTTCCCGAAAATTACAATCCTCGCAATTGAGCACGTCGTCCTTGCCCGGTTTGACTTTAACACCTGCAATTCCGACCTTCAGATGTTTGGGAGGCATACCACTCTTGCTTATCTGGGCCTTCACATAATCTTCCCTAGCGTGCAGAAGGGGCTCAACCAGCGGAAACTAAGAAGAGATTTTGTTTTCCCTTTTTAAGTGAGTTATACAATGCTGCGAAGAGTGAATCGGCGCTGAAGGCTTCACCCGATTGCTACCTAATTCAGTCAAAATTTCGGCCCTACAGTTCGCATCCCGAGCTGCATACCTGAATGATGATTTTCCAACCACGGATCCGATGTTTATCGCCACCGCATTTGTTTTTAAACTGTTGTAGTTTATCTTTGTAACGTTGTATAAACTCTGTTATAAGCCATTGTTCTTGCTGGTAGGGTTACGTGTTATAAATTGCGCCTGTATTTTAGCAGTTATGATCACGCGACTTATGACCGTATTGCCGCATCTATGATTTTATATTTGATTATCACCTGTACCCCGTGCTGGGTTGTATACCATTTTAATCTGTGATTATGCACTGTGATATTAGCATTTATTATTTGTTACCGCTGCCTGTGCGTGATTTGAGCTTTTCTTTCAGAAAATTATGTGCTACTTGAGTTTACAAATTCTCAGTTGAATGCCTGGACACATTTGTCATTAATTTGTAAAGATTCGTAGGGGCCCATTTGCTTTTTTATTTATTTATATTTTTTATTTATTTATCTTTTTGATTTATTTATCTTTTTTGTTTATTTATTTATTTTGTACTCAGCCAACAGCCGCTAGGCCAATTATAGGCGTCGCTGTACATTCTTTTAAATAATTTGTTAATACTTAAAGAACTGCACACGGTCTTCCTGAACTAGCCGGCCGGCAATTGTATCCAAATAGTCAAAAAGTTTGTTTTGTTTGAAAGAATTAGCCAATGAGTCGATTTGAAGCTAACGACTAATCAAATTTTTGTTAACGACTAATCAAATTTGTGTTGTATGTAGATTTAAGTATCTTGTAAAAAGCGCATATTGTATAATTTGCTGTTAGTCTTTTTACTCTACCAAGATTTAAATCATATTTTGTGACAGAGCCGAGTAAACTACATACAGTATAAAACGAAGATAAATATGGAAACTACAAATTGTTGAAAACACAGGGAGTCGTTGAAATTTAATTTGTGTTTTAAAATCATTTATTCGCATATAAAATATTTGTCAAGGTAAACACTGCCTAAAATCACAACAAGCAAAAGCTTCAAAGAAACTCTTGTTAAGAGTAAGAACAGAGGCTACAACCCCGCTTCGTTAAAAAATCAAAAAGTAAAAAGGAATGAATGCAACAAGAGATCGCGCATATCCTCAAATTTTGAATGGAAACTCGCGTAGTTATTCCTCCTGTGTTTTAAAAAAGTACGGGACGAGCGCTGCTGAAATCTATACCATGAAGAAACACTTTGAATAACCTCCACGCAACTGTAACAGAGAAGTAGTGTGAAAAGGTATCGCGGGTTTTAATTAACTAATTATTCATACTTTAATAAAAAATAAAAAAAGTCGTAATGATTAAGAAATTATGTTCATCAGTAATTTAATAAACCATTTATAAATTTTCCAATTTTATCCCTTCAACATAATGCATTTATAATTCGTAAACTGATGAAGCCAATTTTAATTGTGCGAAACGTTTTTTTTTAAATATTAAACTATTTACGACTTAACTATTTTTATTTATTATAATATTAATCATGCAAATTTAACAAAAACTTGACTTTAATTAATCTCCTATTATTATTTTTAAAATTTAATTGAAAAGTAAAATTTAACATATCACTAAAAATCGCGGGTATATTCTTCCTTATCATATTAAGACATTTCATTTATATAGTTGTGTAACGTTAGCGCCAGTAACAAATTTATCTAAAGCATTAATATTATGCCACAAATTTGTATAGCGCTTATTCCGTCATAATATGCGGTTCCATCGCTCTAACGCTCGAACAGAAAATAAGAAGACGTCCAACTGCGGTGCACAGAGTCTCGTACAAGCACGCACAGCGCCGATCCTACGAAACTGTACCTGGAGCGACTGTAACGATAAGGACGACTGAAAAGTATAAAAGCAAATTCTGCATCCACTTCACTTCACTTGAGACCTGAGATCCTGATCCTGACCTCCAGCTCTAGGTCTTCCTCTGGGGGCCTGGGCCCTTTTCCCAATACTTTCCTGACCTAGCTGTACCTTGTGACGGGAGCCCGTCTCTTAGAGTATCCCCCCTAAACTGAACCTCTCGTAGAATATTCGGTTAACCTAAATCCCGCATCCGGCGCCCACCAGGTCAATTTGACTATAATACACTACCCCGCGGCCTGTTTAGCTTAACACCCTAATTACAAACGTCACCAGCAAAACTAGTTGTTCCATTGAATTGGCCCGCACACAAAATTCGTAAACAATCTCCATTTTCGGCGACATTAATAGCGCGTATTTCAGACCGATCGTTCCTAGTTCAAATACACCGGTGCTCTACTAACAGGGAGGGGATCCATCATGCTGATAGTGGAGGTGTCTTAATTAGAAGCTCTACCTCCATGGGAGCAACCGGGCTGAGCCGACGTGTATAGTGGGTTACCGACCGCCAAGTTTCCCAGAGGAAATTTTGTTATAATTCTATGTACATATCATTACTAATTAAGATTTACTTTGAAATTTGTTAGAAACATTATACGATTTATTTTTACACTGTTTATTCCTGTATTTATACATTGGAGTGGTAACGAACCCATGGGCATCTGAGTATGCCCGCGGGAAAAGTAAAGTAAATGGATTTCTAAAAATTTCCCAAACAATTCATGTAATCCTTTCGAGGTTCGCTTGTCGACCTTATAGTAAATGCGAAGGAACAGTTAACGATCAGTTCCTCTTCTGGCATATGTACAGAAGAAGAGACAGTAAATTAATAATTTGCTTTAAAGGAATTTTTTGTTTCGTCTTTTTTTCTTTTCCGTGAAGCCTCATGTCTTTTTGATTTATTTGTATCATGCTCATCAGTCTACTGCTTCTCTTTTATTTCCATCAAAGTTTTCCCTTCTTCTGCTATTATTTTCATTCACATTTTCTTCTTATTTTCTGGTTCGTGTTGAGATTATCTATCTCTTATATCCTCGTTCCTGTCTTACTTTATAACTCGCCTTATCTTTCTTAAGAATCTCGTCGCTATTCCATTCATATTGCTATTTTGTTAATTTAATTGTTTCTTGTTTTACATTTACTCCAAATACTTTTTGCACTTATTTAGTGTATAAAATATTATCGATGCCTTGTTAATATTTCTTTTTTGATGTTACCGTCATAACATTTCCCAGGTATTCATAAATTACATGTTATAATTCGTAATCTGTTTTGCTAACAATTTTTCTCTTTCTTATGTTGAGGTCCAGTTACATTCTTTATATTTCTTCTGCGCATATATTTGAAAAATTTAGTAGTTAGAACGCTGGTAAGTTCTATTTTTTACTAATGTAGATAAAATATTGAGTACTATCCTACATTTTTATCAAATCTCCACCATGTTTGACAAAACTGCTCATTTAGCATTATACAAAGATATGCCACAATCCGCCTAAACCTTGCCAGGGGAGATTATAAGCAATTTAACTTACATGAGATGGATGATTGCCTAGTGCAATAGGGAAGTCACCTTTACTCGTAGTTTTTTTTCTTCTTTGTTAATTAGTTTTCTTCCTGTTATACGAAGCCTATAATTATTCAAAAGATGTTCGGAAATTACCATACATTTAAAAGCCTTTCAGTAATATTTTGATTGTGCTATTCCTTTTACTGCTGCAATACAATCCTTTGCCTTTCGATAAAAAGTGAACCTCCCAAATTTTTATCAAGCAGTATCCTCTCTAGTTTGCAGCATTCAAAATTCTAGGACAGAAACTAAAGGACGAAACTTGATCAAACGCTCTGTATAATGCTAAATGGTTTTTTTTCGTCAATGGACTTTTCTTACCGTCGTCAATAGACTATAAGAAATAGTTTTGATTTGCAGTTTTAACTTCATAAATACAAAATATAATAAGTGCCTAGAGGAAAAAGATGGTATAGAAGAATAGTAGAATGACATGAATAAGTGGTAGCGGGCACGTAGATATGCTAAAAAAAGATACTGCTTGGTGAAGTTGTGAAGTAAAAAAAATGAAGCAAAATGGAGACTCAAAGAAAAACAATTTGAAGTCATTTGAAAACTACATAAACGAAAACCAAAAAGCAGTCATCGAAGTAAGAGGCATAATGGAAAGAATTTAATTTAGTTCAGAAGAAAATAGAAAACTTTTTTACAAAGTTCTAGAAGCTCTAAGGCAAAGAAAACAATCAGTATAAATCAAATAATATACGAACGACATCTTGGTGAACAGTATCGATATGTAACTCAAAGTTTCGCCCACTTTCATAGGGGGCTTCATAAGGAGCTAAGCAAAAGAGCAGTGAACCATGGCCGTGACAGCCTCCGAAATCAGTATCAATATTATGAAAAGTGCAAAAATATTCCCAAAACTCGGACCAAATATAGAAAAATTAGTAACACTTACAGCACCACAACTTACAATCTCGGATAAAGATCACATCAGTGTAATAGATCTAAAAATATCTGTAAAAATCTTTACCCAGGACTTCCCTCGTCGATATTGTGACACTAAATAATTTTAAAAATCAAATTAAGTTAGGACTAAAAATATCTTAACACTTCTAATAAATTAAATAAAAAAAGTTACCGGTGGTCGAATTCAAACGGCAGGCTGACAGCGTATGCAGTCCCAACGTTTTGTGGGATATTGCAAGGGAACGGGCTATCTGTTCCTGAGCTACGGAGCACCGACCCTTCGAATTCCTGCGTTGCAGCTGTATTAAGTACGCAATAATTTTTTGCTCCTTTTTGTATCGTACATTTATTCTGTATCTATTGGATCCCATTTTTGGTAAGAATAAAACCTGGGCTATGTGCAAATTATTACTTGTATTTATTGCTAATTTAAATCAGAAATAAACAAAATTTTATTTTTTTAAGGTGGTCACCCTGTATATATTTGTCTGTTCGCCGGTTTCATGCCAGGTAAAGATATAATGTGTATGCAAAATATTGTATTCCTCCGACAAAGAGTTTTTGAGTTATACTGCTAACAAACAGACAGCCAGGCAGATAGACAGACAGACAGACAGACGGAATTAAGAAAACCTGTTTTTCGTCATCTAGCGACCCTGGAACGTGAAGATCTGGAGAAATCTCGAATGTTGATATTTTCGCGATTACAATACTTCTTTTAGACGACGGAAGTAAAACTTAACGAAAAAATTAAAACCGAGGAAGGCAGCGGGATACGATGTGATAGCTTCAGAGCTGATAAAGTACATGGGAGAACAAAGAATACATAAACTACCAGTATACATATAATTTTCGATATAGTAGGGTATCAACGTGTAAACCACACCAGAAGTGAAAAGATACAGTGCTCTTCTATCCAAAGAATATACACATAACTGAACAGTTTTGTGTATATCCTTTACTTCTATCTCTTCTCTGTAGTTCATTGGACTTAGATTTCTTCTAGCACCCGTGAGTTGAGCGAGATGGTTTTATTTTATTTCCGAACAACCTATCTTAACTTAACCTATGGACAGCTGTTTTGCACTACTACTGAAATTTAATATTACTTTTAGCGTGCCGCTTTAATCAATAAATTGTTGTTAAGGTAGTATATTGAAACCAAATTGATTCTTTAAGGTCATGGCGTTAAGCGAAGATATTAGTTTTTTTTTAGAAAGCTTTGATTTTTAAGGTTATAATGCCGTTCGTTGTCCAAAGGCCTTTGTGATAAACATCGTGTCCGCGTGTTACGTTTACGAACCTAACTTTTTGGAGTACCTGAGGAGGCTCCTTTAATTAGGGTTATCTTCGCATTTCTAATTCAAACGAACAATTAATTCAACTCTTTTATTTGCTCATTTAACCCACATATTATCTTACTTCATGATTTTGATCACGTTCGTGTAGAATGAAAGCCGTAAACGCTAAGTAGCGTTTGTTTAGATTGCTAGTTAGATTGATTTTAACGTTGTCACTGATGAAAACTGGCGCCCAGTTTGTTTTTATTTGGCAGCTATAAGAGCCATTTTCCTAATCCTTACTCACGACAATATAATCGCCCATGATTCGAGTTAGCCTGGGCAGTAAGTTTATTCAGAAGTGTGTAGGACGGTACATCGTTTTACATAAAGTTATTAATGATAAACGTCGCTTCGTCCATTTCCCTTTTACTTGAACCTCAAGTAACTAGTTCTTCATTTTTCGGTTTTCTTTAGTGCCTAACATCCCCTAAATCCGAAACTTAAAACGCGGTACTGTACTGTAAAAGTACAGACACTCACACCTGTAGCATGCGTTCATAAATAGATTAATTCGGTGAATTTCCAGTTCCCCGCAGCCAAACTTGTTCATCATAAAGCTTCATCATCTCTACTTAGAGGATTGTATCCTGTTTTTGCAATCTCACCATATTTCCTTGTTATTCTCACTGCAAATGACTAATTACAACCCACTTCAGCAGCGATTCCCCGATTTCTGGAAGTTCCTTTTTCATTTGCTATTTTCGGTGATGACGATGCTCTCACAGTAATGAAAGGGCACAATTTATCAGTAGCTTATAGATATAACAAAACGGTACCATAACTTAGTGGTAATTGTCTATTAGTGGGATTTAATGTTATTTGAAATTCATTAAAGAAACTTGTTTCCATCAGATAATATACCCTTGACCAGAAGGTGTTTTAACACCACTCTGCGTATGTACTTAAATACAAAAGAAAGGCAAAGAGGGACTTCAACCTTCAAATGATGAAAGAATAGGGCACTTTTAATTTATGTGGCCAGAGGCGCTAAGTGAAAAACTTCTCTGAAACAAGGCAAATTCAAAGAAGTAAAGTTACCAAATGGAGTTTTCCAATCAGTTCGCTAACGATTGTTTACAGTAAGTGGTAGAAAATTTTCCCCTTTCCTTTAGAGTGCATGGTTGTCAGCTGTAAGTTACACCGTAGAAATTTAAGGACGTGATTAAGCCTTACCTCATTAAACTAAGGTTAAAGCTGAGCCTATTGATCAATCAGCGATGGGCGATCGCGATAATGAAAGTAGACGGAGCCCCCCGCTGGTCCTACTTGATCTAATTAAACTCCCTTACTATATCTTGTCGATGCGAGACGTCTTTCGTTAGGCAAGTAATAAGCCGGTAATTTAGTTCGCTTACGTGCAGCGATAGCGATTTATGGAACTAACGGAATTTTCGCTAAGGCTAGCTGAAACGGGGTCGCAGATGCAAATAAATTTTTAGAGCTGCTCGTAAAAACTCAAAACGCGATCGTATGGTACACACGTCTGCGAATTTTATTTGATATGCCAACATGATCGTAATCGTAAACGCCAAACATTTCGGCCGGCCAAATTTACTAAGCCATGTCTAAATATTATGCGAGTGTTACACAAACCCCAATGTAAGCCTGCGGGTTCAGTGACACAAATCGCTCCTGGAAGCGAAGTGAAAAAGTGGCAGAAGTCCAGATTTGCCGCTCTTCGCCACCACGAGGTGATTTTGATCTGGTTTGTGTAAAGCTCGCCCGAAACTAGCTGGTTTTGAGTTGTTGATACAATTCCAGCCAAGCGGCTTGGGAAAATGGTAATATAGTAGGTGCCGTGCGAATTCATAAATATTTGCCCAGGAAAGTGAAAAAGCAAATGTTTGGACGCAGCGCGAGGACGCGATATCCCTTTTGTCAATTCAAATAACAGCAATCAAATTTACTTTTACATATATCTCACCAATGACGTGTGTTTGTTGTACTAACGCTTTTGCACAAAAAAGTCCCATATGCGAAATCATCAGCTAACGCACTTTGTAAATACCTGATGTAACGAAAATCTAAAAATAACTTCCATTAAATTTATTTTTAGTAGCTACGAAGCGAAAAGCAAATAGAGGAAAAACGAAAATTGGAATTCATTTAAATACGTATGTTTTTTAACGTTCATAGCAAAATACTACAATAGCTTCAGTAAGCAGTAAAATACACAATTTTGTTGGATTAACAAATCTAAGAAACCTGGAAACAATCTTCTCTAATTTATTGGATGTAAATCATTGTAGTAGAAGACTGCGCACTTGCATTTAGCCTAACTTCCAAAGCTTATTATGTCTAGATTCCAATTTAATATGTAAATAAACTATGATCAAAACTTAATTTCATCTAGTATGGCAGTGGAATAGTTGTCAATTTATGAATGCAACTATAGGTCACTTAAAAATCAAATGTCATGCTTGACATTTAAGTGTAAAAGTAGTTGCATTCATAAATTAGGAGCGATGGCGTAGCCATTCTCGATAAAAATCATTTTTAATCATACCTACTTTATATTGTAAATATTCTGCCAGTCGTACAAATACTTGAAAACAATTTTAATCAGGTACTATACCATTTCTATAATTGCATTGTAACGCTCCATTTCTAATTTTTCCGAAAGGCTCGTCATCTTCTGTAATAGATGTACCTGGATCGAGATTTTTGCGAGTTGCGTGCTTCGATTGCAAGCGCTCGTCCAGGGCGGCTGTGAACGCCTGAAATTTAAGCCTCCTGAGGTTTTTGAAATAGCTTTAACAAAGCAGGCTATGCTTACTAGCAGAATTTTTGTATCCTGTACGTTATAACGGAGTCGTGTGGACGTGACGCCGGTTTACATCTTTGGTAAAATATTTCCTACATTTTCTTTGTTTCGGTACTAATTAAGTATTATTTAGGCAGTTTCTTTTAACCCTTCGGCGTAATGCTTTATCTTCTGGCGTAATGTCTGGCGACAATTGCCCCTTCAGTTCATTGCAGTTAATCTCAACTCAGGAATGTGGCGATTTACATGATATCTTCGCACCTGTGGACTGCATATACATAATTGCGATTCGGCGTGTTGATTGTTCCATAACGGCATTTCAGCCGTTGTCATTTGCGTATTTTTTTACAAAGGTCTTTGAAAGTAAAAACGCACGGGCAGACGTAAAATTCATAGTTTTATCAAACACTAGTACGTTCTCAACTAGGGATGAAAGCTGAAAGCATGCATATATGTACCCTGTACAACAACACCCTTTGTACAGTGTGACCTTGAACGCCCGGCTTCTTATAAATTTAAATTTTGCCAGTTTTTCGAGCCGGCCGAAAGCGCTTTGTTTCATTAATCTAGCTGAATGTGCATGGCATTCAAATATCAATATTATGCCAGTTATTATAACTGTGACTTGTAAAATGGGGTTAACTTCCGTCACAAATAGCATGTTTATATTTTAAAGCGTCGTGTTTGCCTGATTCTAGTGTTACTTGGCAATTTTGGACCTGTGAGCCATATGTAAATCATTTACCTTGTTTTTGCCTACAGGTTGTTGAATATTAAATTCTACTGGTTGTTACTGACTTATATTTTTTTTATCTACACTACGACCCTTCATGAACCTGTTCGTTTCTTTTTGAAGTTTAGGTTAAAGTAAGAGGCATCCATGGTAGCTGGTGATTATGCTGTGTATAACGACTGGCGTCCCTTTTGTTTTAATTAATGATTTTTTTGTATCCATAAGAACCACTGCCTGGTCCTTATTCATGTCATAATTCTACCGAGAGTTAGAGCTAGCTAGGGCTGTACTCACCCCTCGTAAAGGGTGCGATACAGCATTTCTCAACTTACTATGACTTAATTTGCGATATTCTACTATACAGGGTGGAAAAAACACGTTATAAACTTCTAGACTTGTATAAGCTAAATACTTTGTATTAACATGGATTCCTAGTTGCTTCCTACAACGATGAAAAATGAAATGAAAAAGTAGATTTGATGGAATATGTATGTTACTTATATGCTAAATTAGATAATTTTGTAAAACATTTAAATAAGGTTAAAAAATGGTAGTTTTTACAAGGGTGGGGAGGTATGTATTTTTATCATAACTTTTAAATGTTTAGATGAATTTACAAAAAATATTTTTTATATAAAAAATGTGCTATAGTTTTGAATCCCTGAAAATAGTGGTATATGAAAAATAATAAACTTTAAAGTGCTATGCATTTAATCACGAACAATACAGAATTAATTAACTGTTAATTTTAGTTACTTTTAATCCGGTTTAGGGTGGCGGTAGATATTTATCTACGGCCCCGTCAGAGCTCGAATTTACTTTAAGAAGCTCTTGGTTTCTCCCATTTCCCATTATCGGGGTAGAATCATGTCGCAACCTCTATCCTACACACTCCTCAACATATTTATCCTTTCGCTATAACCTACACTAAATATCTCGAAACATGCTAATGAAACTAAACCAAGGCCCTCGGTCCTCGGCGGCTCAAAGATTCCTAACCATGATAGTGGTCAGAACAAATCTACAGTAGAGGGTGCGGACAATCACCTGGTTAAGCCAGGCTACAGTTTACGACCACAATTTTATATAGCACCCTACAATACCAGAACTTTATTATCTAGGCGAAGAATTCAATAAAGTAAAACTGGACATCATAGGACTGAGTGAGATGAGAAGGAAAGGAAAGGTCAACTGACCCTCTAATCAGACAATCTACTCTACTATGGGAGAAAGGAAAATTTATAAGAAGGTGGAGTTGAGTCTATTATTATCAACAAGAAGCAAGTGTCCCAAATAGCTAACTACAAAATATTAGTCCAAGAGTTATTGTGACCGCTGAATGCCTAAAATACATAAAACTAATGATAATCTTGCGCACTTCAATAAAAGCCGGATAGCGAATATGTGAATACCCAAAATAGTACGTAACCAATAGCGTTTAACGGGCCAGCTAAACTACTACGGAGTGGAGGGGATTCACACTAAAATAATCAAAACTAAATACGGGTGCCACCAACTTTATGGTTCAACAACTCACGAATCTGAGTCGAAAGATTTCCCCAGTGATCTGGTAATCACAACTTACATTAAAGGGAGATATTCTAAAAATACATTAATCAAACGCAGGCTTTTTGATAAGCTCTAAGCTGTTATAGAAACAAAAAGGCATAAATGCTGCACTATTAAAGTGATATTTATTTCCAATAAATGCTACAAATAAAATGTTTGGTCATGTGGTACTATCGTAATGTCTATCAACCATATTAAGTTTAATTTTGAGCAGTTTATACTATATATAATTAGGAAACCCTTTATTACGATGTAATGGTGTCAGGCATTTAATCATGCACAAATTAGTCTTAGCTCTTTTGATTTCTTGCTAAAAGTTTTGATTGTGCCCAAGCTTTTTATCTATTTTCCATACTAGTGTAGTATAGGGGTATCAGTTAATATATCCCATCCTATCCATTTTGAATGAAGGAATAGTATCGTGGGGATACCTAGCTTATGTATCACGCAGTTACTTATTACCAGATATTTTGTCTGAATTTAGTCTGAATCTGTAGCCTAGAACCTGTGGAGCTTCATAATTCAAGATGGCCCCGAAAAATTACACTTACCTCTTTTTTTCTCTGTAACTCGTTTCAGGTTGATTCTACAGCACTTGTGCTACAATTCTTTTCTGTTTCCAATAAGATAAAGTCTAAGAGAGATTATTAGAAATGTTTTGATATATCTTATCTTTTCCGAGATATTTAGGCCCCGGGCGGTGTAGCTTGAACAAGCGTCCACGTTCGATCAGTAGAGTTAAGCAACGCTTTTTCTGGTAAGAACTTGGATGAGAGTTCCACGGCTACTGCTCTCGGCACCTCGTGGTACGGCTGTCACGGAAATAGTTGGTCCCGGATGTCATAATGACATCATGACAGTCGTTAGTGGGGTTGGAAGTCCCCATAAAATGTACAGCAATGCCTATAATTAGCCTAACGGCTAGTATAAAATAAAAATAATATATAGCTCTCTGAATTGCTACTTTTATTGCAAATCGCGAAATGTGCAATAGGTAACTAATTTACACCACTTATTAATAGTATAATTTCTTTTAGACATCGTCATCGTCTGCATAATCATTGTTGCCATAGATGTCGTCATTGCCATCACTCAAACACATTTATGTACATCTTATATACTGTGCTTGACATTTACAATGTACAACACACCGACTTTGTCACAACTACAAAGTACCAGCTGCATTATCGATTCTGGTGCACTTGAATTCGTACTCATAGTAGAAAAATATTAATTCGCTCTTATCCCACCCAAATTGTGACGACTTTGGGAAATTTGGGTGTTGTAGATTAGCGCATCGTCGATCAATCATCTGGTAATGAGCCCTTAAAACGATGTTGTTATAGAGAACCTTGTTGAGGACAGATTTTCACTTTGCACTCCTTTTTTTAACATTTACCAACGTAGTTACCAATGTCCGATATCATTCATTCATTTGCTAAGTATACCGGCCAGGAGAAACGATTTTGAACATTGATGTTTACAAAAGTGAAAATGTGCCTCCAACAAAATCATCTCTAACAACATACATCTTAATGGCTTACTGCCAGATGATAGATTGGCGATGCACTAATCTACAACACCCAAATTTCCCAGAGCTGTCACAATTTGGGTGGGACAAGTCAGAGAATCAATATTCTCCCACAATGAGTACGCTTCCATGTGCACTAGCATCGTTAATGCAACCGGCAATTTGTGATTGTAACAAAGGTGGTGTGCTGTAAATTGCACATGTCAAGCATGGTCTATAAGGTGTACATAAATATGTATGTGTGGTGACAATGAAGAGGTTTATGGCAACAATGATTCTGCAGACGATCAAGATGAAGTTTCTCAACTCGGAAGATTACCTTTAAAACCATAATTTCCCTCTTCCTATGTATAAGAGCGATTTTAGTATTAATAAATAGTGCTTTTTACAGATAAATCAAGTATTTTATTTCATGGTTAGTAAACTAGTTACATTACACATTTAGCAAATTCCAATTAAAGCAGCAATTTCTGGAGCTATATCTCGGATATGGTAAGAGATATTAAAAAAAAAATAATAACGTTTCTTATTCCCTATCTTACTGTGAATAAAAAAGGCTCATAGCACAGATACCGAGTAACCGACCTGAAACGAGTTACAGAGAAGAAAAGAGGTAAGTATGATTTCTGTAGCCATCTTGAAGTTATGACCCCACACAGGCTCTTTGCCAAAGATTCAGACAAAACACCTGGTAGTATGGGATTGTGTGATTAATAAGCTATACATCTCCACTAGTCATACTATTCCTTCATTCAAACTGTCATTTTTTTCTGACATTTTCATTAATTTTAGATACAAGTAGGTAATTATCGATGTTTCTTTCTCATCTTCTTCGTTCATAAGTGTCTAAAACCATGGTTATTTTATCTCATCCTAATACATAGGCAATTACAGATTTTTTTCCCTACTTTTGACTTCTCTAATGTATTTGTAAATGTCCTTGTGACGGTAAAATGAGTTTGTCACTTTTAAGTTGTTTATCATTCGTTTACCACTGTTATATGCGAATACATTGCCTCTGGAAAGTTATGATAGAGAACACCCATCTCCCTTGAAAAAGCTACAACTTCTGAACCTTTTTCCAGTTTTTTTTTTTCAAGATCGTCTAATTTAGCATAACAACCCAAATACCACCTAACCCACATTCCGTCAACTTTACTTTTTCTTTATTATTTTAATTAAAGACTCATCTGGGTGCTGTAGCACCCTTAAGATACAATTTCAAGTTCAATGCAACAGAATTCTTTAAATTTTACTGAGAACTATCAACTGTAGGAGTTTGTAACACTATTTTTTACACTCTGTATAACTCTCTGTTATAATAGCCAGATACTTTAGTTATGCTACCTATATCATAAAATAAAGGATAATAAAAAAGTTCAGTCTGCTGGGGTGACACGTAATGACTATTAAAACGTGAGTAGAGGGAGCTGTCGATACATCAATTTATCTCATTTGAGGTTAAAGAGCACCAAATAATTTTGTCGTGACTGTCAAATTGTGAAATTATGACTACCCCATACTGCATGATATAAATTTGCTGCGTGGTACGTAGAAACACATACCGCCGATTTGACAGTGCGGATTTCGAGTAAATGAATTATGCTCCTGTTTTAGTTCTTACAATTGGTTCTAAACATTTAAATTTGCTGATCCGACTACACTGTTGAATGAACAAGACTTAGAAGTCTGTAAAATAATCGTTCCCAGAAGATTTAATTTATAAGCCGTTGGATAGGTGGCTGCAACTAGAGACCTCTGTAAGACAGTCGCTTATGGCGTATACGCAAGATTACTGTAGCCGAACTTCTAGTCATTATTTACTTATAAGCCGTTCACGATCTTTTTGGGTCAGGTGAGGCTATGACCATCTAGACATTTTGTTGGCAGAACCTCTGTTGCAACTAAACTCCCTCATGGAAATTGACACTTTTTGTGTTAGGTTAGGTTGTTTTCAGTTTAAGGTTATATTTTCTGAATAGGTACATTGTTGCCGGATATTCTGTAGTCTCCACATCAACTCGCATTCTTTTAATTTTGGTCTGTCCTTTTTAAATTGGAAGTAGCATCGTTTAATGGAAATTTTTTGTTATAACAAAATTATTTTGGGCATTTTGACTTTTCCTTTGACGGAAATTAAAATTATTTTTACACGTTTGATAAATCATTTATTTTCTTACGAATATTAAAATAATAAATCTGGCAATGTGGTGGCCAGAAAATATCGAACAGACACTGACAAAAAAATGCATCCGCTACATCATCGAATGAGTTAGTCCAACATGAAAAGAAAAAATCATAGCCAACTCTGTCCCAAAAAGGTCGTAAACGGCTTTATACACTATTACACTTAGTTATTACTAAAATTTGTATTTCCCTTTCTCTTATCTTATTAAATAAAAATATATTTTATATCTTACTGTTTGTCATATTTTTCATTACATTTCACCAGTTGTTTTCAGTTTCGTTTACTCCAAATTGTTATTGTCAACATTCTACGAATTGTTGTGTCATTCCAAATCGTATTATTCTCGTATACTTTTGATATCCTTGTATTTGCAATTTATCCTGTTTGGATAAAAATAAAAATATATTTTATATGACACGACTAAGTTATTGCTTGTCACATTTTTTCACTGCATTTCACAACTTGTTTTCATTTTCCTTTACTCCGAGTTGTTATTTTCAACATTCTACGAATCTTTTTTTTTCCAAATCGTATCATACTCGTGTAGTTTTGCTAACGTATCATGTTTTCATATTAAACAGAAATACATTCCGTATGAGACGACTGTCTTATTTGTCTGTCACATTTTTCGTTACATTTCAATTTTGCTCCCAACTGATATTTTTAACCTACTAGAAATTTTTATTGAATTCCAAACCATGTCTAATTTTGCTAAATTTTAACGATATAAAATCAAGACAAATAGTAGTTGTTCCTAATCTTTTTAAACCATGTTGTATTGTTTGCCTAACTTCACGAACTAGTAATAAATGAGCGAATTTAGACTTTAAGGGGCATCTAAAATTGTGCGTTTCAAAAACATTTATTAGATATAGATGTCAACGCCATTTCAACTGCTGTTCATCAAATATTATCTTGATGGGTTCTGTAGTTTATTGTCTGATACAGACTGGCTGCGTATTTACTGCAAAGACAAATAAAAGAATTCTCTCTCCCGGTATGCACACAATAATGGATACTTATCAATCATGGGCAATGAGATCTACGAGTTATATGGCCTACCGAAGTTACTTCCACCTATCTACGTATATTGCGCGGTAACTATGTTGACCTATAAAAATACTGTAGAGGTCCTATCCATCATTAATTAATTGCTGCGACTCTATACTTAAGCAATAATTTATTCTACAAAGGCGACAATTACCTACATACCTGTTATATCATCTTTTCTCTAGTTGGAAAGCACTCTGCAGGAAACAGGGTATCTGCAAAGAAAGACAACTTTAAGCGAACAAAATGTAAACTATGCATATCAATTCATTTTTGTACAGTATATATTGATACAAAAGTATTTAGTCGGCATATTCACACTTGAAATGTGCATTTTCCTATAATCTGCAAGATGAAATTGATATTTATAATCCATTCACGATGTTTCCTTCTCCCAGCAGGCCGTTTATGTTTATATTAGGTTGCATGTATGAATTGTGATAAAAGTCAAACTGTGACATGGAAAAACGATGAAATTTTTTACAACTGCTATATTGACTTTGTTGCAATTTTAATGTCAAAATGCCGAATATTTTACGGAAAGAGACAAAAATTCAATTGACAACAATGTAGGCTTTCAAAAATCATAACCACAAATTGAAAACAACATAATCTAATTTTGTAATGTCTAGTTATTTCACATGCGCACAAAAATTCCCTGCTAGGATGAGGAAACATCATGAATGGATTATAGTAAACCTTGAATGCATTTCCGTTGCAATGAAAACAGATAACGATATCGTAATAGTTAATATAGACATTTTCAAGTACATATTGACAAAAGGTCTTTTAACTTCATACTATGGCTGTTGCTGATTTCTAACAGTGCAAAACTATTAGATGTTAATAATTTATGTCACGAGGAGATGATAGTAATTAATTGTGAGATCGTAATTTTTAGATCAGAAAGTTTTTTACCTAGGAGACTAAGAACACTAGTTAACAAGGTTTCGGTAACATGGAAAAAATAGCTGAGAGGTGTTACAAGGAAGATCTAGAATGTTTCTTGTCAGTGTAGCTTCTGTGCTTGTTCAGTATAAGGTATAGGTATACTAATTCACATTAATTATCTAAGCTGTAGATATGACAGCAACTAGAAAAAGGTATGGTTATTCTGAAATGCAATAGACCCATGCCAAACTTGAATATTAGTTTTTATATGTATCCCGGGTGGTGTAGCTTGAACAAGCGTCCACGTTCGATCAGTAGAGTTAAGCAACGCTCTTTCTGGTCAGAACTTGAATGGGAGTTCCATGGCTGCTTCTCCCGGCGCCTCGTGATACGACTGTCACGGAAATAGTTGGTCCCGGCTGTCATAATAACATCATGACAGTCGTTAGTGGGGTTGGAAGTCCCCATAAAATGTACAGTGACGCCTATAATTGGCCTAACGGCTATTGGCTGAGTACCAAAATAAAATAAAATAAAAAATTAAATTAAAATATAGCTTGAAGCGACTAGTACTCACTACATTATTTTTATTTAGTGGATGGAACTAGTTACTTCACAAATGTATCGTTTAAAACCCAAATTACGTCTATTGCAGTTACGGAAGTCGAACTATTAATTAAAAAGAGATTACGATTCTGATAACAGTTGGTAACGCAAAAATGCAATTTGTTACCTCACAAGCACTCTACATTTTAAAACGCTATACATACGCGAAAAATATATTTAAAACCGCAAAAACCGCCCGTACACGGATGATTCGTGAGCCACTGGCTTATGGTCTATTTTAAGTGCATCCAGCAGTATGACAATGGTTGCGTTAAAAATACCTTGCTTCGTTTTGCCGTTTTAATTTGGTACTACAGTCAGCAGCGAAACATCCGACAGCCCGGAAGCATGGGCTCGCCAATAATCCGCCTTAGACAACACAAGAAAATTGACGATATAGACTTGTAATTTGCTCTAATTCACTTTACGTGCATATCTAATATCCCGAATCAATATCAACAGCCGGATGCAAGATATAAACTATGACGCACTCGCAGTTAATAGCCGAGTACATAAAGGAACCACAGCACTATTACGTTTCTCAGCATAAACAACGTCATATTAAACAAAGCTCTTGACGCTGCTTATTAGAGAAAACGATTTACGGAGTAAAAAGTTTGTTTATCACCATCAGCGTTAATGAGTGTGAAGAGTACACTCGAAGTTTTCGATATACCTACTAATCGACTGATTGAAAATGTATTTAACATTTCACCATAGGCGCCACAAGGGACATGCAATTGCATATAAAATTACTATTTCTTGTAAATTTGTATTTCATACTGAGTGAAATATACAACTAGATAAAGATATGGAAACTATGAGAACAATGAAGATGAGATGAATGAACAAAGCTACTGTCTTCGAGCATGTCTGACAGCCAAGGATGTATCCTTGTTCAAGAAGAAAGTAAAAGAACATCCGCTGATGCGCTTAAAAATACATAGTATTAAGTTTAACACATGAATTTTATGTAACAACTTAAGACTAATTGCAAACTCCCCACTGTTAGAAGAAGAAATAAGTTTTAGTAAAGAATGATCTGCTACCTATATATGGAGTGTTTGTGTTACAACAACAAAAAAACCTTAAATAGCGTTCGTTGAATATGTAAGGGTATTTAACAAAGTCTTTTAAATTAAACTGAAGTGTACATATTGCAACAACAGTAACGGAATGAAATGACATGGTTAACGAATCAGTCGCAAACCAGACAGTGAAATAAACCTCAGCTGAAAATGCATGGCCACGTGCAGCGTTCATAAATCGCCCCGCAAAAAACCAACAAAAGTAACTCAGGGAATCATTAAAATTGAACACGTCGAATACATAAACTGTGCAGCCTAACGCAGCGTGTAACTAATTTTGTGTTACGCTAAGCGCAAGTGCCTGACTAGTATCGCAAACGGAATCATTAGTGTCGCGAGTGACAAATTGCCTGCGCAATTAATGTGTAGAAAGGACGCAATTTCAAACTCAGATCTCGGCAACCTTACCTCATCTGTGAACTGCCGGGGATCCGGGAGCAAACAACAGATAGTCGCTTCACCCTTATGGGAAACAAAAACCGATTGCGAAATAATCTGGACAATCCCATTGACCGGGCGGTGATGAGTGGAGTAATAAAAACGTCGGGTGGTGCAAGCCGTTTGGACAAAAATGACCTAGCAAGTTAGCTGATACGACGTTCGGTTGCAGCAGAAAACACAAGATCCGTCTAGCCACCGACGAGCAATAAACAACCCTCCACTTACGTAACTGGAGAAGCGCCAGTACCTATTCAAGTCAACTGATTCCAGTGCATTAAGTTTACAAAACCTTAGTAACGGAAGCAAAGAACTTATTAAAGTACCATAATGATTTCATTGTAATACTGAGGACTATAACAATTAGTAGTACTCAGTAGTACCATAAATTCCTATAATGTAATTATGACACACGAACAGATAAAATTATATTTACAATTACAAATAGGGTCAATATATTGCAGTTCTAGCTAATAGCATTGAGTAAGAAAATTCTCATTAAAGTAGGTCACATTCTAAACTAAGTTTTAAATATTGTCCCAAAAAATGAACCCAAATTACGTATGGTTCTACTATGTAAGACAAAAAACAACTGGGACAGTTAATATGATCTGTTGTAAATATGACTGCCTTAATATGTACCGTTGCTAGGTATTTGTAACTCAATTATGAACTTGTTTAGAAGTTGCTATAAAACAAAATTGTTATAGTAAATGTAACTGTTGCAAGTCTCATTTAAACTAATCAAATAATGCCAAAATCTCTCTCCAGAGTTGTCCCAGTTTTTTTTGTCTTGCATAGTACGTAGTTTAAACACTTTGTTAGCATCAAATCGATTCATCAGCTAGTTCCCTCAAACAAAACAAACGTTATGACTGCTTTCATACAATTCATATGTACATCTTTGATATAGACGTACACTTTCTAAAAAGAATTTAAAATTCGATTTACCTCGAAGAAGAAATCTAGGAAAGGTTTCCCTCCGACAATAGATGATAGAGGTGATAATGATGCTGATGCTCTACTTCCTCAAACAGAATTATCTTTTCGAAAAACATTAAGACATGTTTATTACTGTATTGCTCTTTTAACACTTTAATATCTCAGTTAGGTTACTAATGACTGCTTTTATGTTTATTTTCACTTGCTGAAGTTGATTTCGTATGGAGTTTCATAGAACAGCGCCACTTCTTATTACCGAGATCTCAAAATTATCGCACCACATCTTGTTAGAACGTTCTGTACTGCCGATGCAAAACCGTGGAAGACGCACATGTGTATTCACGGAATGCGGACGTTAACCCGATTCGGTGTTAGTAAAAGCAATCTAAAATCCAGTGCAATTAACATGAACGCGGCGTATAACTTTAAGCATCTGGTGAACAAATAGTGCATATCTTATCGTATCACACGGCAAGCCTTGGCCTAGCCAAAGCAAAACAACACTGAGATATCTTCCTGTACCGACTACATTACCTAAAAACACAATGAATTCCGTAAGTAACGAAAACACTATCATTCAATCAAATTTTAAATCCTCAACCCCATCCTTTTCCAATACCGTTAAAACCACATTATTATCACAATCAGCTGTCCCCACATATGCAAAAAAGAACAAGATTTTATTTAATGCACCCCTACGCGAGTATGTTGTTGCAGTAGGAAAAATCATGGGCCAGAAAAACATCACATTCTGCTCAAGAATTTCTAATAACCGGATCTGCATCTATTTTGCTAACCAAGATTTAGTAGACCACTTTATGTCTAATTTTGGGTCCATAACGATAAATGAAATAGAACTAATTTCACCAGCGCAACGAATCGTCCTATCAAATGTTTGCCCTTCAATACCAAACGATGTAATCGTAAACCACCTCAAGCAAATGGGGATTCAATTAGTTTCCCCTATGACTTTCCTTAAAGCTGGTATTTACGAAGAAGAATACAACCACATACTCAGCTTCCGTAGGCAGATTTACATCAGCCCAAAGGACAATGCAAATATCCCAGATTCCTTCCTAATTTTGTTTGAAAATACTCACGCCCGTATTCATAGTCGTTCGCCAGCGGATCGCCGGCGACTCGCCAGAGATTCGTTGAAATAGTATGTTGGCGGCACTGTACGTCTATGTCAAATTCGAGGTTAGCAGGTTAGATTTTGTGTCAGTTTCTGCCGCTGGCGAACGACTATAAATACCGGTGTCAGTATGGCATATTTTTGTCAAAATACCCAGGCTACTATATTCCTGGAGGACCAATCACAGTTTTCTAATCTACAACAACCCGCAACCAACGATAAAAAATCTACTCAAACAACCACACAGCTATGAAAAAAAGAAGACATTGAGACCATCCAAATGTTTACAACCCCACCATCGGTCAATCTGATTGCAAGCTCTTTAAAAACCGTCCGCCCCAAGAGACCTAAAAGCTAAATCACGTGCGAATCTGATTCTGATACACGAGGGGTAGGTGTACAATTACATCCGGCCAAAGAGATGATAGACAGTAAGCCTCTAGAATACCCCCTAAACTTCATGAATCTCCAGAGCTTCTTAGAAGACACACAGGAAAACTCCGACCCTTTAGAACTATCCAGAGAGTACACTGAGAACACGACACCACTCATGTAAATGCTAGATACGATCTACCCGAAGTTAAAAGATCGTAGTATAAAATCCCGAATTACGCGAATAATCAAGAAAATCAACTCAACTGATTACCGAAAAAACAGAATGGACTCAGAGGCTACAAACCCGGAAAAGTAATATTATAATAAAATTACTACAATGAAACTGCAACGGCTTCCACGCACATATAGGAGAACTGCAAAAACTGATAGAAAAAACACAGCTCCAATAAATCTGTTTACAAGAAACACGTCTCCATAACCACCAAAATGTCAGACTAACCGGATATACAACATACAGAAAAGACAGGTTAAACGACAAGAACGCCAGTGGGGGCGTTGCAATATTTGTTAACATCTCATTCTACGCTGAAGAAATAAACTTACAATCTGATTTGGAAGCAGTAGCAGTGACTACCTACCCAAAAAAATGACAATATGTTCCATGTACATCCCACCAAATCACAAAACTGACCAATCCCAAAACGACACTCTGATACAACAACTGCCAAAACCCTACATACTGATATGAGATTTTAACGCTCATAATGTTCTATGTTCTATGTTCTATATACCAACAAACGAAGCAAACAAATTGAAAGGATAATTGATGTCAGCCTAATACTCTTGAACGATGATAGCCCAACTCACTTTTGCTCAAAAAATGGTAAATTTTCAAACATTGATCTCGCAATATGTAGTGCAAACCTAGCACCCGACCTCTCATGGGGAACCCTACCCTACCTATACAATAGTGACCATTTCCCCATTAAAGTAACATTTCTCTAAAAAAAAATTACTTGAGAACCCCACAAACTTTAAGAAATGGAATCTCACAAAAGCAAATTGGGAACTTTTCTCACAACTGGCCACAATCGCTGAGAATAACATAACAAACGGAGAGAACATAGACACAATAGTACAAAATTTCACGATACACATCATAAATTCAGCACACGCAGCAATAGGAGAAAAAGTCATCGGAGTAAGCAAGAAAATATCCCATGGTGGAACTTGGAATGTAAAAAAGCTATAAAAACAGGAAAAATAAAACTGTTGAAAACTTTGTAGTATTTAAAAAATGTCGAGCCATTGCCCGACGTACAATACTACAAAGTAAGAAACAAAGCTAGCAAGAGTATGGGAGAAAATACGGAACCTAAAAGGTTTTAATACACCTAACCATCAAATGTCCCTATTAATAAAAGAAATAACTGCCATCTCCAATCCACTACAAGTTGCTAACCTACTAGCGGAAACCTTTCAGCATAACTCCAGCAACGAACACTACGACGATCAATTTTTAAATTAAGTACGAAAGTGAGGGTAAATCCATAAAAATAAACCCTAACCATCACATACCTATAAACAACCCGTTTACCCGAAGAGAACTAAAAAAATCTTTGAAGAACTGAAGACAACAAGCAGCCCAGGCTCAGATGGAATTTCATATGAAATACTAAAACACATACCCACAGAGACCATGAACCTACTCGAAATATATAACTACATATAATTAAATAAGAAGAACTTTGGTTTAAGTTTTAAAAATAATTTTATTACTTAACACGAACTTCTGGGTAAATCGCTAGCAGAAGCCAAGACGAATACTGACTGCTGCTATTACAATTGTGCTTATAAATAATATGGTTATAATCTTATCTAATGTTTAAAGTTTAAACTACTATGAACTAAGGTTTGGAGTTTAAACTATCTTGCAGAACAATATTACTCATAAGTGTTTACGAGTCTAAAGTCGTTTACAATTTGAATAATATTTACTGTTTATTATTGATAAGATGTTATTCATTAGTGATTAGGCCGTGTCTATAGTTTAATATAATTCGTCCATCCTTTAAAGAAGAACGTCCTCGTTCTTTGTGTTTGGTGGTATTGTTGACATCGATATGGCTTCATCTTGTTGTTTGGGTTTGAAGAACACCTTTATCTTATTTCTAAGTACAAATATTATAACTAATACAGTACAAAATGAAATTAGAAGTACAATAGTAATTGAAAAGTGTGTTATATGAAATACAGGATTAACATTAGTAATTTTTTTAAGTGATTTAGTTTCTTCTTTTAAACTAACGAAATCATGTAAATGTTTTGGTTTTAAATGTACAACCACATTAGTTTTATAATTATATAGTTTAAAATTATTGTGATGTATTAATTTTGTAGATACACCTTCAAAAGTCTTACCGTCTAATATAATTTTACAATTTATTACTGAATTTAACAAAACATTTTCCTTAACACTAGTGGGATATACTTTATTATTGCATTCTTCAGTTACAATAATCGGTGATTTAGAAGAAAGTAAAATTAAACCATTATCTAACTGAGTATATAATTTATAGTTATTATTAACTAGAGCATGTGTACAATTTTTAAGTTTTGACAGTAATAAACATTTATTTATTTTTGGACTTTGTAAACAAATTGTTTCGTTAATTACACTTTTGCATTTCTCATCAGTCCATAGTTCACCTTGTGCACCTTGCAGATGATATTTGTAGGGAGGAATTAAAATTTTATCTTCTGAATTTGGAATGGGATAAATTCGAGAATATTGTTGTAAGGACTCATTTAGGATAGGAAAATACATTATGCAAGTTATCGATTCATTAATTGAGATAACTTGAAATTTAGAAAATTCTATTATTGTTATCATATGATTCAAGTCTAATTCAGGTAATTCTGCTGGCTTATAGATATTTTTCAAGTGATCAATAATTTCAATTAATTCATCATTAGTAATAATTTCCAAATTAATTATTCCGATAGTAGCAAAAGAAATGGTTCTTTCAATACTACGAAGAATGTTAAGTAATTTGAGACTTATGTATTGATTATATTGGAGAGATAATTGAGTATTGACTATGCTACTTAATTTGTTGATAGCGTGAGCTGATGAATTTAAATTAGTTTGAATTGAATTAATATCCTGAATGTAACGATCAGTAATATGGTTCGCAAATGAAGTGAATTTATTTACTTGTTTAATGACTCGACCTTGTGTAGTGATTAAAGATTCTATATTTTTATTTATTTCTATTAAATCGTTATTATCTGGATTGCCAGTAACGTATTTTATTATGGTTCCTAAACCATCTATTAGGGCACGTTTTCTTCTAAAATTAAATTTTGATAGTTCGTTTTTTATTAGTTTACAATTGTCTTTTGTTAGGTTGAGTAATTCAAACATAGTGGAATTTTGAATTTTTGTTTCTAGGGTTACTACATTTTCTAATAACTTTTGATATCCTAATCTTAAATCAGTAATATTGAAGTAAAAATAAAATTTATGATAGTGACTTAATAGCTTAACTGTACCTAAATTTTCTGAAAAGTATCCATTAGTTTTCAGGGTTTGAACTTGAAGGCCTTGACTCCAACCTAGGAGGCTGAGTCTGTGAACAAATTTTTCTTTTAGTCCTTTTAACTTTTCTATTATGAATATTAGTTTCTCTATTTGTTTTTTCTCTGATTCCTGTAATCTTATTTTTCTCTATAGATGTTACATTTACTTTATCATAATAGGGGTCTGTTTTTCGTATTCTCTGACGTGTGAAATAAGCAACTGGTTCATTGAAATTAACAACTTCTTTATCTTGATTAATTTTTTCTAGATTTTTGTTGGCTTTATTAGTCTGTTTTTGATAAAGTTGTTCAAAAAATGGTAATATTTCTTCTTTTCTTTTCTGATTATATGATTCGTAAATGGATTTATCTAAATCTATTTCGTGTGCGTTTAAATTTTCAAACGGGCCATATAAAAGCGTAAATGGGGTAAATCCAGTACTAGAATGAACAGATTGATTGTATGTAACTACTGCAGTTGTCATTAACTCTTTTGGAAGTTCATTTTTATTCTTTGATTTTAATATTCTTAATTTTTCTAATAATGTCGAATGAACTCTCTCAACAGGGGAATTTGAATTTGGATTGTAATTTGTAGTGAAATGAATTTCTATTTTGAACAGTGAGCAGTATTCTTGGAATACCTTATTTTTGAACTCTTTTCCTTCGTCACAAACTATTTTTCGTGGATAGCCGTGATGAGAGAAATAGTGTCTAAGTTTGTTGAGAATTGTTATGCCTGTAGCATCCTTAATGAAATAAGCTTGAGTATAACGCGAAAACAGATCTATTATAGTTAAAAATTTGCTATTATCAAAACTGAAAGTGTCCATGTGAATCACATCAAAAGGTCTTTTGGCTAACAATGGACCTAAAAATTGGGTTTTATATGGGCGTCTTTCGTATTTGCTTAGGAGACAAGTTTCACATTCATTGATAATTTTGTTTATTTTGGTTTGCATGTCTGGCCAATAATATTTTAATTTCAAATTACTAAAAGTTTCATTTATACCGTTATGATTAGTTTCGTGATATTCTCTAATGACATTACATTGAGCTTCTGAATTTTCAATATCTTTTGCTAAAATGTTACTCTTAATAATTTTGACGTTATTATTGAATAAATGTTGGCAAATTGTTCTAAACTTATTTTCTATTTCTTCGTCTATAAAATAGATTCCGTAAAGATATTTTGGGTCTATAATTTGTTTTAGATAGTTTGTCAAACTTTCTAACTCATTTCCTCTACGTATAGTTATTTCATACGTATTTTTATTGAAGGGTTTTGAACTGATTAGTTTGTTTTCATCACCTAATTTTAAAATGATTCTATTATTAAAAAGATTCAAAGGTTTCTCTGAAATTGTCATGGTAAAAATAGGGTTAGAAATCGCAGTATGTTGTGTATTATTGTCAGAAGGAGTGTCATTAACTTTTTCGCAAGATTTGAGAATTTCATCAAGATCTTCTGGATGATGTTGGTCCTTTGGGTCAACATTATTAACAATGGAGATTGAATCTAAATTATTTTCATTTTCATGAGTGTTAATTTCGATTCTTGACAGGGCATCAGCTACTAGTTTTGCTTTGCCTTTCTTATATTGTATTTTTGGAATAACTGTTTGTTGTTCATCTATGTTTACTGGTATTTTAGTATTCTGTTTAACATGTTTAAAATTTTGGGGATTTAATTCAAAGAAAAAGGGGATTTTGATACCTTTAATTTCTAAGTTTTGATGATCATAATCGATCTTTGCACCTAGCTTCCTAAAATCTTCACTACTTAAAAGTGCGTCGAATCTATCATGAAATTTAAACACATGAAATTTGATGTTTTCATTTATGTTATAATTTTCCAATAGGGGGTAATCTATATTCCAGTCATTATTAACAATTTGATCTACACTTTTTACTTGAAAAGGTTTTCTGAAAGAATGATTTTTAAAATAATCGTTAGCAATTTCAGGGTTCATTATGGAATTAGAAGCGCCTGAGTCGATTAATATTCTAAGATTAAATTCTGGTATAGTAATGAATGGTAACTGTGGTTTACTTAAGATTGCATTTAAGTCAATGTTTGTTCTATCGAGGCTTTGTATGGGAAAATTTTCACATTGATATTCTTGATTATTATCTAATGCATTGGACATAGTTTCTTCATAATTAATCTCGAAATCGTGTTCAGAGGAATCGTAACAATTTTCATAAGAGTCAGGGTTATATTCACAGTTTTCTGGTTGTTCTATATTATGCAGTTCTTCAGCAATAAAATTTGGAGGACCTGTTCTTCGGAAATAATTAGACTGTGTTTGGGGAGCTTGATTTTTATTAGTTTGTACAGTATTACGGGTATTTACTGACATAGGAGTAGGTTTATAATCTGGTTTTTTACTAAAAACTTGAGAGTTTGTGTAGAATTTTTGAGGAACATTTCGAGTTTGAATGTTAATCGGGCCACGAGGGAACTGATTTGAATTTTGTTGAAAATGTGAACCATGAGTAGGTTGTGGGTAATTAAAACGAGAAAATTGAGCTGTTTGTGGGTTTGCAAAGGATGAGAATTGCCTATTTGGCACATGTCTATGTACATTGTGAGTTTGTTGTATTTGTCTGGGAGGTTTTGTAGCTTGCTTGCTTCGAATGAAATTTAAAAAGTTTACTTGCTGTTGGTGGTTATCATATTTTCGTAATTGGGAGAGTGCATCTTCTAAAGAGGTCACTGTTTTATTTGAGATAAACGATCGGTATGGTTCGAAAAGACCAGCACAAAATGTATTTTGGGCTCTTGTTTCGTACATTTCGGTTTTAAAAACTTTTAAACTAGCGTTTTCTTCCCTAATACTAATGTGTTCTAAAATCTGTTGTAGTTTAGATTTTACTCTTTCATAATATTGTTCGTAATTTTCATTTTGAAATTGATAACAAGTAATTAAATCATTTTCCAAAAGCGTTTCATTTCTTTGGTCTCCAAAACGATTTAGAAGTGCGCTTTTAACTTGTTTCCAAGTTACGCAATTTGAAACAATTATAGTCTCACGGGCAGAACCAACTAATTTTGAGCAACATAGTTCAAATATTAATTTATTGGTAGAGCAATGCTCTTGACCTTCTGTACTAATCTTATAAGTATCTATGAATTTTTCGCATTGTTGAATATAATACGATAGATTTATTGAACCTCCTTCGTAGGTAGGAACAATTTCTCTAGCTAAATTTATTTCGGAAAAGTTTACAGCCATTTTATTGCCTGAATTTAAATTTGAATCACTATTTGTATTTTTATTTTGCACTTTTTGTATTGGTGATCTGGATCGATCTCTTGACTTGTTCATAAGATGACTTTTATAAACAATAACTTGCAATATTGTATAACAATAGGAAGTATGGAAAAAAAACACTTACAAAACTACGGGTGCCAATAACATTCTACGAGATGCCTAGCGGATTGCCTTGTAGAAGCTTCTGTAGGTGAAGGTTTCTTTGGGGCGGGTTGTCCAGTGGAAACATACTGCAGCGGTTGATCCTCGATTTTCGCTCAAGTGAAGTCCTTCGGCAGATGGAAGTCTTTCAGGCTTGGTCCAGGAAAATGTGCAGGAGTCTCCAGACGGTTTCTTCTTAGATTGCCAATAAAATATTAAAATATACCGGTTTGAATTCCGTTTGACAATCCTGTTCGCAGCGCCAATTAAATAAGAAGAACTTTGGTTTAAGTTTTAAAAATAATTTTATTACTTAACACGAACTTCTGGGTAAATCGCTAGCAGAAGCCAAGACGAATACTGACTGCTGCTATTACAATTGTGCTTATAAATAATATGGTTATAATCTTATCTAATGTTTAAAGTTTAAACTACTATGAACTAAGGTTTGGAGTTTAAACTATCTTGCAGAACAATATTACTCATAAGTGTTTACGAGTCTAAAGTCGTTTACAATTTGAATAATATTTACTGTTTATTATTGATAAGATGTTATTCATTAGTGATTAGGCCGTGTCTATAGTTTAATATAATTATATGGACCAGTAACGTATATCCAAGCAAATGGAAAGACGTATTAACAATTCCAATACTAAAACCAGGGAAAAACAAAACAGACCCAAATAACTATCGGCCATATATCACTTTCAAACTGCATAAGTAAAATATTACAAAAAATGTTCAACAAAAGACTTATATTATGGTACTTAGCGGCAAAACAAGATATTGAACCCCATACAAAGTGGCTTTAGGAGCGGATGTTCAACTATAGATCAAGTGAACACGTTCAGGAACAAACAACACCTAATAGCCATTTTCTTTGACGTTGAGAAGGCTTATGATACTACGTGGAAATATAACATAGTGAAATCGCTGAAGGAATATGGACTTGACGGAAATATTTTGTATTACGTTAAGAACTTTCTCTCAGAACGCAAGTTCAAAGTCAAAACAAAGCAGTTCCTATCCGAAATAAAAACGCAGGAAAACGGAATTCTTCAGGGAGAAATTCTAAGTGTTACTCTATTTCTAATAGCATTCATTCCAACCAGAATAAAAGTTTCACTGTTTGCCGACGACTTAGTAATATACCACAGAGGAAAAAACATATCCACTATGAAAAACCCCTTCAGGAAGCTATCATCAACCTAGAAAAATGGGCACTCACCACGGAATTCAAATTTTGCAGCAATAAAACAAAATCCATATATATATATACAGCAGGGTTCCTACAGCCTTTGCCGCATCCCGCATTTCGACCGCCATTTCTCTCTATTACTCCAGTCCTCTTCCTTTATGGCTCGATCTGTCATGGTTTTTCTAATACCTTGTAACCAAGTTGTTGTAGGTCTTCCTCTTCGTCTTCTATTTTGTGGCGTATAGTTTAAAGCTCTTTTTGGCCATCGGTCTTCTGACATTCGCATAACGTGCCCATACCATATAAGCTGTCGAGATTCTATTTTATCTGCGCTGGTAAATACACTATTTGTTCGACGTTTAATTTCTTCGTTCGGGACGTGCTCTAATCTTGAAATTCCAATTGCTCTTCTCTTGAAGTCCATTTCCACAGTCTCAATGCATTTTTTATCTTTGGCTGTTAGCTGCCAACACTCCGATCCGTATGTCAAAATTGGCTCTACAATGGATTTGTAAATTGTCATTTTGGTGTTCACTTTAATCTGATGTGACCATAGTAAAGAATTGAGAGTTCGAATACATTTCCGTCCTTGTTGTACTCTGTTGTATATGTCGTTTTTTGACGTTCCCTCTTGTGATATTATGGTGCCTAAATATTTATATTCTTTACATTTTTTAATTTCTTTATGTATCTGTAATTCAGGATCACTTATGTCCTTTCCTATCACCATATATTCTGTTTTCGTCATGTTTATGTTTAATCCCCACTTTTTATATTCTTTTATTAAGTTTCGAAGCATAAAGTCAATATCGTATTCATCATTCGCTACAATCACCTGATCATCGGCGAATAAGAGGGTTGTCAAACAACTATTATCAATTTCTATCCCCATTCCTGAAACTCGTCTTTTCCACTCTTGTAGGGTTTCTTGGATATAGATTTTAAACAAGGTCGGCGACAGACAGCAACCTTGTCGAAGTCCTTTTGTAACAGGAAAAGGTTCTGAGATTGAGTTTCCAACTTTAACGGCACTAATCTTCGTCAATGTTTCAAAAAGCCTTTTTAAAGGGACCGTGTCATAGGCTTTCTCCAGATCAACGAATATAAGATGAGTAGGTAAGTCTCTAGCTTTACGTTTTTCTATTATTTGCTGTAGGACAAATATATTATCAATACATGATCTTCCTGCGCGGAATCCGCTTTGCTCTTCTATATCTTCGATTACACTTTCAATCCTCTTCTTAAGTATCTTGCCATACAACCTCTCTATTGCACTGGTTACGCTTATTCTCGATAATTCTGACAAACTTTTTTGCTTCCTTTTTTAAAAATCGAGGTTATATATGCTAAATTCCAATCGTGTGGAATATTGTCTCCTTCCAACATACATTTATTGAATATTTCTGCTAGAATCTCCGTCAGTCTAGCTGGTCCATATTTCACCAGTTCAATGGGGATGTTTCCAGGCCCTGCCGCCTTTCCATTTTTTGTGGCATTGAGAATTTCTGTGACTTCGTCTATTGTTATTCTCTGCACGAATCTATCAGCGACTGTTTCTGTGTCTATATCATGTATTTTATATTCATTTCTATCTTCGGTTAACAATGTTGTATAGTAGTTTTTCCATTGCTCTTTACTAATTAGGCGTGTAGAGTTTGATTGCTTTTCATCTTTTCTGAGATTTCTTATTGTTTCCCATGCTTCTGCAACTTTTGTTCCACCCATACACCTATCCAGTTTTTCACATTCTTTTTCCCACATTTCATTTTTACGCTTGGTTACCTCTCTTTTTACCTCCTTATTCCAATGTGCATACTCTTGTCGATCTTTATCCTTCTGTGTGCTGAGCCAGATTTGATAGGCGTTCTTTTTATTTTTTACTAGTATTTCTATTTTGTCCGACCACCATTCTGGATTTTGTGTATCCCTCTTCTCCTTGTGTCCTAGAGATTCTTTAGCTGCTTGGTGTATGCAGCCTTTAATATTTTCATATATTTCTTCCGCATTAAAGCCATCTGTTTGAACCGCTTTTAACTTATTTGCCAATCGCAATTTATATAGAAACTTGACCGATTCTTGTCTTAAGCTCTCTAGGTTGTACTTGTACATGTCTAGGTTTTCCTCTTTATTTTCTTTCGGTAGTGTTTTATTCGTATTTGATCTACTATAATTAACTATTACTTTGGCAATCACTAAATGATGATCTGATCCACACTCTGGTCCACGGTATACCCTAACGTCTGTGGTCTTTAATTTTGAATTTTGACGCTGGATCACGTAATCAATTATCGAGTGACGTCCTTGTGTTGGTCGTACCCACGTAAACTTATGAACATCTTTATGTGGAAAAAAACCATTCATTATTTTTAGAGATGCCACTCTGCATAAAGCTATTAAACGTCTTCCATTTTCGTTTTCTGCCGGTTCACCATATTTTCCTACTACAGGGTCGTTGTTGTTTATCCCAGTTCTACCATTTAGATCTCCTAATATATATATTTCCTTATCATCCTTAATATCCGACACTATACTGCTTAGTTGTTCATAGAATTTATCCTTTGTTTGTTTATCAGCGTCATCGCTAGGAGCATATACTCCGACGATTACAATATTATGACCATTTTTTGTTATTAGTGGAGGCGCTACATGGCTCATTTAATAAAAAAGCTGCAAATTGTGATAAGAAGATTTCCTTTGGTAGAAATGTAGTTTATGACTATACAATTCATTGAAGAAGGGGAGGCATCTCGAAAAGTCGCTAGAATTGAAGATGGCGGCGGTAATTCAAAATGGCGTCATACTATGGAATTATTTGCAATTTCCTTACTATCCATCGTACAAAATAGTGTTTGGTGTCAATTTATATGTTTTTTGGGCCAACAATTTCATTTGTAATATCAGAAATATGGATAAAATTAACATAGGAGACTTGTAAAGTCGTAAAGTCACATTTATAGAGTAAAATTAAAGAAGAATGAATAACATACCATGTTTCTATTAATACCTACTTATACAAGATTTTACAAAAATTTACTCTTACATTTAAAGTTACATACTTTATAATCTTCAGGTTTTATAATAACTATCATTTGCCACACTCGTTTTTGCAGTTGCATAACAAAGTGCAAGATAGTCCAACTTTTCTACAGCCGCACTTATTTTTACAGATTTTGCACATAAGTACATTTTATTAATTCTTTACAAGTATCTGCAATTTCTGGTAACTCTGACCATTTTATTTTCCATGATACATCATCCAACCACCAACCCTATTCATTTGGAGAAGGCGTCTTTATTTCTCACTGGTCTGCATGTCCCCAAATGTGCCCAGCTTGGAAGGCACTCCGTAGAACATGTTGTTGTAGTGCACCCTTTGTTAGTGGTAAATTTTCAAGAGGGCGATTTTTTGTCATAAACAGTTCTTGTCTGACATCATTGACACTTTTGCTGTTAATTGTTGAACAGTACAACAATACTACAAATTTTTCTAAAATACCTATTTAATGTATTGTCAGGGAATGAATCTATATTTCTTCCCTGTTCCAAATGTAACCCAAAGTGTTTCCAGGCTTTTATCTGACAGTTCAAAGAAGTATGCAATTGCTAAAACTAATATATCCGTATCTACAAAGCGGATAACAATATTTTTCAATCCATTTTCTACAATGTCTTTGAGATGAAGTATTATCCTTGAATGTGCTACTTCATGAACAGGGCAAGTCACTCCAATTGAGAAACTTACAGCACTGACATTTCCTTCAACTTTATAACCTGCAGTAGTAATAACTTGTGTTTTGTTTATGTTATCCATTGCTAATGATCCAAGTAGAGAAAATAGTTCTTTGTTGTTTGAATCTCTTAAAAACTCTTGTCAATTTGTAGGTAATTTGACATGAGGTAGCACTTGTCTCCTGGTTCCTGTACCCCTTTTCTCTCTGGCTTCACCTTTAATGCTCGGAGTAATGTATCTGTCCCAAATTAAATCAACTCTACGGCAGCCAAAACTCTCAATGTCGTTACATATGTGAAGATGAAATGTGTTAATGTAATAGTAATCATTAAACGCCTTTGAAGACTGATGAGGCTTTAAAATGTTGGCAAGGACTGCACCATCATAATTTACAGCATGACAGGTTCCTGGAAAGACAATGTCACTCTTTTCAACAATTTCCTCTAAAATATGTGCTAGATCACTTTTATGGCTGGGTCGAAATTCTCCATTACTAGAAAACGCAGGCGGAAATGGCTGATTTTCGAGTTTTAAAAAGTCCTGCTTATCTAACTGACGATTCTGTGTACCTGGAAAACAGCTGGGCGTCTGTTTTTAAAATCTTCAAAGTTTAATTTTTCTTGCTTATGCGTTTTGTTGGAGTACTGAAGAGGGAGAGTTTCTTCTTTTTCAAAGGCTGAAATAGTGTTAAAAAACTTTTTACCAGGCGTTCCTCAATGAAACTGTGTAATGCCAGTTGACTCAGCTAAATAAACAGATGCACTGCTATCCTTATCAACAATAACTCTGCTGTCGATGACAAGAAAATCTTTTCCATTTTCTAAAAATGGGTTTCTGAACTCTTTCAGAGTACCATAAAGTGCTTGAACCCTAGTGACAAATTTAACTTGAAATGAGTGATATTGCTCATGATGTCGTCTATTACTTTCTTCGACCTTTGTCTGAATCTTACACTCAAACTCTAGTATCAAGTGGCAAATTTCCGGTCCAGCTACCATCCAACGTGTTAGTGCCGATGTATCCTATGTTAACCCTACTGCACCTCCATCTCCTTTCACTATAGAATTGTTTTGCTCGTGGGCTTAATCTATGTTGATAGCTAAGAAGAGTTTGTTCGATTTTTTTAATCACAAACTGCCTTTTGTACATAAGAAGGACATCTGAATGCAGACTGATACTTAGCCTATTTTTAACAAGAAAAATGAATTTGTTGGCGTAAAAAGCATATAAATTGACACCAAACACACTCTTGTGTGATGGTTAGTAAGAAAACTGCAAACAATTCCATTGTATGACGCCATTTTTAATTTCAGCCGCCATCTTGAATTCTAACAACTTTTCGAGATGCCTCCCCTTCTCAAATGAATTGTATAGTCATAAACTACATTTCTGCCAAAGGGGATCTTCTTATCACAATTTGCAGTTTTTTTATACCTAGCACCTCCACTATATCTCTAAAGTTATTATTTGTTCATCTATTTCTTCCCAGCTTTTTATGTTGTTTCTTAAACTTTTATGCACCACTATGGAAACCCCTCTTTTAGCTCTTGAATCTTTACTGACACCACTATAGATATGAATGTAGTCGCCCACTCTTTCACTACCTTTTCCTTTCTTTTTAGTTTCTGTGAGCACGCATATATGGATTTCCATTTTTTTCAATTCATCGAAGACTTCTTTTTGCTTGTTTCTGATTCCCTGTACGTTCCAGGTAGCCAATCTCATTGTCCTTTTTCTAAGCGTTCGTCGTATTTTAAATCTATCCTGATTCCGAGGCCTTATGTCGAAATTTTTAGCATATATAGATTTTTGCGAACAACGGGTTCTTCAACCCCCAACAAGGAGGACCGTAATTTTTTTTATCGAGGTTTATTCCTCTACGCTTGGGTCCGTGGTGTCGCTACACACCAAAGTAAACTTTCGTTTACCCCCTACACAAAATCCATACACTTCTGTAAATTACGAGGAGTCCACCACGAGCCCAATCTAAAAATAGGAAACTCAAATATTATTAAATTCTTGCGAATAACATTCGATAAGAAACTCCCATGGTCACCACATCTCCGCTCATTAAAAACAGAATGTTTGCTAAAGCTAAATATACTAAAAGCATTAGGACACATCAAGTGGGGAGCAGAACAAGAACAGCTAATTAACATCTACAAGGCATTGATCGAATCGAAAATAGACTACGGTAGCATAACCTACTCTACGGCAAAACCTAGCACACTAAAGTTAATAGACCCGATACATAATGCAGCAATAAGAATCGCAACTGGAGCATATTATGCGAAGCAGGAGAACCTCCACTCAAGTTTCGAAGAATACAGCTCATACTGAATTATACCATCAACCACGCAAGTAACCCCAACAACCCAACATATAAGTATCTCTTCCAAACACTAAATAACAAAACCCAACTCAGAAACGAATTACCTCTCCAACAAATAATTCATAAATATTCCAACCATTTCCATTTACCTCCCCTAAACATCCAAACAAAAAACTATAGTGAAATCGCATCATGGTTATTGAAAGAACCAGTTTACAATATAACACTGACACGATATACAAAATGTGAAACCTGCTGATATCTATACAAGAATTCCAACCATCCAGGAAATTCAAAAAAATATCCATACAGTCACCACTGCCAATGCGAAGAACGAAGTGATATTAATGTGGACACCATCACATACAGGTATTAGAAGAAACGAGAAAGCTGATGCAACCGCCAAGGACGCTTCCACCTCAACCGAAATTATCAAACAGCCAATCTCAACATCAGACTGCAAAAGTATAGCAAAGAAGAAGATTAAGGAAGAGTGGGACCAACAACGGAACACAAAAACCAACAACAAATTAAGAACCATCAAAAAAATACAGCAGAATGGAAATTAGCGAGCAACCGGAAGGAACAAGTCGCTTTAACATGATTAAGAATAGGACACACATCAGTCACGCACAAATATTTATTACAAAAAACGAACTCAGAAATATGTGATGCTTGTAATAAAGGTCTAACAGTAGAGCACATCATCCTAGAATGTACAAAATATGTAATACAAAGGCGACATTGTAATATTCCAGTCCATTGAAAGAAGCCCTCGCTAACAAGACACACAAACATATTACAGTTTATTAAAACTTGTAATATCGCATATCTTATATAATAATCTCAATCTGTAATATTACTGTTCCAGGGTGTTAATGAACTCTGCAGTGGAAACACCATTAATTAAAAAAAAGTGGAATTCCAGCGATGATTAATTATTTACATACACTTTTTTATATATTATTTAATGTTGTATGCTGTTTTCCAACAATTTAAATGCTATGATGTGGTAGAATATGACAGATTTTGGATGTACATTACCACTCATATTTGAATGTGTATTTAGCAAGTAGGTTGCCTCTATTTTGGGACATACCCCCCCTCTCAATGCATTTACGCCTTCAGCGCTCCCGGCCGAGTGTATCAATATTGTTTTCCCCGGAATTTGTTGTGCAAACAGCAGCTCTTACGTTTGGCGTGATTTCACTGCAACCAGATATAAAATCCTTTTGGAACTCAATGGTGGCAATCATACGTACTACTATTTGAATAAAGGTTTTAAATTGCTGCTTGATTGCCATCTGTAAGGCGCAGTGCAGCGCACGTATTTAAAGTAAAACATTTCAGTAATACAAAAATCAGGTAAAATCCAAATTTTGGAACACAACATCTGCTTTCCCAGGTAAAACCCCTAGAACATCTCTGCATTTAAGCATTAGGGTAGCACCTAACCAATAATCAACACCTAATGTCTTTAACGATTCGACTTTTATCCGTAAACACCTACGCTGTCAGAGTAAAACCCCGCCCACCTCCCACTGAAGCGAGCTATGTGCACCTTTTATTTTATTATTTGTTGTAAATGAGTCATCACTATTTTTACGCAGTAAATTTGGTGATAAATATAAAGACTTTCAAAATAGAGATTAAAATTTACACTTCAATCCGGGCCAGACGCGAAACTCTTCTTCTGGTTTACAAGTTGAATTACCGTGTTCTTTTGCATATCTCCTGATGAAACCCCTCATAAAAGTCGTTTGTTACATAACTCTTTCCCATTGTAGTTGCGCGTATTTGTCTAAAATAAACTAAAAAGAACATCATACTTGAGATAATAGAGCAAAAATGCTTACATTTATCACTAAATGTCGGCGTGGATGAGTTAACCAAGACAAAAGCAAAGTATGATTTTTAATATCTAACAAACCTTCTGCTTATAAATCATCTAAATGTCGTTCAACCTTATGAAAGTGTTTTATAGACTTACGATTCATCGAAGTGAATGCGTTTGTGTGCTTCGGTTACGACTTACAAAGCTTTGGACATTGAATGTTTCAAACGAGCTTGTCGCCTTTTTTCACCAATTTATAATAGAGACCATACTAAAGAAATTAACACAAAACTTAAACTGCGTAGCGGTAAACATGGAAACGAGTGTTGCTCCCCGACAGAAGTTCACCTTTTATGGCCGAGTCGTTGTCCGGAATTGACGTCACTAAACGTCTGTAACTACTGCAAAGTGCTAAATAAAATAAAATGTAAAATAATTTTTAAATATCCATCCAATTATATGTAATTATACTCAACTCTAACCGATACTTTAGCAGCAGAGTAAATCTATTATAATCAAAAATTATTTTCATCTAGTATGGCTATGGAATAGTTCCTAATTTATGAATGCAGCTATAAGTCACTTAAAAATCAAATGTCAAGTTTGACATTTAAGTATAAACATAGTTGGATTCATAAGTAGGGAGTATACTACAGCCATACTAAATGAAGGTCATTTCTGATCATGCAAGTATGTGACTTAAGTAACAGGAAAATAGTTTACTATTTTCTAAATTTTTCATACCCTCTATGACGATTTTACAAAATATGACTTTATCTGAGTACTACTCTAAGATAAATATCTAGATTAAAATATCAAAATGACCAATAATAAAAATTTGATAGATAGTCAACTAGATTTCCCTATGCAATAAATTGCTACCGTATTCGAGTGATGTTATTAATTCCAATTTAAATCGCGCTTACGACTGCCTAATGCGAGTACTTGATTTACGATTATCAAAAGCATTTAATCGCAATGCAATTGGTTAAATACATGACATGAGAGTTCATTTTCTAACTAACCCTACTGATTTATTTCACGTGTGCCGCTATCGAAGCAACTTAAATGATGGCATCGTTGGTTCAGGTGATCAAGCATGCTACCACATGATGGTATTGATAGCTCTTGACTTTGTCTTAGCAAGAAAATGGTAAATCGATTACTACTATAGACGATGCGTACTGACTTTGATAGCTGGTTGCATTGCCGCTTGCTCCAAGGACTGGCCAGTCTCGAGAGTTAAGCAACGTTTGCGGCGGTCGACACTCAGGCCCGACCTATAGTGGTAGTAAAATCGCAGCCAAACGTGCCTCGGAGAGCACGTTAAGCCGTTGGTCCCGGTTGTCATTTCGGTGACAGTAGTTAGGTTACGTCAGAAACACTCGCGCAATCTGAACATTCTTACACCAGGTTTCCTACCATAAGCCATACGATACAATACAATACTGGCTTTGATACGTGTGTTAAAGGCTAACCCCACTCTTTAGTTGGGATACCTACCTAAATATAATGAAAACTTAAAAACTATAAATATCATTACTGCACGTCAACACAAGGAGTAGAAATAAAGTTCATTACTTCTAGAAACTAAATTTATTTTATGGGAGTGGCCATCGTAACATCTTGTAATTGCTTTACATAATAATTAACTCTGATAACTGTATAGCGCATAGAAATAGACTTTATGACTCCTAAAACTAGGAAATTATTTTATGCGGCGATCATCATGGAATAGATTACAATTGCATGTTTGATGTTGAGTACTTTTATTTAATATTCGAAGTTAAGTAATGAAAACGAGAACCGTGGATCTGAAAGTTAAACAAACACCTGCAGTGACGTTAACTTCGTTGCTGTACAAACCACAACACGAAAACATGCATTACAGTAAATTGCATTCCTGTCAAGTTGAATTAGGGTTTACAAACTGCTAATATTAGATTTACGATCTATTTTAGTATTGCTGTAGTGGTTAGATTTAGAAAACCGTTAGTGCTGCGGAGGCAACAGGTTATGCTCTAAAAAATGTGCAGTGGTTAAAGCAGGAACTTCCATTAAAGTATGTAATATCACATGTAAAACAAAAGTGGAATAAATAAATATTCAGTTATTTTATTCACTTAGTAATCACCGTTATCGAATATAAGATTAAAAAATTTAAACTTGTTTAAAATGGTAAAAAATCTAACTTTATTCAATAAACCCGTCTATAATCTCCAGGGCGATATTAACTGACAATTGCTGCTAATTTACCAGCTATGTTTTTTAATCAACTTAATGATTCTCCCTCAAGTAGATGGTGCCTTTCATTGTGCCATTTCCGACTGCCGAGGTTTGTGCTTTTAATTAAACCAAAGACGCTTCTAGACATATTTAAATTTCCGCTTGTGAAGATCAACAACAAGGCTGGGGAGCTAATCAGGACACAAACGAAGTCAACAGATAAATCTAAAACAAAAATATGAAGAAAAACTTGGAAAACCTTTGTTAAACTCCCTGCTCTCGAGTTTTAAAGCAAATCTTAGCCTTGAGTGAGCTCGTATAAATCCCTCCTGTAATTTTGACTGAAGAAAATTGAAAATTATTCCTTCGTTCTCAAAATCAAATAAGGTGGAATAAATGTGACATTTTACATATAAATCTGAAAAAACACCGTTATATAATCCAAAATAAAACACAGAACTAAAAAAAATTATTTAAGTTTCACATTCAAATCGTATTTAACAAGTTAAATTCAGAATTCAGTTGAACCTAACATTGTGTCAACTACGTTAAGAGTTGTACTTTTTACTTCCTTTTACGATAAAGGAAGTATTTGGTTCACCCCAAAAATTAGAAATTGAGTTTTTAATAAATCTTCACGTTTTCGAGTCCCCTGAACACAAAAAAACATGTTTTTGTTCATTGGTCTGTCTGTCTGTCTGTCTATCTGTCAGTCTGTCTGTCTAACTGTGAACAGAATATCTCAAAAACGAAAAGAGGTATGACGGTGAAACTTCATATAAGTTTCTTGTACTATGTAGATGAGACAACAAGCTTTTGAAGAAAATCGCATAACCGGAAGCAGGTGTTTACTCTTGTGATTTTTCAGTTTTTTTTCCGATTTTTTTCAAAAACGGCTCTAACGATTTTTTTCAAACTTTACATTTTGATTACATTTTTAATGTGTATTGATGTGAGGTAGGTGATTTTCCAGTTGAATACTTCTAAAATAAGTTTTTTTTGTTTTTTTTTCTTTTTTTTTTGTCTCTTCAACTAACGCTATATTTTGTACCGTTTTTGTAGAATTTGTAATTTTTTGAAATTTTGACAAATGCTTAAAAATTAAAAATCAAATTTTTGGCTAATCACTGTAAAAGGAAGTTGTGTGAGTGTATCACACCAGATTTTTTAGCTTCTTTTTATTTTTTATTCTTGTTTGATGATAGGGCGGTGTTGTGTTTAAATTGGTAGTACCGCTTCCATGTTACAGTGGCTCGTTGAGAAGAACAGCGCCACTTGTCAGACGAGACTAATTTCTAGAGCTTAACCTTAAGAAGTCATCTGGCTTTGGTAAATAACTTACTCGTGTAAATATAACACGTGCTTAGTACACAAAAGCTAGGTTCATAATGTGCATTCCAATAACGTGAGTTTATGTTATAAATTAAAAATTGGGGGTGGACAACTACTGTCTTCAAAATTTGCTACAAAATCGGTCATTGGCCAATAAACATTTTTCCACATTATGTTACAAAAGAAATTTTATTATTTAGATTTTGACAGTAGCTCATCACGGCAAAGGCAAGGCGACCATTGGTTCTATAAATATAAATTTTAATGTTTTTGCAGTATGTTTTTAAAATAAAAACCTGTCAAAAGTAAAAAAGGAGACCAATATTGGAGAGAATATGAAAAAGTCAAATACAAAATTCCATAATGGCTATTGAAAATACAATGAGTACTAGAGATGCCGTGGAAAATGTCAATGTTCCCAGAACGGATATCCAGTATAGAAGAATGGCTCATAATAAAATTACATTTGGACCAACTCCCATTTTATTTTCAGGAGAAAATACGCTTTTGGTGTGGATCCACAAGTCCAAAAAAAATTATCCGACGGAAAGAAGATATTACAGTCTCCGTCAAAAATTTTCTAGATCAAATCCTCGTCCGAATCCCTTTAAAAAACAATTTTCCTGGGGAAGGATGGTTTCTTGCATTTTTTCGTTGAAATCCTATTTTCACTAAGCCATTGCCAGATTACCTTAAAGAGCTTTACTCAGAACTTCCCTAGCAAGTGGAATAACTAAATATTTTAAAAATGAAAAGGAAACTGTAGAACTCGTAAACGATGGGTGAACACAGCCCTGGCTAGCTCAAACCCTTGGCAGAATAAGCATGAATAAGGACCATGCGGCGGTTCTTAAGATTACAAAATACATATATTAATTAAAACACAACAGGGCGCTAGTCGTTATTCATGACAAAAAAGAAGGTCTAGCTAACAAATCACTTCACCACCTATCTTTGATGTTTTTTTGCTTCACAATCCTAAACTAAAAAAGCTGGTATGATACACGAACATAACTTTCTTTTACAGTGATCTTATAATTTGCCAAAAATTTTATTTTTATTTTTAAGCATTCGTCAAAAATTTTCAAAAATTCAAATTCTACAGAAACCTTACAAAATAGATCGTTAGTTCAAAAGACAAATTTTCTCTAAAATTTTAAGCTATGTTAATATATGAGTTAATAAAAAAAATTAAAAAAAAACATTTAGAGGTATTCAACTGGAAAGTTACCTATCTCACATCAATACACATTAAAAATGTAAAGTTTGAAAAAATCGTTAGAGCCGTTTTTGAAAAAATTGAAAAAAAACATACTTCCGGTTATGCGATTTTCTTCAAAAACTTGCTGTCTCATCTATATGGTACACAAAACTTATATATGAAGTTTCAACGCCATACCTCTTTTCGTTTTTGAGATATTCTGTTCACAGACAGACACACAGGCAGACAGACAGACAGACAGACCAATTTTATCGCAAAAGGAAGTAAAAATACAAAGTTGGCCTGTGTGTGCTGTTTTTTTTGTATTTCGCCATACTACAAAATCAAAAATATTATAGCACAGAAATTTCAAAGATTATCATAACCCGTGCCGACCTACAGTAGAATGACAAACAGTTAGCTTTTATTAAAAGCGATAGACAAAATGAACACACGTTCACAAACACGACTGCACTGAATAGGTACGCAGTCATACTAGCACAATATTTTCTGGTACAGCAACGTGAATCACTAGTTGAACTTGCATCACAGCGATATAAGAGGAATATCAGATAATCATAGCTCGAAGCTGACACGTCCAGCTTGACGTTAGGCTCCTTCTAGACCCAATAAGCTCGTTATTCCTAACTATTACAGGATGTCCCGAACAGCCATCACAGGGAATTGCAAACTTTAAAGCCATGATCATTCAGGCCAATTAACCCATAAAACGATTTAGGCACGAACGCCATGATCATACTGGTCAAAGAAACCAGAAAATGATTTAGGCACGAAAGCTATGATCATTTAGGTTAAACCAACCAGAAAATAATTTAAGCGCGTATGCCGTAGTAATCCAGGTTAAATAGTTTCTACTAAAATTATCCGGTGTGGTATCCGCCAGAACGAACAAGCGTCTAAGCATCAACACTAAACTCCGAGTAAATAGCTAAAACATAATCAAATTGCAAACCTTTAAAGCACAGGGATGGCACAAGTAATTTCACTTCATTTACAACGAAAAGGTGCGGTAGTTTTGGAAATAATACACCACTTCTGATGTTAGCTTTTACTAAATGCCATAAAAAATATGGATACATTTTCACAAACACGACTGCATTAGACAAGGCACGTAGTCATTCTGGTATAATACTTCGTCGTACAGCACCGATGAATCACTACTTGAACGTGCATCACAGTGATGTAAGAAAAATATTAGATAATCATAGCTCGAAGCTAACAGAAACATTTATCAAAGCACTTACTAAAGGTTTTTATCTCTGTTTAATGATTTATATTCAATAAATTACCCAATATTTACCACACGAAATCTTAAGTTTCAATTTTGAGTACAGATGGTAACCTGTTATGTAGAAGCATCGGTCGTGAGATAACGCACTTACAGCTATAAAGCGACCACACATTGAGATTGTTATACACAAAACATCAGCACAAGAGTGCAATAGCTACGTCATAACACATCCCACATTGACGTACTAAAAAATTAAATACTTTACTTATTCATTTGAATTTTATCTTAATCAAGAAGTGACCAAAACTATCTGCGTCAAAAGCACTTTAAAATAAATACATAACGTCGAATATACTAGAGCTATTATCCTTTCTAGAGGTCTTGCCAAGTTAATTATTTTCACATTGGTTTTAGTATTATAATAATAATAAAGTAAGCAAGCCTACTCAGTTTTAGAAGTTTAACTGTTTTTAGTGTTTAACAGACTAACTGTATTGTGTTGTGGATTAAATAAATGATTCAGCTACACACCGAGTTGGCAAAATAGTTCTTCTACTATCGTATAACTAAACAATCTTTGTAACCCTAGCAATACGCATAATAACGAAAGTAATTCTAGCTACTAGGTTCTAACTACGAAAATAGAACTTTCGTGGCTTCGCCTCAACCATTCAAAAATCACCTCACACCAAAAAATAAGGTTTTGCATTATCATCAAATGCTGGATGAGTTCTTTGCAGTTGCTGCAGTTTTATATTTAAACATATTTTCTTCTACAAATTGCTACTATTTTTTATTATTTCTATATTGCAAACAATGCATAATTTGATTTTTTGTCCATACAACCATTCACATACCGATAAAGAAATATTCTCCCCAAATTACTTGCAATTCCAGTCAAATGTTATTATTTTGATTTCCTAAGTTTACTTTAGTGTTAAACATGGCCTCACTTTTATTGCCATGACTGCTTAGCTGCAATAACAGTAACAGAAATGCATTAGTTCATGTTAAAGTAACTGCATAACAGCAATTTATTAAAACGTTTACTTTCATATTGAACATTTATTTATCAAACGCAAGTGTTGAGCACGAGTACCCGTTGGTAAAATAATAAACACTGGAATAGATAAACTAAAATTTATTTACATTAATTACACTGCGTAGAAAATAAGCGGACTGTAGTTGCATTGATGTTTATCGAACGAGATTTTATCTCGTACTACCTTAGAACTAACATATAGTTATATCAAACAGCTAATTCGGCCTCTGATTTCACATAATAGACAATAACACATTGTTGCGGACATCAAGACTTGTACAGTACACAGAGCTGATAACCAGGATTATTGATAGATGTTTTGGACATTCAAACTCTATCTATAAGTGTTTGTTTACATAATTACTAGCTATAGCCCGCGGAACGCCGCATTTAATAAGTAGGACTGCTGCGCAGTAGAGCATTATTACAAAAATAATAAGGGTGTGTTTAAACGGAGCGTGTGGGCAACCGTCGTCCCATTCGGTAAGGCAGTAATAAACCCTTCTTATTATTAAATTAAATGTACTTGTATTCGTAATTTTAAAAACATAACCAATAGGCATAATAAGTAATTGTTTTCTGTGATACTAAAAGTAATGGGAAGTTTGTTAACAAAAACTCGAAAATAGTAAACTGTTGAATGAAGCTTTGGTACCTTTGCCGGTTTAACACGGCATGTAGTGTTGTGCATTATTTAAGAGGTATGATGATAAGAAATAGTATTTATACCATGCTTAGAAAAATTAGGTTTAGTTTCGTATTAGTATTTCGACTAGCCATTGCTCGCAAAGTGTAAAAGTAAGTAACATTGCAAATTGATTAAAAGAAGAAGAGAAAAAAGATACAATAACAATAATGATTTTAAAAAAATCCCATTTTTAAAGAAATATTTTAAATAGATGAAATATTTTTGAAAATGCAACAGAAATAAAATAACTACATTACAAACTACAATAATTTTTTAAATTTACATAGAATGTGTCCACGGAAAAGCGGTAGTTTATAGGTGTAAATGACAAAACAAACTTAAACTCCATTTATTATACTGAGGATAAAGACTTGCTTGGCTTGAAACTAATTTTAAGTATCTTCAATATTTTCAAATCAAAGTGACCTTGCGGTAGGTATACTAGTTATTTATGTACCAAGGGCATTATGAAGATGTTTATGGCCTTTCGAGGAAGACAAGTTTACAAGTCTGGGGGGCCTGTGGCCCGAGGGCTTTGAACATTAAGTAATGCCCGTGGTGCATACAACGTTTTATTTTCCATTTCCACTTTGAATGCGAAAATAACTTGAAAAGCTTGCAGAGCAGTCCATAAGGCCCTAGGACTTTATGGGCGGGAGTGATGATAAGGCTCGTTCATAACGCCTAGGGCGTTATGGACTGTTTTATATACCTCGTATCACAGATATAACAACAGATAATAGATCAATGGAAAATAAAAACGTTTTGTGTTCGGGTAAAGTAACGGATGTTGTCTAAAATGTTACATTTAGCTAGGTAGCGAACCACAGTTCAACTTCAAAAGATGATTTTCTTGTCACTGGATAGGTAATAAACACAACTTCACAATAATTGAATCATGACTTAATCAGAAATTGGAGGTTAAACTTGCCACCTTGACAGTTCCAAATGCTACAAGCGCCCTACGGAAAGTATATAAAATTTTAGTCTAACCACTTTTGGCTCGTTTCTTTATACAAGCTTAACGTTTCCTGTTTCAAATACGGCAAAATATCATTAAGAAAAGTTGTTTTTGGGAAGATTTCAGTAATTTTTCACATAAATTACCGTTTCCTCAAGAAGCAAACAACTGTTTTTATCAGAAAAGGTTTCCATAATACTTACTATGATCAATAAAGTAGATTTCTTAAGATGAAACCCAGAACCAAATTTGAAATGTAATTTGCCATACAAACTACCTATTCAATTTAACTGCTAGCATTTTAAATAATGTCTTTTTTATTTTAGAAGTAATAATTAAGCTAAACAAATATTCAAAATAACGAAGTACATTTTTATAATAAATGCTCAAAGTGGCTACCATTAACGACTATATATAACTCGGCACAACGTAGAAATGAATGTTGCCCTACAATTAGTTGTGGATTTTCTCGTATGGAATTTGCAGCATGATGGATTCTTTCAAGTAACTCTCTTGTTTCACAGGGTTCTACAAAAAGTAATTCGTAATCCTAGATCTGAGATTACTTAAAAATTTAGTTAACCGTTTAGATTAATTGTAGTTGGCTTTTCTCGAGGAGCAATAAATTCTATCCAAGATTTTCGGCCCAAAAATTTACTGAAAATTTATATTATGGATCGTAAACTCATGTTTTTAAAATTTGCAACGCCGTTTCGGGTAAATACTGACTCATTTGGGTTATACATTTTGACTTTGTTGTACCCATTGACAAAACCGAAACCGAATATTTCCATCCTGCTGTTCCAGTGCCCGGAGACGTTGGAAGAGATAACGATGTAGACTCTACTCACAAAATACTGGATAAAACTTAAATATTTTGAATTTGACTTAACTTGAACAGAATAATTAACCTCCGAATGTCGAATAGCCAAACGACTTCATATTTCCCCTATCCCCCAGACCAAAATAAGGCTTTGTCTTGCAAAACGTCGGGGAAAGTATATACTTGGCAATTGTGTTTTGGGGCCCCAATTAAACCCTGAAATTCGTAAACACAAGAAGTCGCCGCCGTTTTTAAGTTTCTAAATATTCTTAAGAAGAACAATCTATTAAACCAGGATACAAATATTTAAAAACCCCAATGCAGATCCCGAACTTGTTGCTATCTCAGATGAGAATTTCTTACTTGCACTGGACGGCCTGGCGCTTCCAAAGAAAATTTTACCCTGAACTCTCTTCGCTATCGCAATTTCAGACGATCAATAATAAAAAGTAAATATCATTTACGAACATTAACACCTACAAAAGAAGCTGCCCGGAAACACTCCTTTCGGACTTACCATGGAATGATAATTTAAAAATTCAGAGAAATGAGGATAGCAAAGAAGTCAACTAGGACTTACTGCAGTTACAACCACATAAGATTATGCTCCAGAGGCACTATTGAAATGTATTTCATGCAAGTGCAAAACATGATGTGGTTCAAAATGTGGCTGCAGGAAAACAGGTCTAAAGTGCTCTATAATCTGCTCATTCTGTAATGGAAACTCCTGTGAAAACATTGCTGGCGTTTTAACAGACTTTGAGGAGGAGGGAGTAAAATGAAAATGTGGTTCACTTAACAGATATAATCGAAGGATTCTCAACATACCTGGGAGAAGCGGAAGAAGAAGAAGCAGGGGATGATGATACAGATAAGAGGAGTGATTCCGAAACAAAACCAAGAAAACATACACTAACCTAGCCCATCCAAGTATTCAAAGATACTTAAATAAAAACACTAAATTAAAAATTACATAAATATCAACTATGATCATTTTCAGACAAAAATTATTGGGGATACCACGTTTAAAAAAACACGCCACGTGTTCTACCTCCTAGGTCAGGGCTGTCCAACATGTGGCCCGCGGGCCGCATTTGGCCCTCCATGATATTTTTGCGACCCTCGGATCGATAGATACTATACTTTCAGGAAACATTAATCTAGAATATACATTACAAATAATTGAAAACAATTTAAAATAGAGCCATAGGACGAAGGTACAAAAATATATCATTAGTAAAAGAATTTTCACTGTATGTTTCAACATTGTGTTAGGAAACAGTCCCGCCTACTTCCGATGTAAGGCTTGTCTTGTCCGTTGTCTCAGTCTGGCAGTTGCCACCAACACGAATGGTGCTGTAGCGATCAGACACCTGTTTTTGATTGTTTTTTAGTAGTGTTTAGTCCTTCTAGTTGTAAATTGTTGTTAACTAATGATTACTTTGACAGTTTTTACTTATCAACGAATGTCATTTTATCTAGCTTACTTATTTCTGTAACGCTTGCTCCTGTATTAAATTTTTATTATATATAAAATGTATTTAAATTTAATACATCGTCTAATCAAGCGCTTCATCAATTCGATGCGTGAACTGGCGATAAGAAATCCTAGCCGCGATGCGCGTGGCCGCGAAGTATGAACGACCGCGTCTTTCCCTCTCCAGTGGAAGCTAGGGCAAGTACCCCGATAACGCGGCAGAAAAGGAATAAAAGGAGATTGCACTGCCAGTTCCAGTAACTTGAGAAAATTCCCCCTTGAGTCCACCAGTCTTGATCCTGTCCTGTCCTTTTCTACCTGGGCCCTCCGGTCTGACACGCTAAACTGTCTAACGAAGTAGGCCTCCAACCCTTACCAGACCAGGCTTCAAGGAAGATGACGTGTTGTACTGTCAGACCGAGAAGTTCAAATTTTCCGCAAGAGCAAGACAACTAGAATCGCTAAATTCACCGGAAAATTACAGCTTAAAATCACTGCTGAGTGGAAGGTTAAGTTTGCAGGAACGAAAGACCTACTCAGCCCATTTCGACGGCCTACCAATAGGAACCCGTAACACTCGCCGGTGCATTGGGTTGCAGCTTAACCCACGAAACAAGACACCGTTCCAGAAGAACATGTTAATTTTAAATAATGTACAACTCAGAGTTATTTTTAATTAATCATTGTAACTAGCTAAAAACATTATATTTGTTTTGGTAATTGTCTGGTGTTTTACCTAATCGAATATATATTTGAGTGAACGTATTTCTCCGATTTGAGCTTAACCCGAGGGGTAAATCTTTGACGCCCTTAGTAAAGGGGTGAAACGTCACATCTCTATACGTAAATTTACATTAATTGATGTAATTTTTTTCTTTTGTTTGTATCTCAAGAACAGAAAGGAATTAACCTAAAGTGAATATGATTTTTTTTTGTTTAGAATCACTTCTAGAACATATGGTATAGGTAAGTTTGTCGGTCACCTCAGGAAACACCCTGTATATCTCTTTAATGTTTCAATGCTTCTTGTAATGTAACCTAAGCTTCTTGAATAAATAAAAATTAGTATTGAAATAGGTATACACGTTTTATATTTATTACAAATCACACACAAAGTCGCATACGACACATTTTATGATGCGGCTCTCATAACCTTCAAAATTTTTACAGTGGCTCTTGGGCTCCTTGAAGTTGGACAGCCCTGTCCTAGGTGATGTGGAGATGAGTAATACTCGTATATAGAAATTGCATAAATATTGATAATTCATACATACATACGTATATACTTATGTGTGTGCGTGCTTACTGGGTGATTAGTTTTAAAACCAAATATAGCAAGTTTAACGTCTAACGTAATTGATGTCTAAGTACCCCCCTCCTATAATTTAAAGTTGTGATCTTGGTAACCTTGTTTTATAAATTAAATTAGTAAATGTTTCTAGTAACCTTGTGATATACCATGCTTTTGCTATGTTTGGTTTTCAAACCGATCACCCGGTATATGTATATACATATAATATAATGCATTAATGATATATTATATTACATACATACATAACACAGGTCTGCGACCAAATTTTTTTTTTTAAATAATGGGTGATTCTTATGTATTTTGGTGCGCTGAGTTCGGAAATGCCCTCAGTTTTTTCCCAGCACGTAAGCATTTTCCGCAAAATGCATTTTTCTGCGGGATTGCCTACCTTAAGGTGTATATTTATGAATATGCCGAAAAAAGTTTTTCCTATTCGGCTTCATAGTTTTATATTAGAAACTAGGAAATATGATAAAAATTAGTATATTTAACAGTATTAGTCAGCGTATGAATCATGGAAACCCATTACCTTAATAGTATGCAATTAAGGTTTATCGCTTTTCTTCGGTGTTTTCAGATTCCAATGTTACTGTAATAAATGTTTTTGTTATTAAAAGTACATAAATAAATAGGAGAAATTCTTTCTGGTAATTAGCGTAATTGTGGTGAACATTATTGACAAATGAAACCTGGATTTTGCCATTGCCCTATATATACCCCTCGTAGTCCTTCGATTTGTTCATTTCAATTTAAATATTCTTAAAGTGTCTTTCAAAATGTCTTCAAGAGCTTGTGTTAATAATCCTGATAGTTTCTGTTACATTTGTGGCGAACTTGTATTAAAAAAACAATCTCGAAGTATTACGGAGTTTATTAAAAAAATGTACTTTGCTGTATTGAAGGACTTCGCATGTGGTCTAAAGGAAAGGTGAAATCTTTTCGTTTTGGGGTGCCTATGATTTGGAGAGAGCCGAGAAACCACGGCGATGACTGCTACTTTTGTTCTTGCAACATACAAGGGTACAATGCCAAAAATAAAAAAGATATATGTTACCCAAACATGCAATCTGCACTTCGGCCTGTGCCTCATGGACCCGGTATTCCAGTACCAGTGCCCCCACACAATTTTGACGATTTGCCAGAGTCATCAGAGAGCGAGTCAGAGCAGTTGGATGATGAGTTTCAAGTCGAAGACTGTGGACCCCAACAGTTTTCACAAGAAGAATTAAACGACCTCGTTCGTGATTTAGGGCTTTCTAAAGAGTCTGCTGAATTACTGGGCTCTAGACTTCAAGAAAAGAACTTGTTGAGATCTGGAACTTCATTCTCTTGGTACAGAAGCAGAGAAAAACAATTTGAGTCAAATTTTTCTCAAGATGGCGAACTTGTATATTGTTCTGATGTTCCCAAGTTGATGTCAATGTTTAACATTCAACATGTGTCAGATGAATGGAGGTTTTTTATTGACTCGTCAAAAAGAAGTTTAAAAGCAGTTTTGCTACACAACGGCAATAAATACGCTTCTGTACCCGTGGGGCACTCTGTGCATCTAAAAGAAAAGTATGACAACATGGCTTTTATCCTTGATAAATTGAAATATAAGGAGTTTGGATGGCCTATCTGTGGTGATCTCAAAGTCATCTTTATGGTGCTTGGACAACAAGGTGGCTATACGAAATTCCCCTGTTTCCTATGTGAGTGGGATAGCCGGGCAAAAGCACAGCACTGGAGCCAAAACGTGTGGCCAACGAGAACTTTGAAGGTTGGAGAAAAAAAAATGTTCACTTTGAGTCTTTGGTTGATCCCAAAAAAGTGCTTTTACCCCCACTTCACATCAAGCTTGGACTGATGAAGCAGTTTGCAAAGGCATTGCCAAAAGATGGCGAAACGTTCAAATACCTTGAAAAGAAATTCCCGGGACTGTCTGAGGCAAAGTTAAAGGAGGGTGTTTTTGTTGGCCCGGACATTCGGAAACTAATGAAAGACAATCAGTTTGAAAAGGTGATAAAAAAAGCTGAGAAAGAGGCGTGGATATCATTTAAAGAAGTTGTGACTAAGTTTTTGGGGAACAATAAGGACCCGGATTATGAAGAAATTGTAAATAAAATGTTGAAATGTTTTAAAACCTTGGGGTGCTCCATGAGCTTGAAACTTCACTTTTTGAACTCCCATTTGAGTTATTTCCCAGAAAACCTTGGTGCCGTAAGTGAAGAGCAGGGCGAGAGGTTCCACCAAGACATCAAAGAAATGGAACGGAGGTACCAAGGACGATGGGATGTGAATATGGTGGGAGACTACTGTTGGATGCTTCATAGAGAACTTCCAGACATCCCACACAAACGGAAAAGCTCAAAACGGAGTTTTGGGGGAAAAAGATGTAGATATTATAAAGAATTATAAATCCTTATTGTATATACTACATATTATTTTTATCAAATTGTATTTAAAAATGTAAATAAACCACTAGTAATATATTTTTTTTTATTTCAAAATGCATTTTTACCTATATGTACTGCGGGTTTTACATAACTTTCTTTTTCATTTTGCGGAAAATCCCTACGTGCTGGAGAAAAACTGAGGTCATATTTGGACTCAGCGCACCAAAATACATACGATTCACCCATTACGGTGAAAAAAAAATCAAAAAATTTCAATTTGCAGGCCTGTGTAATCGGTCCTCTACCTTAAGGTGTCGAGGATATCATATTATATATACATATATAATGATATAATAACAAACTACTAAGAACAACAATCAATAATCTTTGAAATTTACAGAAAAAATTAAAAAATTTTGCAAATTGCGGGAAAGCGTTAGACTTTCCTCTATCATTCAGAACTTGTAAATAATTGATCTGAGGAAATTTTGTTTCATACCAAAGTTGTTGAAAATTTTATTCTCTATAATTTTGTATATAGGCACTTATACTGTAAAATACAGTGGAAACGATATATTCTGAAAGAAACCGATTTTGGCCGCCATACTTTAAGATGGCAGCGCCGGCGGCGACTTCTCGTGTTTACAAATTTCAGGATTTCATTAGGGTTCCAAAATGAAAAAAAAGTATAAACTTTTCTCGACCTTTTGCAAGGCAAAACTACTTATTGACTGGGCTACGCCTGAAATTAGCAGTCTTGTGGAAACGTATATATGTATATTCAAAATTAGCATAGTTCTCTATTTTTAGATTATCACAAAATGACAGTAACAGATTACAACATTCAAAATTGAAGGAAGGAAATATATTGAAAAGTTTAGCAATCTAGTTGTCGACATGATATCATGGAAACAAGCAGCTTCTGAGGTTTATCTTGCGCAAATGGTTCTAAATTTTCTACACCCTATATTTCCGATATTGTTAAGAATTTACACCTGTTTATTAGCAACTTCGACTCAAAATAATACTCTAATTACACTTTAATTACCCTGTTACATACTGAATAACTGCTTTATAGCGTAACGTACTATCTTCATATCTTCTTTATAAAGCATGGAATAAAACTGATTGTACACCCAGGCAACACACAATGGTATAATAAACGTTTAATAAACATAACGATGGTATATTTTTGGTAAAGTATATCACGTAAACGTATATATGAAACGTTTATAATTAAAAACGCATATAATTAATTTATTAAACGTATTGAGTGAACGTTTTCCGTATAAACTAAGTTTAATGTAAAACGCTTTTAGACGATTAAATTTATAATTTTTAAACGTATTTATTGAATGCAATATATACGTTTTCATAAATTATTTCATATAATAAACGTGGAAGTGAAACGTTTATTATACTTGGGATAAGAACGTTGTCTAAAAACTTCAAATACACAGTGCCATTTTTGATGTTTTGTAATATTATATAGGTTTAATAAACGATTCATTGTTAACATGTAAATAATCTAAAACTAAATACGTACGTTACACGTTTATAGAATGTATATACGATTACAAAACAATACTTTTATAAATATATTATAATCAAATACTGGAAACCGGTACAATTAAGCTCGGAATTAAGTCACTTTTATGAATTGTTTGAAAACGTCCATTCTTTTGAATAGATTTCTTATAGTTTATATCTTGAATTTAATATTTTTGCATTGTGCAACTCAGTTAAACATCTTTACGGAGTTTATGCATTTAAAATTTACCGCACAAAATTGGAACGGACAAACTCGGTACTGTGATCGTATGAAACCGACTGAGCTCCGTTGTCATTGGCTTTGTGTAGACCTCGTGACTGAAAACGTGCAATGCGGGCAGCATTAACTCAGACTTGGCAGTACAAGCAACAGTTTGCCATTACATGTTTACGTTGTGTGGATGATTTTTTAGCCAAAAGTTTTGTAGCTATTGTAAGATTGTTTATTATTAAATAATATTTTTTAAAACTTCTTTAAGCTGTATTTTGAAAACGAAGCCATTTAGATCGCATTACGTCCAATGAACAAAATGCTGTTACAGATTTTTTCCGTTTTTCTCGAAAAAGGTTTATTCTATAAAAAAATACAAGTTAATCTTTTGTATAGTTTCAATGGATGAAGCTAAAAAACTTGTCGTATTGGCTAAAAAACAGAGACGTAACAGATTCTTCTAAAATAAGGTAACTAAGGTCGCCCCGATGCACGCCACTGGTGGAAATAAATTAAATTTATTTTAACCGAACAATGCCACTTTATGAAATACTAACCTACATCAAGTTTCATTAGAATACCTTGAGGCGTTTTTCAGATTTTGAAAAAAAACCTTTTTTTGTTTAAACTTCAACACCCTGTATCTTGAAAACGAAGCGGTTTAGGTCCCATGTTTGTATAAACTTTTTATCTTAGAATTGATCAAGGAATTACCCCTTAAAGTTTGTCTACGTACTTAAGTAACACCCTGTATAGGGTCCCTGGTGGAATGATTGACTGCTTCGTCGACTTCCGTTTTTGCATTCTCTACTTTCTAGCTCATATTTTCAGTAAATAATGTGTTGCACTACACCCCGTCTTTCTTTAACTTAACCCAACAGAAGCACGGCGAACAACGTTGGAGGGTGAAACTGTTGGTTTACCATTTTTAATATTGTCGTACTCTTCACCAAAAAAACGCATAATATTCAAAATTAATTGTTGTGACTGCTCGTTATACCGCATGTCCGATGGTTTCTATGTATTTTCAGTTTTCTGCTAAACTAATTTAGGTTGAATTTAAGTTTTATTACCCTTATCTCAATAACTTACACTAAAAATATAATCTGACAGATTAGAAACGTCAAATTTTAAAATTAATGGTATTAATCGGCATGTCTTTTTTCGAATGTTTTCCATTTCATATATTTTATAATATATGAACAGTGACAGACAAAAGTCACGTGACTCCGAATGGGTATAATTTTGACTATTCAACACTATAACATATAAGCCAATCACATTGCAGACATTTGCTTTTTTCAACCAATAACCGCAGTATATCACTGAATATTGGGCACCATGCAAAATATTCACAAAACAATGTACGTACTCAAAAAATAAATAGCCTTGTTGCGAAGTATCGCTTAGCAACGATGTTCTGTCCTTAGTGATATCGCTAGGTTACGTACCACTAAACCCCAACAAACTGTGTGGCTTGTTTTAAAAATTTTAAAATGCTGTGTTTTGGAAGTATTCCGCTGAATTTAATTGAGAATGAATAATTATATTAAATGTTGGATTATTTTTTAATAAAGTTAATCGTTATGTATTAATATTGTTAAATAATCGTCCCAAATACCACTCGAAGTGGATATATTTTTTTTAAATATTTTGCCATTTCCATAGAAATTATTGCAAATTTCACTCATCAAAAGGCGAGTGACATTTTTGATGTGATTTTGTATCGTGAAATTTAAATGCAATAATTTACATGGAAACGACAAATTATTTGTCAAAAATATATCCACTGCTTGTGGTATTACATTTAACAGCCTAGGTCGTTAAGGAATAACAGAACAGTAACATTTTGACATTGGCAATACTGAAATGTATAGTTGGTGATACTATAAGTCTATGTCAAATTCGAGGTTAGCAAGTTAGGTTTTGCATCAGTCTGTGTCAAAACTGACGCAAAACCTAACCTACTAACATCGAATTTTTCATAGACTTACAATGTTACCAACAATACATTTCAGTATTGCCAAACATACTTTTTTCCATAGGTGACTCTGATAAGACGAGTTTTCTAACACCCGTTACTAATACTATTTAACTTCTTCATTTAAATTGCTCTAAAATTTATATTTTTGTAGGTGTTATGAAAAATATTCAACGACATACGACCGTTATTGCATCTAACTAACGGCCTTATGTCGTTAATAACTATTACAGATCCATGGTCACCAGTAGTTTATTTCCACATCCACAACAATCCACAACCACAACCATTCTTCTCATAATCAAGATTGCGGTATTAATATTTCCTCCATTTACACTGTATTCAAGCAATTCTCCAATTTTACTTTTAAATGTTTCCCCATGGACTAAACTATTACAATTTTGGAACGATTTTTTTAACATGCGTTTTCAAGAAACCAAACACACACAAACTTGACTATTCTCTATCTAATAAAGGTTGAAGCAAAATAAACAATGAAACTTTATGAAAACAAGTGTCTCGTAAATTTTATTAATGAAGTCTAAACGTCAAATTTTGCCAGAAATCATGTTAATGCTGAAACGAGATTCAAAAAGAAGTCGTGAGAAACATATAGTTGTGTAAAAATGTGTACTACACCTTACGCTCTTATTGAATATTACTAATTATAGAACACTATGCTCTTACTTTTCTTTATATTGCTTTTTATTTGCAATATTAGGTAAAAATCTATCATAATGTCCATTTAACTCATTTTGTACCTATACAAGATAATTAAGACACCATAAGGAGAATATCTTATGACACTACTTACGATAAGAGGTAGTTTCACACTGTACCGAATTTATAGTGTTCTACAAAATTCAGTCACGTTTAAGCGATAGTAAAACGTACTAGAGCGATTTCAGTTTTTCAGTCGACACAACAAAGTATACGAATAATCTCCTTGAACCCAGTTTACAGGACAAGGACGACTGTAAAAGTTGATTCACACGAAAATTAACTGCACTGATTCAACTCGACGCTCATGGATGGAAGCCAAATAAAATGGTAAAAGAATTTCAAGAATATCATGATAAACAAACTTAAATTCTAGGCGCTTTAATTGAGAAAATGAGGACAAACCGAGGTGCGCAAGGAACTGAGCGAAAACTTTGAGCGTCTCTTCCCAGGCGACGTCATCGATTTGGCTACGCGAGAACTGTGACGTCATGGCGTCGATGACGTCTTTGGAGGAGCAAAACCTTTTTATAGACAGCATCTCGAGGCACTTTCCTCTTCTAATTGCAAGTTAATGGCGTTTAAACGACCAAAATAGCTTTTATTATCCCTTATGCTGCTCGGGGTATTTTGAAACTTGGAAGCTTATCACAGTATTTGTAAAAATAACCCTCTGAGCGAACGCAGCGTGACCTATTTTTGGGCGAAGTAATAGTAACAGGTATAGCAAAACGCATTCGTTCCTGCTTTGACTAAGTTTGGCTACCAAAAAAATTATTCGTTGTCACAATAAAAATAGGTTGAGTAAAGACGTCATCCCGACCATCTGATGGAGAAATTTAATTTTGTGTCAGCCAAATTCTATGAAAATGCTTTCGTTCCTCCATTTAAGGTTGACATCGATTTCTCAACGTCCCGCCGTTTCATCTAACCTAATTGAGCCTGTCATTACGCCACCTTTATAAACAATGTGTTTCTCGAGGTAATTACTGTTTATGTAAGCTACCAGCTGTTTTAGAATCTAGAATTTATTTTTATAACGTGAAAAGGGCAAAGTCGTTTAAGAGTGCAAGAAATTAGAAAATCGTTCAAATCATGGACCCAATTTAACTGTTTCTTCGATTGTTATGGAACCTACCAGAACAGCATTCTTTTTAAATAGTCTGCCAACCAATAAATCTCGTCTTGTAGATACTTCAACGTTTAAAGTTAATTAAAGTGTCTTTCAAGGAACCTCCTAAAAAGGGGATAAGCGTAGATTAGCAATAATTTATCTACCCATTCCAGGAAATCTGTAGCACATATTCTCTTGTTCTTATTGCTGTAAAAGCGACTATCTTGAAAATGTGCCAAAAAAAGCGTAAAAATAGCCCATTCGATGTAAATAAAAACCATGGCCTATCGTATCGTCCATATTTATAACAAGTGGTTTTATATCAGCAGTTTCAGTTTCGAATTTTTGAGAAAGAATATGTACATTGACAATCTTTAAACACGGCAATTTATTGAACGAACATAATGATTCTATGTAATTTTAAAATATATTTTTTTATAAACTGTTAGCAGAGTGGATCAACTAAATTTTATAATAATACTGGACCCAATACCATAATAATATCTTCACCATCTTCCTGTTCTTAACCACGAAGTGGTTCTATGCGCCCTGCGCCCTCTTTACTCGTAAGCCGGGTAGGTCGCTAGCCTTGCCCTTCAAAAGTGAGAAAAGCCCCTATACGGGGTTAACTACTACCACAGGTGTTAGCATGTAGCCGAGGAGCATACGATTGTTAAAATCCCGATGCAGTCGCCGGGGATCATATCATTTTTTCTGTTCAAAATCGATAATGGTATACAAACATCAGCAATCATATTGCCCCAAACAAAACGGGTTGCTATAACTGACCCACCAGGTGAATACTCCGTTCAGTTCCCAGGCGACCGAGATTTGGGGTTATTTACTTTTCAGGGAAAACTGTAAATAGCACTACCGGTTCCAAAGTGATTCTCCGAAAGCAAAATTATTCTGGACATATGTCCAACATAGTGGGCCGAAAAATCTACTTGGGATAACTTATAGCTTTGAGAGGGTAGCGAGTCGCAGTAACAAAATTATTTATGGAAAATCCTTGGAAGTTCTTAAATTACTTCCTTTAATTTTCTTTGAAAAAAATGAACTTCTGGTCTGGCCATAACCCAACTAAATTAAAGGTGTCGTCTAACATCTGGCACATACGGCATCTCTCACTGTTTTTAGTGTTATCTGACTTATTATTAACTTCCTCAAACTTTACAGTCTGGGTAACTTAGAGCAATCGGAAATTCCTGATGTACACCCACTACATAGCAGAAGGTAGTCCATTGGCACCTTTCTTTTAAAGAGATAGCATCAACAACTTGTCATAAGCATTCACACGTGATATAGTTGAATTCTAAAATTTATTGAAGACATGCAAAAAAGTACGTCTTTGTAACTTTAGACCAAGTCCAAGTTCTTTGCTTTTGATTGTGTGATATATACCTACAGCTCTTGTCAACGGTCCTTTTCAAATATTTGATACTGAAAATTAAAACTTACAGTTATGCTAATATAGTGCTGTTTCTACTTACTGTCAACAGGACATGTGTGAATTTAGATATATTTTTTAAAAGACCAATATTTATAAGGAGTGTTCCAAAATTCAAGGTAGAAAAAATATCCAGCATGGTATAAGGTAATATAACCCATATTTGTGATTTTTATTTATTTTAATGCATGTATAACATTTATTTGGAAACCCCAAAAACCAGTCTTTTAACGATTCATACGATTGCTCCACCTAGCTCATTAAATTACTGATAAAATTACTCACCAGTCCGGTAGAAGTATTATTATTATTAAATCACTTATATACACATCAAATCTTATATTTTTTATATGGCTTCCAGAGTCAATAGTCCGTAAATTAAATATGCCAAACATTGGGTATGGCATACCAATTTTTTCATAAACTTCGCAAGAGTTAACAATGAAATGGCTTTCTCTCCAAAACGAAATGCTTTATGCCAAATTGTATGTACGACATACAGATTTTTTTCATACATCTAGTGTTGTTCAACCCCAAAAAGCAATATTTGTTTAGAAATAGAAATGGTCTATGCCATAGCTTCTCTGTTACATTTTCACATAATTAAAAACATTGCGGACAATGTAAATGTGTATCGTCATTCCAACCAAGATTTCATGTGACAGTCATATTCAATCTACTCGGCTGCTGCCTTGATAAATCAATATTATTCTTATAAATAATTCATATGCAAGGTGTATGTGCATGTATTGAAATATCATATTTCGACGATTTTTACTTAACAATGGTTTATAAATGCTTAACAAAATAATTTCGTTTATTCGTGCGAACTAAGCTACGTTTAAGTATAATGAAGTTAAAATTTTCATACCTTTTACATGAAATATTTCATAAGCCGTAATTACAGAGAGGAGAGCAGCCCGTGTTTTATGCAATTGACCTCACTGACGATACAAAATATTCATGAAGCCTTAGGTGATCGACCCTAATTGTACGACTTGACCTCATTTTTAGATTATTGTCTTTGTTATTTAAACACATATCGATAAATAATACGTAACTTAAGATACTCTTCAAAATCTGTTATTATTGAACCAGGTTTTTGATATGTTAATGAAGTTTAATCAAAATAGATGTTCGATTAAATGAGAAAAAGGGTCAAAATGTGCACGTTCATTCAAAAAGACACAACACTTTCGTCAAAGTATAATCGACTGTTTATTTGCATCTAGTGTCAGTGTTCATAATCTGCAATGTAGTTCTTAAGTTAGAATATGTTTCATGACAAAAAAGTTACAATAAAATGAAATTACAGCAACATCAAAAAAATAGGTTCATATTTTCAACAAATGTGTCAAAGTGAAAAGTTATTAGAAAGATTAAAACACATACTAAAAGAAATAGACATCCTATTATGAAACGTGACTTATAAATTGAGACTTAATATGGTTGCAGTTACTATCAAACGTGTAAGCATACGTTTAGTAACACGTCAAACTCAATTAGTAGGTATTTTTAGAACTCATTTGCCCTGTTTGCTTACCTAGCTAGCTCAGTATACACGAAACTCTTACTTTACCCCTGTTCGTATAAGTGTCAATATCTGGTAAAACAGGAACCTGTTCTGCACTGTAGTGTTCTATGGACTGAAACTGACTTCAAACAATAACTAAATGTAGCTAAAACTAATTGCCATGCCTAAAAACAAGTCTCTACTAAGAATAGGCAATATACGTATAATAGCTCCTGGCTACCAGTATTTATATTTAAATAACATTAAAAAAAGTGCCAGAATAACTGTATGTTACACGGGAACGTTAAACTGCATCGAAATTAGGGGTCGACATTTCGTGCATTAAAACTGGCCTTCTCAATTCGCATTCGCATTTAATAATAAAACTAAGCATGTTTCTTTGCGTTCACGAAAGCTTTCCACAGCTAAAGCAAACACTATCGCATAAACAGCAATCATTTCCTGTATCAGGTTACTTTGGAATACTCGAGGGCTGCCAACTGCAACGTGAGCCTCGGACTGGAATGCGTCATCGACCCTGATCGGTGCGACGCGTAGAATTTTCCCACGAAAGATGCGGGAAATTCATCTGTCTGCTTTAGTGCCGCTATGGCAACTGACGTCATGTAACAATCGTGACGTCACAAAACTTTTTGGCTACTGCACAATTTGTGTGCTTACTAAGTATACGATTAAAATTACTTATACTTAAAATATAATAACTGGCTTGTGACCCACATAAACATATTATGTAGTAACTATTTAGTATTTACTGCGGGGCATTCAAACCACTTTTTATATTTGATACTGTGAGTAGCTTACACGCATGTGGCTTCGGGCAAAATCCACTGGCTATTGCTGCTTAAGCTGAAATTCCTCGCGAACACCGCTTCACAATTCGCGCACTGTGCAAGGCCGCACTCGCCCTTTTCGTTAAGTTAGATTACAAAACTTAAACCTAATTAACAATAAAAAATCATGAAAATAGAAGCTGGATATAAATGCAAATATTAAAATAAACAATCCCATCAAGGCAGACCAGATTCTCGTGTAAACTGTTGGAATCATACCCAAATTTGACGTTGTCCAAGGTTGTTTTATGTATTCTTATGCATACCGTTTGACCAATTACTACAAATGTTTTAATATTACAAAGCAAACTAATCTAAATTCCTATATGTCACATTTACTGTAAATAGAATCAATACCCTACCAATATAACTGAAAGCTGTAATTTTCTATAAAAAACACAATAAAACATTTGCAAATGCACTCTGAATGCTTTCCTAAAATGTATCGAATTGGTCAAAAGTTGCAAAGAGATACTGCTTCGGATGTCTTTAATAGATTTAAGAATTTGTCTACATTCCATGGATATACTTGTAACAAGTTGTTACTATTATCTATTTAAAAGGACCTGGCCAAAATGAGCTACTTTCTACTATATTGCTGGTGCACTGGTGCACGTCACACAAGTAACTGAATCTTCTAAGCTAACCAGAGATGCCGTAGGCACCAGGTGCTAGTCAGAGTCAGTAGATATAGGAGAGTACCGCTATGTCCGCCATGTTTGTTCCTCTGTCATATGCGTCACTTTGAGGTTAGTAACACAATTCCGTCAATGTGACCTTTATTGGCAATCCGAAATTTTACTTAAAATTGGCAAGACTGTAAGTCTATGTCAAATTCGAGGTTAGCAAGTTAGGTTTTGTTTGTTATTTGACACAGACTGACGCAAAACATAACCTGCTAACCTCCAATTTGACATAGACTTACATTCTTGCCAATTTCAAGTAAAATTGTAGACATAACTCAATCAGTTATTGCTGATGGGAATAAAAATGGCGATGGCGGCATTTTCGCGGATCAAATAATGGCGGTACTCTCCTATATCTACTGACTCTGGTGCTAGTAATGCAAGACAGATTTAAGTATGGTAGGTTATTAACAGACCAGGAGTTCAATTTCTTAAAAAGAAAATTAAATATAAAGAGGTAATTTTAGAACTTTTACGTAAATAACTCTCTAGCTACGAGTCACTACCTTCTCAAAGGCACTCTCAATTTATTCTAAGTGGATAAATTAGGGTCATGATTTTAGTTACACCTAAAGTATAGTCCATTTACTTGACATCTGCACTGTCAGTGTCAAATTTAAAAAAAAATCTTGACTATACCTCAAAAATAATGTGTTTTTTATTAGACTGTACAGTAATTTAATTGTTAAAATGTGAAAAATAGCAGTGGTGCCAACATAATGCCAGTTTGACAGTGCAGATATCAAGTAAATGGGCTATAAATTTGTTTTAAATCAGCTGTCAGTGTCAAAACTTTATAAAAAACCAAACTGTGTTACCCTAAATTCTGTACTTACCGACCAACTGTATAACAGTTTCCCCCATGTCAAAATTGATGTTATCTGTCTAACGTAATTCAAATGTCGAACGTGCATGGTTAAACGCAATGACAGCGCCGATGACCTTGAACGGCTCGACGCTGCCAACCTACATTGTTAAATGCACTATTTGCTACTTTCAATTCCTCATACCAACTTGACAACACTTTGACAGCTGATTTTAAAAAAATAGACTTTATATTCAAAAATGCAGTTCAGATAAAACGATTTCAGAGAATAACTCTGCAACCGGTAGTGCTATTTTCTTTTTTCTTGAAAAGTAACTTAAAATATCAGTATATAAAAACACACAACAAAGTATATTTTCCTGGTGACTTATGCCATCGTTTTTGTTTAGGTCAGTATCAGGGTATCAGTATGTTTAAAAAACACTATAGAGTTTTGAAGATCAAAATAAATTGATATCATAATTATTAACAATTCATTTATTCGCAAAATTTGTATTAGATATATCATTGTTATTGCAAAATTCTATTATTGTCAAATCAGATATTCGAAAGTCACGAAGAAACTTTAGAGATTTAAATATAGCATCATGCAAATTATATACAATGTTGTAGATATTTAGAATGTTTCTATTTACAGCAAAAAATATTTCGTCTAATTTATATCGACTACTATTCCATTGAAAAATATCGGGTTTTGCTCCTTTAATTGTCGGTAACGCGATTTGGCTTATACTCACATAAATTGAAATAAGAAATAGGTTGTAGATAATAACAACTCAAATTTAGTATAATTTCCAGATATAAAAATCAATGCACAAATAAGTACAAAAAAAATATGGTGCACTGTTAATAACTAGCCTGCTAACAGTCAATAATCACATGTGTTAAGACAGAGCTCGGTAAATGACTACTCAAAGAATGCTTAGTAACGAAGGCCTATTTCTTGACTCCGATCGTATTTATATTTACTGGGGCCAATTCCATGACTATAGGATTTACGGGCCCCATTGACTCATCTATTCGGCTGGGTTTAAAATTCTCCATCGTCGAAAGTGTTAATCAACATTGCTTATCCGAGGGTTTTACGTCAGCGAAGGAATTTACGGCCCTCCGACTTGTCTACTTGGGCGCTCCAGGTTTGCTTCATTTTTCCGATTGTGCCAACGAAGTTTTGTGTCCTCGAAGGTTTTATGGCTTTGACACTTTCTAGGTAAACATCCATCTGCAAGATGAGAATTCTTGCAGCGCCAATTTGACGGACGTCATAATGCTGCATGCTTGCATTGAGTAAAGCGCGTACTGAACGCAGTGTCAACGGATGTTGTCAATCACTCGCGGCCCTCTTCCCACTGAGTTTGCAGAGGTTGTCAATCACTCACGCCTCTTGCCGGTTTTCAGGAGAACTTCCCGCTGGTATAAGACGCTCAACAAATCTACCGAAAGTGTCTCCTCCAGGATTTATGAGCTGCATCCTTCAGCCTTTTTCGAGGGGACTATTTATTGCCGCAGTGCATGCCGTATGTGCATGTTACATTCCCAGTTAGTCAACGCAATACGATAAGTGAAGAAAACTTTAGTTTGATGTGGGCTTCAAACCACGAAAGGATCGTACAGATGGCTTCAAGATGAAGGTTGAATTTTAAATTGAATTTTCCTAAAACAAATTGATGACTTGAAAGCCTAAGTGCGTGTGTAAATGATGTATACGTCTATAGCCATAATTACTGTTTTAGTGATATACAAAGTGATACTCGGTAATTCTTAAAATTGCACAGAAATAACCCTATTTCTGGCAGTACTTGGACGTTTTCTTTGAACATTTCACTAAAGACAAGAATTATCAGTGCCTCGTACTCAAGATTCACGCTGCATATTTTTCCACCCATTTAGTTTAACTTGTGCAGGGGACTAGATTAACTAAAAATAGAGCCAAATTTGTGAAACTACAGGGCAAACGTTAGGTAATTATACACGTAATTTAACATCGCACAACAAGCTCAAAATAAGCAGCTGTGCCTTGGAGCTTGCAACAAAAGCTTCTGCCTGAGTACGAATGAAAGACACGCAAGAAACGGGATCAATTTCATGGGGCTGCGTATGCATTCTTTATTAACGCGAACAAGACACCGAGAAGGGTTGACCGTATTCATTCGACAGACGAATATTATTACTAATTTAAGAACATTCAAACTACCTCTGAATTATATATTAAACTACGCAGTCAATATAAAACGTGGGGAAAATCGCACGGTGTACGAAACGGAGCTCTCGTAGTAAACAACGAAATTATAGTTACTTATTCAGGGAATTGCAAGCCGCAGCTTGAAGAACACTCGCTTATAAGCGCGGCTTAAATATATTTTATCCAGGATCCCTATTGTTATTTTTCCGAGGCAACAAGTTTTTTGGACTCACTCCAACTGGATTATTATAGACTGGAAAAAGTTACTAGAAGACGACGCAAGCTGTTCACTTTGAAATTCACGTGCCAACCACAACAAGGTTTTCAAGGCACAAAAAGGATGTTCCGTCCAATTAAAAGCAGCGTAAAAGAAACATTTACAAGAAGAGAAACGATTATATGTTCGACTAAGACAGAAACGTACGGTAGCTATCGTAGTTTAGTACTTCTATACGTATACCTATAAACCCAGTCTTTGCAGTCGCCATCCGTTCGGCTATCAGTTCCCCATTACCTTGCAGGTATATTTTCTCTACATACTATGTATTGTTCTCTTCACTGCAACTAAAATGTCTTTAGCATACTTCTTATCTATTTTTTACCATAGCACATCAAGTCTTCTAGAGCGCTCCGTAATTATTCGTTCAACATTCATTCCGACCTTGAATTCTTGGCTTGGTGTATCAACTGATTTGGCAGTTTTACAACTTCATTGTAAACAATAAATTTCCATATCCTGCGTTCCTCATTTCACTTCTGCAATTTCTATTTTTTTTTGTCGTACGTCTACATCCTTTCCACCATTAAGATGCGTTGTGTATACTTCATAACCGTCTAGTTTTTCTTCCTAGACTAATTCTCACATTTTTCTTATACCTTACCTTATACATTACTCTCGACTTTATATTCCCCTAATTATAAATATTTTATCTCTTCTTAATTATTCAACTGGGTTGTAGAATCATTCTTCTAAAAGATGTAACGTTATTGAACTATGTTTACCAATACTTTGTCATGTCGTTGCCTATCGCTATGGTAGAAGAATATCGGCATCTAATGTTCTTCTAGCTTGCCGAAGTTCCTAAACCAATTCCCATTCTTAAATCTTCTTTTATTCTTCCCATTTGTATCAGTTGCATTACCAAATACCTCTCTTTATATGATCAAAGTATTCTGCTTTACGTAGTTTAATTGCCACATCCCCCGTTAAAATGGGATTTTGCCTCCCCAAAATCCATGAGGCAGACTTTGTTAAATGCGTAAGATTCAGAGATACGTTTCCTACCCATCTGGGGCTCTATTCCGTAGATTGTAAAACTCATTTGGGGATATTTAACCATAACTAGCAACGCTAGTCAAATGGGTTGGCGAGCAGCTGTTGGCCCACGGGAGGTATTTTTACTTCCTTTTACGATAAAGGAAGTATTGGATTCACCCCAAAAATTCGAAATTGAGTTTTCAACAGATCTTCACGTTTTAGAGTCCCCTGAACCCAAAAAACATATTTTTTTTCATTGGTCTGTCTGTCTGTCTGTGTGTGTGTCTGTGTGTGTGTCTGTCTGTCTGTGAACAGAATATCTCAAAAACCAAAAGAGGTATGGCGTTGAAACTTCATATATAAGTTTTGTGTACTATGTAAATGAGACAGCAAGCTTTTGAAGAAAATCGCATAACCGGAAGTAGGTGTTTACTCTTGTGATTTTTCCGTTTTTTTCGATTTTTTCAAAAACGGCTCTAACGATTTTTTTTAAACTTTACTTTTTTATTACATTTTTAATGCGTATTGATGTGACATAGGTGATTTTCCAGTTGAATACTTCTAAAGTGGGTTTCTTTTGTTTTTTTTCTAATTTTTTTATTAACTCCTATTTTAAATAAAACACCCGGTATATTATTACATTTTCGAATTCACCTTAAAATTCTAGAGAAAATTTGTCTCTTCAACTAACGCTCTATTTTGTACCGTTTTTGTAGAATTTGTAATTTTTGAAAATATTTGACAAATTTTTAAAAATTAAAAATGAAATTTTTGACTAATTATAAGATCACTGTAAAAGGAAGTTGTGTGAGTGTATCACACCAGATTTTTTTCCTTCCTACCCACCAACAATCTGGGTCAGGAATTCGCCTATCCGCCACCTGCGGACGCGTTCTCTAGGAGTTTCATGATCCCGGACCATAGCTCTAAGAAGTCCAGATACTCCGATAAGTCTAAAAAGCTTTAACAGTTTTATCCTGCCTGTTATGACTTATAGAAACGATGACACTTACATTCCAATCGACTAACAGACTAAGAACAAAGCAACGGACGTTCGACACGATAGGAATTAGTTTAAGGGACCACATTCAAAATGAGGAAAGACGGAGAAGCACAATGGTGGAAGGTGTGACCGGTAGAATTCGCTTAAAATGAAGCTGGGTAGGGCATGTGGGTCGACAAGGAAACGAAAAGTGAGCCAAAAATATTGTACAGTGTCGACCAAGAGAACAAAAGGAAGAACAGTTGCCTAAGAGTAGAAAGAACTGGAAAGTTGGAGGGGAGGCCTGAATTTAGAAGTGAATGAAGAAATGCTGTTGAAGAAGAAGAAGAATACCTACTCGTTGGTACGCTTGTCCTTTACTGTTATCCCATTATAGGCATCTGGTCGATTTTAGCTCAAGCGGGGGAAGTAAAACACAAATTCAATGAAGAAAAGGTATTCGTGCTATTACTGCATTTTTAAATGTTTGCGGTTTAAATACCACAACAACTTATGACAGAAAATGTTTCCAGTTGCTAATGAATTCAAAGGAAGTTGTATAAAACAACATAATCATAATATTTTCTTATCTACTTATACAGGTCAAATATTTAAAACTTGGAAAATGATGGATTTAATCGTGCTTTAGATTAACTATAACTATAAAAAACAGGAAATGCGAATGCCTCACGAACAACCTTGTTAGGCAATTTAGAAAATGAAACTTCTGAATGCTTTTCCAACCCTAGTAGAGCAACTAGTTTACGAATTGTCAACGGAAATTTATCTTTAAGCGTATCAGCAACAAGTACTCACTGTCCAAATGTCATCCTTACTTAATTTTATGTTAAAAATAGAATCGTCAACGTACATGGGTCCGCTTGTGGCTGGAATAATCGATTCCGAAATAGTTGTGGAGCAACAAGTACCTGTTTGATAGTATTCTTTCGAGCACATATAAAAGCGGAAATGGATGTTTACAGTGATGTTTCAATTACAGTCTCTTTGAAGATAATCGTGTTAATGTGGCAACCTTACCTAATTATATTCTACTAAAACAGAACAATACCAAGGCCGCACAGTTGAAATAAGGTCGACCATCTAAGGGTTCATGAATATTTTCGACAAGATGACGGAAAGGAGGTCAACTGGTTAAAACAGTGATTATTGTATCTGTAATTAAAGTTTGAAAATAACAGGTGTTCTGTTCGACGCCGACGCCATTAAAATTTGAGGTCGAATATATTCCAACACTGTTCTCTCAGCTAAGTCGATGCTACAACCAACATTTAACTGTGCTGATAATTTAATTTTGGGTTTTAGATACTCATTATATCCTTCTGTACGTATAATATAAATATGTATATAGGTGTGGTCACTATATTTTCAGGGGTAATATAGTAAGTAGTACGCTTATTATCGATAATTTTTGATGAATATTATAAGTTATAATGCCAAAGCAAGAAAATACAACCAGTGCGTAGGACGAGTTGCATTTTCTTGCATTGGGATTGTAACGAAATTATATTCTTTAAAAATTATAGATTATTAGACATACTACGAATTATATTTAGAAAGAGAATATAATTATTTACAATATATACCAGAGAGAGCGTAATACTATTTTATTACGTGAGTATCAATTCTAATGGTCAATATTAGTCCCAAACACGCTTTTTGTTGCTTCTTATGCTTAAAACGCACGACATAACCTACAAAAATCAACTGGTATTCCCAAATTAGTTCACTTGACACGTGAAACAAAACCAAGTAGCTTGTACCAAATCAAAAATCGCGAGTCGCTATATTGTCAGTGTAGTAGAAGATCCTATTAGCCAATGTCCTAAATTTAATTCAACGAACTATATTCTCAGAATGAAACTCGTATTAGTAAAATATTTATTCTCCTCTTTAGCTAAAAATTAAGATAACCAAAATGTATCTTTAAACTTTAATTTTAAACACACATATGACATATTTGTAAAAGTGTTAGCAGTTCGTTATAAAACCGTAAATCTGTGTTTCTGGATTTCCCATTTAGTTCGATTATTTATTTATTATAGATACGTTGCATAAATCTCAATACAAACTAAACGAGAAGTAAATGGAAAAAAGGTTGTTGATGTTGGATGGAAGACAAAACTGTTGTCAGAATCATATTCATCATACCTCATCATATCATATGGATATGCAAATTGCAGCAAAAAGAATTATTTTTGTAATTAAATGCAAATTAGAAAATTAAAAATGTTTTAAGCTTGCCCCAATACTAGATAAACATTAAAATAATCAATATCAGTAAATCTGGGATATATATGACCGTTTTGGAAATTATTTAAAAGTTATTTAAATCAACTTTACCAATTAAATTTAATGAATACAGCCACTATCCAGTCACAAAACTCATGAACTGTCAAAACGCTGCCAAGTTGGTACCTTGTTTCAATTCTGTTTTAGAAATTCTGCTTGTTGATTTTGGCAGCACTGAAATTTTTGAAATTTAATAACTTGACTTATGTCGCACTTTCTTGTAAAAATAAATATAATCTCCAAAATTCTTTAATTTTTGTGCATACACTTCAATTGATTGAATTAATTTTAAAAAATGTACTTTGAAATGTATTTACATGTATTATAGTTATTTAAATTTTGTGTTTTTTAAACGTTGCTTAACCTTTGACACATGTAACCAAACCTAACTTTAAATATTACTAGAAATCACTAGATACGAAGTACATTCCAAAAAACAACTGTAATTTTCAGGTACACTCAGCAAATATATAAAAAAGTTGACATTGACAGTTCACGAGTTTTGTGAATGGATCATAAACAAGTATTATCTTATATATATTTCTAAAAGTCCTGACTGACTGACTCATCAACGCCCAGCCCAAACCCTTGGACCTAGAAAGCTGAAATTTTGCACAGAGGTTCCCTTTATGATGTATACAAGGAATAAGGAAGGATATTTCGAAATTCAACCCCTAAAGGGGTAAAATGGGGGTTCCAATTTTGTATGGAAAAATAATATTAAATAGACATTTCGACTTGAAACTTCGTAGGAGTACTCCTAAAAACAAATAAGCAAACACGTATTTCGTGATTTTTCGAAAATCAACCCCTTAGGGGGTGAAATGGGGAAAATAAGCCTAAAATACGATATGGGTGTCGTTATTGAGGTTTACTGGGACGTTGATTGCAAAAATGGCATTTATTTTTAAGTCCAAGACGGTGAACATGACATAAGGGAAGAAACGGGACGGGACGGGACTAGACTGGACGGAACGGGACGGACTGGACGGGACGGGACTGAGCGGGACGGGACTGGACGGGAAGGGAAGGGACGGAACGGGACGGGACGGGGCAAAGCGGGACGGGGCGGGGCGGGGCGGGACGGACGGGACGGAAAGGGAAGGAAAAAGATGGGATGGAAGGGGAGGGGATGGGATGGAAGAGGAGGGGCGGGACGGGACGGGAAGGGTCGAGACGCGGCGGGGTGGGGCGGAACATTATTTAATACACAAATAACGAACCTCGCGCGAACGAAGTCGCGGGTAAAAGCTAGTAGGTACATATAAAAATAATTTTTTGTATTCGCTCCCCAAACTGGTTACTTTGGAAACTGTCTAGGATCCTCAAAAGGGCCATTTAGAGGCCTTGTACTTAAAGTCGTCATGGCAACATTTTAGCGGACTCAAACATTAGTTGCCATGACGACTTTAAGTACAAGGCCTCTAAATGGCCATTTTGAGAATCCTAGACAGTTTCCAAAGTAACCAGTTTGGGGAGCGAAAAATACATTTTCGCGCGGCCTCCTAATATAATGCCGCGATAATGGTAATTGAAACTTCATATTATAATGTTTGGAGAGCTAATACAAAAAAACGTTGTATGCAACACGTCCTCAAATGGCATTAGAGGACTCATCTTCATATTACGGACTCGGCTGCGCTTCGCTCCGCCTCGTCCGGAAACATTACGACTCGTCCCCTAAAGCCTTGCTTTGAAAACTAGTTACATAAAGTACTATTACGGAATCTTATCCCTTTAATTAATTCGACCCGACAGAAACCATTACGACTATTTAATAAACCATACTGCAAAACAACTGTCATATAGGACAACGCGATTTTTATAGAAAGCAGTTGTAACCAGCTAAACTTCTTCAACAAATAGACACAAGCCGCTGTACGAATAAATGCAGCTAAAAATATTAATATGCCGCATTTTTTCAACGTAATTTTTAGAAAGTTATGGTTTTGTTATTTTTTGAAATATATGATTTAAATTTTGCGTACATAATTTTTCGTTCTTTCTTTACTAGCTCTGAAAATCTCAAACGTGAAGCTCTACTATAACATGAGTTATCGGGCCTCAAACAGAGGTCATTTTTTTATCCACCCGGTATAATAAAGTACATTGTGTATTTTTTCAGTTCTTTATTATTTATAAATAAATCATTAATAGAGCTAACAAGAATCGCCCTAAAATTACAGTTTGTGTACGGTGGCTCACTCATTAAAAACATTCGCATATGCGAACCAGAAATTAGAAGCAGAATCGATATATTCCTAGAATCGAAAAACTACGTCTTCAAAATTATTTAGATTTTACTTCCCTCGTCTAAAAGAAGAAGGAAGTATTGTAATCGCGACAAAATAACCTTCCAATATTTCTTCAGATCTTCACGTTTCAGGGCCCTTATAACGAAAAACAGGTTTTCTCGATTCCGTCCGTCTGCTGTTTGCATGTATAGCTCAAAAACAATTTATTGGAGAAGGACGATATTTTGTATGCGGATTATACGCCTTCCTGGCACGAAACAGGGAAAATATTTACCAGGTGAGCATCTTAAAAAATAAAATTAAGCTTCTTCTTGCTTTAATTCAAGAACGATTACTTAAATAAAAGTAGTATTTTACACATAGATCAGGTTTTAACCATAACGAAAAAGGGCATATTTTGAACCCAACATATACAGGGTGTGCACCTCTAAAATATTAAAATTTATGTAATTTCGCTTTAACTGACAAATAGATAAAAGTTATAATTCGCACATAGCTCAGGCTTTACCCTTAACGAAAATGGGACCCAACTAATACAGGATAAGTGTTGTAAGCGACAAAAGGGAGCAATAAATATTGTCGCCGTTACATAGGGGCAAGGAGGGGCGCTTGCCCCTCCCTGATTTTTTTTCTAAAAATAATCCACCATTATATTAACCTTGTTTGCCTAGTCACGCTGACCACCGAGCAAAATCAGACCTCACCGAACATTATTTTCATAGGGTGTAATAATATTAGATAGTGTGCGTAGTAACAGCAAATATCTATTTATTCTTTTGCCTGCTCTAAGGGCCCGGCCACTTTACAGAACCGATTCTTCGAATAAACCAAAATAATCCGATGATCGAAATATCGAGATGAGAGAAGTCGATGAATTTGTCACTCAGCTCGATACAAAACAGTATTTAGATTTCCGTTTCTTAACGCTTTTAAGGGCCGACCAACGTTGGGTTTTCTTGTGTCTAGGCACGTTCAAGTAATAAATTCAATGGCTCGCTAAATCTCAGTGAACCTACACGGAATGTTTGCAAATATTTAAAATAAATACGTTACTTATCTCAAGTTAGTCTTATTCACTCCCTGGTTGAGTTACTACTGTTAGATGCCGGGCTCCATAGCTCAGTGGTTACGCATTCTGGCTACTGATCTAAGGGTCGAGAGTTCGATCCCCGATCCCGGTGAGGCTTTTAAAAATTTTAAAAAAATGCAAATGAAAACCTCTACAGAATGCCATCATTCGGAAGTGATGTAAAGCCGTGGGTCCCATGTTACTACGATGTGTAGCATGTAAAAGATCCCTTGCTAGGGTTGGAACTCCTTAGTTTTGGCAAAATTCTAAGTAGGATTAAGGTACCTGGTACTCTGCATGCCTAGACCTTGTGCACGGGGTTGACAAAAAGGACTTATGAAGGCTTACTTGCTAGACATGAGTCTCCCCACAACTGATACTAACTAACTAACTACTACTGTTAGATTATTGGGTATCCTGGTTGACATTGTTTTTTATTTGTGACTTCGATCCGATCTGTACGGTATGTATATTTTTTTGCATCTATTATTTTAATTGTTAATTAATTTTGTCAGCATTATTGTCTATTGCTATTACTATCGCTTCACTATTTTGTGCGCGTCGATGTCCAAACCATAAGGTAAAGGTGTAGTAAAAAACGTAATGATTTTATTATTTCTGATATCTGAATGTAACTTGCGCGTGCAACTTTTACAAATAAAATGCCCACTATTTTTTATTTAGATACACAAAACGTATTGGTGATACAGGTATGTTTTTCAAACCTTGTAGCATTTTGTTTTTATATATTAAATATAATAGCATTTTTTAGGTGTACATTAAGTGTTTCTTTTTTAGTCACTGTGAAATTAATTGTCTTATCTCAACATCGAAAAAATATTGCCCCTCCCTGAGAAGTTTTCTAACGGCGCCCATGGCAATGAATAATTGATCCGAACGGCCCCGCCTGGCAGCGTGGGTCGAGCATTGGAATCCCACCGCCGGTAAGGTTTTTTTATTTGGAAATTGGTGTAATTCGCATTACGAAGTGTTTCCTTTTATTGTTTCAGTATTATTAGGAACTTTAAGATATTTTTACTTCAAGTTTCCTTTTATTTTTAATATTGTTTAGTGACACAACGTGCACTTGCAAGGCAAGTTCTGAGTAAAGTCCTTTACAGATTTTTTTTGTATTCTGTTATATATCGACGCCTACTACCTACTCATCTCCAGTACTTCATTTTACAAGAACTTAATATTCGAATTCAAATGGATATTCAAATACCTATGATATAGGAAAATATGAAAGTAGATGATCAAGAGGACGTTTCTTACAAAAATACTGATCAGATTCGCAAATTGACTGGATTGGAAATATAAAACATAGTGCAGGCGGCTAGTAATCAAGAGAAATTGAGTAAAATGGTGAAATTTTTAGTCATTATACTTTTGGTTTTTGGACTGAGAATGAAGATATAATTAAAGTTAACGGTAAATTCCTTTTTCTAGGCTTTCCTTTTCAACTTTTCGACAGTAGCTATCAATTCCATGCTCGTTGTGGTGGTCTGTATCGGGGAAATCTTCTAATTTGGCAATGCCACACAGATTACTTTCTCTTTATTTCATTTACAAGACTTGTCCAGTGTGTATTTCCTCTCTTATATAATAATTTACAACCCGGTCTAATAAAATAGTCGTACCGCATCTTCTCCGTCTTCAAGTTCGTAATTATTAATTTATCTTTCATTTCGTGGCGTGGTTAACAGTAATCCACAATAAAGTTCCACACACCCGTTTTTTTTCGTTTTCTCTGAAATGTTAGCATTCCATACCACTGAATGTAGATGACTAACTATGTTTTTTCATTTTGTTTTATTATTTTGATTGATTTGTATGATTTACAACTCCGTTATTCGTAATCCCATAATGGCTCTGTCCTTCAATGTAGTCCAGTCGTTGAAGGTAAACATATGCTATTACCTCAGAATTCTTTGAACCTTGACCGATTGACGTGAAATTTGGTGAGTGATTAGGGGATGGCTCAAGGAACAAAAGTGACATAGCGCCGATGTGCGCTTTTACCCTGAAACTGGATGCCACCCCTTCTTGGGAATGGAAATTGTTCACTCAAAATAACCCCGGAAATGGATATTGGGACAAATTCTAAGTAAAAAATGTTCTATATAGTTTTTTCGATAGATCGATATTTTTCGAGCTATTCGCGATTGAAAACTTAGATTTTTCGTGATAAAAATGCATGTTTTTGGACTGTTTTTCGCGAATAAGTCGAAAACTTCGCGTTCTATCAAATAAGTTACAATAACAAAAAATGAAGCTTAGAAAACAGCAAAGAGATTGGTTTTTTATGAATGCTTTAGGTTCAAAATGAAAGAAGTTATGGCTCGTTGAAGCAGATTTTTTTTTGCAACAACTTTGTTCGAAGTAATCAACGTTAATTAACGAAAAACCGATGCATTTTTCGGAAAAAATTTATAGAACATATTTTGTAGTGATTGAAAAGACCTTTAAAACGAGCACTGTTAAAAGTCGATTGCATTATAACTAAGCGAGTTACTATGCAAAAACGGTGGGTCACTCGAATTTTTGAAAAAAACATGAGCGCTAAAACCCCAGCCATTCCACCAGAATTGATATTGACTATTATCCCTTTACAAATTACTTTATTTTAGTATTACTCACGTGATCCAAAAGTTTTTCGACATGCTCAGACTTTGCATATTCAAAAAGTAAAGGATTGAAGGGCTCGGGAGGGGTGGTCCGCGCACTATAATGCAAACTTCTAACATTTATATCTCCCTTATTTTTTCTTCCTACAGAAATAAAAAAAAACTAAAATGTTCGTTAAGAAAAAATCCACATTTGGTACTATATTATTTTTTACCCTTTTTTCTTTAGTTTTAGGTATTTTCAAAATAAGGTATTTTTTTTAGAATTTTGAAAAATACGTTTTCCATTTTCATCATATTTTTTTCAAAAAATAAGCATTCTAACCCGCCCAAACTTTTGGATTACATAAGTAATACTAAAATAAAGTAATTTGTAAAGGGATAATGGTCAATTTCAATTCTAGTGGAATAGCTGGGGTTTTATCGCTCATTTTTTTTTCAAAAATTCGAGTGGCCCACCGTTTTTGCATCGTAACTCGCTTAGTTATAATACAATCGACTTTTAACAGGGCTCATTTTAAAGGTCTTTTCAAACACTACAAAATATGTTCTATAAGTTTTTCCCGAAAAATGCATTAGTGTTTCGTTAATTAACATTGATTACTTCGAACCAAGTTGCTGCAAAAAAAATCTTCAGCGAGCTATAACTTCTTTTATTTTGTAGCTAAAGCATTCATAAAAAAACCAAACTCTTTAATGTTTTCTAAGCTTCATTTTTGGTTATTACAACTTATTTAATAAAACGCGAAGTTTTCGACTTATTCGCGAAAAACCATCCAAAAACATACATTTTTATCACGAAAAATTTAAGTTTTCAATAGCGAATAGCTCGAAAAATATCGATCTATCGAAAAAACTATATAGAACATTTTTTACTTAGAATTTGTCCCTCTATCCATTTCCGGGGTTATTTTGAGTGAACATATTTTCACCCCCGAGAAGAGGTGGCATCCACTCTCAGGGTAAAAGCGCACCTCGGAGCTATGTCACTTTTGCTCTTTGAGCCATCCCCTAACCAGTCACCAAATTTCACGTTAATCGGTCAAGGTTCAAAAAATTCGGAGCGGAAAACCTTCAACGACTGGACTAATGGCCATGTAATGTATTTTTCCATATTTATTTCATGACACCAATCACTGATTTGCTCAATTACTTTTCTAAACATGTATTCTATATCATCTTTCTCTTCTGCCGTTATTACTATTTCCCCACATTTTTAGTGTTTTATATACATATATTTTGAATGGTCTAGAAAAAGTCCCTGAATTCACCTGAGAAACTGAAGCCTTCTTTTAATGTGTTCTTTGTTCCATTTCTCAAGTCGATGAATTGCAGATGAAGTTCTTTTACAAATGCCTTTAACCGCTACTTTTTGCGCAGAGAATATATTGTTGGTACGTGATCTTTGCTCGTCTTCTTCTTGTCCTTTATTTCTTCTCTTTATCAGACATTCGTACAATTTCCAGCGGAACAGGTTATAATTGTTCACCTGTAGTATTGCAATCCATGTCGCTCCTTGTTTTATGGATGGAAGTAACATAGGCCAATATCCATTCCTTAGAAACCTACTCTCCCTTATAATAATTAAATATGTCTTTAGTACGATCCTCTATAAGCACCTGTAAGGACGTTTTCATTAATTCTAGGGGTGAACCTCCAGGACCGAACGATTTTTTTTTCACATTGCTCAAAGCTGCGAACACTTCTTTCATCTTTATATTTCAATGTATTCTTTCCATTTACTACTTCCACTTGATAACACATTTTTGTTTCGGTTACAGGGTCGTCATAGTGTTTTTTCCACTATTTTAAATCCTATTGAGTCTATTTTTATGATTTCCTTCGTATTTGTTTTGTCTTCCCCACGTCTTCTACGAGGCTATCTATCTCGTCAGCGTGCCAGTGCAGATTCTGTGCTTCCTTTACTGCCTACACAAATAACTGAGACAATTGCATATACAGCCTGGACATTAAGTAGCGCATAAATTGGGTAACTACGGTAATCTTCGTTTTTGGGAAAAATTCTCGAAGATTTCTAGCGATTTAAATTTCAGCGCGTATTTAAAATTAGTGATCTTCAGATTTTTATATCGTTTGTTTTATATATGTTATGACGTCATCAATATTTTTTTAATGACAACCTATATTTTTTTTAATTTATTTCGGTAGAAAGTTTTAATCTGGTTTGATAAATAGGTTACATTAGAAAAACATAGGAAAACGGCCTTAAAGTACATATAGTGATGATAGTTAAACAACAGTGTAAGTGAAAGAAAAAACGAAAACATAAATAAGAAACAAACAGTAATTCTAGTTGCCTGGGTTTGAAACAAGAAACTTAATAACAAATTATATAAAAATTTGGAAATGACGTTAACATATGCAATTTGAATATTTACACCCCTTTGAGATTGTTTCGTTAACATTAACCGAATTTATGCGTTACTTAATTTCCATACTGTTTAGAGAGTGTTATGGGACTCCACATAATAAATTTACCCACATAGAGATCTCATAAAAATGAAAAAAAAATATTTACCATTTTTTTGGAAACACCCTAAAACTGAGTTAAAATTCAAAATAGTTTTACTCTAAAAATGTATACACGCCTATGGAATAATATTTTGATTTAATGGCACAAAACGAAAAAAAACGGAACGATTGGGCCTTGTTACTAGTTTCTATGGTATGTATATATTTTAAATTAGCGTGAAGCAAAACGTTAATATCAGGTAATTGGACAATTGTAATTCTGCTAACGATCTCTACTGATGACTTAAAGATAATTTCGGAGGATTCCAAGGCCATTGCTATTATGTAACGAAGTACTTGCATTCGACTCTTCTTCGCCTCTATAGTCAATGCTCTTCTATCACTAATCTTTGTAAACGAGTTTTGACCGTGGCGTTGTTTGTACGTTGAGTTACAGTGCTGTTTTGCTTATCTTCTGATGAAGCCCCTTACAAAAGTAGGCGAAACGTTGAGTTCTTCAATCTCAACAATGACACGGTCCAACCACGGAAGTCGTTATTTACTAGAAGATGTTTAATCTGTAAAATCTGCTTGTGTTAGTAGAGATGGTTGAAGAAAAAAAACAAAATAATTTCTTTAATTAAACAAAATTATGAGTACGTTTTGGTTAGTTCCAATGCACCTATATTTCAATAAATTATATTTTGAATGGATTTAATCTGCTGACTAGCTTAGATCATTATTTGTGGTAGTTGTCCCAATTTATGTCTGTGAATGATGTGCTTAGGTCTCTCTCATGAAATCCACAATTAGAAATAATAGAAATAATATATTTTTTTCTATAGCACATGTTAAAGTGTGCTTTTATCAACTCAAAACAAAAGGTCAAGTTTTACTTTAACAGCAAGGGTAGATAAAGTAGCACTTTAACATCAAGGATAGATAAAGTAATTTAATTTTCTAACTTTTGTTTAAATTAAATATGACAGCTTCGTATTATCGTAGCAACCCAATCTAGCCACTGACATTTTGAAATGTCATTATTTTCTTTTGAAATTGTTAAAGTTCTTGCTATAGAAAAAAATATTGTATTATACACGACGATAAAGTTATTTCTATCCACTCTTGAATCATTAACGTCTCGACTTCGTCTCGACGTTAAACGATTCACTCTTGGATAAAATTTAACTTTATCGTCTTGTATAATAAATTACTAATCTTCCAAACTATTAAACTTGTACTTGTAATTTTGTAACATCCTGTATTAACTTTAGAAATGACCTTTACACACCCTTTATTTAATACATTAATAATTGTGGTCACCAAATGGAGGTAATTTTTCTACTTTAAATACTGAAACGTCAAACGCTGTGCTTACGGAACTTTCCGAGATATCTACAAAGGAAAAAATATTGACAAACAACTTTAATAGCGAATATGTTAATATAGGTTCATACAATAAATCACGAATATTGAAGTATGTTGAAGATAGCAATACATTTCCATCCGTCCATAGACTGAGCAAAACCAATATTTTTTTATTCGCATCCACAAAACACGCTTCCAAAAAGTTAAAAAAATAGTCGAAATGAATGCAAACGAAACGTCAATGTCTGTTAATCAAACATGGAGTAAAGAGAACTGCAAATACATGTCACTGCCAACAATATTATCTATGCAAGCTTAGTGAACCCAACGAACTAGAATTGTATTCAAGTTCGATGAGTGAAACGTAATTCAATGCGACAACCCACATTTACATATACAAAACTTACACACAGATATGACTAGCGTTGAAAGTGAACTTTCATAAAAATATGTCTCTTACTTTGCAATTATTTATTTTTCTTAATATAATGGCACCCAACCTTCTCAGTATCTTATTAGGAATCTTTTCTGGATAACTATTAGCAAATATGTCGCTTTCCTGTTGTTCCAGTAAACATTCTATTACTCCGTACCTTAATTTTATGTATTTTAAAAAAATTAACCAGCAATGGTGTATTGACACAGGATATGAGGTGTAAGATACTTATAGCAGTTGTACTAAAACATCGAAATATATTATAGTATTATTCTTCAACTAACTACTCTTTGGTATCCATCAAAATCCCCTAAAAAATAAAGATTAAATTCACTGTGGATCCACACTATTTTTATACCCCCTTTTTTATATATGTGGCAAAATTGGTTAACTTTTAGTACGTATTTCTAGGTGAATTTAATTGGATGTTAACGTAGGTTTACGGTTTTTAATATAGTATCAGACACCACTGCAGCTTTATTTACTTTGTGCAAGTTACTACAATTCTGAGCGAGATAAGGAATATTCACAACTTCTATAATACGGTTGTCAGCGATAGATATGGTTATCGATTTTTTTTTCATATACGTCTATTATCTGTTTATAAACCTCATTCAAGTATCACATTCTATACCTATCCAAACTTTTAAAATAAACTTTGTTTTTACAAGGTATTGGCTATACAGATTATATTAGGTACTTTATACGTAAACACATGACAGCTATAACAAATTGTACAAAAAATGGAATTTGAAAACTTCAACGAAAAACACAGTTTATTTGTAAAAATATAAGAATGACAATTCATTATACTTTTTTAGATTGGTAGCATGTCAGTGCCTTGCGTACAATTTGATGCTTCATATCCATTGTCCATGCAATACAAAGGATAGATTATATATACTTTACTAAGTCAAGAAAAAAACAAGCAGCTATGGCCTTTCTAGAAATCTACCAACACACAATAACCTGTTTTGCTTCAAAAATTGTCACCAATTACGAAAGTGGGATGTAATAATGCCTTGCCAAACAAAAACAATTTAGCAGTTGTATAAGAACTAGCAAGAGCAAAGATCTAAAATTCTGTAGAAAATGTAATGGCGACAATGTTTTGAGGTAAAGAAATCCTATCGGTTAAATACATATACGAGTATAAGGAAACTTCGATAAATTAAACTCGGAAACATATAATGTAGTAATAATAATAATCTGCACGAGCACTAACGAGTTTATAACGTGTCAAGCTTCATTACCAACTGTTCAGATCTATCGAATAGACACCCAGCTTTCAGTCTCGACTTAGCACCTAATGAGTTCTTCTTCTTCGAAGGTACAAAAATAAGACTTATTGCTTAAAAATGTTATGAATTTAAAAAAAATGCTCAACAGATGAAGATTAAAATAGGAAACAAACCCAACATTTTTTTTCTGTCGAAGAATTTGAGAACAAAGTATATAAGTGTTATCTTTGGAATCAATTTTGCCCTTGCAGCTTTAATCAGTCGAACATACGTGTATGCTTAAGTTTATTTAAATTTGGTTTTTATCTTTTTGAAAATCTAAGTTATTATACATTAACACGCCATTCTTCTGGCATATTCACCATATAATCATTAGGCCAAAACTATATGTCTAACAGTTCCCATTCCACAATATATTGTTTACGAAATAGCTGTTAGCTATTAATCATTATATACTGAATAATAATTCTATTTTTCTCAATAAATTTTCAAACAACATCGAATCGACTTTTACCAACTCTCAATACCTTTCGTCTTAGGCAAAAACTAATGCTACGAATCCTGCTTTCCATAGGTATTTTTACCAAAAACCCATTTTATTCAGTGTTAGAACAATGGCACTAATTGTACCTAGACCTAAGACCCATAATACTTGTATATGTGTTTTTATATATTTTTCATATCAAATCAATTTTTTAATACTTTTTTTAATTGCCGCGTTGTGCGTGAGGGTTCGTCGGGTTGTGGTGCATTGATTTATATATTTTTTAGAAAGTCTGCACTTATGAAACTGTTTCTAGTCCTTCCAGATGTAGTTAAACTCATGAAAAACAACTGAAAGATCTTGTGTTGTATTTGCTATTATTATAAATTATATAAAATAGCCGATGCTATCTAATTTCTCCATATTTCTACCTTCCGTGCTTCAAGAAGTGTTAGGTACAGTTCATTATAAGACAAAACGATCAAGTGTAGATTATATCAAAGTACAAGCCACGAACCCATTATATTTAATTACTTCACATTCCTTTCCGTCTAAAATGTTCAAACGTCCTTTATTGTCACCAACAAGCGTTTCGCAAATGTATGGCAAAATTTCAGTCACAAACATGCATCGCTCGACATGTGCTCCATTAAAAACATCTGCCACCACACCAATATTTTGGAGTTCCCCTACCTTTCAAACAATAACAAGCTTTGTTTTTATCCTAGGGACAGCGAGCTTCCAAGGGCCTTCCTGAGCCACTACCACGACAATCACATTTGAATGTTCACTGCACCAACACCACGGTCACATGGGGAATTCGCGAAAACTACAATTACCTGCTGTAGTGTGCAGTCGTCGTGAAACTGCCGGCTACCGGCACAATCACAAGGTGGTGCCGTCGCGACGCAGAAAGACGCCTGCCTACAAACGGGAAAATCGAGCGCGGCCGCTAATGTTGGCGCCATCTGTTCCTAATCAAGTGAACTAAATTAAATCAGATTTAGCTTTGCAGATGTTAAGGTAGGACACCAAATCATTTTTAACATTACTGGCGAGCAGTTGTCAACATTACTATTAAAAGAATTATCAACAAAAATTGTAAATATTTTATTATAAAACCTGAAGCTGTTTTCGTATGTATTTTTATAGGTTTTGACACAATTTAATATGTATTTTATCTGTTATAAGATACCTGTTTAAATCATTAGATACGAATAGTATATAAAAAGTAACTGAAAATTGCATTCTTGACAGAAGCCTAAATAAAGCAGCGATGTGATATTTTTATTTTACAATGTACCAAGTTCTACATTAAGACACAAAATGGCTGGTGAATGTTCAGAGGATACAGGAAAATTAGACCCGAAGTTATATTAGGCCAATACATAGAAACAAACCTGTATACATGGATCCTAATATGTTGCAGAATAAGATTTCCTATTAACAAAGATGATTTGACATACTCAGTCAAAACAACTGTGGAAGAAAAGAGTAAATGTATCAGTAATGGACACACAGGACGATTTTCGATTGCCTATGAAAACTACATTCATTTTAATCGTGGAAAATCGCCTTCCCAGATTTTTTCAGATCTTCACTTTCAGGGTCCTTAGATGACAAAAACATGTTTTCTCAATTCATCACTCGTCCGTATGTCTGCTTGTTCGTCTATTGGCGGGATATCTCAAAACACTGGCGGATCCAAGGGGGTGTCAACAGCGTCGGACTGGCAAAATTTGGCCTACCGGGCAAAGGATGCATGTGGCCTCCACATGTAAAAATAAGGAGGCATGTGGGGGGGGAAGCACAGCCTCCTAGCTAAGGGGAATCCGTGGGGGAAGGCACAAATGCCTGCCGCAAGCGAAATTTTTATGATTGTAGGAGCTCGAATACCCAAAACGCACCCCTCTCACCAGCAATGGCAGGTGAAAGTACAACGAAATCAATAACTACCCTAAAGAAAACGATGGAGGAATGGAAATACATAGTAATTTACGTTACAAGGCCGGAATGGAGAGTTTTGCAGGTCGAGCCAAGTAGATTCCAGGGACCTGCAAACACTTTCCGATCGTGTATCGTACAATATTTTTTTACGACATCCGAGTCCATACTTTCAAACTTGCAGATTTACTTTCGCAAACTAAAAAAAAGACATTAGTATTTATTATTTGACTTATCCAAACAATAACACACACTTGAGTCCATAGTAACGAAGGCATCAGGGACCGGCAAAATATTTTACCGGTCCCGGATTTTTTCCGATCTTGACCGGCAAAACGTTACTTTTTGCAAAAAACATTCTCCAGAAACCGCATATTTTCCGGTTGGTCGTAAAAAAATTCTAATAATTTAAAATTTAAACATGAAACAAGGTAACGAAAAAATGAAATATGTAGGAGGTAGGTAATTATTCTATCTTATAAACATTGAAATTCAAACAAATTACGAAAAAATATTCTGTATCTATTACGTTTTATAAACTTTGAGTTTAGAACAATTATAACGAAAAAATATAGATAATTATGATCACAAGGTTTGACCTTATTGAAATTTTTACACTCTATTCCATTATAATAATTATACTTAACAATATGAATCACATCAATAATTTTGATTTTCAAGAGACTGATCTATTTACGAACTTGTCATGATTTCGTCGAAATTCAAGCTTTGGAATAGATCACACTCCACATTCAAAATTAGAAAACATTCTAACCATTCTTGCGATAAAAAAGCCCCTAGCAATTTAGAAATTACGCGTTCACAGGCTACTTGGGTGCATGATAATGTCAGTAAGTATTTATAGGCTAGTACAAATTGCTATACAGTGTGGAAATACAGTAGCGGATAAGTTCATTAACTTTGTTAATATTAATTTTATGAAAAAATCTTTATGTTGCTACGACTTTTTTTTAATGACAACATGTATTTTTTATTATTGATTTTGGTAGTACCTTTTATGTTGTTTTCAATGATATAAAATTTTCAATATGTTACATCTGAAAAACAATCGAGAAAATGGTCTTAAAGTTTAAATATTAAAAACCTAGGAAATGAGCAAAATAAATCTAGTTACATTCGTTTTTATTGAAATTTAAAAAAGCAAT
>OW679199.1:56639195-56935459 GCA_940337035.1 Agriotes lineatus | reverse complement strand
TGGTGTCTCTATCATAAAATTAGACTTCTCCGAACTCCATCAACGCATGTTTTGAGAATTAATGTATCTATCTAAATAAAACCAGGCCTCGTCCGTGAAAATAATGTTCTCTAGTTGTCATTGAGGGTATTTACGAACCACTGACAATATTTGACACGCTGAGGATAATCAGCTTCATGCAAACGGTAAGGATAGACGGGGATTTCCATCTTTAATATTTTGTGGCAGGTGCCAACTGCAAACTAAACTTGTTGCGACAAATTCGAGCATAAAAATGTTATGTTCTTGTAACAAAACCATTTTAATTGAAGAGGTTACATTACTAACCACAAATAACAGAGGTGGAGATTACAGAATACGTCTGTCTATGTAGAGAAGCTGATATTCTGTAAAGAAAGATTCTGTTTTAATTAAAATTATTAAAACAAACTGTACTGTACTTACATAGAAATTTCACTAATGGAATACACAAAGTACCATATGATGGAAAACTTTTATCCTCTCGAGGGCTATGGAACTTTAATAAAATTTATGTTGGCAGTAGTAGTGATATTGCCATTATACATCTGACAGTTTAAGGTTATATTAGTCATTTTAACAAATATTATTCGTTTACCTGACACCCGCACTGTCAATGCCAAATTTTAAAAAAATTTCTTGACTATACTTCCAAAATAATGTTTTTTATTAGACTGTATATTAATTTAGTTATTAAATGTCAACAAAAAAGTTGGATTATCGCGATTATCCTATGCTTATGACACTCGTATGATGGTTATCTGGCCAAAATAATTCATTGCCAATTTCTTAATTCATCATAATAGTACATTGTGTATCTAGGACGAAAAGCAACGTTCTCAGACTCGTGTGTTGTTGGGCTCGGCATTCGCCTCGCCCAACAATATTTACAGTAGTCCGGGAATGTTACGCTTTTCGTCCTAGATACACGTGTACTATTATGATGAATTAATAAATTGGCAATGAATTATTTCAATTTCATTTTGAAATATTTGACACCTCTAGAACTGTCTAGATTTGCTAGGGGCACCAATACGTAAAGCTCAAAATCACTTAGTGAAAAATAGAAGTGGTGCCAACATACCGTCAGTTTGACAGTGCGGATGACAAGTAAAAGGATAATAGAAACATTTCTGTTGAATACATAAAATGTTAATAACAAAGTTTAAAGTGATTTCCTTCATTTTCCATATACGGTATCAGTTTGTGTTCAGTATTAAACATTGTGTAACAGTTAAATTTATTGGTCAGAATTGTCTGTTCAATAATCATAAAAACACAAAGTGGCCTTTGATTTACAAATCTAGTTTTTCAACATTTTCTCCTTGTCAATGCATTCTAGGATAAAAATAGCTGTTATCCAATATTATAGAAGATATAATTTCCTACAACTTTTGTTTGAAACATTTTTTTGTAAGTGAAGAAAATACCAAGCTGCAGGCTGTAAAGTGGAGTTGATTAATGGAAATTTCAGAAATACTTTGTTTTGAGCTTTGTGTTGTTTTCTCACCACGAGAATGTTTTATAATGTATGAAGGGTCAAATAAATTAGCCAAACCGGCTGCATAAGGTGCTAACGTGTTGACGTTGACGTACCATTTCCATCTCCACAGCAGTTGAAGCCGATGTCATCATCGCCGACGACATCGATCTCCTGGTTTTACTGATAGGATTAGCACCATTCTATGAGAATATCTACCTTAAAAACCAGGGAGAGGTAAAACTACAGCAAAAGTGCACTCCACAAATTCATTGAAGTATGAAAAAGCAGCCGAGACTTCTGTTCTTACATGAAATTAATGGCTGCGATACGTCTGCTCTTTCCAATTAAGGAAAAACAAAAATTTATTAACATCGTCCAGACGTACACGCATCTAAACCAAATTGTTAAAAGTATTCAGTGAATAGGACGCAGATCCAGAAAAATTTCAGAGGCAGGTGAACAATTTGCATGACAGTAAACTAAACATTAGATGTATTTTCCATCACATAAAGCAAGTTCAATCTTGCTACTCTTCCATCAACAAGAGGTGCTGCATGGTATCGCGCGTTCAGGATGTACTACCATATTCAACCATGATATGGCATTATGCAAATATATAAAGGATGCGGCGCAGGCTAGTGGCTGCAGAAAAGTTGGGTTAAAAGCGTCATCTGTCAATTTTGCAATGGACAATCATGCACAAATGTACTGTTATGATTGATGACGACGGAAAAGAAGAAGGATTTGAATCTTAAACCGACAAAGGCAGCAACATTTCTTATCAGGAAATAGATATGAACCAACCGGGACCATCAAAGCGACAAAAAATGTAATAAAAAAACAAAGGAAACACGCTGTCAACTCTACCTCGTGGTGTGGAAACGAGTTAACAGCTCCTAGTTAATACAGTATGATCGAAAATTTTCAACGTCTAGAGGGCTGTGGAATTATTTTGTCAAAAAATTTTGTTGGCAGTCGTGGTAGTAAAAGTCACATTGGCATTTTATATCTGTCAGTTCAAGGTTATGTAAGGATTGTCATTTCAACACAAACATTCTTGTTGAATACATAAAAATGTTAGTTACAAAAACAACTACAGCTATTCAAAATGATTTGCTGCATTTTCTAAGGTTACTAAATCATAAAGGTACCGGTACCGCCAACTGTGCAAACATATATCTTTTGTCTCTTTTAATTTGGGGTTCCTGTCATTAGTGTCTCAAACTCACTCTCCCTTTCTTACAATGCTCTGTCCTTTTTAATTTGGGGGAACAAAATCTTGGAATTGAATGGCGGTACCTTTATGTATTTAGTGACCTTAGCATTTTCCATACACAGAACGACCTAGTGCTCGGCATTAAACATCCTGTAAAAGTTAAGTTTATCTGTCAAAATTGTATAGGTTATTATTAAGTAGCTTTACTCATCACTGCCAACATAAATTTAATTTTACAAAAATCCACAGCCCTCTAGACGTTGAAAGTTTTCGATCATACGGTACTAGGGATAGAAATTAGCTAAAAACCAAGCATTTTTGAAATCATTAATCTGCTTCGCTTTACATGCAGCTGGATATTTATTTCACCTACAAAAAACGTTTCAAACAAAAGTTGTAGGAAATTATGTCTTCTATAATATTTTTAATAACTATTTTTATTGTAAAATACATTGGTAAGAAGAAAATGCGAAAAAAAACGGTGTCGAGCGCCATTTTTACTTCCTTTTACAATCAAGGAAGTATTGGATTCACCCCAAAAATTCGAAATTTAGTTTTCAACGGATCTTCACGTTTTAGAGTCCCCTGAACCCAAAAAACATATTTTTGTTCATTGGTCTGTCTGTCAGTCTGTGTGGGTGGATGGGTGCGTGCTTGTGTGTGTGAACGAACAGAATATCTCAAAAATGAAAAGCGGTATTATGTTGAAACTTTATATATAAGTTTTGTGTACTATCTAGATGCGACAGCAAGTTTTTGAAGAAAATCGCATAACCAGAAGTATGGTGTTTGCTCTTGTGAATTTTCAGTTTTTTTCAATTTTTTAAAAAACGGCTCTGATTTTTGTTGAAACGTTACATTTTTATTATATTTTTAATGTGTATTGATGTGAGATAGGTGATTTTCTAGTTGAATACCTCTAAAATGGTTTTAAAAAAAATGTTTTTCAATTAACTTCAATTAGTTCTCTATTTTGTACGGTTTATGTGTATCACACCAAAGTTTTTCAAGATGGCTGCACGAGCGGCGGCTCGAAAAGTTGAAGATCTTGGAATATTTATTAGAACACCGATCTCTTAAACATAACCAAAACTGGAAACTACCCGACCTTTTGCAGGGTAAAACTACCCTGCTACTTGACTAGAATGTATTAGTAGTAGTAGTAATTTATTTATCCTGCTGCTTTTCAGCTTGCAGTAGAAGTTCGGTTCTTACATTATTATTAATTACATTGACATTAACATTAATTAATTAATTACATATTTTACATCTGTCACTCATTCTTGTCCTTTATTCCTCATCTTCTTTGTACCTCTCTCATCCACCCTATACCCTTGCCACTTTCACTTGGTACACTTTTCACTGTTTTTCCATCACTTATATCCCGAGTCTTATAACATCCATGTACTAGATGCACTATTGTTTCTTCCTCTATTCCGCATAACCTACACATCTTCTCTTCATCTTTTTTCCATATTTTTTTACGATTTTCTTCATTTTCACATCTATACTTTGCAATTGTTTGATGGTATCCCGTGTCTTCTTTGTTTCTTAGGTATTTGGGTACTCCTGTCGTCATAATATTTCTATACAAATTATTGCTGGTATAATCTATTCCATCTTTAAAAAAACGATAGGTTGCCATGCTTTTCTTTTCCTAAATTGGCAGTACTAAGGAAAGCAGTAGTTATATTTCATTTCTTTGTGGTGGCAAACTTTTTATAACTAAATTTGAAATGCCGTGTTGCCAATGCTACCAAACCAAAAGACAAGAAAATATGTGAATAAATGTCATTACGACACTTAAGTGATACTGTAAGTGATTATTGTGAAAAATTTAATAAACAGCATGCACAATGTTGTGTCTTCGGCGACGAAAGCAGTGTGTTAAAGTGCTACACACATTTCAGACGATATAAAACCGATCTAAGCAATTATCAAATTATTAGTAGATTGATGAACATTTTCAACGTGAGTACACTGAATTCCTATCCCATAAATCAGTGGTTCCCAAACTATGGTACGCGTACCACCAGTGGTACGCGACGATTATTAAGGTGGTACGCAAGCAGCCATGGCCATAGGACATACACAGTAAATAATTACATTAAGTTTATCTGATAAAACGTTTTTAAATTTCGCGCTCTGACACGCGCTGTCGCAGAGCTATCGAGCGTCCGCACGTCCACTCGCGCCGCCCGGCTGTCATTCTTGTTTGTGCTTTGTACTCTGTGAATCTTGTAGTTTTTAATCTTTGGTCGAATTAATTTATTTTAAGTCAAGTTCAATTTATTTCAATTAACATGTATAAGTGGCTTAATAGTGCAAAAAGACCTTGTGCTCAAAATACTATACCACCAAGTTCATCTCAAGAATTAAATTGTGCAGTGATTCAAGATGATGATCGAAATCCTTTACCATCGAGTTCTACTTCGGAGTCAGATTGTGCGGTAATTCAAGATGATAAGGTACCTACTAAAATTCGAAAAATTACTAGAAAATATGACCCAGAATACATAAATATTGGATTCACGGTGACGGATGTAAATAATGAGCCACGCCCCCAGTGCGTCATCTGCTTTGAAATTTTATCAAATCAAAGTATGAAACCCTCATTACTGAATCGTCATCTTAACACGAAACATTCTACGTTAGTAAGCAAACCGAAGGATTTTTTCACCCGAAAATTAACAGAAATGAAAGGCACTAAGAAAAAACCAAAAAATCAGTAGAGGCATCATTCTTAGTTAGCCTAAGAATTGCAAAGTCCGGAAAAGCTCACACAATTGGCGAAGAGCTGTTGTTACCTGCAGCAAAAGACATGGTTACTTGTATGTTGGGTGAGGCGTCAGCTAAAAAGCTAGATCTGATATCACTGTCCAATAATACCGTGCAACGTAGGATCGAAAGTATGGCGTCAAATGTTAAAAATAAAGTCATCAATCATGTCAAAAATAGCGATTTCTTTTCGATACAACTCGATGAGAGTACAGATGTAACGAACTATGCTCAACTTATGGTTTACGTGCGGTATATACATGAAAATAAAACAATTAAGGAAGATTATCTATTCTGTGAGACGTTATCAACACGAACTACCGCGGATGAAATTTTCAACAAACTGGGTGAATTCTTTGCTGAAAATGGACTTGACTCGCTCGAGCTATGACAGGAAGATTCGGAGGTGTAGCCACAAAAGTAAAATCTGTTGCTAAAAATTGCACTTTCATGCATTGCAGTATACACAGACAAGCGTTAGCAGCAAAACGTATACCCGAACAATTTAAACATGTTCTCCAAGACGCCATCAAGGTGGTAAATTTTATTAAATCTCGGGCTCTTAACTCTCGTTTATTTTCAAAATTGTGTTCTGAAATGGGCAGTGACCATATTCAGTTGCTGCTACATACAGAGGTGAGATGGCTTTCGCGAGGAAAAATGCTGAGCAGATTATTCGAGTTACGTTCTGAGGTGCAGCTGTTCCTGATGGGGACCGATTTTGAATTACGCGATCGACTGACAGACGAACACTGGCTTATATCTTTGGCTTACTTATCAGACATTTTCAATCGCATCAACGACTTAAATCTAAGTTTGCAAGGTAGATCTACAAATCGATTTTTAGTAAATGACAAAATAAAAGCATTTATCAAGAAATTTCAAATGATTGAAAAGAGCGTATCGAATGAGAACCTGGCATCGTTTCCTAATTTAGAAAATTTTGTAACTGAAAATGAACTTACAGTGAGTGAAAATGTTATCAATAACATCAAAAATCACAGCCAAATGATCGTTGAAACATTTGAAGAATACTTTAAAGAAGATTATTCGGAGTTCAATTGGATAAGGAACCCATTCGTTTCGGATCTGGATAGTGTTCGTGAAAATTTAAGTGTAAGTGAAAAGGAATCTCTGATAGAACTATCTTGCGATGGAGGTTTGCAAGCGGAATTCAACAAAGTAGAGCTGTGTGAATTTTGGCTAAAAGTTAAAAATGAATATCCATCGCTGTCCAGAAAAGCATTACTCTTTCTGATTCCATTTACAACCACGTATCTCTGTGAGAGCGGATTTTCTGCTCTGTTGATAATAAAAAACAAATATCGTAATAAGCTTAACGTAGACCCTAATTTGCGCTTAAAATTAAGTACAACTGAGGCAGATATTTCCTCCCTTGTCTCGAACATGCAGCACCATTTTGCGCACTAAGAATATTGTATTTTTTTCCTATAATTATAATTAATAAATGATAATGTTGTCATAAACAGTTGTTGCAGTTGTTATTACTTTACCATTTTGAAGGTTTGTTTTAACGGTTACAGTTCAGTGGTACGCTACTGATTTATAATTTCGTGTGTGGTACGCGAAATTAAAAGTTTGGGAACCACTGCCATAAATGAATTTTCTTAAAAAGTGCATCATTTATTTATAGGTAAGAAGATCTGTTATCTATTCTATAATTACTAAAAATAATGTAGCGCATTATGGCAACATCGGGCATTCTGAACCTTCAAAATTCCTAACCTAACTTTACCGCAGTTTTGTCAGTTCATATACAGAGTGATATCTGTCAGATTGTCATGGCCAACCATCGTTTTTTTAAAGATGGAATAGATTATACTGCGGTTTATTTGGTTAAACTGCTCCTGTTTTTGTATTTCTTCATCTTTTCTTATGAGTTCTTTTCTTATTGACAGTTGTTGATCTTGTCTTCTTCTTTCTATCTCTTGAGTGGAGTAGCCGACTCTTTGGTAGTGCTTTTCCCTTTTCTTTTCCCATTTATTTTTACCGTCTTCTATTTTTTTTCTCCTCCTTTTTTCTTATTTCTTTCCAACATTCCTTCAATATTGTATTTTCCATGTTGCTTCTTATTTTATCTTCATATTTTATTGCTCTATGTCCTGCCTCAATCCTTAGTTTTCTTCTTTTTGTTTCCTGTAGCACTATATATGATGGCGTGTTTGTGTCAAGCTCCAATAGCCATTTGATGTATTTTACTTGGATTTTCTCGATCTGTTCCTTCTCTTCCCAACCCCATATTTCTGCGCCATACAGAATTATACTTTTTATTATTGTGTCAAACATCATTAGCCTTATGTTAAAGTTTTCTCCGAATTTTCTCTTTCCTATTCCCCATATTGGGCCCTATGCCTTCATAGCTTTACTTGTGACTGCCTTTAAATGTTTTTCTGGCCCATTGTTTCTTTGGAATGTATATCCTAGGTATTTTATTTCATTTGTTTTTTCTATTTCTTCTTCGTTCCATTTCCATTTTTCTTTTTATCTCTTCCTCCTTTTCTAAAGACCATGATCTTTGATTTTTCTACATTTAATTCCATACTCTTTTTCTGTAAATATCGCTGGAATCTTATCATCATATCTTTCATTTGTTCCTTTTCTTTTGCCAGAAGTACTATGTCATCAGCATATGCATGCTGATGACCAAATCTTCTTCTTACCAATTATCACTCCACCTGCTTGCCATTGTCTTAATTTATCTTCCAAATCTGATATATATATCAGGAAAAGAGTCGGGCTGAGAGGGCATCCTTGTCGTAATCCTCTTTCTGTCCAAAACCTTTTAGATGTCTTTTCATTAATTTTGGCAATGTTTACGGTTTCTTCGTATAGTTCTTTTATTCGGGTAATCATGTGTTGGTGTATTCCTTTTCTTTCCATCATTTGCCACAGTTCTTGTCTATTCACCATGTCGAAGGCTGCTTTGAGATCAACGAAAAATGAAACTAGCTTTCCTTTTTTCTCCATTATTTCCTTTTCTATTATGTAGTTTAGGATATATATGTTGTCTATTGCACCTCTTCCCTTTCTGAATCCTGATTGTGTTTCTTGAATAATGTTCTTTTCTTCCATTTCCTGTTTTAGCTTTCCTTCCAAGATCATGGCATATAATTTATAAGCTGTATTCATTAAGGTTATTCCCCTGTAATTCTCTGCCATGTCTCTGTCTCCTCTTTTATATATCGGGATTATTATTCCTGTTTTCCAACTTTCTGGAAATCCTTTGTCTTCCCATATATTTTGTAAGCACTCTGTTAGCCTTCCAATTATATTATCTGGTGCGTTTATCCATACTTCATTCTGCAGCTCATCTACTCCGGGGAATTTGTTCTTTTCTAATCTCTTTATTTGGTATCTTACTTCCTCTTCCTTTATTGGTGTTGTCGTTGTTGTTTCTATTGCTGTTTCTTGTCTTTGTATAATTCTTTCTTCACTTTCTTTCAGTATCTTTCTGAAGTGTATTTCCCATATTGTTATCTCTATTTTGTCACTTATCTGAGATTTTGTTTTCCTCGCTTTGTTGATGTACTTCCATGCTTCTGTTTCGTTCTTTATTTCCCTTATCTCTTTTCCATATTGTTCCATCTTCCTCTTTTTTTTTGCTCTTTATTAGTTCTTTGTATTCTTTCATCTCTTTTATATATACATTTTTTGCAACTTTTTTAATTTTCCATCTTCTTAAACACTGTCTTACTTGCTGCTTTTTATTTTTACATTCTTTATCCCACCAACGATTTCTACCTATTTTCCATTTCTGTATTATCTTTTGTTCTTTCACTATATTTTCCTTAATCTTCTCTGTGAGTTCATTCATTGCACTTTCTACTTCTTCCTTTCTGAATTCAATCCTTCTTAAATTCTCTTTGTATATTTTTATACTGTCTTTTGTCCATACATTTTTATTTATTCGCCTAAATTCCTTCTCTTTTGATTCAGGTTTCATTGTTTCTGCTAAGTGTATTGTTAAGGAATGTATTATTTACTTAGTCCTCTTGACTTCTCTTGGAGCATAGGGCGCCAAAGCGTTTCTGTAGCGAGGGTGTAGAGCCGCAAAGTTGCTAGCCTTGAGCTAGAATGTATAGTTCTATGAAAATAGTGAAATAAACATTTTGAAAGAAAGGCATCTTTCTTCTTCCTATCGTTAGAAGAGTTTCGTCTCTTGCGTGGTTTACACGTTGAGTTACCGTGCTCTTTTGCTATTCCTCCTGATGAACCCCATTATGAGAGTGGGCGGAACGTTGAGTTCTTCAACCTCACTAATGACACAGTTCAATCCCGGAAGTCATTTGTTACTTAATGACAATGGCCGTGAAAGCCTTTGAAATCACTAGATATTTTGTTTTTCTTTATTTATCTCCAAGTCGTATCTTCTTGTTTTTGCACTCTTTTGGCTTGTTCTGGAGATAATCGTGAAGTATCAGCATTGCACATACAGTTTTGTGATCATCTACTATACTGTTTCGTATTATTCCGTATTACGCTACGCAATAGAATCCCACTATCTGAGCAAATTCAGATTGAGACCTTCTTCGGATTACTAAATGTTCAGATTTAAATCTATTGAAAGTTTCTTTTTTCTTTTGATTTTTATTTGGTTTCTTTACAGTATTTGATTTTGATCTCTTAAAAAATGGTCTTCGATGCCGAAAGGTAAGAGGCTCAAGATAATGAATGAATCAATGAAACTACAGCCTTCATTGCCAAATATTGTATTTTTCTTCTTTAAGTATTTATAAATGTATTTTTTCCTCAGTTTCTATAACTTTCAGTTTTAATTGTGGGTTCTTTATTATTATTATTATAATAATCTTGTTGGAGTTGTACCCCCTGCACTGCGGCCTAGAAGACCTATTGTGCTATGTGGTCTTTTCAAGCCTCACGGAGGTCTTCTGGTTTCCTCAAACAAGTCCTGAAGTATACAACGTGATTCACTAGAAATGACGCTCATATTGATTACTGTATTATATTGCATTAATAAATAACAAATATTGTTATCATTTTTCTTGTCTGATAACCGTACAACCGGCCTGTGAAAATGTATGATATGTTGCCTATCCAATTTAGCGTGTCGTTTCTCGTGAAGAACCCTGTATAGAGATGTTAATTAGCATTTTAGATTCGATTATTGTTTTTGTTAAACAGATAAAAAATCATAGAAAGTGCATTACCAACAATGTGTTTAATGCAACCCTTATTGTGTGTGTGTGTTTATACATATAACAGTGTCTCGCGAGTATCGTTGTTATATGTTTTATTTCTTCCCATCCATATTTCAGGAGTTCTTCTGTCACTTTCGTAGAAGGTTCCCCTATGAAGATTCTGAAGTGCCTCTCCCTAGGATGTTTATCCAAAAGTATGCAATTATCCTAATTTGGTCCCTGACAATGCAATAGGTTACACAGCAGGTGGGCTCCAGTCTTATAAGCTGTTTTGTACTGTCTGATTTTGTTAATTTGTCAGCTTCTTTGTTGTCTTTTATTCCCTGGTGCCCTGGTATCCACAACAGACTGAGTTTATTGTGTTCCCCTAGTGGAACTAGTTTCTTGTGGCATTCATGTACCAGTTTTGATTTTAACCGGTTTGACGACAAAGCTTTAAGAGCTGTCTGACTGTCCAACCGGACACGTGTTCTCTTACCTCTGTAGAATCTTTGCATCATTATTTGGGTGCAGGTTAAAATTGCTGTTACTTCGATCTGGAAGACTGTTGTAAATTGTTCCAGGTTTATACAGGATGTTTAAAAAATACGTTCGGATATTTTACCCACTTATACATCTGATCAATACAAGCAAAAAAGTCTTAATTAGCATGGGTCTGGAAACCCTTTGTTTAAAAAAAAAAATAATTTAAATCTAAGTACGCCAAAACATGATCCTTAATAGTATCAATAAATCTTAAAAGTTTCACTAAAATCAGCGGATGGGTTTTTGAGATATTGAAGCATTTTAGTTTTTGTTTTAATTGGTTCAGAGGCCAGAGGCGTGCGAAAATATGGGCTTTATTTTTTCTTGAAAACAAAGCGAGATATGAAAAAAACACCAGACAAAGAAGTTGCATTTTTAGTTGCTTTATTAAAAAAGTATATGAAAATTGCAAAACATTTATTGGGCGTTATTTTTTTTGTGATCCTAATTGATATGCCCCATGGGCACGCCTCTGGAAGTACTGGATCAACTGAAACAAACAGGAACAAAATAAATTAGTGAATAATATAGTTATAAATGGCATTGCTTATCAAGAAGGGCAAAGCATCTGATATCCTTGTAGAAAATATATTGAAAGAAATAAAAGGAGTAAAAAATAAAATATTACACGGAAAAAAAAACACATGGAAAGCTACAAACACAAGACATAAAACTTAGTGGCCCAAATACATACATATATCTTAATGAGGATTTAACAAAAAATAATCAGAATTTATTTAAACAGGCAAGAGATCTAAAAAAGGAAGGATTTAAATGTGCATGGACAAAATGGGGTAAAATTTACATAAGAAAAGATGATACATTAGAAATATTGCAAATAACAAACCAAAGTGATTTAATAAACGTTCAAAAAAACTAAATAATACAAAACAAAACAAAAACAGCTTAAACATTGTATATATCAACATTAGAAGCCTTAGGAATAAACTTGAAGAGATAGAAACTATTGCTAAAATTCAACATGCCCAAATTATTATCCTTACAGAGACATGGATAGACGAAGGTGAAATAACATTCTTTCGGATACTGAATTACGATGCTATATTTAAATGTCAGAATGAAAAAGGAGGAGGTGTAGCAGTTTACATAAAAAGTTATATATCATATGAACAGCATATAATACAGACAGTTGCCCACTCTAAGTGTGATATTATTTCTGTGAATCTTAATGAACACAAAATAGACATTACAGCTTTATATAGACCGCCTAATTATTTAAAATCACTATTTATTGAGGAATTGGAGGACTTATTATTAACCAAAAAGAACAAAAAGTGCATTATCATAGGAGATATGAACATTGATGTGATTCAAAATGAATTTGGAAACATAGATTACAAAAACTGTATAGTGTCAAATGGATTTGAAATAAAAAATGAACTAGACTTAAAAAACAGAACACACTGCAACAATAATTGACCATGTATTAGTAAATAGCGAAATCCATTGTACTGTAACGCCAGAGGAATGCAGTTTCTCTGATCATAAATTATTAATAATTGAAGTTGATGTTAACAAAGTAGCGGAAAAGAAAAATTGCAAGATACAGAAAAGGTGTAGAGATAGTAGCAAATTTAAAAATATACTTTGGGCCCATTATTGTAATATATGTACTCAACTTAAGTAGAACAGATCTTTTAGCTAAGTATTTTACTTTTGCTGACGATACTGTCCCTATCTATACACATCAGGAGCAGAAATGTTTATAAGATTCGATAAAAACTGATCTAGACAATTACAGAAAATGGCTTCTGAGGAATAATTTAAAACTAAATGAAAAAATAACTGTTTATATAGTGTTTCACGTCAGAAATAAAACTTACCAGGATATGCAAATCTATATAAAAAATGGTGAGTTAAATAAAGTGGAGTGCCATAACTATCGTGGACTAGAAATTGACAATAAGTTAACTTGGGAAAGCCATTACAGATATATGTGTTCTAAAATTACACCTCTATGTGGAGCTCCAAAAAAAAAATGGTTTATATATCTTATATAGAAAGTATATTTAGATACTTAATTATTATTTACTTATCTTGCTCGACAAGTTTGACTAACCGAATTCAAACATTACAAAATAAAGCTATTAAAACTAGTTTTGGATTGCATCATAGAACACCCACGCAAGAAATATTCAATGTCAGTGATGTATTATCTTTGCAACAGCTTTATAAACTGGAACAATCTAAATATGTACGTAAAACTGAAAAATAAAAAACAAAAATCTAACATAGAAATACAGTATATCTGTAATGTACATGATCATAATACATGGATTAGAAACAACTTTTACCTTAATACCGTATTTAATAATTTTGGACTAAATAATACATTTTACCAGTGTATATACACTTATAATGCATTACCTGATGATTTAAAAACAAATAACATAAAATTGTTCATAAAGAGTTGCAAATCCTATGTTCAAAATAGTTAAGGTTATTAAAAATAAGTTTTTAGTGGCTTAGAATGTATATTGGTAGATTATTAAGTATTGTTAATTAGTTGATTATGTTGTAATAAGTTGATAAATTTTATGATATTCTCGAATAGTATATATATTCCGATACCGTCGTATGGACGTCTAGGAATAAGAATGTATTATATATACTTAAAATTAATGTACTCAAATGCAAATAAAATAAATAAAAAAAACTGTAATATGTCCAAAAAATACCTCATAAAGTTATAAACAAACTAAAAATTTCATTAAAATCGCCCAAAGCATTTTTTAGATAATAAGAAACTGATTTTTTTTTAAACTTTAACACCCTGTATCTTGGAAATGACGCGTTTCCGGACCCATTTTATTAGGACTTTTTTGTTTGGATTGATGAGGTCTATAAGTGGGTTAAATATCCAAATGTATTTTTTAAACACCCTGCATATGCTGAGACTTCTGCCATTTTAGGATCTTGATCCATCTGCGTACCAGTTTTCTCCTTTCAGTTTTTGTTCAAGACTTCCTCTGCATTCCAATCTGCCCGCTTTGGAGGATGTCGGACGGTTGTTTGGGATTGGTAGGGTGTCTTTATTGTGCCAGATTTCCTTTGCTCACTATTTCGTGAATAGCCAGTTCCCAGGATTTTCCTGACTGATAGGCATATTGGTATCGATGTAGTGGAAAATTTTACAGAGCTTTGTTTCGTGTGTACCAATGAATTAATTCTCTAGCTTCTTTAAAATGAATCATTTACAGGTATTCCTACTTTGCATTCACTAGTGTTGTACGAGGGTCGTTTGATAAGTTCATGCAAAAATAATGAAAACAACGTTTATTTGAAAAAGTTTTATTTTATTTTTCTACATAATCTCCCTTAAGATCTATACATTTATTCCATATTCTTATTCCTTCCATAAAATAACTCTCTTCTAACTATGCAAAAGAAGCATTGGTTTTACCTCGTTTTACCTCGGAATTTGATGTAAACTTCTTCCCTGCAAAAAAGTTTTTCATATTTGGGAAGAAGTAGTAATTTGAGGAGGCCAGATCTAGAGAATATGGAGGGTGCGGTACAATTTCATAGCATAATCACAGATGAATGAGTTGGGGCGTTATCATGGTGCTTGTTAAATATAGCCTCTCTGTCTTAATTATACTATTTAAACGATCCAGTAAAGATGCATAATACTGTCCTGTGCTTGTTTTCTTACTGGTGGAATGGTTTTTGCTTACAAATATGGCCGCCTCTCTGAGACCAACCGTCGAATATATTTGAAACTTCACATGCGCATCTTCGAAGCATGCTAGATGCAAATCTGCCTATAATTTCAGTGCCGTATTGCCATATCTCAGATTTTGCACGAACTTATTAAACGAACCACGTATCTCTGAAGGAGCAGTTTTTGTACGATCTTCTGGTTCTTTCAGTGTTTCCACTAACTGTAGTTTGTCTCTGGCTAATGTATTTTGGAGTTTTGTACATTCTGGTTTATTTTCTACTTCTTTGCGGTACTCTCTTCATAAGGATTTTGTTTTTCTCACTTTCTTGTATTTTGTAAGGGCCTCTTTATAGGGATCCCAGATCGCCTCAGTTTGCTGTGTTAAAGTCTTTTTGTTTCTACCAGCAGCTCAAGAAGCTGATTGTTTCACCAAGAGACGTCTCTGGCCGACTTCTTTGTGGTTGTGGTACAGCAAGTGTTGAAGGCATTTTTTATTGATACGGTTATAACGTCAGCCATAGTTTTTGATTCGGCAGTTTTGCTAGCTCTGAAGGGGCATTCTTGAAGTGCCTGCTCAGGTAGGGTTGCCATACGTCTCGATTTTTCAGGATTGTACCGATCTGGAGTTAGTTGTCCTGCAACGAAATGCTGTTCTGAAATGTCCCGATTTTCCAATAAATTTTTACGCTTTACCGATTTTGAGCGATTTCTGCAAATTTAATATAATAATTTACAATTAGCTGTATAACTAACTATTTGTAATTTTGAAATCTGAGTCCCAAAGGATTTTTTTAAATAATAATAACAATAATTCGTTTTCTATTACAATTTTTAACAAAAATAAGATATAAAAAAACATGAAAAGATAAAAGAACTACAAGGTGAAGTTCAGGCCTGTAGGGAGATCCATACACCCTTGTCTACCACTTAAACCTTGAAAAATCAATATTTTTAAACACTAATGAATACATGCCTAAATCTAAAAATTATTCTAAAACAATCACTAGCAAAATGTATCATTCGGCTCAGTGTACTGTGTACTGACTATATACAGGACTACAAAACGTAAACTGAGAGAGAACCAAAGATTCACAAAGTAAAGTTTTAATTTTAGTGGAAAAGTAATGTCTGTGGGGAAATAAAATTCTAAATACTTTCGGAAATATGATTTGAAAACCTAAAAGAATTGTCTAAAAGCAAGCGTAAGCCCGTAGGTACTATGATGCCATTAATTTTAATATCGATATTTTGTAGTTACTGCAGTTGTGTTTATTTCCAAACACCATTATTTGCAATTTAGATGGGTTTAAAAATGGACGTTGTAAATATTATCTAGATCCAAATTTATTTCAGTAATGGCATTAGCCAAATCAGACGGAACGAAGAAGAGATATAATTGAGTGTCATTGGCATAAGCATGATAGCTACAAAATTTTATACAGGTGTTAAAATTGAATGTGTAGATAGTAAATAGCAGAGGCCCCAGTATTGAATCCTGCGGAACACCAGATATCAAAGGTGAAAAGTTAGATAATTCGCCCAGCAATTTAACACACTGAACCCTGTCAGCTAGATAATCTGTAAGTAGATCAATCGCATTTTGTTTTAGTCCAATAGTCCAGTCAAATGGTAGAAAATAGGGGAAAGTTTTGGTGGAGCTTTGATATTTGATTCCTCTATGTTTTTTGGGTCGCAGTATGCAAATATCAGGTTTGCCAACACGATTTTTGACCGGAAACATATTTTTTTAAATGTAAGTTTTGGGAAATTTGCAGCTATTTAATACATTTCAATAAAAAGGGCGAGGCAGTGTAATAGTTAAACATAAATATATTTCAACCAACATTGTGGTCTTCTTCAGTCTTCCCTTGAAGGGAAAAGGTTCCTCATCTTCACCTTTAACTTTATACTCTGCATCATCTACAACTTAAAGAAATTCTTCAAGCACTTACCTACCAAATGCATCAAGAACAAAACTTCTATGAATTCATAGACCAAAACTATGGAGAAGTCATCGAACGCTGCTTACGAACATTCAAGAAAACTGGATTAACTATTGTAAAGATTTTTAATATTATCCATCGTATTACTATTTGTACAAATGTTGGTCTCCTTTGAGCCTCTTAAAACGTGTGTTATTTATTCCTGCCTGATTGATTTCACATCCAAGTATGTTATGTGAATAGCTTTAGTGAGGTTATGAGCAATTTCAATTGCAAATTTATGAAATTAATTTATACTGATTTTAACACATTTACATCAATTCACTACTTATTCAGACGTAACTTTCCAAGATTCTTAAAACAATCTTTATGTTTTACTGTTTACCTTACTTAATAGACCCCGGTTCCATAGGGTTATTCGAGTAACACTTGTGATGTAGTAAATAGTAAATATTATCAACTACAAACATTCCGGGATTAATTTTATAATGATAATTTCTCATACTGAAGAAGTCCACATTGTTGGTTCAAATATATTTATGTTTAACTATTACGCTGCCTCGCCCTTTTTATTGAAATGTATTAAATAGCTGCAAATTTCCCAAAACTTACAGTCATTAATTTTGTCAGCTGTAAACTAAAATTTATATTTTTTTTAAGCAAAAACGGTGTAAAAAGCCGATTTTCTAAAATTACTCGAAAACTACCCATTTTTCGTAAATATTGAACCTATATGAAATGAAAGAGGACAAAATTTCCTACATTTTTCTTCGATCAATCGTTCAGCCGCGAAATTATAGTCCAGTTAAATGGTAGAAAGTAGGGGAAAGTTTTGGTGGGGTTTTAATATTTGGTTCCGATGTTTTTTGGGTCGCTGTACACGAATATCAGGTTTTCCAACACGAATTTTGACAGGAAACACTTTGTCTAAGCAAAAACGGTGTAAAAACTGTTTTTTTTAGTTTTTCTAAAATTGCTCGAAAACTATCCATTTTTCGTAAATGAAAAATGGTATATGTAATGAATCTTTATATATGAAATTAAAGATGATAAAATTTCCTACATTTTATGTATTTAAAGTTTCTTTCTCCGATCAACGGTATAGCCGCAAAAGCGGCGCGAAGTGATGTTGTATAGTGTAAAATTTTCTCTGTGTTTAGCTTGCAGTATGTAACATCTGCCGTTTTTCCCGCGCGAATTTTTATTCTCTTTCATTTCATACAGGTTCAACATTGCCGAAAAATGGATAGTTTTCAAGTAATTTTAGAAAAACTAAAAAAAATCGGTTTTTTACATCGTTTGTGCTTGAAAAAAACGTGTTTCCGGTCAAAATTCGTAGTGGAAAACCTGATATTTGTGTGCCACGACCCAAAAAACATAAGAACCAAATATCAAAACTTCCCCCATTCGCCCTTTTTGAGCACCGTTTGACTGGACTATTATAATATATAAAATAAAGCAGAGTATTTTCTGATTGATAGTGTCACATGCCTTTGTGAAATCTAGCAGAACCAAAATAGAGAGCCTACCTTGACACCATTTGATCGTAAAATATCATCGGTAACCTTGAGCAGTGCAGTAGTACAGCTGTGTTGAAGTCTAAAACAGGATTGAAATCAATGTAAGATAGATGTTATATGAAGATAAGTGACCTCTGAGCTGAAAATTAATTACATTTTCCAGTAGTTTTGACAATGTAGACAATATGCTAATAGGTCGCAAGTGTTTGGGTTGTTTAATTTTTGCTATGGGGGACAACATAAGCCTGGTTAAAAATTTTACTCAGGCAAGAATTAAAGATATTAACTTTTTGATTGATATCTGGGTTGAAGTATATTAAATTGCACAGTAGCAAATGTAAGTCTTGATCGAAGTCAGTTTTATTAACACCCTTTAAGCTACGGCGTTTAATAAATTGTATTTATCTACTTTGATGTCACAATATGGTTATTATAACACCGAAAACAGTGCTACAATGGAGTCCATTATAACACTGTTTTTGGTAACTATTTGTTTTATAAGATTGGTGATATTTGCTTTTACATGCTGATAACACGACAAACGTCAGATGTCGAATACATAACCACAGTCTCTGAACTGTGCTTATTAAATTTATTCTAATCAAATATAACTTAAACTGAAGGTTTAATTACTTAATTCAACACAATTATTGTTCTATGTAAGGCACTATTTGAACAACACAAACCAAAAAGCTTGTGCCTACCAAATTTAAACTAATCAAAATGTCAGATCAGCGAAATTGATACTTTGTCCAATAGATGGCAACTGTAAAATGTCACTTGACAATGTCGCCATCACTACGCTCAAAAATCCCTAGATTGCAATGCAATATTTTTAGTATCCGAAATTTAAAATTTCTATAAAATCAGCAAATCAAAGTAGATAAGAGGCGTTGTAGCACTTGTTCCATTGGAGCACTCTTTGCTGCACTCGTCGTGCCCCAAATACACAATTTTTGCTCGGGTTTCAGTGTGTTAATATTGCAGTCTATTATATTATGGTCGGATGCATGAAAGTTACGTACCCCAGTGGATGGGATTACAACTTTGTCAGATGTCACTATGAGAATCAGTGTGCTACTGATAGTAATAATTCTAGTTGGTTCGTTAATAATTTGAAATAGACCTAAAGAATCCAAAAATGAATTAAAAAGTATAACTTCAGGGTTATCAAGTTTTAAAAGGTTAATATTAAAATCTCCCAAGCAAATGATCTTATCAGTTTTAAATTCAGATACCGTATTTTCGAGTTGATTCAGGAAAATTTTAAGTCCTGCTTTGGAGGTCTGTAAAGAACTCCCAATACAAAACTTTCTGATTCATTCTCCATCGAGAGCCACAACTGTTCCAAAATGTTGCTAGTTTGAATTTTCCTTACTTGAATGATATTTGAGATATACATAGCAACACCTCCACGCCGTGATCCTCGATCCTTACGTATTAGGGTATAACCTTCTATTTCAAACTGATTGTTACAGCATATTATATAATCTGGGCATAAGAGGCCCAGTCTTAACATGGTTGCTATCTTTTTTAAGTAATCGTAGATTAAAAGTAAAAAATGGAAGACCAATATACACAGGCATGAAATGTGAATTTAGGAGTCGTGCAGGGTTCCATCATTGGACCTTTAATTTTTTTAATATTTATAAATGACTTGTCATTGTATATTAAGTCTGGTTATGCAGTAATTTGTGCGGATGTAATTGTTATTAGCGATAATTTAGATGAACTTAACAATAACATAGATACCGTACAAAAAGATGTTGACACCTGGTGTAACACCAACAGACTGATTTTAAACAACAACAAAACAGTCTGCGTATTGTTTGGAAGGGCCCGTGGTATGTTAGCATCTTACAATACTCATCATGTAAACTTCTTAGGTACCTACTTACTTAGATAGTAACATCGGCTGGAGTAAGCAGGTGGATTACGTCTGTTCACGATTAAATTCTGTATTCTACATGTTGCTTCAATTGAGATCAATCTTAAATTCTGAACAATTATTATCTGTTTACTAAGCACATGTCTACTCGCACTCTACTTTCGACAAAGAAGCATTTTATTTTTCAACACAGTCTCCTTTTAGCTCGATACATTTAGTCCACCGTTTTTCCAATTTTGTATTCCTTCCAAATAATAGGTTTTCTCAAGGTCCTCAAAATAGGAGTTTGTTTCAGTGATGACCTCTTCATTCGACCCAAATTCTTAGCGCCCAGCCATTTCTTCAGGTTTGGAAACGGGAAATAGTCGCAGGGGGTAAATCTGGAGAATATGCTGAATGGGGTAGCAGTTCGTAGCCCAATTTATGGATTTTTGCTATGGTGACTACACACGTGTGCACCTGTGCATTGTCTTGATGGAACAGCACTTTTTTCTTCGCCAAATGCGGTCGTTTCTCCTTCAGATCAATATCGAATCTGTCCAAAAGCTCTGAATAAGGTAATCTATGTGAATGACACTGCGTGCATCCCAAAAAACTGTGGCCATGACCTTGTTGGCCGGCAGGCCCATCTTGGCCTTCTTTGGTGCACATTCACCTGGAGAAACCCACTGTCTTGATTGTTGCTTGGTCTCTGGTGTGGTGTGATGGATCCATGTTTCGTCTACGGTAACGAAACGGCGCAAAAACTCGTTCGGATTGCGGCTGAACATTGCCAAACACTCCTTTGAGTGGTCACACGGTTGCGCTTATTGTCGAGTGTGAGTAATCGCGGCACCCATTGCGCGGATAGCTTTTTCATGTTCAAATATTCATGTAAAATATGATGTACCCACTCACTTGAGATGCCTACAGCCTCAGCCACCTCACGCACTTTTATTCTCCGATCGTCCAATATCATTCCATGGATTTTATCGACGATTTCTGGGGTGACGACCTGAACGTTGGGCGCCATTGTGCTGGTACGACCACAACGAAACTCAGTAAACCACTTCTTAACCATTGAAATTGATGGTGCAGAGTCCCCATAGTATTTATCAAGCCTTTCCTTGGTTTCGGTGATGGTTTTTTTACGCAAAAAATAATGCTTAATCAGCAGACGAAATTCACTTTTTTCCATTTTCGTTAAAATTTACGAGGTTGTCTGCTTTCAATGGCTGTCAAACACAAACTAAATGGCGCAGCTTGCTCAAAATGTTACAGAAGTCTATTCATAGATGGCACTTGACAGGAGCAGTGTTTAAGGTCACTAAATACATAAAGGTACCGCCATTCCATTGCAAGATTTTGTTCCCCCAAATTAAAAAGGACAGAGCATTGTAAGAAAGTGAGAGTGAGAGTGAGACAATTGATAGCTTTACCCCAAATTAAAAGAGACAAAAGATATATGTTTGCACAGTTGGCGGTACCTTTATGATTTAGTAACCTTAGTAGTGTTGCATTTAAAGTTACTGCGCGGGAAATTCAAAAAGTCACTGATTTATCAAACCAATCTCGTAATATAAGTAAAAAACAGGTGCAAATGTGAATTGGTGACCTCCATACTAACACTAGTTAGAATTGTAGGTTCATTGTCCTGATTCATTGTCATTAATTTCTTTAATTTTCTGTAATTTTCTATCGAAACTTATCCCGATTAAAACTGGTTAGTACAGTCGAAATAGACCTAACAGTGACATAATAAGAAAAAATGGGGGTCAATGACTTATATGACTAAAAAGGTTCACAACTAGATTATCTAACATATCAATTGAGTTACCGATACCGAGGCCTGTTCTTTTTCCTTTTATGACAATGAAAATGGGGCAAAATTGACATATATTTAACTATCTCAGAAACTGTAAGTCTAATAAAAAAAAAATTTTTTTGAAGTCTAGTCATATTAAATCTTGATGTTGCGGGGCATTTGCTTAGGTCATCAGAGACTTTCTTGGCTGTGAGTTCTTGTTGGGATTTCTAGCTCTATGAAGTTGGCTGTTTCGAACCTACCAATCGGCAATTGTTTTGTAGCGTCTGTATCTTTTTGGGATTTGTTTTGCTCATTGTGCCCCAGACTACGCAAGCATACGTTACAACTGGTCTCATGATACTTTGGTGCAGTATTTTGGAGCACTCAGTTTTTAGGCAGCTTTTCTTGTTTAAGATGGGATATAATATGGCCATTCTTCCATAGCCTTCTTGTAATTTTTGATTGACATGTGTCAGCCGCCTATCGAGGTGCAGACCGAGGTATTTGATGGCTCTGTCTTTTGGATTCCATGGTATTAGTTGATCATTTATGATGATAGGTTTTGGATCATTTGGTCTGCGGATCGTGAATATTTTTGCCACACATTTAGAGAGATTAATCTTAATGTTCTAATGTTGGAACCATTTTAAAAGAACGTTCAGTGAGTTTTGAAGTGCTACATCTGCGGCTTCAATATCTGGGTGTTGTGTGAGTATGGCGGTGTTGTCCACAAACATGGCAGTAGTGGTGTTTTCTGTGGTGGGTATGTCGTGTAGAAATATTTTGAAGAGTACTGGCCCTAGCACTGATCCCTGTGGTAGACCTGCTGCAATGCTTTTTCTGGTTGATAGTGTGGAACTTATTTTAACTTTTGAAGGTGCGATTTGTGATGAAGGAGTGTATTAGGTTAGTTAAGTAGCTTGGAAAGCCCAATATTCTCATTTTGTAGATTAAGCCTTTCAGCCACTCTGTCAAAGGCTTGAGCAATATCTCGGAACACTGCCGTGGTATGTTGTTTACTTTCAAACCCTTTTATAATAATTTCTGGCATTCTTAGGAATTGGTGTGTTGTCGAATGTATTGTTCTGAATCCGAACTGGAAATGTGGCAGTATTTCTTGCTCTTCGATGTAGCTATTTAATCTCTTTTTTTTTATTTATTGAAATACCCTCAAGGATATTTCCATGAACTTCAATCTGATCACAAATGATCAATGAGAAATTTTGTTCAGACTTAAATTATTACTACAAACAAAAACTAGGTCTTACTCATTAGCAGTTCCCAGGCTCTAATTACTTAATTATACTTAACTAATGTATACACTAGTAGCACTTTACTCTGCTTTGTCACAAACACTTAAAATAACTCGAAGGGTTTGATCCTCTTGAGTCTTCTGACTAACATCGTATTGTCGAGGAGCTGGATGGCCTCAACATTTACGTGATGAAGAAGTCGCTGTTCATGACTTCTGGCGATTTTTTCGATGGTTTGACAAACAGTTCCTATTTCTAAATCTCTATGTAGGTCACTGTTTCTGTAGTACCAAGGGGCATTAACAATGTTCCTCAATACTTTATTCTGGAAGCGCTGGATAATGTCAATATTAATCTTTCTGGCACAACCCCACAGCTGGATGCCATATGTCCATACGGGTTTGAGGATCTGTTTATACAGTAGTATTTTGTTAGAAATTGACAGGGTGGAATGTCTACCCAAAAGCCAATTCATGCCCCTATATTTGATTCCGAGTTCTTCTCGTTTCTTCCTAACATGGGCCTTCCAGCGTAGCCTAGCATCTAGCGTAATACCCAAATATTTTGCTGTGTTGGCATATGGTATTTGCGTATTGTTGATGTTAGTGGGAATATATTGATCATGATCATGAACGGATTTAGTTTCATTCAATTTAATTCTCCAGCGTTTAGTCCAATCACTTATTTGATTAGCAGCTGTTTGCAGTTGTCTTGCTGCTTCTTCATGATTTTCGCCCACAGCCAATATAGCCGTGTCGTCTGCGAATGTGGCTATCGTGTTATGCATTAGATCAGGAATATCACTGGTGTATAGTAGATAGAGGACAGGTCCTAATACACTGCCCTGTGGTACCCCTGCTTGAATTTCTTTTATTTCGGAATATGCATCTTCTTGATTAATTCTGAATGCTCTATTTGAATTGTAAGATTCTAATAATTGTGCATACTGCCACACTTTATCGAAAGCTTGCGCTACATCGAGGAAGATAGTAGAGCAAACTTTTCTTTCTTTTAACGTTCTTTCTATTATGTTTGTTATCCTGTGGACCTGGTCAATAGTTGAGTGGTTTTCTCTAAAGCCAAACTGGTGTGAGGGGATTAGATTCTTCTTTGCTATAATGGGTTTCAACCTTTTAAGGAGTAATTTTTCGAACAATTTCGAAATTACGGGAAGTAAAGATATTGGTCTATACGATGAAACTTGATCAGGAGGCTTTCCAGATTTAGGGATCATCATGACTTCAGCTAGTTTCCATATCTTGGGTACATATCTCAGTCTAAATGCGGCATTAATCAAGTAGATAAGCTTGACTATAGCTTTTCTGGGTAACTGTTTTAAAATTTCCCCAGTTATCAAATCGAATCCTGGGGCCTTCTTTGAATCGATGTTTTTGCTGATTTCAGTTACAACTTCTTTTGGGGTACTGAGTCTGATTTCACATTCTTCTTGGCTAAGATTTTCCCAGTCTAGCATGGCTTCTCCTTCATTCGGTTGAAATGTAATTTCCAGATGTTCAGCAAATCTATTAACTTTCTGGATTGCTTTTTGCCCAACTCCCATCTGCATTTTTTATTGGTGGATTCTGCAGGATTGGTCTTTTTAATCTTTTGGTAGCTCTCCAGAGTGAGTAGTCAGTTTTGCTGTCATTTGACAACTCACCTAGATAGTTTCCAATAGAATCATTTTTAAATCTTGGAATCGCTCTCTTAAGTTGCTGAGTAGCGTTGTTCAATCTAATTTTGTCTGCTGGTGCTCGAGACTGATGCCACGTTTTTCTGATTTTTCTCTTTTCAGAGATGAGCTTTCGTATTTCTCTAGAGTAGTTATTACCTCTGGTCCTTGTGATGATGGAAGGAGTATTGTCCCATGCGGCTTCCTGGATGTCCTTTACGAAATTTTCAGTTTCATTATCTAATTGTTCTTCATATCTAAGAGGAACTGACAAATTGATATTTTCTTCTAGTTGTAATTTGAAGCTACACCAGTCAGTTAGTTTGTTAACTAACCTAGGAGTTATTCCTTTTGCAGAATACTATCGCTCAGCATGAGAAGGATGGGGGAGTGGTCAGAGTTCAAGTCCCATGCTTCTTCCACCTGCATGTAGTTCACACAGATATTTCGAGTTACAAAAAAGTCAATTAGGTCTGGGGTTTTCCTTGGATCTGTAGGCGGTTTCCCAGTTGACAGTGTTTCACACTTTAGCTGATTAACTGCTTTCAAGAGCTCTTTACCCTTGGTAGTAGTTAACCTAGATCCCCAATAGGTGTGTTTTGAATTGTAGTCGCCCCCAATGATAAATCGATGTCCATGGCTATTCAGAAAATCTAAGAATTGATCTTCTTTGAGAGCATGTCTTGGTGGGCAGTATGCTGCTGCGACTATGATCTCGTGTGTTTTAGTTCTAACTTTAACCGCGGCCGCTTTAAATTCCTCTGTCTTGTATCCAATCTCTTGATGGTGCTTAATCGTTTCCTTTATTACAATTGCCCTACCACCTCTAGCTGTGTTTGCAGGGTGTATAGTAAGATATACTTTATATCCCTTAAATCTAATAAAGGATTCTTTGGTAAAATGCGTCTCAGCGATGAGGCAGATATCAATGTTGTGAATATCTAGGACCACTTGCAATTCTTGTTGATGAAAAATTTTCAAGGTAAAGCAGCTAAATTCAACATTGACATCTCCTTGATGTCAAACACATAATAGGCGTGTAAAATGCACAATATATATTTCAACAAGTAAAATTGTCTTCTTCAGTTGCATCATCATCATCATCATCATCCCCAGCGTTACGTCATCCATTTTTGGATATACGCCTCCCCATGTCTTTTCCATTCTTGTCTATTGTAAGCCAATCTCGTCCACTGCACTCCCTCTTGCTTCTGAATGTCGTCCTTCCACCTTGTTTTGGGTCTACCGCGTGTTCTCTTCCCCAGTCTAGGTCTCCACTCGGTGACTTTCCTGGTCCATCTGTCATCCGTTGTCCGGGCAATATGTCCCGCCCATTGCCACTTAGATCTTGCTATTCGCTCTGCTATATCCATCACCTTGGTTCGACTTCAGTTGCATACAATTTGAATAAAAACATCTGTAATAAAATAAACAGTACAAGTCAACATGTTAAAATTATAAAATAGTAAGGTTAAATGAACAAATTAACTGTTCTCAAATATTAATAATTTACCTGTTTAAAATGTAGCAATAATCATAAATTGAAGTAAGATATTGAAGTATTTCTTTTGGTATTCATCCAGGATATAAAAATTGATTGACTAGACATCTATATTAAATCTAGGGCCTCTTAGGTGATAATTAATTTCTGTAATTTAAAATGAAGGTTTCAAAATTATGAAAAATAGCTAAAACAGAAACAAAAACTTACTTTAAATTTTATCTATTAGTTAAAGATCATTTTCATTTTTGACATCTTGGATTTATTTTTATCACGTAATTGTCTGCAATTTAAATTATAGTATTTATAGAGTATTGTATATAGCTAAACATAATGAAAAACTTACTCTTTGAAGTATGTGATAAATTTTGAACGATTTATTATTAGGTTTGTCATTAAAAAATCTGCAAAAAAAAGTTAAATTTATAACTACGTATTTTATGAGGTCGAAAATGAAAGAATCAACTTACATTTATGGGCTAGTACAATTATAATCTTTATTGTAGTTGTTATTTATGTTCCTCTAAGTATTTGCAGAAATTTAAAGTTTTAAATGAAGGTCCGCCATTGTTTAAGCCATGTTGGAAATCTGTTACTTGAAATTTTTATATTTTTTGGCTGTTTTATTGTTCCTGTAAAATTAGACAAATCTAAACTGTTATAGGTAATATGAAGTAAGTTAACTATACCTTTGGTAGTTAGTGTTTCATCTAATATTGTTGTGATGGTCAGATGAACCGTTGTATTTCTTAAATTTTTATTTTTATGGAACTTTGTATTAACCTTTACCAGCCATGACGGGAGCAATGTTAAGAAGACGCTGTAAAGCGCAAGCGTAAAAATTAATTTCAATTGATCAAATTCTCAAATATCAAAATACCAAAAATTCAAAGTTTTATTTTAAATTACTTATTAAGTTTAACAAATACGGAAAGATATTTTTATTATATAATTTTAAATATGAGCTTAGTCTATCAAATAGATTGTTTTAATTTGTGATGGAAAATACATAGGTCAAACAAAACAAAAATTAGGTAAACGCATTAATCAACATAAAAACTCAATTAAAATTAAATTAAGTTCTCCAAGAACTCCTAATACTGCCTTAGCTGAACATGCTGTTCAAAATTTTCATGATTTCAATTTTTCAAACCCTAAAATACTTCAAAGGGAAAGCAATCTACAAAAAAGACTGATTTTTGAAATGGTAGAAATAAAAAAACAAAGTCCATGTACTATTAATTATAAAACTGACATTGAAAAGCTTAACATAATTTATCATAATTTATTATAGCTCATATTTAAAATTATATAATAAAAATATCTTTCCGTATTTGTTAAACTTAATAAGTAATTTAAAATAAAACTTTGAATTTTTGGTATTTTGATATTTGAGAATTTGATCAATTGAAATTAATTTTTACGCTTGCGCTTTACAGCGTCTTCTTAACATTGCTCCCGTCATGGCTGGTAAAGGTTAATACAAAGTTCCATAAAAATAAAAATTTAAGAAATACAACGGTTCATCTGACCATCACAACAATATTAGATGAAACACTAACTACCAAAGGTATAGTTAACTTACTTCATATTACCTATAACAGTTTAGATTTGTCTAATTTTACAGGAACAATAAAACAGCCAAAAAATATAAAAATTTCAAGTAACAGATTTCCAACATGGCTTAAACAATGGCGGACCTTCATTTAAAACTTTAAATTTCTGCAAATACTTAGAGGAACATAAATAACAACTACAATAAAGATTATAATTGTACTAGCCCATAAATGTAAGTTGATTCTTTCATTTTCGACTTCATAAAATACGTAGTTATAAATTTAACTTTTTTTTGCAGATTTTTTAATGACAAACCTAATAATAAATCGTTCAAAATTTATCACATACTTCAAAGAGTAAGTTTTTCATTATGTTTAGCTATATACAATACTCTATAAATACTATAATTTAAATTGCAGACAATTACGTGATAAAAATAAATCCAAGATGTCAAAAATGAAAATGATCTTTAACTAATAGATAAAATTTAAAGTAAGTTTTTGTTTCTGTTTTAGCTATTTTTCATAATTTTGAAACCTTCATTTTAAATTACAGAAATTAATTATCACCTAAGAGGCCCTAGATTTAATATAGATGTCTAGTCAATCAATTTTTATATCCTGGATGAATACCAAAAGAAATACTTCAATATCTTACTTCAATTTATGATTATTGCTACATTTTAAACAGGTAAATTATTAATATTTGAGAACAGTTAATTTGTTCATTTAACCTTACTATTTTATAATTTTAACATGTTGACTTGTACTGTTTATTTTATTACAGATGTTTTTATTCAAATTGTATGCAACTGAAGAAGACAATTTTACTTGTTGAAATATATATTGTGCATTTTACACGCCTATTATGTGTTTGACATCAAGGAGATGTCAATGTTGAATTTAGCTGCTTTACCTTGAAAATTTTTCGACAATACTCTGGCCAGCTACTGTAATCCCTATACTGATTCTTGTTGATGTTGCAAGAGCCCATTGGCATTCCACTCCATGATTCTTAATTATTTTAACTTATAGTGCTTAGGAATAGCTCCTTTGGCGCTATATTCTAATCTCACTATACGCTCGTCCATTTTGGTTAGTTTCTCCAGAATTTGTTGGAGAGTTTGTTCAATAGCCGACGCTGATTCTTTAGGGTTGTTGGCTTTAGGTTCAATCTTGCTAGCAATAGCTTGGCTATAGGTCTTCTTACTTTCGTTGACTTTGGCTGCTGTTTGCTGTTGATTTATTCTTTGCTGCTGTTTGGGAAGGAGGGTTTTTTTTTGTGTGATTGTATTTTATCTTTTGCATTTCCCTTGCTACCATACATCCCCTATAGTTTGCTGGATGTCCTTGCCCACAGTGAACACATTTTGGCTTAGCAGTCTTTGGTTGATCGCAGTTCACTGTTAGGTGTTTGCCTGTACATCTAACGCAACGTGGTTCTTTGTTACAAAATGCTTGCGTGTGGCCATATGCCTGGCACTTTTTACATTGAGGTACAAGTCTAGATTTCCTTAGTGGCAGGATTTCCACTGGAATGCCTAATATATCAGTGATTCTGTAGATCTTGTCAACATTTTCGTCATGTCTGAAGGATAGCATGAACATATTTAACGGTAATTTAGTTTTGTATTTTAGTTTGGGAGTGGCTTGAATGAGTTTATAGGCACGTTTTCTCATTTCTTTGATAATGTGTTCTGGATTTATGGAGTGATGTAGTCTATTGGCCATAACTTTAATGGGTCTATTCTGCTTATTCTCGTAAGAATGCCAAGAATATTCCTCTTTGTTTAACCCGGCAGTGCACGGGTCACGGTCAAAATGACCGGGTTTTTAGTTTTTGCCTTATGGTTCAAAAAAATCAAATGTAAACAGTGTCTACAATTTTAGGTATACCTCCCTTGATCGTTGGTTGGCACGACTGATAGCATAAGTTTTTTTTTTCGGTTTGATTGTTTGTACAAAGTTGGCTCATTACTTACAAAGTGACGGAGCACGGTCGATTCGACCGGGTTCATGCACTTGTGTACGTAGCACTAGGTACTAGGAACACACAAATGTTTTGTGTACCAACTGCGCGGAGGGCACAAATTATGAACATATTGAATAATTTCTATCCACAATGCATTAAATGTTATAATTTTTGTGGTATTTTTTTGAAAATCAATTTTTTTTTCGTTTGTAATCTTTTATCCCGAAGTTTCTTGTGTAGAAATAATTGTTTAGGTTTTTTATACTTAGCTTTTTTAAATACTCATTTGTCATAAAATTTTTGTGGTAACTTGGTATTACTATTATTTCAATCTTAAAAACCGATATTTGAATGACTTAAGGCCATCATATTTGAAAGCAAACGCCTTTGAGCGAAAAAAAAATACACACGGTCATTTTGACCGGGTTTGTGCACTGGTGTCCGGCAATTTCACCCGTGTACCGCCGGGTTAATGCTGCAGAGAGTATTTTAAAATCATTCTCATTCTGTACATTAATTTTAACATTTTTGTTGTTAATCACTTTAATCTGTACCGTTAGGGAATTTATTCACCATAACATGGAGGTCATTAAATTTTTGAATTTTGTCTACTATTATGGGTGGATGTGGCTGTATTTTTCTAGGTTTTTCTACTTTAGCATCATTAGTTTGTTCTTGTTCGTGTGGTGGGGTAAGTAAAGTATTCATTTTTCTTTTCTTCCTATTTTTTACGCGGATCCACTCAGTTTCACGTGCTAATTCCTCTTCATCTGTATGATATTCAACTGTATTTATTTTTTCTTCAGTGTTGTTAGACAGTTTATTTTCCATCTCTGAGTATTTTCTGCTCAGTTCTTCGTACATTTTATGTATATTATTTAATTGGATTTGGAGTTGGTCCGCCCTATTCATGGCACTTACCTTCTCGTTCTCCAATAATTTCCAACAATGGTAAAGTTGCTGTTCATTTTGCGAACACTGATAATTTTCTTGAAATAATGCGTTATTATGTTGCATTAATATCACTTCGTTTTCTGATTGTGGTGCAGCTTGTTGAGAAAACATTTTTACCGCGATAATGTTACGACCGTATTAAGGTCGCCGGATATCACTCGCATACAATGATACCCGTTTATCAGTAACTTAGCAGCACAGAGCGCTCGATACTTGTTTGCCATTTAAAAGTCAAACGAATACTATTTAATCTCGTGAGTATAATTTTCTCGAGTACTTTTGAGATGGTGCATAAAAGACTTATTACTTATTACTACTTCTGCTATTTTCCATGATGCTGGGAAATAACATACTAATACAGATGTTAAAGATCCTTGTTACGTGATACCTTTAAAATGGTTTAAGTTTTGTCTTTTTACGATAAAAAATAGCAAAATTATGATGGTTTAAATTTGTTATTTTTGTGCTCTCGCTTAAAACTGTTTTTACGCTTGATTTTTTGTTAGTAACTTTAGTAGCGTTCACTGTAGGTTTCCACTTGATATAATCGAATTTTGTGGGAATCATTTTTTATACTGCTGCATCCCACGCAGTGGTCTATATAAATGATAAAATTCGCCGAACTGGAAACGATCTCTATATATTTATTATTGCAAAAAAGATTAGGACAGATTTACAATAATTATGTCTCTAACAGATTTGTCCCATAGGGCTGCAGCTTCAGAAGTAAAGTAGTTACGTAAATTTGGTAATTTAAGGTGCAATCTCTCATTCTTGCACATAAAAAATTTACTAAAATGGGTATTACACTTTATGATTATTTTTGCAGGTCGTTTGAAGGTACAAACGAAGAATTAAATGCAGATGAAGGTGATTTAACGAAAAAAGAAGAAAGTACTACTACAGAAAGTCCAAATTACAATTTTCCTGAAACTACTGATAGTACTACAAAACACTGTGTAGGTTTTTAATGTGACATTTTTCAATTACATTATAATTACCCAAATTTTAGGTTGAAACAGAACCATTAAGCTGCTATTGCAGTGCATCGCATACAGATAATATATCGACAGACGAACACGATAGTTTGCGTGATTCCCATACAAACCAGCGATTACTGGCACCAAGCAATTTACACTTAAGTGATAGTGGTGCAGATTTAACCGAATATTGTAACAATTCAGCTTGGCAAAAGTACTGGTCATTGAACGGTGAACGGCTAATTTGGGAGTCTTGGATAACCAAGTATAGTAAATATATAAATCCTGAGTATTTACAAACAAGCCAGGACCAACAGACAGACGAAGACTGCTCGAAGAATGTATCTCATGGGCCACGTAATCAAGATAAAGAAGAGAGAAGCCATAATGTAAAATTCTCTTTTGATTCTCTTAGTCCTCGTCAAGACAGCGGTGATTGTAGTGTTGCAGTGGTAAGAGTTATTATATGAACAAATTCAATCCAACATTTTAAATTTTGATGCAGGGTTCAAGTTTGATAGACCAAGCTAAAGACAGTTTCGAGCAGAGATCAACCCCAACAAGTGAAATTGTTGAAAAGAACCGCATGCTGATTCGCAACCTCTCGTACAGCGATTCTTATGATAAGTTGAATAGGGAAGTTGAGGGCTGGAATCCCTTGTCTCCAGTAAGTAACGACTGCGAAACAGAAGCAGAACGCCTCTTGAGTTCTCGATGTGCTTCACGAACTGGAAGTTCGGCAAGGACTGTCGATTCTATGACAAATGTCACACGAATGACCATTTCTTCTATTGACTTGAGTGAAAACTCTAAAAATTCCGATAGCTTTTCCTCGGTAAGTTCAGTACAAAGTTCTATAACATCGACAAGTTCGGAGGATGCCGAAGAACCAGTAGATCATGAACGACAGTGGAGTGCATTGTGGACTAAACATTATGAAGAAGAATATTTAGAGCATTATAAGAAATTTATTTTTGACGTTGGCAAATCAACGGAGAGTACAGACGAGGCAGCTGAATCACTATATGATTGTGAAGGTAAGGTATTGTTTGATTTTGTTACGTAATTAAATTATTAAGGTATTTTAGAAAATTCTGGCGATGGTAGCACACCTAGAACTTCAATAGATATTGACGAAGAAGCTTCTAAGGTTTCTGAAAAAGCACTTCGTGCTTTAACATCTACAGTAAGTGAACAAACACTGGTGGATACGGATAAAGCTAATATTAGACGTAGAAGGAAAAGGATAAAGGCCAAACGTGGCAGTAGCACAGAAACCATCGGTCTATCTGCAGTTTTCAACTTAATGAAGATGGAGGAGAACCTTGGGAAGACTAGTGATAGTTGCAAATCAGACACAGAGGCAAATTTGTCGGTTTGCTCAGCAAACGTAACTGATGTAGAAAATAAAACAGAACATGAACTTTTGACTCATGTAGAAATCTTTGAGCAAATTAATGAAATGAGTCGTATGGGATTGCCATTATCGTTCAAATGCAAAGAAGATCAAGTGTCTGCTAAGAGTCGACCAATTAAAAAACCTCTCTCAGCGAAGCACAGGTATGTTTTACAACGTTACATATTTTCTTTTCAAGATCTCCTTTCTTGTACCTTCAAGTTTCCAGATAAGTATCGCCATTCTGGAGGCCCTTTTTTATTATAATGTGACTCTTTTTGTTTTTTCTTGTAGCTGCTGTGTCTGGCTTTCATTTCGCCATGGTTTTTCTGCTTACTAGGGCAGCGGCGCTCATCTTCTCCAATTCTTGATGTGTAAGATTTTCTCTGCATTTTCCGTCACTGCTGAGCTTCATCTTTTCCATGATCGTCCTCTTTTACCTTTAAGGGTTTGTCCTGCTCATTTCAATCTTACCAAATCGGCCTCACTGTAGATTTCATGCAGTTCATGGTTCCATATCTTTCTCCATCATTAACTGGGTGCAGGATCTTCCTCAATTTTTTTTCTTTATTTCTTTGTGTCACAGTACATACTTCACTGCCATATGTTATTATAGGTCCCTGAGTGTTGTAGTTGACTCTGTGGTCTTCTCCATTAGGAAGTTTAAGCAAAATATTCTTTCCATCTTCATAGTAATTCTTTGTCGTTACATAATAATTTCCCATCCTTGTCTCTTTTACTGCTGTGGTTTTCGCCTGGTAACTCGCTTTGACCTTATTTATAATTTGGTGACACTCTCTGATTCGCTTATTTTGGAATAGATTTTGTCTGCTTTCATTTTATGTTTCTCTCTTTGCCTTCTAGACTCATTGTTTCTCTTCTTAAATCTTTAAATTCTTCCTCTCTTTCACTTGTTGATCTGTTTAGGAACCTTGCTTGTTTCTCTCTTTGTTTTTGTAGCGCTATTCTTCTTCCTTCGTCACAACACTTGTTTCTCTCCTTTTTTTTTTCTTTGACAATTATCTCCTCAGTTTCTTTCAGAATAGCTTCTTCGATTCGAATTGTCTTTTGCCCCTTTATAGCTTCATGCATCTAGAATGCTGTAGAAAAGCCCAAGTTGACAAGCACGTGACCTGTTTGGTTTTTTGTGTGTTCATTATCAGTAGTCTTTTTGATGTAGTGAAGTTGACCAAATGCTCTCCATTATCATTACTTTCCAAATTAAAAAAAAAATTATTCAATTTAATTGCATATTTACAATCTACTCTTACGATTTGACTAATAAATAAATGTTATGATATTATACATGTCATGAGCTGGGTACAGCCATCGCTGATCTCCCGTGTAGATACACTGAGATGGTATTAGGTCCACAACTTGGCTCTGTTTGCAGTGCAGGGTAATTGACCGATTCAATAAGCACAGAGTTGGGATGTTTTATATAATTGCAATGTTAAATTAAAGTAAAATATTGAATACATTGACAATGAGATGCGAGAATCAGTAAAATAGGTTTGTGCATAATGTAAAGCCAGACCGAAAGAAATTAATGGACAAAAGGTTTGCTATGCGCATTTTAAAGGGAGCGTAGTTTTCAATAAAGCTAAGCACAGTGAAAATTGTGAGGAATCTGAAAGGTGAATTAAGCAAGGTGAAAGATAACAGAACATTGCAAAGAGCAATTTGAGAAGCAATAAGAAAGGAAGCAAATGAATGAAAAGTGTGGAACTCTAATATACCAGTGCGTTAATAATTAATAAAAATAGTGCAAAGCAGAGAAGTGACAAAATAATGAAAAACGTTTGTGTGTGCGATGCAATAGAACAATTTTAGTTATAAGGTTAAAGACAATAATTTGGATTTTAAGAAAAATGATAATTCTAATTTATGTACTCAAATTTATTTCCTTTTATGTCCATTATTTATCAAACCTCATTTCCATTAACATAAGCATAACACCGTATCCTAGCAATTTGATGCTATTTTGTTTATAACTGAGGAGAACAAATGAATTAAAATTATTACAATGTCAGATTTGTGCTCCACATTCAAATACATTTTTAGACCATTAAACGAGCATTTTACCAGTTAAAAAGTATTGCCTTTTATTGTGCCCGTCTTAGTGTACATGTGGTAGTGTTTGTGGAAGTTTCCGCCACACAAAAAAATTAAAAATTCTCCGATCCCATCTACTAGGACATCGGGAGCAAGCACTTCAAAATTCCGAAGAAGATCTACGAACAAATAAGTCTTCGGAGCCCAGAGATCGGCTGCCCAATAGATCAGCGAGACCTGCAGGGACGTCCCAACCAGCTTTGGCAGCCAGGGGAGCATTTCCAGCCGAGGAAATTCAACGGCGTCATCTTCGACCAACTTCGTTCCAGTTCTGCGAGTTTTTCGGAGGTAGGAAATTAGCTGTAAATTAATTTGGGAAACGCAGCAAAATACGAGATCAAACCTTGCGAAGAAGATTAGCTCGTTTCCAAGGCTCCAGCTACGCCGTATTCCAGAAATCCGCAAGGCGTCATCGAATTTGTGTTTTAGCAGAAATTCAAGGGGCCACAGAAAGTCGCAGAAACAAATACAAGTTAAGCGTCGATCCTACGTCACGAAAAAAGCAAGGGGAGGTTTTTTCTACGTCATCACTGAAACAAAACAGTGTTAATTGTTGCCACGCGCGAAAATTTGAATATTTACCTGACGATTTCTCATATTTTTATGAGTTTAAACTTTCAAGAATCGCTTTTTGCACTGGGCGACATTTTGTGATCTGTCAGATTGGGAATATTTGAACTAACATCGCGTATTTAAACTACTGATTTAGAATTGCTGGCTATAGTAAAATTCAGATCAACCTACCCTGAGCGAGTTTCATGATTTGCCGAGAGCTAACGTACTAAATAGTTGCAATTAAATAAAATAGAAGAGGGGCATACAACCATTTATTTGAGTAATTGAGTGTTACATTTCATTTTTAACCAGCCTAAATTTACTCACAGATAAACTTTGAGCAGAGCATAATATTAACTTATTAAATCAATCCAAGAATTATGTGTGTGTGGTGAATTTACAATAATTATTTATACAATCCCATTCATAATAACATTGGAGTTCCATTACAATGCATTGGTTAATTTGATTATAGAAGGTCTTGTGGCCAGTTCCGCTTGAGTCTTCTTGTGACTGGTGGTTGCTTTGACAGTTGCTCTACAAGATTATTTCCATATCTTGCTAATTTGTGGTTATATGCGCTTGCAAGTCTCTGGATTTCACTGGTTACATATGGGATTTTTAGATCGGTGTGGAGGGTATCGTTGCTGATGTATCATGGCGCATTTGCAAGCATGCGTAGGGTTTTAGATTGGAACATCTAGAATATTTTGGTGTGAGATGTTTTGTGCAACCCCATAGTTGGATTCCTTAGGTCCATATATATATGCTGTTCATTTCTAAACGGAATGGTAACCGCTCTTAATATTTTCCTTTCTATGATTTTCAGAGCTTCTTCATCTTTGTTAGCACCATTATCTCGGCTGCGTAAGTTATGTTGGACGTATAGCAGCTTTGTATATTCTAAGTTTTGTGTTTATACTTAGGTGGCTATTTTTTAAGAGTTTTTGGTGTTTCCAGTAGGCTCTGTTACCTGCTTTGATTCTGTCCGCTATTTCTATTGTTTGTTCATTCTTTTGGTTGATTGTTACTCCTAAATATTTGAAATTTGCCACTTCAAAATTTGTATTTTTATTTCTTGCATATTTTCTGTGTTTCTTCTGCTTACTATCATGTACTTTGGTTTTTCTTCATTTATATTTAGCCTCCTCTTTTTTGCCTCCTTTGATAGATCCAGTACCAGCTTGTCTAGACTTCGTCTATCTCTTGCGATGAGTGTCAGGTCTTCTGCGTAGCCTACTATCTGTGTCATGTTTGTTGTGATTGTCTTCCCCACTTCTGTTGCTTTGACGGCTGCGTCAAGGGTTACATTGGATAAAACTGTTGATAGTGCGTCGCCTTGCCTTACTTCTTTTTTTATGTTGATTTCATTTATATATCCTTCCTCTGTTATTGCTCTAGCCTTGGAGTGTGCTGCTGTCATTTTTATTAGTCGGATTAGCTTTTCCGGTATTTCGATTCTACGCATGCCCTCCATTAGTATATACCTATTCACGCAGTCAAACGCCTGTTTAAAGTCCACGAATATTATATGCAGCTCTGATGCGTGTTCCTACCTTTTTTCTATTATCTGTGTCATTGTGTGGATGGCATCGATTGTTGATGATTTTTCCAGGTTTCAACATTGTCCGTACGTTCCAGGTTCCGATCCTTATGATATCTTTCTTTTTTTTCTGTTTCTTCCGCTTTTTTGTATTTGTCGATTTTCTTTCTTGATTCGTGTCCATGTCCGCAGCGGTTGTCTTCATATGTTCTTTCCGGTTTGTTCCCTTTGTTAGTTTTTTGAATTATGAGTTCCTTCTCCTTCTTGCCTGTTATGATCCCATATCCAGAGTTGATTTTCTTGAAGTCTATTTTCACTTTATTCTCTTTTCATCTTTCCTCTACGGCGCTTTCTTTAATTTCCCATTGTAGTCTGAGTTCTTCGGCACTTCTTTCCTCGTCTATGTATGTCGTTGTGCCTTTTAGTTTGCTTTTCTCTTTCATGAGGTTTATTTTGTCCTCTTGTTTTTTGCAGTTTTGCTACTAGTACCGGTGCTTTGCTTCTTGTTTCCATCTGTTTTACTTCTTCTACTTTCATTTCTAGGTTTAAGGCCTTTTTTAGGAGTTGTTCTACTTCTTCTTTTGCGTTTCTTTAACCTACTCTTACTCCCTTAATTACTACGTTTGTTTTTCTTTTCGCTTTTTTCCTTGTCTTCCATTTTATTTTCTAAGTCGTTTATTCTTTCTAATAGGTGTTCCCTTGATTTGGTTTTGTTCTTTTCGTATGTTTCGTATTTCATCCATTAGCCCGTCTAGTTTATTTTCTATTCTGTCGTTTCTCGCGTTGAATTTTTCCAACTTGTTGATTTCTGTTAGAATTTGTTCCATTTGGAGGTATGTACGTGTCTCCCAGATCTTGGTATTTCTGTCCTCTGTTGTGGTTTTAGCCTGTCTCGGCCTTTTCCGTGTTTTGGCTCGCTGCTCCAATCTCGCCACGAACCACCGTTTACGCTGGCCTAAAAAATTTGCGCCCTGGTCGTCTTAAAAGCGATCGACATTAGGTCCATATGGGCTTTAACATCACTTTGTATAGTAGTAGCTTGTTTGACAGGAAAAGTTCAGATCGAATACCAATTAACCAGTAGATTTGTTTGACTTTTATGTCTAGCTGTTTCCTCTTGGCTTTAATATGTGAGCTCCAGGTTAGTTTTTCATCGAGGTGCATTCCAAGGTATTTTATTTCGGTCTTCATCGGTATTGGTATTGGGATCTTGTTGAATCTAGTTTGAGGACATACTGAGCGTCTGTTTGTAAATGTTATTTGTGTGGATTCTTCACTGTTAACAGTTATTCTCCATTTGTTGGTCCATTCGTGTATTAAATCAAGGTGGTGTTGTAGGTGGTCTGCTGCTACTTGTGGTGTTTCGCTGACTGCCAGGATGGCCGTATCATCTGTGAACGTGGCAATTAGAGTGTTTTCTGTGGTTGGTGAGTCGGAGGAGTATATCAGGTATAGCAGTGGTCCCAGTACACTGCCTTGTGGCACTCCTGATGTGATTTGTTCGTAGTGTGATACTTCATTTTTTGTCTTTACTTGGAAGAACCTCTCATTAAGGTACGATTTTAGCACTAGATAGATGTGGCTTGGGAGGTGTAGTTTGATCTTATACAGTGTGTCCAAGATAAGGAGGGCCAGTATGGGGATCTCGGTAATGGTAAGAGATACAAATTTGGTTAAATGGGAAGAAAGTTGCGTAATTAAAGGACTAAAAAAATGAGGTCTAGAAATCCTTGATATGATTTTTCGTTTTTGAATTATCTCAAAAAAACCGAATTTTTGGATTTTATTTTTTATTTTTTTCTGCCGTTAATATTAAAGTTAGAGCAAAACTGATTAAACTTCTTTATAGCAACTTTTAGTGGACTTAATTATTACGTTATGAATTTTTTTATCCGACGTTTCGTCTTCGAGAAACCATCATCAACTTCATTTTTTTAAATACGGTCCTGGTTTTTTGATGCCAAATTTTCAAAGCCCTTGTTACTCTGAATTCAACAATGTGCCACATATTATGGTTTAATTACGTTTCGAGCTTTTTTCTGATCATCATCAGAAAATTTTTTAGATACGGACCTGCATTTCTCATAATTTTGTAAAAATAAGTTCATACAGTAAGTTAGGCCTTTTTACATGCCATTAAAATATTAAAATGCACATCATAATGTCATAATTCTGATACATTAATTTAATAACCAACCAATAACTATTAACGATAAACAAAAAAGAAATGAACAAAAGATAGACAGAAAAAATAACAAAACGAACAACGAAACCATTTAATAGATATTAAATTTACAGAAGGTATTCAAAAAGGTTGCTATCATTCTCTATGCATAAATAACATCTAACTGTAGAATCTAAAACATTATTCAGCAATACTGGCGTTATACTTTGAAAGGCTTCAAGAACCAATCTTCTAAGTTCTTCTTCTATTTCAAAACGTTAAATACCTATTACATTGTTTCAAGGCTCGTTTTTTCATTCTTTCTGCCTATCTTTTGTTCATTTATTTGTTGTTTATTGTTAATAGTTATTGGTTGCTTATTAAATTAATGTATCAGAATTATGACATTATGATGTGCATTTTAATATTTTAACGGCATGTAAAAAGGCCTAACTTACTGTATGAACTTATTTTTACAAAATTATGAGAAATGCAGGTCCGTATCTAAAAAAATTTCTGATGATGATCAGAAAAAACCTCGAAACGTAATTAAACCATAATATGTGGCACATTGTTGAATTCAGAGTAACAAGGGCTTTGCAAATTTGGCATCAAAAAACCAGGACCGTATTTAAAAAAATGAAGTTGATGATGGTTTCTCTAAGACGAAACGTCTGATAAAAAAATTCATAACATAATAATTAAGTCCACTAAAAGTTGCTATAAAAAAGTTTAATCAGTTTTGCTCTAACTTTAATATTAACGGCAGAAAAAAATAAAAAAGAAAATCCAAAAATTCGGTTTTTTTTAGATAATTCAAAAACGAAAAATCATATCAAGGATTTCTAGACGGCATTTTTTTAGTCCTTTAATTACGCAACTTTCTTCCCATTTAACCAAATTTGTATCTCTTACCATTACCGAGATCCCCATACTGGCCCTCCTTATCTTGGACACACTGTATAACAGGCCTGTTGTCGTAGGCTTGTTTTATATCTAGGAATGCAGCCGCGCATACATTTCTCGTTCTCCTGTTGATAGGTAGTTTTGGCCATTTCTTTGGATTGCCTTTATAAGGTTGCGACTTTTTGGGTTAATCAGCCTTGAGCTCCAGGCTGTATATTTCACATTCCAATCTCCTCCTATTATGAATTTGTTACCTAGGGACTGGAATAACTCTTCGTACTCATCTGTTGATATGGGATGCCTTAGGCGGACTGTAAACTGCTGCAATTGTTAGTGAGTAAGGGGGGACTTGTACTTTTATTCCTGCACATTGGATTTGTTCAGTTTGGTAGGATTCCAGTTCATGGTGAGTAATAGTGTTTTTGGCAATCACAGCTGAGCCGCCGTGGGCTGTTCCATCTGGGTGATTGGTGAAGTATATATTATATCTTGGTATTTTTATTACTGTTCTGTGCGTTGCATGGATCTCTGATTCTAATAAGATGCCTATTTGTTGTGATTGCAAGAAAGTGATGATTTCTGGAATGTGGTTTGAGATGCCATTGGCGTTGCACAGTGCAACGCTTGGTAAATTCGCCATTTTTAAGCTATTTTGGTTATTACAGTGGAGAGCATGTTTAGAATCATGCTGTTTTGACTGATAGCTGGGAGAACATAGTTTTGAATTCTGTTAGGAAATTTGAAAGTATCTTGTTAATGTTAATCTGTTGTTCATGGGCAGGTAGGTTATTGTTTCTTCTTGCGTATGCTTGTGACTAACTTACTGGATTTTGTGAAAGTAATTGTGTTACATTATTCACATTATTTGTTTGGTTTTTGAAGGGAGGAAAGTCTCTTATATTTGGTGGTGCTTGTTGGACACGAATTATATTTGCTGTTCCGCTGAATGATGCGTTCCTGGCGCTCTTTATGTCTTGGTAGACTGTACAACCCTTATAATTAGCCTCTGCATAGAGCGCACTTTGCAGGTGTTTCTGGTTTTTTTTTGCATATGGCAGTTGCATGTCCTTCACTGCATTTAACGCAGGAAAAAGGCTTGTTGCAGTATATTTCGGTGTGGCCGTAATCTGGGCATCGGATGCATTGCAGTATTACATTAATTTTTTTGGGAGCTTCAATCAAGAAAGATATGTTGCTTATGTGTTTTATGTCAAATATCTTCTTATGGTTTTCGCTTGGTTCAAGATCGACCATGAAGAGCGGCAGTGGTTGTTTGGTTACTCTGTGTTGTATGTTTATAATGTTACGTACGGTGTGACCTTGTTCAGCGAGCTCTGTTCTGATTACGTCAATTGGAATGAAATGGTGAAGGTTTCGGATGGCCACTCTATATGCTTTTTCTTCTTTGAGCCGATAAGTGTGGTGTATTATGTGTTCATCTTTCAGATGTTTTGTTAGTTTTCTGTATGAGTCCGAGGTTAGGGGGTTGATTTTAATTGAGTCATTGGATGTCACTGTTGTATAGTATTGTTCGTTTTCTAGTACTTTGGAGGTGCTTTCGATCATCTGATTGTAATTGTTTACTCCATTGGTGGAGGTTTCGGAGGTTTTGGTTGTTGGCTGTTGTGGATCGGAACAGGATTTTCCTGATCACCTCTTGCTTGTGAGAAAACTTCATATCTGTCGAATGTATTTATTTGGTTATATTGCAATGTTGATATTCTGCTGGGGTAAGTTTCTTTTTTTTTTTACTGTTTGCCAGTCATGTTTTGGATTCGTTGACGAATTTTGGCTGTTCTCTTCTCTATCGATGGCATCTGGGTCTGTATCATACTCTTTGTTTGTTAATGTAGAATCGAACGTGTCTGATTCTTGCCTTTTGTTAGTCTCTTTATATGTTTGTTGATTTAGATTGAATTGCATTGGCCGTTGGAGTGGGGCTGAATGTGTATTCAAAACATAAGTAGGTGGTATAATGGTACCCTTGAGTATTCGGAATATCAAACGTGAATCCGTAATTTTTCCGGGGCGGATTATTTGTAATTGACGTTTCCGGCGGAGGGCCAAAGCCTCCGCCGTTTCCGAATGGAAACATGAGTGAAGCAATATTTACATTTGCAATATTTATATTTGATAAATAAATCTATTATTTGTACGTACGCACGTATCGCACAGGTTGTGACCTCCTCACATTCTTTTAATTATTTCCTTTCTATAATTTGGTGCGGGCCATAGTATTTGCAGCTATCCTGTTCTTCTCTTTGGTTGTTGTCATCATCACTTCCTATCATCAAATTGTTCCTTCCATCTTTCCAACTTTGCTTCTTCGTCTGCTAGTTCACCTTAATTATTTTTACAAATTTAGTCACTTAGCTTCTTATATATTATTATAATTTATATAATTTTAACAGTCATTTTTAACTGTATCAAGTTCCATTGCAATATTTACTTGAGACAGTAGTAAAAATAATTACGTTTAAAAATGTAAACCTTAATTTTCAGGATATTTTACATAATTCTAGCTAAACATCACTTCGTAATTGTTCTAGTTTGGAGGAAGACGATTCAGATCAGTCCAGCAGTAATCGTGTTAAAGCAGCGTTTACCTTAATTGGTTTGGAAATGCATGAAGGCGCAGAAGCAAAACTTAAAGGTTGCGTAGACTACAAAATGAAGCACATTCACAAGCATAATAGAGGTCTCAAATTTCGCAAGAACAACGATGGAGTTGCAAAACCAAAGCACACACGTTTCGATGAAGATGGTTTTGTTGTTCCTGAAAGCTCCGATTCAGGCGAGGTGCTCGTTTAAGAAATACATAGCTCAATAGTTAGAGTGGAACTTCATCGTTTGATGAAGTTTTATTCTTTTTAATCTGGTATAACATAGGATAACAGTAATATTGATTAAAAGTCAATTGGCTTGAATCGATGTATTGTCTAATAACTAACATACACCATCAATCATAAATTGGGAAACCAAACTGCTTTGAATCAGTAACATTGCGAGTATTTAAGGGATATATAAGTCCGCGAGGTTTTTGGTAATAACAAAAGTAAGGTTAAAGGGATGAATGATAAGATGCGGCGGGTGTAGCATGATCAAGTTCAAGCAAAGACTTTTTACAGCTAATGGTTCATGGTAGTCTGTTTTTGTCTTATCTAGGAAAGCAGCAAATTCTTTATCCAAGGTAGTTATTGCGGAATTGTTAGTAACGAGCTGTTCATCAAATGGAGGTAAGAAAAGGATATACGTTTGAATTGTTTTAAGCCATTTATGCACTTTAGGAATCTACAAAATTTGTTTTTCAAAAGGGATTTCTAGGTGTTGCTCAACTTTGAATCAGTTTTTCATGCAAAAGGAAGTGATCGTGAAAAACATGTTCAAAGGTGTGATTTCTAACAGATTATACAAACTTGAGATCATAATATGTTTATGAGGCAGGAGGGTTTGAGATTTTCCACGTTTGAATTGATCCTAAAATAAACTGCGAAGCGTTAGTGTTTCAACGGGCGGAAAGAAAGATCGTATGGACTAAAATTTTGAGTTACCCTACTGAACTATGAACTTGGGCTTAAATTATGCGGGAAAAAATACAGGGAAGCGCTAAATTCCGAAAATTGTTCTCACAAGTGCCCTTTCTATACAGTCCACACAATTGTTTATTTGAAATTTATTTGTCCTTCACTTAAAGGCCCGCGCGCATTAGCCCAGAACGACCGGCAACAGAACTCAACACGACGGTAGAAAATTTGTGCATTTTAAATGAAACTGTGCCCGCTATTCGGAAATGTGCTAGACTGGTTCTCGCCGGCCCAACCGGAAATCCCGGTGGAGAATATTTTCGCGGTCAAATCTGATGTGTTGCCGACAGTAGTGAACAGTGTGCGCTGGTTTCCATAGCTGAACGCAACACAAAAGTTGAAAAACACTACTTATTGTATAGAATCAACGAAAGGAAAAATTGATTATTCTTGTTAGTGGGTACAAGGAATTGTATGATTTTGCCGATAAAAACTACGCCGATAAGAAGAAAAAATTACTGCTGGAAAGAAATTTCACAGCACATGTAGCAACCAGGTAAGTTTATTAATAATAAGCATTTTATTATATTATATTACCATATAGAAATCGTATATTTTTAAACATTACTCAGTTTGTAAGTTAGAAATTCTGAATTGGTATTATTATGTTTGCTGTTGATATCTATATCCTCTTCGTATCATCTCTGTTTGCCAATCTAGGACCCCTGTAGTAGTGCAAAGGTAATTTTTAAATTCTTTGCGAATATGTAATGCTTCTTCACTGGCTTTACCTCCAACGTTTCTAAGTTCTTGGATTGTTGATGTGTGTATATTATTATCATCTGCGTCATTTTCTGTCGTATGTGAATCGCCGCAAAGAAAATTATGTACGCAACAAGTTGCTAATATTACATTATGCTCTGGTGACATTTGCAGTCTCCTCGGATACATTCTAAACTTTTGTGTTAATATCCCGAATACATTTTCCGATAGGGTACGAACACGATTCAGTCGGTAATTAAAAATTGCTGTGGCCTCATCATGTCGTGTCTGAGTTCCGGGAGATGGACGCATTATATTTTTATGTAACGGGAAAGTTTCTTTTCTTACAATAACGTGTGGTAAAGCAGTGTTAGTACCAGGAAGAATTTTATTAGAAGTATTGATAGTTTTCTATTTAATAACGTTTTTCTATAATAGAATTTGTAAATATTCCACGATCATTGTTTTTTCCATAAGCGCCAACATCGGCAGTAATTATTCTATAATTTGCTTCTACTACTGCCATTAATTCTATACTGAAGGTCTTTTTGTAATTATAATACAGGGATCCGCTGTTGGGAGGAGCTTTGATGATTACCTGCTTGCCATCTATAGCACCTATACAGTTTGGAAAATTCCATTTTTCGCAAAAATCTCTTGATGGTTTACCACATCTCTGCTGTAGCAGTAGGCATTTCAGTTGGTTGTAGTCTTTTCCAAATTGAAATACATATTCAATGTACAATTTCTCTCACAGTAGTGTGACCCAGTCTATAGCTGAAAGAATCTCCAGTTGCCAAGAACCTGAAACAAATAGTTTGATGAGCTATAAACAACAGATGTGGAGTACTCTGAATGTAATGTGCTTTTGTAATTTTCAGTTTCTGATTGTAAAGACAGATGGTCAAGGTTACGCAACAATTATAGGAAGGCGTTGAAATTTGGAAAACGCAAAAGTGGGGATGCCGCTACTAAAATGAGGCCATACAAATTTGAAAACTAGATGTTCTTTAAAAAAGTATTTGCCGGATCGAGACCAAAAATGCAATGTTGCCGAATCGGTCTCTATTACTAACAGCCCTGAAGCTTTTGAGGAGGATGAAGAAAGCAGTGTTTGTAACATTGAAGGCATCGAAAATATGAGTGATTCGGAACCCTGGACACCAGCATCATCCAATAACATCCAGCAACACATAGCAGCATCACCGGCACTTCAAAGAAAAAAAAGCACGCAGCCTCTAAATACCGCACACAATTTTGTTGCTAGTGTTCTGGAGAGATATTTGCAAAGTACAGCTGCTGCTGCTACTAGTACTGCCAATCCAGGAGGCAATAATAGTTTAAGGCAGTTTTTTATTGCAATGTCCGACACAGCTGTCATTTCCACCGGTGCTTCAAATAGAAGTTAAATCAAAAATATTTAATATTATTACAACCAAAAGACATTTTTCATCAGCTAAATAATATTCCGCCAACTACGTTCCAACATTTTTACTGGAACAATAATTTACGGAATCAGCCACCACACATGCAACCTTTCGGACCACAACTCACCCAACCTGTTCAACCATTACCGATGCAGCCCTCACATTCACAACACATGCAACCTTTACAACAACGCATGCTAGCTTTGCAACTACATAACGTTCCACTGTCACAACAGCTACAAGGGATGCAGTGTATGCGTATCAACCAACCGAATTCGCAGGCCCACAACAATCGCACAATGATAATGAAAGCTTGTAAAATTAAATACAAATTAAATAAAAGTATAAGTATACAAAACTGTGTTTTATTCCCTCCCTTGGGCACACAAGTATCCATAACCTACTTAAGACCACTGTATATAATATTTATATATTAAAACAAATGCGTAGCATTTGTGTTTAAGAATTGTGTAGGACATGCAATTTTTATTACGACTTAACTGGATAACGAAGAAAAAAATCAAGTTATTAGCTAACTTGAAACTATTCGAAAATTATTCTCAGAAAGCCTCAATCATGTTTTTTAAATTTTTTTATTCAGTTTTGACAGTTTAAAGTGACATTATTAACTCTCTACCGCCTCGGTCAGCAATTTCAGGCATTGTCCATAAAAAGCCAGTTTTTCGGCCTAGATACATAAATAACTATTTAATTCACTAGAAAATTAAAAAAGCTTAATTCATTAGAGAGTTAAAAAAGTTTCAATGAAGAAAAACATATTTTTATGATTTCTACAAATATTTACATTCAATTATTCTTTCTCTTTGTAGTGTGTATTATAAAATTACTAAAATTTTGATCAAATCGACGATGAATGGGCAAATTTATATCGTACTTTGAATATTTTTAAATTTTTTATTCAAAATTTTGTCAAAATTGAATAAAAACGTATATACGCCATTTTATTAAACATTTATTAACTCAAAAATATGATCTCACTCGCACTACGAGCTCGTGAGCTCAACATCTTTTTGTGAATAAACATATGTTTAATTCACTTGGTGTATAATTTTATGATCTTTATTTTATTAGTAGAGCTGTAAAAATAAAACTTCTTAGAAAACTATTGAAAGAGAAAGATCAATAAAATGTAAATTTAAATACAAATTCTACGGACAAGGTGTAGTGAATATAAATGCAAAAATATACAAAGTTATTATTATTATTATTGGGGCCTGTGGAGTTACCTGTACTTTTCAATTGCCTATGTTTTAACTATAGCATCTTAGAAGATATACAATATTTCTAGTACTTACCTTAGGGTTACTGTTAAGCGTTCCGCTGATAGAATGGGGTTTCTAAATGTAGTATTCTGTCTTGTGAGATCAGTATTTACAATCGATAGAAGTTCTTGAAACTTTTTTAACTCATTCTGAAGTATTGAAAAAACTCTTCTTGTTCTATCAACTGAGAAAATAAAATGGCAAATTCACTTTTCATTTTCCTCTTTTTACAAATTTTGTGCACCATTTTCGCTTCCATTTTTTTTAGTTTTTCATGTTGTTGTTTCTCTTCCTCACGTAATAAATTCACAATAATAACGTGAACGTCCATCTTCAGTGAAATAAACTGATGACCGATCGACATTTTGCTGACTATTAAAAATTTTCCGGTTGTTGAGGTTTGTTCCATTCCCGACCGTTCCGGGCTAGTGCGCGCAGACCTTAACACGTAGACCACTGCACGGTACATAGGCTGTGCCGCGTCGTTCTTCCCTTTACGTTTCATGGCACACCGTTCGTGCCGCGGGTTTGCAATATCGGTTTTGTTGCATGGCATTGTGTTCGTATTTATATGAACATTTCAAATAGATGGCCTGCTGGACCAGAATGTGTAACTAATGCTTTAATGGAGTAGTATATGCCTTTTATACTAAAATACATTTTTTGAATCGGCAGTTAAGTAATCCATTGCTTTACGACTTTTTGTAGGCGATGGGGCGATAGGTAAACGTCAACCGACATTAACATAACGTACAAAAGTTGGTTAAAATGTTGTAATTTCATGATTTTTTGATTAAAAAAAAAACAATGTACTCCTCGGCACTGAAGTTCCTTTTTATCCCTCATGTGGTTTATTTGCCTTGGCCCTACGGGCCTCTGCAACTAAATCCACATTCGTGATAAAAAGCTAAACTTCAGTGCCTTGGTATACAAACTACTATTATTTACTAATGTAAGTCAATCAAGTAGTGGCCTGAGGAACAACTTTGTTTTTCATTAAATGGCGATTAACGTGTTTAACAACGAACTTACGAAGTGGTGCAAACTTCAAATCCATTGTCGTTTCTAGGTTTGGATTGTTAATGTGCAGGGTGATTCGTTTAAAATGTATATAGCTCCAGATTTAAGAGGTATTCAGAGACAATTTCAATATCATTATATGCACAAGGTAGAGGAATTTTAAATAATTTAGATAGCTGAGTTAATATATGTCTAAGTTCATGAAAAAAAATCAAGAAAATGGCACCTAGAATCCAGTAGCATGTGCAATATACACGGTGCCCAACTTAAATGTACGCAGCTTTAAGCAGGTGAGTATGCAACACATACACCATTCACCATTGCAATGTAATGTGTGTTGCATACTCACCTGCTTAAAGCTGCGTACTATTATGTTGGGCACCCTGTATATAAAATAATAGATCTGTAATAACGTATTCAAGCAAAACATGAGTTCTTAAATAGAATGCAAGAGAACTCTTAATAATGTTTAAAAGAAAGATATTAAACACAACATGTGGTCCAGCAGCAGATCTCCGCCAGGGTTTGGCAGTTGTATCGTGGCTCCTGGTCCCAAGCACAGAAAAGGAGCAATAATATAATAAAAGAGAAAGAGGGTGATTTATATTTAGGAATCTGGAATGTTAGAAGTGTTAAGTGGTAGCACTTGAGGCCATAAGAAGACCTAAAAGAATGGAAAAACATAAAACACTATAATGGCAATACAAGAAACATACTGGACAGAAAGTGTGATTGAAGATTGGAAGAACTTAAAGGTTTTTAAAAGTGGAAACTTAACGGGTAAACATGAATTAGGATTAGAATCATCATTAACAAAATTAACCTCTCAATAATCCGGACATAACAGCAGTAATAAAAGTACAGAGAGCGAAATGGCTCGAACATGTGATGCAAATGACAGATGAAAGAACAACAGAAAAGATACTGACAGAAGAACCGCGAGAAAAAAGCAAGAGGAAGACCAAAAAGAAAATGGATGGAATGTGTGGAACAAGATTTATACAAGGTAAATATAGAAGAGTGGAGGAACAAGACGAGGTTAGCAGGTTAGGTTTTGTGTCAGTTTTGACACAAACTAACCTCAAATTTGACACAGACTTATTACAGTGCAACCAACATAAACAGTGCCGAGCGAATGACAGGCTGTCCTAAATTTATTGTCCGCCATTGTACATGCCCATTGAGCTCCTAGATAAAACATGAAAACATAATGTAATGGTTGTAAGAGGAGATCTCAATGTGAAAGTAGGTAGAGAAGAAGTTTGTGAACCAAGGAAATCATAGTATCTGTATGGAAAGTAATGATAATGGAGATCATTTGGTGAACTTCACTATATCAAAGAGACTGCTGATAATTGACACAAAGTGATACATTAAATAGCATGGTGCTCACCAGATGGCCATACAACAACGAAATAGATCATGTACTTGTCAACTCGAGGCTTTTCTCTAGCATTCCAGATGTATGAAGCTATAGAAAGGCAGAAGGCAATTCGGATCAAAGAAGCTTTCTGAAAGAAACAGGAGGTAATTGGCAAGAACAACAAGCGAATGAGAGGAAGAATTTAAAGATGCAAGAAGAGAAACAAAAAGGATGTGCAGAAGAAAAAGCGAGGAACATTAGAAAATCATAGAAGACATACAAAACATATACCAAAATAAACGAATCAGAGAGTGTTACCAAATTATAAATAAGGTCAAAGCGGGTTACCAGGCGAAAACCAAAGCAGTGAAAGAGACAAGGATGGGAATTTACTATGTAATGAAAAAAACTACTAAGAAGAGGCAAAGAATATTTTGCTCAATTTCTTAATGGAGAAGACCAAGGAGCCAACTATAACACTCGGAGACCTATAATAACATATGGCAGTGAAGTATGTACTATGACACAAAGAAATAATGAGAAAAAATCTGAGGAAGATCCTGCACCCAGTTAATGATGGAGAAAGATATGGAATCATGAACTGTATGAAATCTACAGTGAGGCCGATTTAGTAAGATTGATATGGGTACGCCATATTTGCAAGATGGAAAGAAATACCATAGCCAGAAGATTAGAACAAACCCTTAAAAGTAAAAGAGAACCACCACGGAAAAGATGGAGCACAGCAGTGGCAGAAAATGGTTGATGGTTGTAATTAGATGGTGCACCACCACATTTTGTAGCTAACGTTTGGGAGTGGTTGCAGTTAAATTTTCCAAATCGCTGGATAGGTCGTGACTTCCTACGATTTGCTTCCACGTTCTTCCACTTTGAATGCTTTGGATTTTTTTGTGGAGCTATGTGAAGAATAAAGTTTAGCAAACATCAGTAAATGTAAATGAAATAAACTAAGAACAATAATTTAAATATACAATAAGAATAACTTAAATTGAAACGATAAAGCTGACTTGCAATTAATTAATTAAAATAATCAATGGTAGAAAAAAAAATCGGAGATCTACCCCCCTACAGTTTGTACAACACGGTAGCTCTAAAAAGTCTTAACTTACCGCGATGGTCGAGCTAACTCAAATTCGGCGATATGTCCGTGGATGCAAACCACCAGCTGTGTACCCTGCAAAGTCTTCAAAAAAATATGGGCGCCAGAAATCAGATGATTTCAAATAATTAAAATAAACTACAAGTGACTAGCGTTTATTTAACAACTACTGAATAATCTTGTACTAGTAAGAATTTAAATCTTTCGCTTAGAATGAGAATGGCAAAGATGTTATGTTTTGTCAACATTACTTTATGGAATGGAAGCCTGGACGATGAAAATGACAGATGAGAGGAGAGTTGAGGCTTTCGAAATGTGGACTTATAGACGCTTATTAAAAATACCCTGGACGGATAGAGTCACCAACGTAGAAGTACTCAATCGTATGAGCAAACAGGTAGAAGTTATTAACACCATAAAAAGAAGAAAACTAGAATACCTTGCACATGTCATAAGAGGAAAAAGTACTTGTTATTCCATATAATCATGCAGGGCAAGATTTGCGGAAAGAGAAACGTAGGGCGGAGACGAGGCTCTGATTAAAAGATGGCACCTGAAGAAGAAGAATAATCTTGTAGTCTATAATGGTAATTACTTGAAGGTTGCAACACGCTCGAAGATCAAAAACCCCTTTCGGGTTAATATATTAATTGTAATCCCAAAATAAATCGAGGGATATGCATATATCAGTCATTTAACTGAAACCTTTCTGTTCAGGTTATTGAAAGCAAAAAAAAAACGTGAATGCTCCCCTTACAAAGGTTTAATTACACATACCAAATGTAGCTTTAAATATTAATCGTAATTAAATATACACATTTAAGCTTCAAATGTTAAAACTAAGTGAATGTATGAATTTGAATTTCAAATATTGGTAATAATGGAATATACGAATTTAAATTTCGAGTATCAGTGATAGTTAAATACATAAGGGTTAATCCTGGAATAGCCAGTCCAAATTACTTGAAAACAGGCAATCCGTCCGCTTTTAATGTAGTAAAACCACAAAAGTAGACACTAACCTCAAACGCCCACAAGTTGCGGTTAAACATATGCTGGTCGTGAGCTGCTATACACCGTGGTTAAAAGCACCGTGGATGCAACAGTAATCGAAGCGAAGCCACCCTCAAAACTGCGGGAGCTAGCCAGGACGACAGCAGGTGTTGAAAATGAAGTCAGGACAGCGACCTTGCTTCCAAGATTAAATTCTTGGGTTAAAACTGTCAATTAAGAGCTAAAGGAATGCAATTAATATGGGAATAACAAACAGAAAATCTCAATCGTACCTGAATCAAATTATCAGCTCTTGAAAACGAAATTAATCGTCGTGGCATAATAAAGCATGAATGGGACCTTGTTAGAAGCGAGTTACTTCGTCGAGGTGCAGGAAAATGATGTCACGCATTCGGCCAGCTAACAGATAGCGCGAGTCAAAAGTGCATCGTGCGAACGATAGGAACTCAATACAGGTACAAAATGCGCTGGTTTGGAAAATTTAAGAATTCGAAATGCAAGGGATTATAATTCAAGTAAAAATATACAGGTTAGGCCTGAAATAAATTAGTAAATGGCGAAACAATTAAGCGAAATAATGAACAATGCATAACATATCATTTTAACTTAATTAAATTTCATGCAAATCTTCTTCTCGCAATACAACAGCATAATACCTCTCCACATGATTTGTATACTCTAAGAGGTGCTGTTGTTGAATCTCAGTAATGCTGGTGTCGGCGATATTTTCTAAAATCCGCATTCTACGCTCAGTTATACTTGCAGCTTGATTGTTAGGACGGACATAATTTAATATGTTTTGCATTTGCTCTTGGAGCTGCTTCTTAACCGAAGATTTAAAGTAACCCCAAAGGAGTTCAATTGGATTCAACAAATGCGAATATGGAGCAAGGTGTACAATTTCCACATCTTCTGGTTCCAAAATGGCTTCAAGATTTGTATGCACGGGCGCATTATCAATAATAAATGTTGTGTGCAAAATGCCATTATTATTACAGATTGTAATCAAGTTCCGGAGCCAGGCTCTACAATTCTCAGCTTTGTGCGATCCTCTTTAAGCTCAAAAGATACAATTTGGGTTGAGCTTATTGCTCCTATGCAATGCAAATTACTGCCTTTACTAGCAGGAACAATAATATGAGCTCTATGGCCAATTTTCGACTTGCCCTCTTTACGCCAGCAATACAGAGGTTAAAGTTGGATTTATCAATCCAAATGAGAGTCCTTTCGTTTTCTACATATTCTCTATGCTTTCCCTTATTTTCATTTCTATTCATATTTGCAACTTGTGGCATAATTGCCTTAAGTGAAAATAGTCTGCCATCCAACCAGTTCTTTATGCTATTATGGCAAACTCAAACTTCAAATTCAACATTAACACGAACGGTCAAGTTAAGGGTTTCGTACCAGAAACTTCTGCCATAAAAGGATCACTAATAAGAATATGATCCAAAAGGTAGCAGTAGAACCAGTAACTCTAGTTGGCTCATTAATAAGTTGCTTAAAATAACTGCATCAAGCATGTAAGTATATTCAATAATTGCAGTGCAATCAAATTCAAGCATATTTATATTGATATCTCCAAGACAAACAATTAGATGTTACAGAAATGTTCTTTTTACCTGTGGGTTACAATAGGTTAAGTAATTTTTATAAATATACTGTTACTTGAGTGTGTAAATACTAAATTTGTCACAATCACAGAAGCTATCTTTAGTTAATTATAGAGTAGGTAACACATGATAAAGAGTCAAACTGTGCTATATTTAAAACATAATTTCAAATTGGAGTACTGTAATTTACGATCACCAACTACCAGAGATGCAATGTTGCCAAGTCTAACAGCATGGCTTGTAAGTGTAGTAGGCAGTGGTACAGCACATAACTATCAAAGCTTTGTGGGAAACTTTGAGGAAAAGAGAACATTTTTAAAGACTCTCAAAGGTATTTGCATACCGTACTACGAAATATAGGGTTTAACTGGAAAAGCAACAATTCCGACGTCTAGAGAATTTTCACTTAAAAATGTAGGGAGAACACTGGCAACACTGCCAAAAACAGATTTTTTTCCAATGTTGCCAGGCCTACTGTTTTTATTGTTCATCTTTTGATCTGTAGGTTTTACAGAAACTATACAGTTTTTTTACAGAAAATACACTATTTTGAGATAGTGCATCAATATTATCAAATAGGGTACGTACTTAACTTGTTCTAGGGGTTCACCGCATATTTGATTAGTGAATTAGTTGCGTTTGTTTGGTTGCAATAATGGTCAGTTACTAGGTTGGATTTCTTAGGTTATAAAATGCTGGTTGAGATACATTTTCATTTAAAAAAAATCTTAGTAGGTGGATGGAAAATATCACTTCCTATAATTATTGACCGTAGTTACTAAGGAAATCAACTAAAAATGTGTCTAGATTTTTACGAAGGTGTAATGCAGTGGCGGCTTGCTACAAGGAGCCATGTCCTACCATAACCTTTATTCTGAAAGAAAAATTTGTTTGTTCTTCTCATTTTGAAGCTTAAACGAAGCACAAGTATCATGAATATAAACTGTAGGATCAGCGCTGCTTGCTTTCCGGATGCATGGGAGCCTCATCAAAGCGGTTGCTCAGCTTTTTGACAGTTTATAGGCTGCAGCAGGGGTCAGTAGCAGGACGTAGGATATATGAACCTTCAATGAGAGCCATGTCAGCGCCGGCATTCAAGCCAGTTCCGATAAAACTGCGGTCTGCTATTAATTGTTATTTTATTCCATAATTTGGATGAATATATGTTTTGTCTATGAGCATTCCAAGTTTTTTGTTCGTTTATTTTTCTTAAATACCTGGAACGCCGTGCTACGATGTCATTTTGCAGCTTTATAATATTTGCAATGATACTTCTTACTCTTGAATGCACAAGTTTTCTTCCTTTGCAGCACGTTGAAAACATATGTGAGACGGAATTTAGTGTTACATAAATATATGTTTGTAAAATAATTATTAACGTATACAAATTACTGCAACTTAAAGTAAGATTTTAGAAAAAATGTAAACCTACGATTTAAGGTTATAAAACCAAGCCCACCCTAAATGAAACAACAAATAGGTAAACAATAACAAAAATGACTAAGGAGGAAGAACAATACTAACAACAATTAACCAAGGACAACAAAACTAATTGACAACAGCACTTGAAAACCTGGAAATTTGGTCACTTTCATCTGAGAGAATAGCGAAGTGACGTTTGAGGTTTTTTTGAGAAAGTACCTCACCGCAAAGCGTACAATTTGAGGTTATAAAACCAAGCTACCCGAAATGAAACGAAAAATAGATAAACAATAACAAACATAAATAAGAAGAGCAATACTAACAACAATTGACCAAGAACAACAAAACTAATTGACAATGGCATTTGAAAACCTTGAAATTAATATGATTGTAACTATAGGTAAATCACGGATTCAAACTGTGTGTGTCATCAAACAGTAACTTTAAATTAATAACTAAATATTTGATGACGTGCTCCATTTGTTTCCGTGATTTTACTATAGACACTTCCATCTGACAAAATAGCAAAGTGACCTTTGTGTTTTTTGCAAGAATGTACAGTCGTGTGCAAATAAATCTGGGACAGTGTTTTTTTCACATGCAGATTCAGTTAAGAATTTGAAGAATATTTCCATGGATTTCCTCTTATCAGAGAGAGTTACGGGTTTCAGTACCTGTTAAAGTTTAATGTAACTCTTTCTGATAGCAGGAAATCCATGGAGATATTCTTCAATTCTTAACTGAATCTGCATGTGAAAAAAACACTCTCCCAGATTTATTTGCACACGACTGTACTTCTCTGGAACGCTTGCATTTTATTAGTTTCTTAGTTCACATATTTTACGTGTTCTTTGTGTGCTTGGTGGTACTATATGAATGCTATCAGCAGAAAAACTTTTCTTAATAACAACGGAGACTTTAATAAACAAGGGATTTTATATATCGTGCAACCTGCTAATAAATACTTTTGTATCATTGACTAATTTCGTTGTATAATCCAGGACAACAGCAAGGCTACCTTAGTAGCTAAACAATTTTTTCACTGATGCTAACTTTTGCCAATCCACCGGCCCATATGTCGAAATATTTAGATCTTGGAATGTCGGAATCTGTATGTGAGGGGGTGAAAGTTCATTGGCACTACCATCAACATTCTCCACAAGCCGCCACTGATCAGGAGATACACATTTTGCACATTGAGATGGTATTAAAATATGTAAATAAAAAATGTAACATTATTTCTTTTCTAATACGTTTGAAGAAGCAAAATAGTTATTTGTAACACTAGTGATGAAAGTGATACCTTTTTATGAGTTTGAAGGTTGATGCACGACGTCAAAGTTGCTTTCATACGTGTTGTTCATGTTTTTTTTTTGCATAACGATCCCTTGTAACTCGAAATTTGGTTGAATAGGACTTCAGAGTTTACAACTGTCAAATTGACAATTCACAATTTCAATAAAATTAATAGCTATTAACATATCTAGGAATGTTATGAGTATCATATCTGCCGCAGAAGTTTTGAAATCCGAGCTTGTAGAGCGAGGATTTTAAAACTTCTAAGGCAGTTATGATTCATAACATCCGTGATTTGTTCAATAGTTTATCGGTTGCTATATGGTTATGGTTGCCATGTAGGGTAATATTCTTTAACCCTACAGATAAGTTATGATCTAGTTACCAGCCTACTTTTGTATATGTAAACAAAGGCTTAATATCCTGAAACCGATAAAAAAGTATTACCTTCTTTACAATTTTTTGTTACAAAAAGTGGTACTTTCTTCATGATTTTTTGTTCAAAAAAGACGACTTTCACGATCTCTATGCAAAAAACTAATTTAAAACAGTAGTGACAAACTCTCAAAAGACTGCATATTTTATACTGTTGTAAATTAGTAGCTAAATAATTTTTAACTGAATATTTTCGTTGTAGATATCTCTTTCTCGTCTCTTCGTCTTTCAAAAGAATGCAACTTTGCTAGATCTTTTATGTATTCTCGCTTTTTTGGCTAAATTTCTTTAAAAGTGAATTTAATAATGCCTCGATTTCATTTCTCGTTTTTTCTTCTTCATTAAAATCACAGTCACTTTCTTTAGGTTTATATTGGATAATTACTATGACATATTATTTGTTCTTGGATATTGAGAATTGCATTATAGTTTATCTGATTGGTCTTCATTGCGGTGAGCTTTGTTTAGCTGATAGTCACAAAACCAATGCTATTTTTCATCGCGGCATTATTAAGTCGATCGCAATTTTAAAGTTGATTCTGGCTCATATTAGAAGGGAAACTCTCAAATATAATCTAATGGCTACGTGGATACAATTGCCGGTCAAGCTACTTCAGAGGCGATGGCGTGCAGTTCTACGTACAAAAGGTTAAATGATAAGTCAGAACTAGGCGCCAACAAATCTTTAAATTACGACAAGTGTATCCAGGTATCACCGAGAATTCGTAAACTCAAGTAGCACACTATTCTGAAAAAGTTTATAAATCCAGGTAGCAGTAATAAAGAACAAGACAAAGTACTAATATCACAGTATAATAATCGCAAAATCAATAGCATATAGTACAACGTACAGTATTTGCTAAATATAGGTCAAATGTAAGGTGATTAATATAGGCAAAAATAAGGTGCAGCTCAAAACACATAAACTGAACGTTATAGAGTAAGCTAGCATATACAACAGTTTAAAAAGTACAAATATAAATTGCATTAAATACTAACAATTTTTAAAAACATTTGAATCGGAGGTTAAATTAGGCTTTGAGGATGAAAATTATTAAGTGTATTAATTTACTCAGTTCGTGAAGCGAACGGCAAATGACGGCGAAAGTTCAAATAAATCCACGGGGAACTGAAGCAAAACAAATGAGGTACTCAAAGCACCGGATCACTGCCCACAGTATCCAATTGGTTTTAATGGAAGGGAAAACAAAACAAAACTTAATTTTCTTGTTGTTGAGTCCCCTTTGCCCACTTTAATGGTCACGTAGGCTGCCACAGAATATCAGAGGGTAAGCCCACATACCACAACAGAAGGTGTCTTTACGGCCTCAACAGGTTCAAGGTCATTGGCCTCAGGTGGGAGTGCAAAGACTTCCGTGAACAGCGACGGGGTTAAAGTGGGGCACCAAACCTGTGGCTAAGGAATGCCCAAAATAGAATCAAGAGCGTCTCAACACGGCACGATAGAAGCTTCAAAGAACTTACTCCAGATTAATTGGACTACATGCAGTAAAATGGGTCACCAGTGCGCACCCAAAAATCCGCCAAGAATTGGCGTGACAAGGATTTTCTCAATAAACTGCCAAAGCTGCAATAATCCGCTGCCATCAGCGAGGGCGCATTCCATCAGACTGAAAACCACATCTTAGAAAGGATGCATTTGCAGACACGGGTTTATTAGAACTGTTCAGATTATTTTTGATCATAAAATACTTCTGCAAGGTATGTCCTTTTATTTTAGAAACACCCTGTATGTATCTTCTTACTGCTAAAAACATAAAACATCCCATTCATTGATCAGTAAGTAAACTTAACAAAGTACTTGACAATACTGTGTTATATCAGATTAATTACAATTAATGTTCGTATGCAAAATGTTAGTAGGTTTCCACGATTGGAATACATTTTAATAATAACCACTAACAATTTGTACTTGCGAATAAAAATACTTACACCAAAAAAATATGCTATAACATTTCTTTTGTTAGTTACTGAACTGTTAGTTAATCCTGTACTCACATTGTATGTAGGTGACAGTACAAAATTCCCACCAAGATGAACTTTCAGGAATCATACCCAGTTCTAGTACTGAAGACGAGATGGAACCAGTTGCTGACGAGATATACACTCACGACATGATGAAGGGTGACGAAAATCAAAGAACTAGAAGAAAACGCAGGAGAAGACTTAATTTGCCTCCAGAAATAAAGGATAACCAGAAGTTGAAAAAGTACTGGCATCGAAGATACTCTTTATTTAGCAAATTTGATCAAGGGATCAAGCTGGACGAAGGTACATGCCGTAGCTGAAAATGGACTTTTAAGCTGTTTCCTTTTATTTGTAGAAAGTTGGTTTTCGGTTACTCCAGAGCTAATAGCAAAAAATGCTGCTGAGCGATGTCGCTGCGATGTGATTATTGATGCCTTTTGCGGTGCTGGCGGCAACACCATACAATTTGCTTTTACCTGCAATAAGGGTGAGTTATTCTGCACATTAATGTATAAAGATAACATGATTTTACAAGACTAGTGTCTGCAAGCATGATAAACGTATCTATTTATTCCGTGAAAGATGATATTAAGGTCAGCACTTTGGCTTTTTCAGTTACTTTTCTACTCTTTCTTATTGTTACCGGAGCTACCCAGTTTTCTACTAGTTGTTACAGGTCTTCTTTAGGATGGGGCTTCCCTATAGTAAAATTTCCTTACGAACACCATCACCTGTAAATTTTTCACTTTTAGCGTGTGGACAGTTATAAGATTAAACTAAGTTTAAAATGGGTGAAATTTGTTAATTAATTAAAATCGCGTCTCAACAATTACTGAAACAATAAAAGCAGTTCACTACAATGTTAGATTGCTCTGTAGTACGATGGTTCAAAAGAATATTTCAAGTAAATCTGTGGTGTGTGCAGTTCGGTATCAACAGGAATACATTTTTATTTGCTTTAATAGCCATTGTTACATCCACTTTTATAGATATCCATTAGAAATTGACAGTGTTAGCTAGGGGTGGTCGATATTAAAATTTACGTATCGATATTTGATATCAAAATTATATCGATATTTGCCAATATATTGATAAATATTGTAAAAAAAATAGAGATATCGATGAATATTAATTCGATAAATATCGATATTCGGTATACCTGAAGTTTATCAAGCTATAAAGTATTGAAGAAAAGCTTCTTGAAGTGAGATTAAGTAATTAAATAGGTTCTCTTATTGAAGGTGAGTATGGGTTGGGTTGGGTTGGGTGAGGTTAGGTTAGGTTACGTTAGGTTAGGTTAGGTTAGGTTAGGTTAGGTTATGTTAGGTTAGGTTAGATTAGGTTAGGTTAGGTTAGGTGGCGCGCAGTGTGACTTATTATTAGCCTTCGGCGAGGTACGCTGCGCGGCGCCTCGCAAAGGGCCCCAGAGTGTTTTCCACGAGAAAAATTTATAAAAAAAAACTTTATAGTGCTGTATCTCAGTAACCATTGGTCTGCCTCGAATGTCCCCAGCAGCAATATTGTTCAGCTCGACGAGACGCGTCGAATGGTGTATAGCACATGTCGATTGAAGTTGGTCGCTAAACTAGATTAAGTTAGGTTAAGTTATGTTAGGTAAGGTTAGGTTAGGTGGCGCGCAGTGTGACTTGTTATTAGTCTTCGGCGAGGTACGCTGCGCGAAGCGCTGCGCGGCGCTCCGCCAAAGGCCCCAGAGAAAAAAATTTATAAAAAAAAACTTTATAGTGCTGTATCTCAGTAACCGTTGGTCTGCCCCGAATGTCCCCAGCAGCAATATTGTTCAGCTCGACGAGACGCGTCGAGTGGTGTATAGCACATGTCGATCGGAGTTTGTCACTAAACTAGATTCTTGCCACATATTATTCATACGTTGTATAACCATGACCATTCAAAAACGTTTGATCATTTCTGAAGGTACTTTATTTGTTACTTGCAAATTCAATTTTAATGGTCAATGCTTAGCAACCGTTTTGACTATCAATTGCCGTCGGAAGAGTAGATCTTTAAAATAAACTAGTATCACTCCAGCGCCATGGTGCGTAGTCTCGAGGACGCATGGTATATACATTTGGTACATTTGTATTTGATGAAATTTGATTTATCCATTCTTATAATTTTTTGTAGTCAGGAATCAGGGACCCTAAATTTGATCACTTGAAGATATAGTTGAAAAAAAAGTCTCAATGAGTTTTTAACTCTTGGAAAACTTACTCTTTCTAGGTTCAGATGTTTAAATTTCAAAATTATTTTTAACAAATGCTAAAGAAATTGTTTAAACAAAGCATACTTATCGTGAAAGTGTGATAAAATGTCAGTATTGAGGTATTTTGAAAACTATTGCACATAAATGCATACTTTCTGCATATGAAATGTGTAGAAGAGAATGACAAAATTTTTAGTGGAAGAATAACCTTTATTGTTGTAAAAAATAGTTTCTGCTGTGTCTTTTGAGTTATACACGTCGCGCCTCGCTGATCACTGATTTGCACCACACAGCACAGGAAATAACAGGATGACGTTGGGAATAGTTAGGATAAAGCTGAACTTTGGCCAGTTGGTTAGACCATGCGCAACGAATTGATATAAAATATACACTATATATGTTTTTGTGAAATATGAATACAAGTTCCTTTACCTGACAAAATATTAAATTATTCCATCGTTATAAAGAGCATCTCAAGATATCAAGTTTTATCACTGATCTAGTCGACTCCATGAAAACAAATGACTATTTAAAAATGAACATTTTCACGTTTTTTTTTTTTAAATTGTGGATATCGACGAACTCTTATTTCTTATATTTGTTTTTAGTAAAAAACTAGTAAATAATTGAATTGTAATCAACAATAATAACTTATTCTGTGGTACGAAGATTGGTGATCATTCACCTTTGGCATACAACTAATAGAGCATTGAAAACTGATATATACGAAGAATAAGTAAAAACCAAAAAGCTTTTAACTGGCCTGGAGCCATATACAGGCAGACCTTGCCGTTCGCGGATTTGTGTTATGCTGATTTGATTTTGCATGGGGCACTTACGTGTTCCCTTTTCTTTGCCGTTCGCGGATTGCTTTGTTGTTTTTTTAGCATTTGCGGATGGAATTGCCAACGTTAACTGTTTCAACTTTCAAGTAAATAAAGCGGACGTATGCGGTTTATGTCATGAACACCTAAATAACATTATTTATCACGAACTTGTAAACACACTTACCGAGCCTATTCCTTTGAATTTCTTTGGACCTGAAATAAATTGTAAAATTATATCTTGAATAAACAAATGGACATTCGAGCTCTAGATTCAAGTGGCAGACTTATGTTACGTATGGAATTTTAGTTTGTATGCGCACGTTTATGTATTTTTGAATTTTTTGCGGTTGCATAGTATAAATAAATCTAGTTGATGGAACCTAATCCCGATTTTATCATTTATGTGTTTACTTGTGCATCGCGGTTTTGCGCTTCGCGGCATTCTTCTGGAACGTAACCCCCGCGAACGGCGAGGTCTGCCTGTAATCTACAAGAATATTTCAATATGTAACTATGTACTATGTGTACTCATACTTCATTGATGCTATTTCACCTCAGGTTTCTTCTATTACTGTTAAGGTATTGTAAGAACTTTACTTGAAATAAAGATGATTTATTATATTATTATCTTATCAAAACGACACACAAACACCCACACTCGAGCTACCACATTTTCAATACAATCTAGAACATTAAGTGGCCTAAAAATTGTGTTGACTTGTAATGTACCTATCAATAAGGGCTACATATTGCTATGGTTTTAAGCCCTACCAATCAACTCTGTTAGCATTGCCAAATTAATGGACATTTCATGAAAGCTTAGAGTGAGATATTTTATATAACTGCAAAACTAAAACTTGAATTTGCCAGAATGAATACATTTGTAATGAGATGCCAGTAATTGCAGAATAATTAATTAATGAACGCAATAAGCAAAGCTCAATTTGAACAGGGATCTAAGTTGAATGTAAGTTCAGTTAATTGATTAGGGTTGTGCTAAAGTAAATGCCAAGCCGAATGAAATTTAATAATTACAAGAAGGATCGCAAACGCAAGGGAATGAAGCGTAGAATTCAGGTACAGTTTAATAGTGAAATCCAGTCAGGGTTTTATAAGAAAGGTAATTGAAAGATAGATAAGCTTATGTACATGCAACTAGCAGATAAGAATGAAGGCATTAAAGCATTTGAAGGAAACTGTAAGAATCAAAAGGCAAGGGTTATAGAAAGTGCAGAAAAGGAGACAGCATATGAACTTAAAAATGTGTGGAAAATAAAACAGTGAATTCAAAGGAAGCCAGTGCAGGAAATGCGCGAATTAAATACTCTAATCAGTGCAGTGACATGTGAATATTTAAAAGCAAATTAAAAAGACGTGCAGTGACAAATAGACACGCAAAATTAGTATAAATGTAAACAATTATTTTAGATGTAATATTAGTGTACAAAATCCTAGTTTTAAGTAGAATTTATTGTTAAAAGTCAGTATTTTGAACTATGTTAACATCCGTAATTAATTTGAAACTAACTAGCTTTTGTTTATAATGAGAGGAAGATAAATGAATAAATTAATGGCTTAACGTGTGAGATTGTGGTCTGTAGATAAATTAAAATTTCTGATATTAAAAATAAAAATACATGTCTGAAACTTTACCAGTGTGTTGAGCAAATTTTTGTGCCCATGTGGTATTATTTTTATCAAAATCCGCCACCAAAAATTTTTGAGGTGTCCGATGCTGTTTGACATAACTTCAATCCGAAGCAGCCTTAGTTCCGACAGCTACGAGGAGGTCTACCAGTCCAGCCATCCCATTGGGGAAGACACCAGTGCCATTCAGCAGCCTGTGGGATACGTGCCCGTGCCTAAACAACACGATCGAGACCATAGCAGCCCCATAACGAGGTCAAGCGTAGCCTACGAACACCCCGATTCTATAAGATCGGCCAGTCCAGGTTAGTGAGACCGAGACCGACGCCAAAATAAACAATTGGGGGATAGAAACGGGCTGCATAAATAAATGCTAGAAACCAATGAGGATTAATGCCGCGAAAACCAACTAATTTAAATAGTTACCAATAGAACTGTGATCGATTTCACTTGTTTTGTTTATTCAATTTGACGCGATCTTGCAAACGGCGTCCATCTTGGCTTATATTTGACCCAATTTCAGTTTCGATTGTGCGCAGTTAAGCGTATGCGGAGACAGATCCGTATTTAATAATTTTAATAAATTATGCATTCAGGGTGGACCCAACCGAGATGAGCCTATGCTTTATCGATTTGAGCTAGCGTATTATTGGATTAATTGCAGATAAATAAAATATTATAAAGGGCATACAACTATTTATTTTTATCTATCAATTTACAAGTAACTTTTAATCAACCTAAAGATTTGATAACACGAATACGAAAAATATTTGCGTGGTACCCTTATTTAAAAATTAAATTAATAACATATTACAACACTAATTAGACATACCATTGCAATATATTGTAAACAAAGAAAAGAATAAGTTTTAAGGATTTTAGATTTTGAGAATTTTACGCGATAGGGTATTTCGTGGGAAAAATTTGTAAATTTCTTTCGTAATAACCTATAAATAACATACTTGTGTTTATTCTTCTTAGCGGTGTTACTGATGCTTCTCAAGGACCCTGGGGGTGTGATACAAAAATACAAATAATCTTTGAGGGTCCTTTAAACCACATTTTGTTTACAGATTTCGAAGATGTATCATTTTCCGCAACCGTCTTAGAAGTCGTTACTTTTAATACCAAAATCTGTCTTTGAAGTTGACGTTTCTCTTATTAACACAAAAAGTGTATATTGCTATGCAACACTTTTAGTTTCTAGGATTAAAGTAACTGGTCGTCTATAGATGCAGTTGTCATAATGATTTTTTTCTACGATCGTGTCAAAATGGCAACTTTTTGTACAGTTTCTAGTGTCAAAAGTGACGTTTGTAGCACTCTTAATATTAGCGCTCGAATTACGTCTTTCACACGTTTCCATTGGTGGCGTGTTTTAATACTATATTAAAACACGCTTTGCCTAAGTTTGAATGTCAACATAACCTAGAATATCTAACATAATGTGCCGGAATGTTTCACCAACTAATTTTTTATGCTTCTGTTACGATCGTAGAAAAAGTAGCATATGATACACGTGTATAAGTGCCATTAAAGCACTAGCAACGTTAAAAGTGCTCCACTTCGCGTCGTACTCGTAAACTCGTCGCACGTGCTTTAAAGGCGTACTTATACACGAGTATTGTAATATACTATTAAATGAGATACATCAAAAGCAATCAATTATCTAAAATTTGAATATTTTGTGCTTTTCTAGGTTGCAGAAAAAATAGTATGTATTATTCGGATTAAAAGTGGCTCTGTTTGACTTGCAATTTTTGCATTTGCTTGGCTATGCTACGCTTCGCTCAAAAATGTAAATATAATTGCTTGTCTAATAAAGTACCACTTGTAATCCTAATAATAAAACAGTATACTATTTTGCTTAAAGCTGGCATTTTAAATAAGAAACAACCCACAATTGTTCTTCTCTTTTTATTGTACTACGGGGTGCTGCTATCTACAAAAATATAGACAAACTCGTATTTTCCAATGTAAACATTTCTACTTCAGCTATATAAGGGTTTGTTTCTCTGCTGAGCAGGTGCCGTGTGCGTGGAATGCATGCACAGACGGCAGATGTTTTGGCCGGTGGGCAGATGCAAATATAAAAAATTACAGGACTTGAAAAGTTGCATAAATCTGGTAACATTTTTAAGTTCGATCAAGTGCCAGGTATCCATCCTAGTCACTAGACCATTTCGGTTGTTGCTAATGCTGTTACAAATATTTCATTAATATAAATGAAAAACTTATTATACAGATAAAAATTAAAGATGACTTATTTAAAAAAGTATTCCGTGTTATCCCTTATAAGCACAAAAAAGGGGTGGTAGAATAATACTTACGTTAGTTGCTCAACGAATCGAAGCAGCATTCAAAGCACCAAATCGGATACGGACAACTCGACGCTCAACTTGACGCGGAAAACTCGACGTGGCCAACTCGACGCGGACCCAACTCGATCTGAGTCCAACCCGACGCGGGACAACTCGATGCCACGAATTATTAGTACAGTATTTTGGAAGAAAAAAACAAAGCATAACGGTCATTAATTTTTACGTAAAAATAAACTGATAACTGGATCTTGAAAAGACAATTTACCGATGGAAAATTTACCAGAAGGAAAGTTTATCGAAAATTATGGTATGGGTAGTAGGTGTAGCTTAATTTACATAATCTGCCTTTTAATATTTAATATAGCTCTATATGCCAAAATTTATCTTTTTACCGAATCACAATTTATTGGAAGGACGATGTTTAATTACTGCTAGCCGTTTTAAATATTACAAAAAATGATTTGTATAAAATCACAACCAATTCAACTGATATATTAAAGCGGCCGCAATGCAGCAGCCTATAGTCACAAAAAGTATTTATAATAATATGTACAGTGTTTAAATTATAATTTCGTCGAATTCAACTGGGGCCCAGAACTTGGTTCGTCCGACAAATTGTGATTCGGTAAAAAGATATACTTAGGTATAAAGCTCTATTAAACATTAAAAGGCAGATTATTTAAATTATTTCTACACATGCTATCTATACCATAATTTTCTATAAACTTTACCTTCGGTAACTAGTCTTTTCTAGATCGGGTTATTTTTTGTTTATATTTACGTAAAAATTAATGACCGTTATGTATTTTTTTATCATCCAAAATACTGTACTAATAATTCGTGGCGTTGAGTAGTCCCGCATCGAGTTGGGCTCGGATCGAGTTGGGCCAGCGTCGAGTTGATCGCGTCGAGTTTTCCGCGTCGAGTTGGCCGGGTTGAGTTGTCCTAGATCGCACCAAATTGCCTCACTCAGCCAATGCCTAGACGAGTCACTACCAATCGCTAATTAGGGGTCGCCGATCAGCTGCAGCCGAAGACGGCCGTGGGTTCATTAGATGGGGGGATGGCGCCACCAATTTAAAGGATAACAAAAAAATAACAGATCCAAACCTCCTAATTCAGCGATTGATAGATTACACTCCAGCTAAATTGGAACACTGTGGACTTAATAATAAAACGGCGCAAAACTGAAGTCAAACAATCAAGTGCATGGGAGACAAATTCGTTTTATTCACTTGTAAAGCCGGACACACATAAAAAACATATAAGTAAAAGTTTAGGGCCGATGTAAAAGCATATAAATGCCCCAAGGATCCTTGTTTACAGAATGGGGTGGCCAATTAAAACACCAAATCTGCAAAATTCCTGGAAGCTCCCGAGGAGTGACGTTAATATAAAATTGTAAATTACAAGCGGGCAACCGCCCCAGGAATTTCTATAGCGTGGTACATGTAACAATTAATATCACAATTCGTAGCTAAAGTGAAAGCTACGGCGAGGGGAAGCCTCGTACTTTACAGATTAAAATATGTGATCAAATTGATGCGTCCAGACCATGATATAAATATCTCGCGCTGGTATATCGCGCTAATCTCAATTTAGAAACAGATTACTTTTGGCAGTTCTTCATCGATTGAGGCACATAAACGCGTACAGCCAGGCTCACTCGCTGGCCACCGTAAGCACAATTAATAGAGCAGCAAGGTTACCTTAAGCTGGCGCGAGGCCGTCTTAGCGTTGATAACATCGCAGGAACGGGCTTCCGTGGGCTTGATGGCTTACCCAGGGAGGACAGTGGCTCCTCAATTAAGCGCGCCGAGATAACGCTATCACAGATCGCAACGGGCCGCAAGTCGGGGTTCTTGAAGTTTTTATTTGGGACCCATAACGTGGCGGGGATAAATTCCCCAAATGTTTTGCTCGGGAAGTTTTGGCATCAAAAAAAGTCTGTACCAGGCAGTATCTACAGATTTATATTCAGAGGAATGTCGAGACGCGTACAAATCCCCTAACCAAAGGGTGAGAAGTGCTTAGACATCAATAAGCACCTTCTCCAAAATCGCGACCTCGAACAGCGCCAAAAACCTCCAACGACCTTATTCGATCTAACGCCGGGACAAAATGCCAAATTTTCGCGTCGCGAACGTTCAACAATGTGCAACGGCGGCGGATCAACAATGCGCAATATCCGGACGCAATTCGAAAAATATCGAACATACAGTAAAGCGAAAATTAACGGTAACATCCGCTATTGGGAATCGAACCCGAGCCTGCTAGGTAAGAACCAGATATCCAAACCAAGAGCATACCGGATACTTACAATTGGTCGTTGCTGGTTGTAGTCAGATGTTGAATTTGTAATAAATTAAGCAAGAAAGTACCTATCAAGTAAAAAAATTTGTAAAAATCACACATATATTTGTAATAAGTATATGTGAAAATATAAACTACAATAAAATTTTCAGTTATAATATATCAGGGAATCATTATTTTGCCGGAAACGTTTTTGTGCAAAAGATTGTTGCTTTGGTAAACTTTCGAGGCAAATGACATGATCAAAATCCTGAGCGATAGTGAGGGATTTTGTCATTACATTTGCCGAGGAAGGTTACAAATAAAAAAAAACTGTCAAACAATTGTCAAAGTTTTTTAAGCCTTGCTGTTTGTATTTTTATGTTCTTTAATTTAAATTTCTAATACTGCAATGCAAAGTTTAAATTTTCCGCCATTCGTGCCCATTGCATGTTATTCAAAGTTAGCCATGTTCACAACCTGACATCTGTCTTACAATTCCTGAACTATATGTATGCTATTTGTGTGGAAATTGTATCAGGTGTCTAGTAAACCAGCACGAATTTCCGACAATTCCATTGTAACAATCACCTTAAATGACAACCGCTCGAAATTTTGTAGAAACTTATTCTCAAAAAGTAGACGTCAGAAATAGCTCAATGGAAGATCAAAAATCGTATTTTCCTCTCTTCTGATTTACAGTTGCTGTTTTCTATTTTCCACAAGTAAATTTTGTGGTTGAAAAGTCAGAAATACAAATGGAAAATGGCTAGAAAAGCTTCGATATTTTAAATACAATTTTACAAGGCACCCGAATCTTTTACCATTTATAAAATAGCTCACGATAATCAGCCAACATTTGTCTTTGAAATGAAGGGAAAAACTGCAGAACCGGGGCCAATTCCCCACCTATTGTTAATATTAATTATTATTAACCGTGTTTTTCTAGTAACCTTCACTAAAATTGTAAGGGAAGCAAGTAAAAGGAGGGGAATTGGCACCGGATTCTGCAGTTGAACCAAATGAAGTCTTGTTTAAGTCCGTACGACGTGTGTAACCCGATAATAAGTGTTTTCTATGTAGCAATCTGTCTGTAACGCTAACCTTAAATTACTTACTCAGGAAGTTATTTGTTACTCATCTTAACTTTACAAGTGATACTTTAGTGATACAAGCTTATTGTGGAGAGGAAAACAGATTTAGGACACCGCAACAAAACAAAATTGCTCCAGTCAGCGCAAGAAGCTGTAAGAAATGATTGTTCGTGGAGGTCAAGGTTGTGAAAGCCAGGAGATGATGTACGACGTTCCTCAACAGGACGAAGCGGTTTCTTTAGGTTACAAGAAGTTCTCAGCTCCCATATAAGTCTTACCTTTTGGTAGCTAAAATGCTTATCTTCACTTTAAAAATCACAAATAGATTACGCATTCATTTTAAGAAAGGCTAATATTGAAAGAAATGCAAATACATTTATTGCGGGTAGACAGCTGATGGCTCCAACCACTATAAACAATGTGTTGTGACATCATATAACGCTTTACTTGTTCCTAGAAATGTTTTGCAGTACATGGGAAACAATTATTGTTAGACTTCTGATGGGCTTGTGATAGTTATAAAAAGGTGCTTCAAGGAGTCCCAGCCCAAAACTTTCATTCACATAAGGCAGCTACTTTATTAATTAGAATATAATGTACACAGAATGGCGGCGGCAATTTACAGCATGCATTCCTTAATTAAACATAATGTATCTGATTTAGCTTTGGAATGCAGTAATTTGGCTGGCGCCAGTAAAGTTGTAATTCCCGAAGTTATCGCACACGCCTCATGCAAAGACTGGGCAAGCCGTTTATGAGGTGGTTATGGGAAATATGAATGTGGAACGACAGAAAGTTGAATGTGAAGCTCCACTTCAAATCGACAAGACAGGACTTTAAACTTGTAAAGTTGAGAAAAATAAAAAACGCCTAGAGCAGCCGATAAAATCTTCCAGAAACACACCCTGCTTAGAGCCAAGTTTTTTTGACAGGTGAAATGTTTGCGCGAGAACCCAGGAAATCTCTCAAATTGGAGTTTGCAGCCATACAAGTGCTTACTATCCTAACCTGTACATGGACAATTTTAAAACATGAGAATAAGGTTTTTCTGAATTTTTTTGTCCTGATCCGTGGTAGAGACAAGAAAAAATTACTTGAGGTGTTAATCCTACGTTTACTGTCCTACTGTCTTCAACTTGCAATTCAGATAGTATGATAATAAAGAAAAACACTTAAATACTGCATAAAATAGTGCTGTTTATTGAGTATATTAGAAACAGACGAGCAGCACGGATTTCAAAGAGAGAGATCGTGTAATGATGCGATATTTATAATTAGACAAATAGCAGAGAAAGCTATGGAGTACAATAAACCAGCGTTCATCTGCTTTGTAGATCTAGAGGCAGCGTTTGATAGTGTGGAATTAGTGCATATCCTAGATATATTAGAAAGCCAAAATGTGCCCAATGGACTAATCAGCTTAGTTCATAATATATACATACACAATAACATAAGAATAAAAGTAGATGGAAAGCTAACACCGGCAATAACAGTAAATAAAGGTATTCGGCAATGTAATTTGCTAAGTCCTCTGTTATTCAACATACTTATGAACGAAATAATAATAGAAGTGAGAAAGCAGCGCGGATACAGACTAGAAGACAAAGAAATAACGATGGCATGTTATGCGGACGATGTGGCATTAGTCGCAGATAACGAAGACAATTTGCAACGCCTACTACTACACCACATGAATATATTAGCTGTAAAAATCTGGTGTGATACACTCACACAACTTCCTTTTACAGTGTTCTTATAATTAGTCAAAAATTTCATTTTTAATTTTTAGCCATTTGTCAAAAATTTTCAAAAATTACAAATACTACAAAAACGGTACAAAATAGAGCGTTAGTTGAAGAGACAAATTTTCTCTAGAATTTTAAGGTGAATTCAAAAATGTAATAATATACCGGGTGTTTTATTTAAAATAGAATTTAATAAAAAAAATAGAAAAAAAAACAAAAGAAACCCACTTTAGAAGTATTCAACTGGAAAATCACCTATTTCACATCAATACACATTAAAAATGTAGTAAAAATGTAAAGTTTAAAAAAAAATCGTTACAGCCGTTTTTGAAAAAATCGAAAAAAACTGAAAAATCACAAGAGTAAATACCTACTTCCGGTTATGCGATTTTCTTCAAAAGCTTGCTGTCTCATCTACATAGTACACAAAACTTATATATGAAGTTTCAACGCCATACCTCTTTTCGTTTTTGAGATATTCTGTTCACAGACACACAGACAGACAGACCAATGAAAAAAAATATGTTTTTTGGGATCAGGGGACTCTAAAACGTGAAGATTTGTTGAAAACTCAATTTCGAATTTTTGGGGTGAATCCAATACTTCCTTTATAGTAAAAGGAAGTAAAAAGTGGAATCTAAAAATATCAACCAAAAAGATGAAAACCCTGATAATACGTAAGTCCCCGATAAGGTGCAAGTTGGAAATTGAAAACAAAATTATAGAACAAGTAAGCAGTTTTAGAATACCTTGGTACTAGGGTTTCCAAGTCCCGGGACCAAAAGTGTTTTCGGGACTTACGAGCTAAATTTCAGGTCCCGAAAATCCCGAAAATGGTCCCGAAAAAGAAATAGTGTTCAGGTGAAATTTCCGAATAAAATTTCCAAAGAAAAACAAGTGTTTTAAGTTAAATAAAATATTTCTGTGCTGAGAATTTGCGTTGGAGCTCGTCTACAACTTCATTGCTTTCTTCTGGTACTAAAAATGTCTGTCGCTTTTGCTTTTGTCTGAACTGCAAAGTGCGTGTGTAATCCTTTCGTCAAGCTGCCTCTGATTATGATAATTTTGTAGGAACCCACTTTACATTTCGCCAATTGTTTATCTTCAATATATAAAACTGTTGCCATAGTGACTTCAAATCGTAATTTTTTTAAATGTAGAATGAAGGTAGGTTGCAAATCGGAATTCATTCTAATTGTAACGCTTTAGCGGACAAATAACGAACACACTTAAAACCCAAAAATATAAATTATTCAGCTTCTTCGCACATATATAAATCCAACAAAAGAAAACAGACAAATACATAAATAGAAGAAGATATGCAAATGTGGCTGAAACAACACACAGGTTTAATTCTAACCTACCGAAAACAATACCTCTCCTGCCTTACGCAAAACGCAAATAATGCAGAATGTACAAGAGGCATGAGTAATACGACGGACGCCGGTGAATACCCGTCCTAATTCTCTGATATCGAGTATACGCACGCATGTTGACATGGTCCCGGGACTTCGCCTGGGCTGGCTGTGGTCCCGGGACTCGGTTTTTGTGGTAGAATCCCGGGACTGTCCCGGGACCGGATCCCGGGACTGGAAACCCTACTTGGTACTGAGATTACTAGTAGTGGAGAAATGACTAGCATATAAAGCGGCTGTTGTATCAGGTTGCCTAAACGATACAATCTGGCATAATAAATATTTAAAAAAAGAATCTAAAGTAAAGATCTATAAAATGATCGTCAGACCGCGGTGGAAACCAGACCGGATACAGCCAAAACAGAACAAATATTAGAAGCAACGGAAATAAAGACCCTAAGAAAGAGTTGGAAAGACAAGACTAGACCGAGTTAGAAATCAGGACATATGAGAAAAGTGTGGAATACAAGCAATAGGAGAGTGAACAAGAACAAGATGAGAAGAGTGGAATAACCATATATCAAGGATGGACAACACCAGGATGGTCAGAATAGCGGAGACATGTCTCCTAGAGGCAAAAGAGATGGAAAGACTGCCTACCTGGTAGAAACAGGCTGTAGCCCTATGTAAAAGAAGAAGAAGAATAAACAACCTGCAATAAGAAACATAGTAACTAGTAAACAAACATCTTATAAAGCAAATACATATTAAAGTACTTTTTCCGTTGATTGTTTATTTATGGGTTTCGATAATGCATACAAAATCGTTCATTAATACCCCTTATTAATGTATGATTTTTTATTTTCTAAAATTGGTTATTAATGACTCTTATTAATGGATGATTTTCTATTAATAAACGACTTTAGCATAGGAAATCAAAGCCACCAATGTCAAGACTTTTTGTTATGCAATAAAATAATTTTTTTCCAATTTAATAAGATACGATCAACGAAATAGTTATTTAACAAACAAGTATGTTAATGAGAGTGTAGCATACCAATATAATTGGCCTAAAAACGCCTGTCGTACAAGGGACGGTCATAAACTGAAACTTGACACTAAGTGCAGTTCTAAATCTGTAAACGTCAGTGCTACGTAAAACGTGAGTGATGAATGGCCTGTAAACGTCAGTGCTACATATGCGAACAGGTTTAGAAAGTATCTATTATGCACGTGCAGCTAGAGTCATCTGAGATGCCAAGTGTGATTTGTGTCGTCATGTAAACAATGCAGACTAACTTTTTTAAAACATCAAAGTGCAGTTTCAAAAACAGCAGGACGGATGTCACAAACGTAGGGACTCCGGGCCACAAAAGAGAATGGTTGCGTAAATATCCTAGTGACCCAAAAACTAACAATGACCCAAGCAGACAGCCAAAGTGGACCCCGGTCACAATACAGTCATAAATTCTCGAATATAAAAAAAGCAACGCAATGAGGCAGACTCCTTTTATTAGCGGAAGTCATCCCAACTTTTCGTGTCACAATAGAGCGAAGGATCAGCCGGACAATACTATTGTATTCGAAAAATAGCCGGCGTTCCTTCCATTTAAACACTTGTTATATAAACTCAAGTAGCCTAATTCTCCAGATCAGTTTTGTACCATATCAGTTTTGATCACATCACTTGCGCTTGTACGACTTGCACGCATGTTGCTGAGTCAGTAACGAAAACGGGGCTACTTACAATTCGTATTTGCATTTTTTGTAATATTGACGGATGTCTACATGTGTGTATTTGTTGGTGTTTAAATTAAAATAAAGGAAGGTTATTGTTTTCCACAAACGTGTATTTTACTGAACTAAATTCTACAGTAAAAAATTACTATGCACCAACCAAATTGGCAAATGGTAACTAAAAGAACGATTAATAATAATCGAGACATTTTAACACCCTCGCTGGCGCTTGCGTGTTAATTGTAGAGATTATTAATTGCCGATTAACATACGAGTTAGTTACAATATTTTTCCGTTGATCGTATATTATTAATTTGAAGAAAATGTAATTTTATTCCATGAAAAGAATTTGACACTTACAGTTTTTACATTAATGGTACCGGGTGACCATAAATGGTTGTGATTTGTTTTCTTAGGTTGGCACTGTTTATGTTGGTGGCACTGTAAGTCTATGTCAAATTCGAGGTTAGCAGGTTAGGTTTTGCGTCAGTCCGTGTCAAAACTGACGCAAAACCTAATCTGCTAACCTCGAATTTGACATAGACTTACAGTGCCACCAACATAAACAGATTTTTTTAAAACGTTCATTAATTAAAAATCATTCATTAATAAGGGTTATTAAACGATTCTCTATACATTAATGAAACCCATAAATAAACGATCAATGGAAAAAATATTGTAACTAATTTGTGTTAATTGGCGGTTAATAATTTCAACAATTAACTACGGAACATGTTAAAATATCTTGATTATTAATCGTTCTCATTAACACACTATATAACTATTTGACATCTCGTTATATAATAAACAAGGCTTAATAACTAGAAATCCAACTCATAAAGGCCGAAGAAAGAGCATTGGCCAATGCTTCTTAATGCTTACTTGTACTTGAAATCCAATTTTATTAAATACCTAATGTGGACTTGCGCCACATCATATACAATGTATCTGTGTAAATGTTAAGAAAAGCATGTTGTAGAGAGCAAACCATTATTTTTGAAACAATTATTAGTAAAGGATACTCATTGTAAAGTAATGAACTCCCACCGGGCCTATCCGTAGGAATACCTTGACCAACAGGAACTTCCACGTCCCCATGAATCTTCACCACCTTTGCAGGATCTGGCTGTGTCCTGCCTACACCTTTTACACTGTGTTTGCCTTTGGGCAGCTTCTTCACGTACTTTGCGTGGTTCAACTCATACATCTAAAATACAAGTAGCATAATAACTTCGCAGAGTGCTCAACATTACAAACCTCTCCTAAAGCGACTTCACAGAGCAACAGCAAACCAGTGTTAGCGTTGGGGCTCGTGCAACAGTAGTTGGCCGACTTGGACACCATATCGGCAAAATAGATTCCTTTTCCAAACATGTACCCTGCAACTGGTACTTTGGGAGGGGCAATACGCAAACCTTGCCTCAAAATGCTAGCATAGTTGGTGGTACGGGAACCGTGCCACAGCAACTTGCGGTTGTGCAGCTTGCACCGATTCCCTTCACCGTGGCGCTTCACAGTGAACACCTCTTTGATGTCCAGTTCATAGTTTGCATGCGTAGCAGCGTGAGTGTTCTTGACATACTCTTTAATGATGCTGAACTCCTCGCTTTCAGAATGCAGGAGGTTGATCTCAGTCTTGAGCTGGTCATAATAGTCATCGATTGCATTATTTCCGCCCGCCGACTTCATGAGGCTGTAGGCAATTTCCAGTTGCCTCAAGTTGTTCAGCATCTTTTTCTTTTTCTGAAAATTTTAAAGGTTTTAATGTGGTCCAAAGCAAATGCCGGAATGTACCTTGATAGTTTCTATGTCGTGGATGACTGGGGCATTGTCCGGGCCAAGGGAATGGGGCACGAATGTATAAAAGCGGTTCGAGGCATCGGTGAAGCAATTCATCTGAGCGTTAGTTTTAACCAGGTGCTGTAGCTCATATAGAACTCCGTAGGCGCTTTGTAGCTGCACTTGACTTAATTTTCCTTAAAAATTAAGTAATCACTAATCATAATTTCATGGGTAAACAATAAATGTGTTATTAATTGAGAGAACGAAACAGTATTTTGATAATAATTGTTTATTTAACATAGACTATAAAAGTGGAAAACCAACTGTTAGTACCCAACGCTAACTAAATATGAATACCCTTTGCAGATTTTTAATTTTTAGCCTAGTAAATACAGGCAGACCTCTCCGTTCGCTGATTTGATTTTACGTGGGGCATTCTTGTGCTTCCTTTTCTTTGCCATTCACGGATTGCTTTGCCGTTCGCGGATGGTATTGCCAACTGTTTCAACTTTCACATACTAGCGGCCGGTCTTATAAAGGCCACTAATCTGACTTTAACTTTAATTCGCTGTTAAAATAAACAAAAGCGCATAAAAATTTGTTTACTAATGAATAATATGTCATAAGCACCAACATTTTGATGAGCTTTTGTTTATTTTAACAGCGATTTAAAGTTAACGTCAGATTAATGACCTTTATAAGACCGGCCGTAAGTAAATAAAGCGGACGTATGCGGTTTATGTCATGAACACCTAAATAGCATTATTTATCACAAACTTGTAAACACACTTATCGAGCCTATTCCTTTGAAACTCTTATTACGAAATTGGACCTGAAATAAATGGTAAAATTATATCTTGAATAAACAAATGGACATTCGAGCTCTTAATTCAAGTGGCAGACTTATGTTAAGTATGGAATTTTAGTTCAAGTTTTACTGTCTTCTCGAGCGTTTGTGCCGAAAATTCAATTGAGTTTAATTTTTAAAACTCGGAAAACCATGTCGTCAAGGCGTAAAGTTTCTGCTTCAGATTTGCCAGACAAAAAACACAGAAAAGTTTTGGTTTTTTGAGGTTGCATAGTATAAATAAATCTAGTTAATGGAACCTAACCCCGTTTTTATCATTTATGTGTTTACTTGCGCATAGCGGTTTTTACTTACCCAAAGGCATCTTCTCAGTATCCAACTCAAACTCCAACATCACCTTCTTCAACTGAATCAGCTCTTGTACAGGTTTGGCCAACTTGGAAGGAATATTAGGATCTGAATTCAGCTTGAACTTTGCCTTCTTTTCCACATAGTCAACATTGATACGATACATGCGGCCAGGAACTTTCTCGAAATGATCCCTATTCTCCCAGGGGTTGCCAGCTTTCTCCTCGTACAACCGACAGAACTTCTTCTTGGCTTCGTGCAGGCCCATTTCCTCAATTTTGCAGTCTCCATTGGAAGTGCCGATGCGGCCCCATGATCGAAACAACCAGAACTGGTTCCCAGAATCAGATTGCAGTAACTGCAACTTGTAATAGCTGTTCTTCTTCTTCTGGATGTCCGTTAAGGCTAAGACCTCAGTGTACCTATCGCTCCTACTCTGGTATACATGAGCGATGTCTACAAGGCCTGAATCGGGATCAACGACACTACCATCCTTTAGCTTAAGCTTCATCTTACTTGACATAGACCCGGTGACCATGCTGCCGGATTTGGATTTGGACTGGAGAGAAGACGAGGATGAGGGCTCTCCATTCTCCTCCTTCTTAACATGAGAAGTCGAGATGGTAGGATTGATATCATTGATGATGCGCGTACGGGAGACATACTTATACTCCTTCAAAAACGAATACTTTTCTGCAAGCTGTGACGGTACCTTGAATTTCCTACGCTTTGGATCTTTTGTGATGAAACAACACGTAGTCCACTCAGTTAGCATGCCCCGGCACTTATAGCCGAACTTAGTGTACACAAGCTGGCCCCCTATGCACTCATCGCAGGGAAGTAGCGTACCGAAAGTCATGATATCACATAGCTGGTCCAGTATCTAGATAAATACAAAATTTAGTTAATGTTAATTCAGAAACAAATTTAATAGTACATTGTACAACTAGTGTTGAAAACAGCACTTTTCACACGAGTGGGGGAGTTTGGTGACCACGAGCCGCAGGCGAGTGTCATAAAGCCCCGCAAGTGTGAAAAGTGCTATTTTCAACACTAGTTGTAAACTATACTTTTTCTACGATTGCAAGCCTCCACCTACATTTCAAATATGCGCGTGAATTTCAGCATGCGACAATGTCGTTGCACGCTGTGTGAAATGTAAGATTTTTCAGAGTTAGGAGTGGAAAAATATGTGAACTTTATTTACTTTAACAACATTTTAACTATTATACAGTTTTAAAAATAATCATTGCTGTAGCCTGCAAAAACAAGAGGAGAAAACAAAGGTATCTCTCGTTACGGAATGCCACACTATATTTCCACAAAATCAATACGTCTCAATTTTATAAATAAATTTTTACAAATAGCACATACCCTGTGTACGCCAGGTGGAATCTTCTGCTTATTAGATTCCAAAAGCAGTTGCAGCTCTTTTTTCTTAAGTTTATCTAACTGGTCCCGATACTTGAACATGACTTCATTTTGCTCTTTCATTTCCTTTTCCCGAGGATCTGGACCATCAGTTTCATCTTCAATTTTAGCCTTTTTCTCCGGAATGTCTTCTTGTTTAATTGCCCTGCAAATTAGCACATCAACTCATGCTGCCAAAAACTAACTCTAAACATACAAGAGTTGCTTTAAAACTTCCTTCTGGTCGTCGATGTTCAGAGTCTTGAAACCAGGTAGTTTGTCTCCAGATTCAAAATAACCCAATTCTGCACGCAACTTAGCAAAGCAGGTCAAGTGATACCACATGTCTTGGCACCCATCACCACCATCAGTCTCAAAGTCTTTCTTCGATATTTGGACCTATGAGCAAACATATTAAATAAAAAGAAAAAGCAACACTTGGATTTCAATAAAACCTTCTCCTTCATTATCTTCAGCTCACAGCTTCGGCAAGGGACTCGGCTAGATTTGGAATATTCGATGACGAAATCTGACAATGCTTTTTTTGCTGCAGTGGCGGTTGAGTTCCGTTTTTTTCCTTTCTTATGGGAGACTACAACAGACAATCCACTCCGTAAGCATTCAACATTTACAGAGAGCAATCGTAGATTGTACAGGGTGGCCAAATTTTGATGTTTTCATAGGGAATCTCGGTAACTATAGAAGATATGGAAAAATAAACCCCCATTCTAAATCTCTTTTTTCGAGAAAAACTTAATAGTGAAATCCAAAATTGGCTATCGTTGTTTGTTTTCAAATTATAAGCAAAAATTTGATTTTACGACTTTTTGTTCTTTGGCTATATCTCGTTTATTTGTGAAAATAGAAAAAAGTTATTTCTATGTTCTTCAGGCACTTTTTTGATAAGAATGCAGTGGCATAGTCATTTTTTCAAAAATATTTTTGAAATTCGAGTTATAGCATAAAGTTGTTTTTTTTTATATGGAACGAATATTTGGCTCTGCCATCAAAAGAAAGACAATTTTTTTCCCATTCCAATGATACCGGGATGTCAAAAATTATCGTGGTCAAGAGTGGTCATGAAAAATGCTGTCTACACTGCACTTTATAAAACTAAATACATGTGAACTACAGTTAACTGAATTATTAGTTCATGTGATTAACAGTCTAATCATCAGTTATACAAATATGCAAAAATATGTAATTTAAACCAAATGTATACATTAACTTGATAGGTAACATTAAAATAACAGTGGGATAAGTTAAACAAGATGTTGAAAGTAAATTTTAAACTTAAAAAAAATTAACAGTTCTACGTCAACAAAAAGCATGCAACACACCTATCCTAACCTAACCTAACCTAACCTAACCTAACCTAACCTTACCTAACTTAACCTAACCTAACCTAATGTAGTTTAGTGACCACCTCCGATCTACATGTGCTATACACCATTCGACGCGTCTCGTCGAACTGAACAATATTGCTGCTGGGGACATTCGGGGCAGACCAATGGTTACTGAGATACAGCACTTTCAAGTTTTTTTTTATAAAATTTTTCTCGTGGAAAACACTGGGGCCTTCGTCGGGGCGCCGCGCAGCGTACCTCACCGAAGGCTAATAACAAGTCACACTGCGCGCCACCTAACCTAACCTAACCTTACTTAACCTAACCTTACCTAACCTAACCTAAACTAACCTAACCTAACATACACTTACCTAAACTAACCTAACATAACCTAACCTTGCCTAACCTACCCTAACCTAACATAACCTTACCTAAACTAACCTAACCTAACCTTACCCATCCTAAGCTAACCTAACCTAACCTAACCTAAACTAACCTAACCTTACCTAAACTAACCTAACCTTACCTAAACTAACCTAACATAACCTAACCTAACGTAACCTTACCTAACCTAACCTAACCTAACCCAACCCAACCCAACCCAACCCAACCCAACCCAAACTAACCCAACCCAACCCAACTCAACCCAAACCAACCCAACCCAACACACATGATTTAACATAAAGACATTTAAAAGGGAACGTGCCATAGACTTAGTGTGGGACATTTTAATCTTTAATGTGCTGTCTCTCAGTAACCGTTGGTCTGCCCTGAATGTTCCCAGCAGCAATATTGTTCAGATCGACGAGACGCGTCGAATGGTGTATAGCACACGTCGATCGGAGGTGGTCGCTAAACTAGATTAGGTTAGGTTAGGTTAAGTTATGTTAGGTAAGGTTAGGTTAGGTGGCGCGCAGTGTGACTTGTCATTAGCCTTCGGTGAGGTACGGTGCGCGGCGCCCCGCCAAAGGCCCCAGAGTGTTTTCCACGAAGAAAAAATTTATAAAAAGAAAACTTTATAGTGCTGTATCTCAGTAACCATTGGTCTGCCCCGAATGTCCCCAGCAGCAATATTGTTCAGCTCGACGAGACGCGTCGAATGATGTATAGCACACGTCGATCGGAGGTGGTCGCTAAACTAGATTAGGTTAGGTTAGGTTAAGTCATGTTAGGTAAGGTTAGGTTAGGTGGCGCGCAGTGTGACTTGGTATTAGCCTTCGGTGAGGTACGCTGCGCGGCGCCCCGCCAAAGGCCCCAGAGTGTTTTCCACGAAGAAAAAATTTATTAAAAAAAAACTTTATAGTGCTGTATCTCAGTAACCATTGGTCTGCCTCGAATGTCCCCAGCAGCAATATTGTTCAGCTCGACGAGACGCGTCGAATGGTGTATAGCACATGTCGATCGGAGGTGATTGCTAAACTACATTAGGTTAGGTTAAGTTAGGTTAGGTTAGGTTAGGTTAGGATAGGATAGGTTAGGTTAGGTTAGGATAGGATAGGTTAGGTAAGGTTAGGTTAGGTTAGGTAGGGTTAGGTTAGGTTAGGTGGCACGCAGTGTGACATGTTATTAGCCTTCGGTGAGGTACGCTGCGCGGCGCCCCGACGAAGGCCCCAGTGTTTTCCACGAGAAAAATTTTATTAAAAAAAAACTTTATAGTGCTGTATCTCAGTAACCATTGGTCTGCCCCGAATGTCCCCAGCAGCAATATTGTTCAGCACATGTAGATCGGTGTTGGTCGCTAAACTATATTCTTACCAACATTTCACCTTAAAAGTGCGAAATGGCATATGAAAAAAATGAAAAGTTTGATATGCTAGAATGTTTTATTCAGAGTAATAATAATTCTGAAGCTGCAAGCGAAACATATTTTAATCGTTACCCGGAAGGAAGACAACTCAATAAATCTATTTTTGGAAGTTTGAAAGAAAATCTCATTCATTATGGAACATTTAACAAACCAAGAACAAAGAATTATAATGTTGAAAATGCTGAGAAAGTTGCCGTCAATGTTATTGGAATGGCAGTTGCAAATTCTTCAATCTCAAGCCGTTAAATTTAGTCCGAGTCTGGTATACCACAAAGCCGAGCATTATCAGTTTTGAAAAAAATACAAATTGAGACCTTATAAAATAAAGAAACAACAACTCCAACTAACCGATCCTGAACGACGCCTAGACTTTTGCAATTGATACGTTCAACAAATTGAGCAAAATCCATTATTCTTTAGAAATATCATTTGGACGGATGATTCATATATTAGCAGTGCCGAGATTTTCAACTGACACAATGAGCACTGGTAGTCCGATGTTAATCCCCACCATACCGTCGATGTCCAATTAGTGTGTGGTGTGCCCTATTTGGCAATCGCATTTTGGCTTACCGAATTTATGAAGAAAAACTGAATATCCAATGCTATTATGAAATTGTAAACCAACACGTAATCGAGGGTTTTTTAGAAGAATTGCCGCAGAATGAGAGACAACAAATAGTTTTCTAGTAAGATCGTGCACCACCTCATAATACTAGAATCGTCTCGGAATTGTTAACCGTTAATTTTGGAGGTAAATGCATAGGGACCAATGGACCAGTAAGGTGGCCACCACATTTGCCGGATTTAACGCCAATAGATTTCTTTTGGGGATATATTAAAGACAATGTATATAAGAAGTCTTTTATGATCTAAATCGGTTGTCAAAGTGACTGTTTTTTGTTCACCAGATGTAAAGGTCTTTTACAATCTAGAACAAAGACATTTACATTCAGCAATTTTTGATTAAATAAGAGGTCACAATGTAGACAAAATTTTCTTTTAGTTTCCGCTAATGTGGAGCTGTGCAGTTTTCGAAAAAACGTTTGATACTCGATTGCGAAATTCTTTTGCATTCTCAAACGTTTTTTTGCTCGCGATGCTTGGAAAAAAAACTCATTCTCGAATGCAAAAGTAGCATTTTACAATCTAGAATCAAAAATAACTATATTAGATTGACGTCTTTCCGAGTAATGACTAAAATATGTTTTACTTGCCGCCTCAGAATTATTATTACTCTGAATAAAACATTCTAACATATCAAACTTTTCTTTATTTTCATTAGCCATTCCTCACCTTTAAGGTGAAATATTATATAATGAATAATCAAACGTTATTAATTATGTCAAATAAATATCGAGTATTGTATAGTTTGACCATCCAAATTTCGTTTTTGCCTTTTTAAGGTTATGTGTCAAATTTGTTTATTTCTATGCACTCTTCATGGAAATGTACCTATATAAAGCATCAAACCCTACATTAGCTGGGCTCCATAGCTCAGTAGTAAGCATTCTGGCTACTGATCTAAGGGTCAAGAGTTTGATCCTCGATCCCGGTGAGGTTTTTAAAAAATAAAAAATGCTGATAAAAACATCTACAGAATGCCATAATTCGGAAGTGATGTAAAGCCGTGGGTCACACGTTACTACGATGTGTAGCATGTAAAAGATGAATTGCTAGGGTTGGAACTCCTTAGTTTTGGCAAAATTCTAAATAGAATTAAGGTACCTGGTACTCTGCATGCCTAGACCTTGTGCACGGGGTTGGAAAAAAGGGCCTATGAAGGCCTACTTGCTTGACATGAGTCGCCCCACAAATACTACGAACTAACCCTACATTAATTATCACTTATCAGGTACGTACGTATTGGTCAAAAAATGCAAACGTTTGATCTTAACCACATTTTCATATTAAACACCAAGATATTCAATTCTCAATAAAATTAAAAACGGAAAATTGAAAGCAGAAAAAGATTAATTAGAAAAATGCTGTAGTGGGTGGGTATTGCAATGGTTAATAATTTTGAGGTTCTTTCAACGTCACTTTTTGCATTTATTAATCCATACATACCTGATAACTAACTTAGCATTGTTTGATGCTTTATATACATTTCCACGAAGAACAATTTGACATACAAGGTGTTACGAAATTCCTTTCAATTTTTCATCCAGGTCCGTACTTTTCACCTACCGCTATTTTAAAATTCTAAAATAATAAAAACAACGTAGTTTTAAAATGTTAACTGTTTAATAAATTATTGTAAAATTAAAATAACAATTAACAAAATTTAATAAAAACTATTTACTTAATCACCTAATCTAACATTTGCTCGAAATGGTCCCCGGTGGCAGTTATGCATGCCACGGCACGTTGTTATACTGCTCGAATAGAATTTCGTACCGTTGCCGGCGTTATCTTTCGCGCTGCCTGAAGTATGCGGTTTTGAAGCTCATTCAGGTTAGGTACCGGTGTTCTGTGCACCAACGATTTTAAATGACACCACAAAAAAAAACAAGGATTTTAATTTGGTGAACCGCCTCTGCCAATCCAGCGTTCTAAGTAGGTATGATTAAGGTATTCTCGTACATTTATCGCAAAATGGGGACCCGCTCCATCATGCGTCAATTCCATATTTTGACGAGTATTTAAAGTAACGTCTTCTAATAACTCGGGAAGCTTTTGTTGGAAAAATGAGATTGATATGAGTAATAACAGAATAGGAAGTTTGTACTGAAATGTCTTACCAGATGGTTACCCAACAATCCACCCCATACATTTAAGCTAAAACGTTGCTGGTGATTTCTTATTCTAACTGCACGAGGATTTGCATGATTCCATTGGTGTTCATTGTGCACGTTAAAAACACCATCATGTGTGAAAAGATATTCCTCTGTCCAGAGAATTGAATCTTTCAAATCGTGATGAGCAAGGTGCCATTCACAAAACTCTATTCGAAGAGAATAATTGGTGTTTTGCAGATGTTGCACCTGCTTATAGTGGTGTGGATGTTGTTGATCACGGTCTAGAGCAGCGGTCGCCAACCTCTCGATCGCGAGCTACCAGTAGCTCGCAAAGGCAATTTTGTTAGTTCACAATATATTTTTAAATTTTAAAAATACAAAGGTGTAAAAATCATAGAAGCTTTCGTAAATTTTGCAAATTCTCATAATAAATACAAGCAGAGGCAACACTGCGGTGAGCGATTTGCCGCCGACGTCACCATGCTGGAATCGGCTAGAACCGACCAGCACGCTAGTAGTCGAAAACGATCTGGGTTGCTTTAAACGGGATAAATAGGCATTGCGCGGAGACATCGCGCTCAGTTTAAAACTGAACGGCATAATCAACGTCCAACAGTTGGGTTAGTAGAGAGCAATAAAAAATATTATGGCAAGCAGTAGTAAGAAGGTGAAGACATACCATTTCTATTCGGAATGGGAAGAACAATACTTCTTTACAGAAGTTAAAGGTAAAAATGTATGTTTGTTATGTAATTAATAGTTCCGTCTCCGTTGCTAAAAAAGGAAATATTGAGAGGCGTTATAAAACTGTACATTTGAATTTTGAAACACCATTCCCATTACATTCTGCTACCAGAAAGGAAAAACTGAAACAATTAAAAAACCAGTTAATTGGACAACAGTCAATATTTTTAAAAACAGTCGACAACTGAAGCATCATACCGGGTGTGCCAGACGTTTTTAGAAGCTGCAGATTCATTACTTGCCAACTTTAGAAATAGATGAGATAGTTTCAGATATACAATCTATGCAACTTTCTGCTAATACAGTGATGAGACGAGTAGAAGTAATGAGCAATGATATTTTTAAGTTAAGAACTGACTTAGATCAGTGTTTATTTTTCACTGCAGCTGGAAGAATCAACAGATGTGGTTGACACCTCCCAGATGGCCGTGTTCGTCAGGATACTTTGGAGATTTTACGATTAAAGATCTTTTGAAGTTTATTCCACTGAAAGGACGTACTACTGGGCAGGAGTTGTTTTCTTATTTCAAAAATATTATTTCTTCTGAGAAAATTCCAATATCGAAAATGGTAGGCTTGTCTACCGATGGCGCTCCAGCTATGGTGGGTTGTGCAATTTCCCTGTTACCACTGCATTATCCATCAGCAAGCATTATGTGGAAATTTTCTAAAACTAAACAACGTTATGAAATTGGTAGTAAAAATTGTGAACAAGATTAGAGCTCAAGCGTTACAAAGAAGAGTATTCAAAACCTTGGCCGATGTAATTGACTGAAAGTTTTGCGTTATACTCTGTTCATTATGGTCCCGGATTGTTAAAAATGACGTTTTATGGTAGCACTGTTGAATTTCTATTGGTTTTTTTGTTACTACTAGGTTGGACAACGCAAAAGCGTAATATTGAAAATTTGGGTATTTGTTACCTGGCAACTTTTATTTATTTTTGCTTAAGTCAGTTCAAAATATAACCTATAATTTATAGTTTTGACATTAGCAGCTTTATTAATTGTTTCTAATTACCTATAGCTTGACTTAAAAGTATTAATCATGATATAAAGGATTGTTCTTAATTGGATTTTGACATTGACGATCCGGGACTATAGTGAATAGAGTATACAAAATGATTTAGCCTTAAAATCGTTAGTCTCAAATACAAAATGTATCTGGCCTATAGTAAGTAAAGACAAATATTCAGTTCTATGTCGTGTTGCCTTGACAGTGAAAGCGTTATTTAGTTAACGTATTTGTGTGAATCTTCTTTCTCCAATCTGAAGTTTATTAAGAACATACCGCAATCGACTTACAAATGAACATTTGGATAATTGTATTCGACTAGCTGTATCAAACTATACTGCAAACATTAAAAAAATTATCGATGGGCATTGAACCCCATTTACACAACAATTTACACCGGTGTTAACAACAACCGATGTTGTAACATCGGTGTTAGCGGATCGTGTAAATGTAGTCTATGTCGAATACAACTGTGCATTATTTCATTTAGGTTGGCTTACGTCGCTTACGACTAGGTAGCTCACTGTTTATTCTAAAATGATCAAAGTAGCTCAACACATTGAAAAGGTTGGCGACCACTGGTCTAGATCATGCCACATGCAGGTGGAGTTAATTCCCAATCTCCTGGTCACAGATCCAGTGCTTCATTCAGAATTATTGTTTATCAAATTAAGAACAGCATCATCATGAAGACACTGACGACCAGCATTTACACTTGGTGGCACAGGAACACTACCATTGAACAGAATGCAATCCTCCTCCTTGATCGTCGCAGCAAAAGAAATCTCTCACCGTATAATTGGACTGCTTGCCCTGCTCTATTATTAGAAGCTCTGAGAACCATTCTAAACAATCATTTGTTTCTCAACATCTGATATTTATTAAGGCCACTTGATTAAACATTAAAAATCGCTGTAGTTACAAAAGTACCTAAGGTTTTTTGAAAGGAATTTTTTGTTCAGTTTTTAATGTAGAATAACGGTAGTTTAGTCCATATCCGAGAATTTCGTAACACCCTGTATAACCTTAAAAATAAAAATGAGATTTGGATGGTCAAACTATAACAACGCAATTCTTATCAAAAAAGTGCCGAAAGAACGTAGAAATTACTTTTATCTATTTTCATAAATAAGAGAGAAAAGTCAAAAAATCGAACCTTTACGTATAACTCGAAAACAAAAGATGATAGCCACTTTTGGATTTCACGATTAAGTTTTTCTCAAAAAAAGAGATCGAAGATGGATCTTCTATAGTTACAGAGATTCCCTATGAAAACATCGAAATTTGGCCACCTTGTACATGACAAGATTTCACAAACCTATCTTTCCTTCAATCTTCTTCAGATCTTCCCAACGCAGAGATTCAAAACCATCGATGTTGTCGACGGTTTTGGGTTGGTACTCGGTGAAAAAGCACTCTTCATGATACCAGTGTGGAATCTTTCCATCGAATGTTGGGGCCTAACGAAGCAACAAATTTTATAACACGCTTTAGCAAGGTTACCGGTTGACTAACCTGCATTTTAACACCAAGTCGCAACACATCTTTTGCAATTGCGGATGAGCAAACCGCGACATTTGGCCCTCCCACTTTTCGAATATTCTGCTCTATATGGCAGATCCATTATATCTTTCTAACTGTAACTTTAATTATGTCAATACTATTAAAATATCAAGCTGTTAACGCTTCCGAAGCCGGGACAATTTGGCGGGTTAAGATAACATTCTTTATCTCCCTAGATAAAAACAGGGTTTTTACAGGGTAGGATTAGGATCAGCACCGGAATTAGGCAAGGCACAAAAAAGGCCGCAAACACAGCACGGAGCAGAGTACATTATTAAAAATAATACAGGGTGGTCGTGAAAGTTGGGGACATACTTTATCAACATTAACTACTTAAAAAATACTGAAGATTTTTCAATTTTTGTTTCCTAAAGGGGTACGGTTACGGCCCTGTAAAGTTTAATTTGAAAAATTTTATTTCTTGGAACATGCTTTTTAAAACTCCCAGTGTTGTATTATAAAAAAAATAATTGTTTTGACACATTGATCTAAAGTGACATTTCTGTCGCTTGTTAGAGGATTTTCTGTTAGCGAAAATAGACGTTTGGCTCCCTTGTTTGTTTCCAATGGCAACAGGAGGGAATGTAATGCACTGGCTCCCGTTGCCATTAGAGATGGGAGGGAATGTGGTTAATACTAACTAGCATCCTGATTTTTATAGGTATTGCTAATTGTACCACCTGTCATGTTATTTAAAAAAACTGCAAAACCACTGTTGAGTTAAAAATGGTAAGAGAACTTTTTTATGTAAAATTAGTTTTTCTTTCATAATACAACATAGGATGTTTAAAAAAACCTGGTTTTCATATGTTTTTTATCAAAAATATTTCTTAAACTCCCCTAACTACGGCAGTGAACACATTAAAGCTTTTTTATTACTATCAAATGATGTCATTAGTAGCCCCAATTTACCCTGTAAAAATTAAAAATAAATCTCCAATGTGTTTTTACATAATAAAAAAAATCAAACTTTTTAATTCAACTTTACGGAGTCGTAGTTGGGCCTTTTAGAAGAAAAAAATACTTGAAGAATCTTCACTAGTTTTTATGTAGTAAATGCTGGTAAAATGTGTCCCCAATCGGGACCAAACTCCAGGAATGTATTATACACCTGAAAATCATGTAAAAAACTCAATGTTGTTATTCGATTTTCATTTGTTTTCAAGTTAGCATTACAAAAAACAACTTTTTATGGAGAATTCAGTTTTTGTAAAAAAAATCGACATTTTTGTTAATTTAAGACGTAATCATTTGCAAACAATCGAGAAATGCACCATTTATTACAAAGGCTAAAATAAAAATAACGTGTATGGGGATTTTTTATGATGCTGTATCTTGAAAACAAATAAAAATCTGATAACAACATTTGAGTATTTTTACATTATTTTCACGTGTATAATACACTCCTGGAGTTTGGTCCGTTTGTCCTGACTCACCCTGTATACAGTCATCATTTAGCTGTCACAGCAGCTATCTCGGCTATTGTTGGAGATATGACAAAATGTTATAGATGAAAAGTTGTTCTACATTTAATTTTCTATTATCCGCCATAGCCAGAAAAAACAATTGAGCATCAAATGTGTTAGATGTAGCAAATACATTCAAAATTTTAAATAGATCGTACCCAATTTTATTACATATTCTAAAACTGTAAAAAACAAAAAAAAATGCTCTTCACAACGATAAATCACATGTCATAGTTATCTAATCAATTAAAAGTTGTGCATCGACCTCTGAGGTGAGTGCATAGTGCAGTTTTACTCGCAAATTTGATACTATTTGGTAACTTTATAAACAATTGTTTTATACTGACATTATCAGTGACGTCACTACAGAGTGAACATTGCTAAAGGCCTATCAATACGCTCTTGTGGCGGCCGTGGCTATCTGCCTCGACCGCAACGCTTAGACGATAAGTGATTTTAAAACCGAAAAACATTTCGTATCTTCGTGAACTGTCTGCTGAATTATTTCAGAATAAACACAAATTAAAAACCATGTCGGACGAATTAAAGCTAGCTAAAAACGACACAGATACGATTATGACCAGCAATTACATTGAACCCGATATTCAAGTAATTTATGAAGGAGAATTATCTCAATCATCTCAGTTAACCAGTACACAATCTGCAAAACGGTCCTTAGAGTCGCCCCCGATTCAAGTAAATAATAAACAATACCGGCTGGATACTAGTGAACTAATACAACAAAACAAATACTATTTACCGCCACAATGTGAGAACAATCTAAACGTCAATGACAAACAACCAGATGCTGTTGAAATAACAGCTGACCCAAAAATCGCTAAAACTAGAATCCCGCCAATTTTTATTCACGATGCTATGAACTTCCATGAAATCGTAAAAGATATCAAGTCTCACGTAAAAGGTAAATTCACCCTATTAACTAGAGGTTTGCAACTAAAAGTTAGCCTGGAAACAATCGACGACTACCGAAGCCTGACATCATTTTATGACCAGGAGAAGAACATAAAATACCATACGTTCCAAAATCCTGATACGAACATTGTCTCCATAATAATAAGGAACATACCGGTTTCTATCTCAGTCGCAGATGTAAATTGAGAACTTACGGAGAAGGGATACTCCGTGACAAATATTACTCATTTATATAATAAATCCAAACAACCAATACCATTGTGTGTCGTAACATTAACAAAGAATGATAAATCCAACGATATATATAACCTAGATAGATTATGCTATTGCATGGTGTTAGTGGAGCCATGGCGCAAAACAAGAGATATTCCTCAATGCACCCGTTGCCAGCGATTTTCTCATACTAAGAATTATTGTCATTTGAACCCGCGCTGCGTGAAATGTTTAGGCGATCACTATTCCAAAGAATGTCCAAATAAGCGAACAGACAAGCCACAATGTGTTAACTGCGGTGGACAACACACAGCCAACTACAGGGGTTGTGAATACTATAAGAAAATAGCAAATTCAAAAAGCCTGCATCGGAAAGGAATGATGATACCAGAAACAACACTGTGAACAGCTTCAATGTACCTCCAAGCAAATTTAATGAAAACTTACCAAAACTACCACAAGCTGATATGACTCATAATAAGTGGAATATACAACCACCTGCTCAAAATAACCTAACAACTTCTACTACCACCTCAATAGGGGAGCATCTAACACAACTAATAATTCAAGCAATCACTCCGTATCTAGGCCAAATCAAAGATTTTATTCTATCGCTAATTCCAACATTATTTCAACATGGCAGTAAATAATCAGCATTTTCACAATACCTTAAAACTGCAATTGGAACGCTAATGGCATTATCCGCCAACGATCGGTAGTGTGCGCATTTCTAGAACGACATAAAATCGATATATTATGTGTTACAGAAACTCATCTTTTGTCAGAGCAAAAATTTAAAATTCCTGGTTACATCATTTTTAGATACGACCGTCCAGATAATTCTGGATATGGAGGTGCAGCCATAATCCTATTGATATTGCTACAATAAATAACTTAGAAATAATTGCTATACAGTTAAAACTACGTAACAGCCAAAGCTTTAACATATTTGCAGCATACAAACAACCTTCTAAAGAATATCTTCCAGAGACTTACAAGAAGTGTTTGATAACGAAAATACAACACTATTACTAGGAGACTTGAATTGCAAAAGCACTGTATGGGGCTGCCATGTGAATAACCCTGATGGAACACGATTATTTTCACTAACTTCCGAGCTAGGTATTCAAATCGCTGCGCCACCTGAACCAACTTATGCACCATACCAAATTAATCGGAAACCTGACATCCTAGACATAATTCTACATAAAAACTTAAATTACCCACTATATCAAACAGTAGTACATGAACTCGATTCCGATCACCTACCGGTGATAGTCACACTTGATTCACCGCTGCACGTTGTCTCAAAACCTCCTAGGTTGATCAATGTCAGAATATGCTGGAAAACTTTTCGCCAAACAATGATACAAACCACTAAGTGTCCTATACTAGAAGGAATAAAACCGACATCGACGACCAGTTCTTTAATTAATACCATAAATAATGCAGTTAAAATTTCTACAGCTATCCTTTATCCTACTCATATGACATCTACAATATCGTCTCACATTTAATGTTTAATTAAGAAAAAACACAGAACAAGAAGGTTGTGGTTAGAAACAAGAGATCTTAGGATTAAGTCACACCTAAATAAATTAATACGCCAAGTAAAAAGGGAGTTAGATGAACATCGTATAAATAACTACAGAAATTATATACAGAACTTAAAACCGCAAGACCCTACCATGTGGCGAGCTATAAAACGTATTCTAAAACAGTAACCTATTATTCCCACCCTAAGAGCCAACAACACTACATATGCCTCCGATAAAGAAAAATGTGAAGGCTTTACTGAGTACTTAAGTAATGTCTACAACACATAAGGATATTTCAACAATGGAATCAGTTAATAAAATAGAGCATGATGTCGAACAAAACTTTCCTCCATGGCCAGGCAATATAAAGCCAACAAAGCCCAGTGAAGTTTATACAATAATTCAAAAATTACCGAACAAAAAAGGTCCAGGGCACGATCGAATCCCAAACATTCTGCTAAAGAATCTTCCGATGAAAACAATAGCTCATGTAACTGCAATTTATAATGCATGTTTGAGAACAGGCTACTTCCCTGATACCTGGAAATACGCGCACGTAATGATGTTTCACAAACCACGAAAAAAGACCTCTGATTTTAGTGGATATCGCCCTATCAGCTTACTGCCAACGCTCTCAAAAGTTTTTGAGAAAATAATACATTCGCGTTTGTTGGAACACTTAGATGAAAACAACATTATACCAAGTGTGCAGTTTGGTTTCCGAGCAGGCTACTCAACAGTTCTCCAACTAAGTCGTATTACACAATTTATCGAACAAGGATGTGAACAAAAAAAGTACACTGTGGCGGTATTTTTGGACTTGCAACAAGCTTTCGATAAGGTCTGGACGAAAGGTGTTTTACATAAACTAATAAATATAGCTACTCCACCCTATCTGACACACATAATTAAGTCATTCCTAACAACCGCAAATTCTCTACAGTAATAAATGCTGAAATATCTGAGGCTGCAAAAGTTCGAGCTGGAGTTCCCCAAGGCTCAGTACTCGGGCCGATATTATTCAATCTATTTGTTTACGACATCCCTGAAATGGACAATACGGTCTTCACAATGTATGCTGATGACACAGTGTTAGCCACGCAGAACAGTGATTTACATATAGCAATAAACAAACTACAGAGAAGTGTTGACATCATCAGTGAATGGTTCAGTAAATGGTGTTTACAACTAAATCCATCAAAAACAGTAGCAAAAATATTCACACTTAGACGTATAAATAACCCCCTACAGATAGTCTTACACAATCAAAAATTGCATTGGAACAAGGCAGATAGCGCAGTCAAATATTTAGGAGTCTATCTGGATAAAACTCTCAAGTGGGGATATCACATTAATCATAAATTAAATCAGGCTCATAACCGTCTAATGCAACTGTATCCAGTAATAAATAAGAAATCTCCATTAAAAGTTTCATGTGGCACTCTAATTTATCAAGCAGTTATTAGACCTGTTATCATATACGGTTGTCCAATTTGGGGAAACGCCAATGCAACTCAACTGAATAAACTACAAACTTTTCAGAACACAGTTCTTCGAAAAGTTTTAAGGGCTCCCTGGTTTGTGCGGAATACCCAGATACATCGTGAAATAGGTGTCCCATATATGCTCGATGTAATCAAACGTACCTGTGAGCGATATCTTTCTAAACTCGAAATTAATCCACTGTTTCGGCAGTATAATTTATGCACGAAAAACATACACACACGTTTAAAACGCAAGTTACCACAAGACATTTATAACATTGATAACTAAATAGTGTATAAAAAAAAACTAATGTGTAATAGTGACTAGAGTCTAAAATGATAGTGTCTAAAACCATAGTTTCTAAAACCATAGTGTCTAAAACCATAGTGCCTAAATCAAGTGTGCATTTGTGTTATAAGTGAACCTAGCCATGACAAAGCTAATGGAAGCTGACCTGGCTTAAAACTCTCTTAAAAAAAAATCAATTAAAAACATAAATCAATAATTAAAGTAACAAATGCACGCTTACGTAGATTAGAGCTTTATTCAAAAAAGTAGGCGGTGAAACAAATGAATTATTTGCCAGTGTCTAGTTGAACAATGTTCCTTAGTACTGTCTTGACAACTTATGCTATTCAACATAAATACAACATAACAACATGAACAAAATAACAATAAATTATTAATAAGTAAACTAAGTTTAAAATTTCAGTTCATAATATCTAGAGTGTTTGTTCAAAGTGACCTCCATTGTTTACAATACATTCTCGAGATCTGCTTATTAAGTTTCTTCTAGCTTTCTGCAACATGTAATGTGTTATTTGGCCACAGGCCCTACAAATACGATTTTTAAGATCGTCTAGATTTTGTGGACAAGTAACGTAAACTTGTTGAATGAGAAAACCCCACACAAAAAAATCTAAAATAGAGAGATCTGGCGATCTTGCTGACCAGTTGATGGGGCCACCATTTCCTATCCATTTTGCACCAAACTTTTCATTTAAAATATTCCTGACGTTTCGTCCATTGTGTGGAGGTACACCATCCTGTTGGAACCACATAGTGCGACGTATTTCTAGGGGTATATCATCTAGATAATCTTTGAATTCTGTCAGAAGAAAATCGGCATATCGTTCTGCATTGATAAAAATAGGGACCTACTATAACATCGCCTAATATGCCAAGCCATACATTAATGGAAAATCTGTGCTGGAATCTGCATTTCCGAAATTGACGTGGATTCTCCGTATCCCAGAAATGATCATCTATTAGAAATTCCGTTATTATTGAAATTAGATTCATTGCTCCAAAGAATTAAATTTAATAAATTTTGATTATTGTTAAGCCAGTTATAAAATATCGCCCTCCTGTCAAAATCACCAGCTCTTAAACCTTGTACTAATTTAATTTTATTCGGAGTCATTTTATGTCTTTTTAGTATAGAAAATGTTTTATACTGACTTATTCCTAAATCAGCCACTGCTTGACGTACTAAATTTTGTGGATGTGCTCTAAAATACGCCAATACTAAAATATCTTCATCATTTGCGGCACTTCCATTTCTTGTCATTCGCACCTGATCATTAAAGCAGCCATTTCTTCGTAAATTACTTTAGTGCCTTGTAAAAGTACGAGGATGTGGATGTCTTCTTTCTGGATACATAGCTTGATACATCACACAAGCTTCTCTATTATTGGCATTACATCTGATGGTTATCCTTATTTATTTATTTATATATTGAAGGCAGACAGCTATCAGCTGTTTATACCTCTGTATAAGGGTTTGGTTGTACATGTCTAAATGCCTAAACTAAACGTAATAGATGTTTTTAATATCATCAAAAGAAAAAAACAAAACAAAACAAAAAAAAAACAAGTATTATATATATTTACATAACATAGCTAATGACTGTGTCACAGAAAATTGTCCAATTTGTTTTTAAATGAGTTCAGGGTCTCGGCACTCACAATTTCTTGCGGAAGTCGATTCCATGAATCCACCACACGATTCGTCAGGAAATATTTACGCGTGTTAAGAGAGAAACGATCCTTGCATAACTTAACACTATGTCCACGTAATTGAGGGTTCTCACTAAATGTAAACATTTCACTTAAACCACTGCAATTGTACTGACCAGTTAGAATCTTGTATGTTTCAATTAGGTCACCACGTTCACGTCTACACTACAGGGGCGTTAGGTTGAGCCTATTAAGCCTTTCTTCATAAGGTAAATGGTGGAGGCCGACTGGGAGTTTTGTTGCTCTTCGCTGTACATTTTCCAGTAGGGTAATGTCCTTTTCGAAATAGGGAGACCATATTGCAAAGCCAAATTCGAGGACGGGCCGAACATAGGTTTTGTAAATTTTTTTTAACAATTCTGGAGTTAGTACTGAAAATGCTCTACGTATCAAATATAGTAGTGAGTTCGCTTTTTTAACAATGTTGGTTATGTGGGATTCCCACTTCAGATTATATGTTATTTCAATGCCTAAGTCCTTTTGCGATGTGACGTCTTTAACTGCTTCATTTCCCAGCCTATAGGGAAGATGCGGGTTGTTTTTCCCCCTGTGAAGCACTGTACATTTTTCTTTGTTTAGCGTTAGTAGCCATTCTTCAGTCCACTTAAGGATTCTCTGCAAGTCTTCTTGAATGATGTCACTTTCGATTAATGGGTTGGCAAAGAATTTCATATCATCTGCGAATACACTCACTGTGGACACAATCAAGTGTCTGAGGTCTGCAGCATAGACAACAAAAAGTAGGGGACCAAGAACAGAGCCCTGTGGAACTCCACTCATGGGGTTGTAAGTGTCTGATAAGGTTTCTCCTATTTTTACTTGGTAGGTTCTGTTGGTCAGAAATGACTTTATCCATGCCAGTAGAGGGCCTCGAATGCCAAGATGCTCTAGCTTCAGAAGAAGTCGGTCGTGGGGAACACGATCAAAAGCTTTTTCGAAGTCAAGATATACTATATCAATGGGTTCACCCTGGTCAATACATCTAGCCCACATATTTAGACAACTTAGCAAATTCGTTGTGATTGATCTACCTGGTATAAAACCATGTTGTTCGTCTGGAATTACATTACTTGCAAGCAAGAAAGGGACCATGCTGTTCACGATAATTCTCTCCATACATTTACAGACAACAGAAGTAAGACTGATAGGACGATAGTTGATGGGATCTAACCGAGTTCCTTTTTTGTAGATAGGAGTAACAATTGGATGTTTCCCGGTTTTTGGGAGCTAAAAATCAAAGCGTTGACTGCTATTACAGCACACCACCGCGTACGCTCACAACTTCACTTCAAGGCTTTACGCGTCGGCCCTATTTTGCAGGCGTCCGCGCACTACCACAACCCATACGCGACTGTCTTCGTCCCGCACAATAGAGTGCACAAAACACTGACGTTTTTCTGTTCTATAATAGACACATCCTGTCTGCATTGTTAAGCATGCCAAACCATTTTAGCGCGTTTTTTAAATACATTCTTAACCTAATTGTTACAATATAAAAAGTTACAGTGCAACTTTACTCTAGTGTGTGTAAATATAAAATAGCTCTGTGGTCAAACGAATCAGGCCCATTACAAAGTCTATGAAAATCATGTGCAGAATTATTGATTTCTTTGATTTTTGTGTGTCTATCATAGTGTGAACAGTTATTGCATTACTAATTAGTTTTTTTCTCAAACCGTACCACTGTGTGACCCTATTTCTTTTATTCAGTCAACGATGAGGAAGTGGTATTGATCTGTAGTTGTTTCTGTCTTTTGTCATTTTTGATTACATTGTTTTACAAATTTTATTCTCTCGTGTTAGTAATGGTTTCTCTAATGTGTTAGTTCAATTTGTATATAATCAATAACTGTGTGTAGCATAGGTGCTTATAATTTAGTTCGTTTTTCGTGTTTCCTGCGGTTGTTTCTCTTTATCTTCTCTTCTTCCTTATTCCTTGTTTTAGAACATAGAAAAAGTTACGAAAATTATAAGGAAAAGCTTATCCATTGGAGACTGTGGAAGAATTTTAAGTTTCTAACACTTTCAATCGATTGAAATACAGAATTTTTAATATTGTAATTGAAAAATAAGCATCTTGTGCAGTAGTTTGATTTTTTAATAACTTACATTTTTACTAGGAGCGAACTATGTCAACAGTGTACTAATTAATGCACTTCATTTCAGTAATAGCAATAGACATCGACCCTAAAAAGATCGAACTGGCTCAACAGAATGCCGAAGTGTACGGTGTGGCAGATCACATTGAGTTTATAGTTGGGGACTTCTTTCAACTAGCAAATAGTTTGAAAGCAGATGTCGTCTTTCTCAGTCCACCTTGGGGTGGGCCTCAATACCTAATGCAGCCTACGTATGACTTAAATCAGCTACAGCCAGTACCATTTACGCAACTCCTGAGTACTGCTAGAAAAATTACGGAAAATATAAGCGTATTTCTTCCAAAAAATAGTAATACTTATCCAGTAAGTATATAATGCGTTTGTTTTACCAAATACTTACCTTTCTCTTTTAGCTTGTAACGGCTTTCGGCAAAGGTGGTCGTGTAGAAATAGAACAGAATTTTCTTTCCAGCAGGCTCATTGCAATTACTGCTTACTATGGAGATCTCGTCAAGAATGTTCCTGTTGACATTGATAAATAATAGGTTCGATAAGGGCGTAATCTGATATGACAGCGAATGTCGGATAAAAAAAGTTACGGGATTTTCTTAAAAATTTGTTGTCAAGTCAGATTGGCTTTAGAAACATATTTCTAGTTGTTAGTAATTTTAGTGTGTAATTTTAAGCAAAATGTTCTTTTGCTGTGATACAAAGCAATTTTATTTTTGACAGTTTTTAGTATTTAAATAAAAACAGCATAATATGTTAACTGCGTTAAAGTAATGTACATTTGTAAACTGACAACTTGCTGCTAATAATTTGTAATTATGGCTGTGGGATTATTTAAGCTCGTCCTGGTTTAACAAAACGCTCATTGATAACTAGAAAACTACTGAATGAAAGGTTTTTTTATTACTTTTGTGCTCTGTTTTAAGTAAAAATAATATTTACCTCAAATTATGTTTAAAATTTAATCGGCAGTATTCAATAGTATAAGTTTAAATAATGTAGTTTCAACATATTACAGTGTTATTAGGAATCTATTTTTATGAATAGTAGTTAAGCCAAATGCATTTTTATGATACATATCATTTGTGTGAATGTATGGTCATCTCATATTAGGTTTAAGGAAATCTATACTGCAACACAACATATTAATTCAGCTTGTGTCATACAGTGTGAGATAAAGTTTTTAACAAATTAATCTGACGTTACAGTGATATTCGCAGATGTAGATGACTGATGTTCATTCATAACAGGTTTGTTAAAATGTTACAGAATAGGTATGTAAAGAGGTTCGACTTCACTTAGTCTCATTAATGCTGAATTGGAAATAAATTAATACAGAGTTTTGCCTTATTTTAATAGATTTACTTCTAACCATCACCTGTGCAACTTAAAAAAATTACCAAATCAAAGCAATAGCAATTTAAAAGCGGGCACGAGTAATAGATATATAAGTTGACTATGTTAGGACAATTTAAAAATTGCCTGCCACTACTGCATTTTATAAGTGTGGAATAGGGGTCGGCAGTTTGGCAAGTTCTTGCGCAAAGATTTCAGTCGGTTAGCGTTCTACAACAAAGCTAGAAGCATCTGGACTCTCTTGTACATCACTGCTGATATACTCAATCCCGCTGGAGTCTGCCTTCCCAATAACTTGTGTCTCAGCGTGAGTGTTAAGTTCCAGAATTTGCATTCACACCACCAACCAAACTGCTGCATTCCAAGCTGAATATGACTGTTAATTAAATAATGCATGTTGTGTGATATTTAAGAAAGTCACTGCTTTACGTAGATTGAAGTTTAGAACACATCCGTGTTGGGAGTCCAAGAACACCTTAAGCAAACTAGGATAAGCCCGTTAATGGCGGTGGTCCTGACTGTCTAGGACTCCCAACAATTGGGAATTTGGGGGGATAACTTGGCCCCATCCCTTGTTTAAGTATAAACATTTACACTATATTATGCCTTGATGTAATTAAAGATGTTTACAACACACGTTCAAACACTGCAAACAAGCTAGGGTGACACGGCATCTTTAAATCGAGAATCCCCAAGGGACCGCAACGGCCAAACTCTGCTGCTGCTGGTAATCGTGGATCCTCAGCATCCATGCCACAAATTTCTTTTATTCTCGAGCGTAATGTTCTGGGAATAGCCTGAGATGTAGCACGTTCCTTCAAGTGGTCATTAATTAATTCAAAGCTCAGAGTCTCCAAAAAGTTTCTCCTTAACTCATTGCTATCGGGGTTATTCGCGTTATAAATTATATATGCGTTAATTGCGGCAATATTCATTAGGCTGTAATAAATCACCATAGGCCATCGCCTGGTAGATCTAGCGCAATTATAACTAGCAGAAAGTTTATCGACTACATCAACTCCACCTTTTAATTTATTATAATCGGTAATCATTTCTGGTTTTCCGGTAGCTGAATCAATGTTGTCGTCGTGGTGTAAAGTGGAAATCAGCAAAACATTTTTACCCTTTTTTGGAACATGTGAAAGTAAAGTACAATCTTCCTGATAGCCAAACATATTAGATTTTATCGGTCGCTCCTTTCCCTGTACAAATTCAGGTGGAAGTTGTCTTTTGTTTTTGCGTATGGTACCTAAGAATGTTATGCGATGCTCCTTGAGAAGTTTTTCTGCCAAGTCCACACTTGTAAACCAATTATCGGTTGTAAGATGCCTACCCGTTCCTGAAATGGGTTCACAGAGACGATCGACAACATCAATAGGAGAGTTGCTGACGGAATAGGGTCCCTCAGGCTGAGTTCCTACGTATACTTCAAGGTTACTTGTATAAAACATTTTGCTGTCTACAAGTGCAAAAATTTTAATCCCGTACTTGTTGGGTTTACTAGGAATGTACTGGCGGAACCCACATCGGCCCCTAAAAGCTTCCAGTTTTTCGTCTATAGTCACATAGGGTGACATAGTATAATTTTCTTTGCAATTTTTGACAAATAAATCAAGAAGTTCCCTAATGGCAGCAAGTTTATCGGTTTTAACTCTTTCTTCTCTTGTTTCCTTGATGTCAAATCTAAGATGTCTTAGTAAAAATCTAAATCTTGCTAGACACATTGTTAGACGGAATATTTCTATAGAAGTACCGTTGGTTTTCCAAAGATCGGCTGCATTAAGATGATTTGTCTTTCTCACACCAGATAAATATAGCAATCCAAGTAAAGCTTTTATTTCCAGAACATTAGTTGGTCGGGCATTGCTGGATTGTGTGTACTTATCAATAACGTTATTGATTGAATAATTTGTGTTTTCTACTATAATGTTTATTATAATGCGATCGTTAAAAAAACATTTCCAAATGTCGATAGCAGATGTTAATCCTCTAGCATGCTGCCTTACACCTGGTAAACGTGTCACTATGTTTTCGCTGCGCGTTCTGACATTTTGTGTAGGTAAATGCTTTTTCCACTTACTCGTTTTGTCTTTCCCCACAAAATACGCATCCCTCATCCACTTTGCTCTTTTTGTGGGAGGCTGACGATTACTTTCTCCCTCTTCATCATCGCTTTCACTATCCAACTCTTGCTCTGACTCACTATCGGCCTCTCTTTCTTCTACATGGTCACTTTCAACTTCCTCTTCTTCGTCATCATATTCAACATCTGTGGCAACTTCATCAAATAGACTTGCAAGTCTTGATTGTTCCCTTTCGTAATCCCCCATTTCTGAACAACAACAGGCAAGAAATGTACAATTTTACAGTAAATATAAACCAGTGTCTTACGTACCCAACAAATTTCTCAAGTACACTAATGGTGTGGTCGGTCTCACGGACCGAAATTGCAAATAACTCAAACTGAACTGCACTCTAACACCTGCCGATGCGTACTGCGTTTCCGCGCAACGTTCTAAGAAGGTACTGAACGCTACACCAAACTACCCCCGCCCAATTTTATACATTTTTGTAAAAACTAATCGGTCGGTCTCTGAGACCGTACCACACCACTGAAAGGTTAAGATAAGTCACGCGTCACGCCCTGTGGATTGCTTACTATTCGATTTTATGAAATGAGAAGGACAAATTCAATTTTTGACTGAAAAAGAAAGAAGTAAGTACCACCAGCGATTAGAAATATTTAGTTTTCATACGGCTACGGAATCATTCGGTCACAGAAATTTAACGTATAAAACTGTGTAAGAGCAGGCTTAAAGTGCTTTGTGTGTTACGTGTGTTATTTACCCTGAATATTCGAATCGGACTTAAGGTAATTAAAATAACAAAATTTGTAAAAAGAATTTAATAAAAATATGGTTTAGGTTTATCCATTATCACCGTATTATAATAAATTATATATATCATATATCATAATCATTAAAAAGTGGACAAAGAAAAACTGAAAGGAGGAGCGGAGAAGTTACGCGAAAAGAGAAAGAAGGCAATGGAAGCTGAGGCACACAAGTCAAAAAAACATTAAATTTATGTTTGAAAAACTAGCCTCTTCTTCTATTATTAGTCAACCGCAACCATCTCAGGAATTATCGGAAAAAATTGTTTAGTTTCCTGAATCCGTAAGTTCTCAAGTTGAAACAAGAATACAAAACGAAGGTGAAAACCAAGCGTCCACGTCTACTGCTTTAACAACTTCTTGTAATTTTCAAAGCATTGCAAAAACTAACGAAGCAAAATCAAGCTTTCAATCCTCAATTAATATTACTGATAGTCACTATGATAGTTCTTTTAAAAAGCCAAATTTGTACGACATTCAAAATTTTTTTCATTACATCCGAGACAACCAGCTTTAATTGGGTTTTTTAATCGCGAAAAAGCCTTCAAAATGAAAAATGGCACAGTAAGGAACTGGCTAACATACAATGAAAAAACTTTTAAGTGGTTTTGTACTGTATGTCTACTATACGCAAAGCACAAAAATGGATTTGTTCTTGGTATGAATGACTTTTCGCACACTTATCAACGAATTCAGAAGCATGAAGTAAGTAGTGAACATGAACATTCCGTTAGAGCATACTTTATGTGCAAGAATCAAAAGGACATTTCCAATTTGCTTCTTTCATCTACATTAAATATCAGACAACAGCAAATAAAGAAAAAACGACGAGTATTAGAAGTGATTATAGACATTATAAAACTTATTGGAAAACGCGGATTAAGTTATAGGGGAAAGAAATATGAAGCTGCATATACTTGAGCTGATCCCACATTGGACCATGGAATTAATATTTTTAGTAAGTAAATATGATGTACACTTAAAAGAACATTTAAATGAGGTCATCGAAAAAAGCAAAAATATCCATGAAAAAGAACAACAACGTAGATCTTGTCATTCGCAAGTTTATTATCTAAAACAACAGTAAATTCAATATTGCAAATCATAAGAGAATTGATCAAAACATCCATTCTGGAAGAAATCCAAAAAGCAGAAATATATTCTGTGCAATTGGACACTACACAGGATATTTCAGTTCAAGATCAATGTTCAATTGTAATAAGGTATGTTTTGGGTTGTGAAATCTATGAAAGACTGGTTTCCGTTGTAAGTTGTACAGACTCTACCGGGAAAGGTATGTTTAACCTCATTCAAAAAGAATTTTCATCTTTAAATATTTCACTAAAAAATTGCGTCTCTAATGCCACTGATGGTGCAGCAAATATGCAAGGGGCTTACAATGGTTTCTCTAAATGGATGTCTGAAAATACACCTAGTCAATTACATGTATGGTGTTACAGCCATATCCTGAACCTAGTTGTGTCCGACACCGTCAAAATAACAATAAATGCAGCGTCTTTATTTGGTGAGGCACTAACACCCCATGAAGGAGCTTGGCCTGCAAGAGTATCGAAAATAATCGATTATTTTTCCGAGTAACGAGACGTAATCTGAGAAAAACCACGAGAGCGCAGCTCGAGTGGTACCTATTTTAAGGATTACGTCGATTTACGATTGAAAAATAATCATTATTTTCGATTGCTCGAGTGGTATTCGTTACGATTATATAATGAATAGACCGATAATAATAAATTATTTTATTTCTTAGGTTGGCACTGTTTGTGTTAGTGGCACTGTTTATGTTGGTGGCACTGTAAGTCTATGTCAAATTCGACGTTATCAGGTTAGGGTTTGCGTCAGTTTGTGTCAAAACTGACGCAAAACCTAACCTGATAACCTCGAATTAACAATAGACAGTTATTACATCATGGCTCTAGATTATTATTATCCATTATGTTTGCTTTGTTGGACCCACCGAAACACCGAAGTGATTATACCACGTCGTCAAGGGTATATCCGTTTATCTATACTTTGTAACTAAGTAAAATTCTCAATTACTATTGGCCAAATTTATAATTAGTTGTATAATCAGTTATAATATCACAAGAGCATCGAAAATAATCATTATTTTCGATTGCTCGAGTGGTATTCGTTACGATTATATAATGAATAGATCGATAATAATAAATTATTTTATTTCTTAGGTTGGCACTGTTTGTGTTAGTGGCACTGTTTATGTTGGTGGCACTGTAAGTCTATGTCAAATTCGAGGTTATCAGGTTAGGTTTTGCGTCAGACACAAACTGACGCAAAACCTAGCCTGATAACCACGAATTTGAGACAGTTATTACATCATGGCTCTAGATTTAAATTATTATCCATTATTGTTGCTTTGTTGGACCCACCGAAACACCGAAGTAATTATACCACTTCGTCAAGGGTATATCCGTTTATCTATACCTTGTAACTAAGTAAAATCCTCAATGACTATTGGCCAAATTTATGATGAGTTGTATAGTCAAGGGTAATACCACAAGCAGTGGATATATTCTTGACAAATATTTTGTCGTTTCCATGTAAATTATTGCGTTTAAATTTCACGATACAAAATCACATCAAAAATGTCACGAGCCGAAGGCGAGTGACATTTAAATGTGATTTTGTTGAGTGAAATTTGCAATAATTTCTATGGAAATGGCGAAATATTTTTAAAAAATATATCCACTTCGAGTGGTATTTGGTACGACTATTTAACAATATTAATACATAACGATTAACTTTATTGAAAAATAATCCAACAATTAATATAATTATTCATTCTCAATTAAATTCAGCGGAATACTTCCAAAACACAGCATTTTAAATTTTTTAAAACAAACCACACAGTTTGTTGGGGTTTAGTGATACGTAACCTAGCGATATCACTAAGGACAGAACATCGTTGCTAAGCGATACTTCGTAACAAGGCTATTTATTTTTTGAGTATGTACATTGTTTTGTGAATATTTTGCATGGTGCCCAATATTCAGTGATATACTGCTGTTATTGGTTGAAAAAAGCAAATGTCTGCAATGTGATTGCCTTATATGGTCTAGTGTTGAATAGTCAGTTATAATATCACAAGAGCATCGAAAATAATAGATTATTTTCCGAGTAACAAGACGTAATCTGCGAAAAACCACGAGAGCGCAGCTCGAGTGGTATTTTAAGGATTACGTCGAGTTACAAGTGAAAAATAATCATTATTATCATTTTCGATTGCTCGAGTGGTATTCGTTACGATTATATAATGAATAGAATAGAATAGACCGATAATAATAAATTATTTTATCTACGACCACTACTAAAACTAGGCCTTTTAGCGCTAGCTTGTTTCACTAAAAGTGACGTTTTATAGTTTACCGTGGTTAAAGAAATCAGCTGTTTACTTTTAGCTGTAGTGCTAAAAGTGAAGTGAGGTTATAAAACTACAATTTCGAACTGGAAGTGAAGTTGTAAAGTTATTCTAGTTGCTTTTTGCGTTACAGGTAACGTGTTTTTGAAATAATTAAAGCGTTATTTAATGAATACACTCAGATGTCAAGTATTAATAATTACATTTCGTAACTGACCTTCACAGCACTGGCTTTGCAAACATTCGCTCGCGCATGGCATACTATTTATTATGACATAAATTAGAAGTGTCATAGATGCAAACATTTGTTAAATCAATATTTATGGATTAATAACGGTAAAATTAAGGTCGTAGATAAAATATTGTATGCAACGCATGCTAAAAGTCGTTTATGCACGAGACATGTTATGAAACTCAGTCTTCGGCTTCGTTTCATAATTTTCATGTCTCGTGCATAAACGTCGACTTTTAGCACTTGTTGCATAAATAGCTATTATTTCTTAGGTTGGCACTGTTTGTGTTTGTGGCACTGTTTATGTTGGTGGCACTGTATATCTATGTCAAATTCGACGTTATCAGGTTAGGTTTTGCGTCAGTTTGTGTGTCAATACTGACGCAAAACCTAACCTGATAACCTCGAATTTGCAATTATTATTATCCATTATTTTTGCTTTGTTGGACCCACCGAAACATCGAAGTGACTATTCAACACTATAACATATAAGCCAATCGCATTGCAGACATTTGCTTTTTTCAACCAATAACAGCAGTATATCACTGAATATTGGGCACCATGCAAAATATTCACAAAACAATGTACGTACTCAAAAAATAAATAGCCTTGTTGCGAAGTATCGCTTAGCAATGATGTTCTGTCCTTAGTGATATCGCTAGGTTACGTAACACTAAACCCCAACAAACTGTGTGGCTTGTTTTAAAAATTTTAAAATGCTGTGTTTTGGAAGTATTCCGCTGAATTTAATTGAGAATGAATAATTATATTAATTGTTGGATTATTTTTCAATAAAGTTAATCGTTACGTATTAATATTGTTAAATAGTCGTCCCAAATACCACTCGAAGTGGATATATTTTTTTAAAATATTTTGCCATTTCCATAGAAATTATTGCAAATTTCACTCAACAAAATCACATTTAAATGTCACTCGCCTTCGGCTCGTGACATTTTTGATGTGATTTTGTATCGTGAAATTTAAACGCAATAATTTACATGGAAACGACAAAATATTTGTCAAAAATATATCCACTGCTTGTGGTATTACCCTTGATTATACCACGTCGTCAAGGTCCGTTTATCTATACCTTGTAACTAAGTAAAATTCTCAATTACTATTAGCCAAATTTATAATGAGTTGTATAATCGGAATTTAACAAGATAACTTAACTAAATCCAGCCATCTGATTGGTTGAGATCGTTACGAAGAAAATAATCATTTCAATCAAAAATCGTAGATATACCATATACCTAAGTGAACTGGTTATGTTTTCGTAAATATGATAATGGATAACAGAACTTGTATTAATAAGTTTAAATTACGCAAAACACGAATTATGCTATCTGACAAATATTAGAAGTAGTGAGAATTGAAAATCCTGCTCATGTTGTTTAGATGTTTTGACAACTTGCGTTGTCAAAAAAGGCTAAAAAATGGAAGTTATGGTTATTTAAGTGCTGTTTATTTAAAAATTACGTTTTTTTTGGTAAAGGTAAGGACTACGTTCTGCTTCAACTCGACACTGTAATTATTTCCACTAATTTTTCTGCTATTCAATACACTTTTTCTCCAGTTGTACTGAACAGCAACATCAACAAAGAACTATTTCTAATAAATTTTGCCAGTTTCTAGCAGTAGTTGACTAGAAAAGGCAGTAATTTAACCTAAACAAGCTACAGCTTGCTATATTTGAAAAAATCGCTGGAAGAATTACGAGCATTACTATTTAGAAATAGTAGTTTGTTGCACTAACGATCCTTACTTACATGGTGTAGTTATGGTAATTGAAACGAAATTATTTGTAATGTAACAGCCTACGTTATATTTGGTGATTTTATTATATTCTAAATTTGTACTGTAGCGTATTTAACAAAGTTTTGAATGATCGTTCCTTCAGTATCGCTTTGGGTTCGGTAGTAGTTATTGGAAATATTTTTTCAGTATTACAGCTATGTAAAGTAAATTCTTATGTAATGTATTATTCCCACAAAAACAAATTTCAAGCACAATAAATACCTATATTTAAAAAAATGCGTAGGCATTGTGTGTTAACCAGCAAACAATATTTAGTTTATTGTAAGAAATTGATGAGAAGCAAACCACCCCTATAACATTCTACAGTGATTTGTTGTTATTAAGAATGTTTTATTTTCGCATATTATTGTCATTTACATATATTTGATGAGACAATTTCCATTTTGTATTTATTTAAAAAAATTGATAGAAAATCTTGATTTCTCACATTTTTTAAATTTCTTAAGTAAGTTACATAACAGTGCTGAAGTTCATGAAAATCCCATGAATTCTTTAAGGTTAAAATGTTTTTTTTGTCAACCGTATTTAATTTTTATAACCAGTACTGAATATTTAATACTAGAATAGAGTAAACCTGGACACACACCTAACTGATCAATGTCAACGATACTTAATGCTAGATGTATACGCCGTAATGCACCGCTGCACATTCGTCTGACATTTGTCAGTTTGTTAAAACAGAGCTATAAAACATTAGCTTCAGGGGAAAACATGCCTCAACAGCTAATGAACTGGCAAAATATAAGACATAGTGGTTATTGTGCCAGATCTATTGTTACATAGAGCTTGAAAATGTCGGCTAGTTTGGTGTACTACCTTGCCGAAGAAGAGGAATCACTCAAACTGTACCTTTCTATAATGAGCCGTTTTAAATTAAAACTGTTTTCTTAAGTGGCGAAACTTCAAAATCAGACTAAGTAGGAGTTTTTCATTTTTGAATATACCAGGTTTAATCAAGAAATACTCGAACTGTGCACTCAGCTGAATATCTAGTAAGTGGAGACGGGGATTTAGCAATATGGAATGATCGGGCCGTCGTTTGTGCCTTTGTTATGAAAAGTTTATTGAAGTTGATAGTGGTATTTGTAATTCATTTTTCCATATCTCATCAATTTCAAGATGGTCCTGATGGAAGAGCAGTCTCTTTGTATGAACATTTGTTTTTAACCGGGAAAGATGGTGACTGAAACAGTTCCAACGTTTGAAAAGATCCTTTGGAGAAAAACTATTCAAAGAAAATATGGTGAAAGACCATGCAAATTTTTAGCTCATCACTTCTGATTCGATGATTTTATGTGCAGACACTTTTTTTAAAGTCGCTTTTTAAAAGGAAGCTGTTTTATGACTCCAATCTGGGTATTTTTTTTTATTAAACCTTGTATATTCATTTAGCACTCAATTAGATGGTTTTGTATCTATTTTGCTGGCATTTGCAGTATTCTTACTTCCAGGTTAATTAACACAATGTTACCATTAAATGTACAGAATTTCTAGGGGTGGTTTGTGCTTCAGATATGAAACATTCCTTTTTTCCAATTCTATTTCAACTTATTAACGCTTTCTTATGGTGATAAGGTCTCTAGTATTAGCACTCTTTCAGGTGAGATGTGACGGCAGTAGAATGGACCTTCATAATAATACTTAAGTAAGACTAACATTTTTGGTGATTGGGTACTGACTGCACATGGTTCTGGGTGCATGTTAACACCAATCCTCACTCATGTAGGCACAGTGCAATAACTCATTCTAGTCAAAGCATTGCCAGTTAACTCCTGTAGCCATACCAATGACTTACACCAAAGAAAAACTGCGCAAATATAAATGCGAAACTTGCCAGAAGCGCTTTTTAGGAAACAACGACTTGAGAAAGCATCAAAGAATTCACACGAACGAGAGGCCGTACATTTGCGAAGAGTGCAACAAGTGTTTCAGGCAGGCTGGTTCCCTGAAAAACCACATCTTATCACAGCACTCCTCAGGGTTGCAAAACCCCGAAATATTCATTTGCTGGCATTGTCAAAAAGTGTTTCCGATCAAAGAAAGGCTGCGGCTGCATCTGCGTATTCATACGGGCGACAAGCCCTATCACTGCACACTGTGTCCGAAGACCTTTGCACGGGGTGGGCAGCTGGTTCAGCACACCCGCACACACACCGGATCACGCCCGTACATTTGCAACGAATGCGACTCCTCGTTCACTTGCTCGGCGAATTTAAAACTGCACCTGAAACGGCATCAAGAGATAAGAGATTTCGTTTGTGACGTCTGTGGCAAAACGTTCTTCCGCAGGGACGCCCTAAAAAAACATTTGAATTGTTTTCACGCCAACGTAAAGGCTTTCCATTGTGAAATATGTCATAAGATGCTGAAAGGACATCTGCCCCAGCACATGCGTACACATCAAAACGACAAACCGCACGGGTGCGCCCACTGTGGGGCGACTTTTGCCCAAAGATCGCAACTAACGGTGCACCAGCGTATTCATAGTGGCGAAAAACCATACCGCTGCCAAGTTTGTTGGAAAGCCTTCGCGCATTCGACGGCGTTGAAGCTGCACACGAGGCGTCACACGGGAGAAAAGCCGTTTGCGTGCATGCTGTGCGACAATATTGCGTTTTCTCAGCTTCCACACCTCAAAAAACACATGCTTTGTATACATAAAACTAACAAGCCGTACGTGTGTGCGTACTGCAAGTCCTTTCATAAAACCAAAGTCGATTTAGAGAACCACATTTCAAATTGTTCGCTATTTATACAGCTTCCAGTGACGGAGCCGAAGGTGGAAGAGGAGGAAGTCGAACCGCCCATGGCAGTTGAGAAAATGCGCTTGCTCCTGGCGATTTTACTCAAAAAGATCTCGGCGCCTGAACGGTTAGACGAGTTAGGTTTTAACAAGCGCCTCATTGACGATGTGCTTGTAGAATCGATACAGAGCTCCGGGCGAGAGCCCTGTAAGGATTGCTCCCTAACGCCTGCCGAGCAGTTGAAAAGAAATGTACAAATCTTGTTAGAGTGGACGGTGCCGAAACACTATATGGAGAAGTTCAAAACGGAGCAACGCTCGACGGAAGAACTGCTGGAAGAACTGACTTCTTAATTAAATTATATGAATAAGTACAAAGCATAGCCAGTCGATCTTCTTGCCATCTTGCCTCGTCTTACATAGTTAATTTATATTAAGATGACTTGCGGAACTGTTTAGCCATCGTGTTGCCATTTGTTCGTTGTCAATCAGTGGTAGCTTTTATTTATTAAATTGGTAGGTAATATTGTAGGAAAGTAGTGCTGTATGAAGAGGTTTTTACTGCTGTTGGAACTACTAACATCCTTTTCGTATTGCACCAATATTGAGATCCATTTACGAACTACGATTTTAGAAATGTAGATGCAAATCAAAATTTTATATGTCGTAACTTCCATCATTAACAAGCATCGGATGAAACACTTGATAACATCGAATTTTCATTGTTTTCCCCACAGTACTAGTCATTTCTCCTCAATTATACAGGACGAGTCAGTAGTGTGAAATTATTAAACTCCTGGAAGTACAAGTACAGTCGGGCTCCTCTTCGGTATGAAAAATGGGTATATTCTACTGTTTAGCAATCTAGCATATAAACGGGGTTTTTCTGTACGAAAAATGTTGCACCAAAAGCTTGAAGATGATTTAAATTCTATATTTTATCATATTCCAGCATGAATTGTTTCACATATATACTGCAGTGCAGAAGTATCTGGACAGTTACAGGAAAAATGTATTTTACCAAGAAACTTACATCGTATAATAGTTATTTATGTATTAAGAGCATAATCAATAGATTCTAGCACAAGGGAATGTTTAAAGCTCGACGCGAAGCAAAACACAACATATGAAGTTTAGAGGTTAGATGTGACGAACGTCTATGTTGCTTTGGCACTTTGTTTAGGGATATTACCAATACCACCAACCTTCGAAAAACAAATTTATAGCAGCAAATTTAAATTTAGTCACGTGGGAAATGGGAATTAAGGAAAACCCTGGATTAATACTGCAAAGTCACCCGGTCCACTCTCTCCGTGATAGTTTTTTCTAAATATCAAGTTTTTTCATCATAGCCACAGTCAAAAGTTCAATAAGACAATGGCGAACTGTTGACATATCAACATTATTCCTAGACTCGGATAATCCACAGATTAGTTCTACTTACCTCCGTGGGTTGAGTACACTAGACTGGACTAGAGTGCCTTGATGTCAGTTTGACGCATTTGTCCTTTCCAGCGTACACACAGATCGTTGTCCCCTCCCACTCTAAAGCACTTTAGAGTGAGAGGGGACAACAATCAGTGTACGGACAGAACATTGTCTCCTTTCACTCTAAAGTACTTTAGAATTAGACGAAACAACGATCTGTTCGTATCCTGGAAAGGACAAATAGGACAAATTGGCATCAAGGCACCCTAGACTGCACCAGCAACGTATCATCACTTTCCGTCGTTTTGCATTTCAAAGCGCATTTTCTAATCCCTCCCTGGTATTGCCGAATAATGTGATTTCAAGTCACTGGAGACTCTCTGTGTCGTAGCAGTATATTGATTTAGTATAACAATTGCTGCTTTGAAGAATTCATGTTTAATCTTGCCTGTGTTTCCTGTAAAAACCGTACAAATGATGACCCTATCTAGTTAAGAAACGCTTCAAAGTGAAAACAATTAAAACCACTTAGGTAGGTCGAGTCCATGTAGAATTTGATAACATTTGAAAGCTAAAATTGTAGGTCCAATATTATACTCCATTCACGTTGTTTTGGCATAATATGAGGCCATGGACATTTCGCATTTAAGTTGGCAGTAAAGCTGTCTGTTTAATTAGGTTATGTTTTTCTAAGTTTGAGGTTATACATAGCGTCAATGTCAGTTTTACTAGTTTGCAATAGAAAAATCCTCACACATTTTTAATCAAATTTAACACAAGCCTTGTCCAAAGCAGGAATAACCTGATGAATCACCCAATTTTGATAATTTTTTGCAGAATTGATCTTGTTTTAAAGTTGTGTATGGTCGCGGGAAATTCAGCAACACAGTAAAAATGTTCGTATGTCAGGCACTTCAGTGACGCAAAATTGTGTCATGTAGAACAGTGTGTCCAACATTAAAAAAGTAAATCATGGCCTCCTATTATGGCAAAACAACATGAACGGAATATACACCATAAAATTATGAAAAATGAAGACTCTTTTCAATTCTTCTTTCCATGAAATACTTTCTACAGGAATCTCCAAATGTTACCAACATTCATAAATCTTTACGGAGCCTGCACCGTGTTTTACTATTGATACTGAAAAGTCACCCAGCAACTATTTATTATTAATCATGTGTGTGCAGGGCACCAGATATTTTGGAAATTGCTGGATGTGGATGCAACCAACAAATTTCACTCTTTTCCCTTGCACAAAAAACTGAGCTTTCTTCCACTCTCCCAGTAAGTCATTGTTTTTTCTAAATATTGAGCTTTTTCATCATAGTCTCAGCCAAAAGTTCAATAAGATAATGGCGAACTGTTGACATATGAACATTGTTCTTAGACTCGGATTAGTTCTACTGACTGGACTAGAGTGCCGTTATGTCAATTTGACGTATTTGTCTTTTCCAGGGTATGGACAGATTTTTGTCCCCTCTCACTCTAAAGCACTTTAGAGTGAGAGGGGACAACGACCAGGGTACGGACAGAGGATTGTCCCCTCGCACTCTAAAGTACTTTAGAGTGGGAGGAAACAACGATCTGTTCGTATCCTGGAAAGGACAAATGGGACATATTGACATCAAGAGACCATAGACTGGACCAGCAACGTATCATCACGTGCACGTTTTCTAATCCTTCCCTGGTACTGCCGAATAATGTGATTTAAAGTCACTGGAGACTCACTGTGTCTTAGCAATATGTTGATTTCGTATAACAATTGCCACACATTGCCGTTTTGAAGAATTCCTGTTTAATCGTGCCTGTATTTCCTGTAAAAACCGTACAAATTATGACCCAATCTAGTTAAGAAACGCTTCAAAGTGAAAGCAGTTAAACTCACTTAGCTAGGTCGAGTTCATGTAAAATTTGATAACATTTGAAAACTAACATTTTATGTTCAATATTATATTCCGTTCACGTCATTTTGGCATAATAAAAGGCCATGGAAATTTGTCATTTAAGTTGGCAGTAAAGCTGTCTGTTTAATTAGGTTATGTTTTTTTAAGTTTGAGGTTATATCAATGTCTAGTGTATTGTTGTCAGTTTTATTAATTTGCAATAGAAAAGTCGTGTATGGTCGCGGTTAATTCATAACACGGTAACTATGTTCGCATGTCAGGTACTTCAGTGAGGCAAAATTGTGTCATGTAGAACAGTGTGTCCAACATTAAAAAAAATAAATCATGGCCTATTATGCCAAAACAACACGAATGGAATATACACCATAAAATTATGAAAAATGAGGGCTTTTTTCAATTCTTCTTTCCGTGAAATACTTTCTACAGGAATCTCCAAACGTTACCAACATTCACAAATCTTTACGAAGCCTCCACCGTGTTTTACTATTGATACTGAAAAGTCACCCAGCAACTATTTATCATTTATCATGTGTGTGCAGGGCACCAGATGTTTTGGAAATTGCTGGATGTGGATGCAACCAACAAATTTCACTCTTTTCCCTTGCACAAAAAACTGAGCTTTCTTCCACTCTCCCAGTAAGTCATTGTTTTTTCTAAATATTGAGCTTTTTCATCATAGTCTCAGCCAAAAGTTCAATAAGATAATGGCAAACTTTTGACATATGAACATTGTTCTTAGACTCGGATTAGTTCTACTTGAGGACTAGAGTGCCGTGATGGCAATTTGACGTATTTGTCTTTTCCAGGGTACGGACAGATTTTTGTCCCCTCTCACTCTAAAGCACTTTAGAGTGAGAGGGGACAACGACCAGCGTACGAACAGAGGATTGTCCCCTCGCACTCTAAAGTACTTTAGCGTGAGAGGAAACAACGATCTGTCCGTATCCTGGAAAGGACAAATAGGACATATTGACATCAAGAGACCATAGACTGGACCAGCAACGTATCATCACGTGCACGTTTTCTAATCCTTCCCTGGTACTGCCGAATAATGTGATTTAAAGTCACTGGAGACTCTGTGTCTTAGCAATATGTTGATTTCGTATAACAATTGCCACACATTGCCAATGTCTAGTGTATTGTTGTCAGTTTTACTAGTTTGCAATAGAAAAGTTGTGTACGGTCGCGGGAAATTCAGCAACACGGTAAATATGTTCGCATGTCAGGTACTTCAGTGACGCAAAATTGTGTCATGTAGAACAGTGTGTCCAACATTAAAAAAATAAATCATGGCCTATTATATCAAAACAACATGAACCATAAAATTATGAAAAATGAAGACTTTTCAATTCTTCTTTCCATGAAATACTTTCTACAGGAATCTCCAAATGTTACCAACGTTCACAAATCTTTATGGAGCCTCCACCATGTTTTACTATTCATTCTGCAGTTACCCAGCAACTCTCTTTTTTTTATTGCTCGTAATATTTTATGATTGATGAGTTATGGATATTTAGTGCTGTTCATAATGTGTGTGCAGGGCACCAGATATTTTGGAGATTGTTGGATGTGGATGCAGCCAACAAATTGCACTCTTTCCCTTGCACAAAAAACTAAACTTTCTTCCACTCTCCCAGTGAGTCATTGTTTTTTTCTATATATCCAGTTTTTTTCATTATTGTCTTAGCCGAAACTTCAATAGGACAATGGCGAACTGTTGACTCGGATAATCTACAGATTAGTTCTATTGACTTCCGTAAGTTGAGTGCAGTAGACTAGACTAGGGTGCCTTGATGCCAATTTGACGTATTTTTCCTTTCCAGGGTATGGACAGATCATTGTCCCTTCCGACTCTAAAGCACTTTAGAGTGAGAGGGGACAACAATCAGGGTACGGACAGACTCTGGAAAGGACAAATATGTCAAATTGACATCAAGACACACTAGACTGGACCAGCAACGTATTATCACGTGCCGTCGTTTTGCATTTCAAAGCACATTTTCTAATCCCTCCCTGGTATTGCCGAATAATGTGATTTAAAGTCACTGGAGACTCTCTGTGTCTTAGCAATATGTTGATTTAGTGTAACAATTGCCACACATTGCCGTTTTGAAGAATTCCTGTTTAATCGTGCCTGTATTTCCTGTAAAAACCGTACAAATTATGACCCTATCTAGTTAAGAAACGCTTCAAAGTGAAAGCAGTTAAACCCACTTAGCTAGGTCGAGTTCATGTAAAATTTGATAACATTTGAAAACTAACATTTTAGGTTCAATATTATATTCCCTTCACGTTGTTTTGGCATAATATGAGACCATGGAAATTTGGCTTTTAAGTTGGCAGTAACGCTGTCTGTTTAATTAGGTTATGTTTTTTTAAGTTTAAGGTCATACATAGCGTCAATGTCTAGTGTATTGTTGTCAGTTCAGCAACACGGTAAATATGTTCGCATGTCAGGTACTTCAATGACGCAAAATTGTGTCATGTAGAACAGTGTGTCCAACATTAAAAAACTAAATCATGGCCTATTATGGCAAAACAACATGAACGGAATATACACCATAAAATTATGAAAAATGAGGGCTTTTTTCAATTCTTCTTTCCGTGAAATACTTTCTACAGGAATCTTCAAATGTTACCAACATTCACAAATCTTTACGGAGCCTCCACCGTGTTTTACTATTGATTCTGCAGTTACCCAGCAACTCTCTTTTTTTTCATTGCTCGTAATATTCTATGATTGATGAGTTCTTGATATTTAGTACTATTCATCATATGTGTGCAGGGCACCAGATATTTTGGAGATTGTTGGATGTGGATGCAGCCAACAAATTTCACCCTTTTCCCTTACACTCTCCCAGTGAGTCATTGTTTTTTTTCTGTATGTATATCCAGTTTTTTCATTATTGTCTTAGCCGAAAGTTCAATAAGACAATGGCGAACTGTTGACTCTGATAATCCACAGATTAATTCTATTGACTTCCGTGGGTTGAGTGCAGTAGACTGGACGAGGGTGCCTTGATGTCAATTTGATGTATTTTTCCTTTCCAGGGTACGGACAGATCGTTGTCCCCTACCACTCTAAAGCACTTTAGAGTGAGACGGGACAACAATCAGGGTACGGACAGACTCTGGAAAGGACAAATATGTCAAATTGACATCAAGACACACTAGACTGGACCAGCAACGTATTATCACGTGCCGTCATTTTGCATTTCAAAGCACATTTTCTAATCCCTCCCTGGTATTGCCGAATAATGTGATTTAAAGTCACTGGAGACTCTCTGTGTCGTAGCAGTATGTTGATTTAGTATAACAATTGCCGCTTCGAAGAATTCATGTTTAATCTTGCCTGTATTTCAAGTAAAAACCATAAAAATTATCACCCTATCTAGTTAAGAAACCCTTCAAAGTGAAATCAGTTCAAACCACTTATCTGTATCGTTGAATTTCATACCATTTGAAAACTAAAATTTTACGTTGTGTGCTTTTTATTAAACTGGAAGTGCAACTGTTTTTCAGAAATGTGTTGCACATTTATGCAATGCTGTGTCTAGGTGCACTCAATTATTAGTATTGGGTGCACTCCAAACCACGATTGTCATTGATTTGACGTCAATGCATATTTTGTTTTAATCTCTTGTTGGTATAGAGTATTACAACAATAACAATGACTGCCAATAACCTAACAAGCTCGACGGGCATAAGCTGCTTTGTGATGCACCTGTGCCGAAAAGACGAATTCACATGCACCTAGACAATTTAAAAATGTTCAATTGTTCAAATATTTATGTGCTGCAGTTTATATATTGGTTATGTTTTCTTGTCGTAATTTTGTAGTACAATTTGTCTAGATAATTCAGCTATCTAGCAGAAACTAGGTACTAATCCTCGAGTAGTTAGCTGGAAGTTCCTTTATTAGGAAACAAAATTTTTGTTTTAAAATTGCATAGGGATGCAAGGGTCGTCGTGATTGCTGATTTTATAGGAAATTACTAATTTTATATATTTATAATTGTCCAAATAAGACAGAAAATTCAAGTTAATTTTCTTTTTATTAAATAGTGCAATGTGTACAACTGATTGATTATAGGTTTTAGCTAGCATTCACGTCGTTAATGCCGTCTTGAAATATAAAGCTTTATTAGAATGACGATCGCAGGTACGTAATTAATAATGAACTACATTTAATTAATGCTAAGTAGTCATAAATGGGTCTTTAGGTGTTGTGAGGTTTTTTGACCAAAGACTTTGGTTTTATAAAGTTATTTAGTTGTTACCATTATATATTTTTATTTTCGTTAATTTTATGCAGAATTTAAATCTAAATGTGCATGTGTTCATAGATCTAGTGCAATGCATTCACTATATGTAAAAACTAGTGTATAAATTGCTTCTATAATTAGAGTGCCGCTTTCAGGAGCGTAATAAAATTTGTATGGATAATTAAGCAATTGTGGTGCATCACACTACGTTTAAACTTCCAAAAATTTAGTTTTAGACTTTGTTATTTTTTATTAACACCTTCTCTTACTTCCCAGTGGTTCCTTATACTTACTTTTATACTTACTTCTAATTCTCTTCAATCGGTGGTGGGCTAATTTTTCTCGAGTACCTCTATTTAATTTCGCCAAAAAGTTGCCAAATTTATTATGTTAAAGTACAAATTTTTATTGTTATTTTCAGTTGCCAAAAATGTTTTTATAATTAAGTTAGACTAAGGTTTATTGTGGTGCCATTTTATATGAAACGGAAGATCGATCGTCCCACCATCCTCATTTAGTACCATTCTACCATTGTAGCTAGATTTCATTCAATAAACAATACTATACCATGCGTCTTTTGTGATTTCCCAAAAACAAAATAAAATATAGCCGGGGCGGTAGCTCAGTGGTAAGCATGCTGACTACTGATCTAAGAGTCGCAAATTCGATCTCGATCCCCGTGGGGTTTTTAAAAAGTAAAAAAATGTGAATGAACCAAAGCAGTCGCATGAACTTAATCTAATTACTTGGTTTTATCCACAGTGGCTTAAGGCTTTGGCACACAGGACGCGGTCTGTCGCGGCGGGCAGCGATATCTGCCCGCCGCGATCCGACGATATGTTTGTATAAAGCAACATTGCATTAACCCCGTCACACACGAGGCAATCTGTCGCAGCGAAACAGTCTTGACCGCGGCGGCAGGCGATGCGTTTGTACAAAATCACAAAAATATCGCGCGGTCCAGGCGATCCACATCAGTTCCTTGAGAGAAATAAATAACTCCGTTCATAACTTCGTACTATACAAGGTGTTATGGAAATGAGTGCAAATATTTTAACCAGTGATAGCGCTCACCAAAATGAACAACTTTTCTATTTATCGTTTTTCATTTAATCATTCATCTTCCCTAAATTTGACGAGCCGCTTGGTAAGCAAATCTAAGCTAAAGGTTAACGACATAAGTATATTAAAACTGCAAAGTTCTTGCACCAAAAAAAACACACGTTATCTACCTCAATTGATAAAGTACGTTGGTGAACAGATGTGAACTAAAGGTGTTATCAGGACCTGTGCAGTTTTTGTTGGTTTGCATATCAAAGAAATGTGTTTTGTTTTGTGCATACCCATTTTTAGAGTAAACTTGGTTTGAATTTTAACTCAGCTTTGAGGGCGTTTTCGAAGAAATGGTAAATGGAGAAGTTGTTCAGTTTAGCGAGTTATATTACGGGTTAAAATATTTGCACTCATTTCCATAAACACCCTGTATAGGTGCGAGTATACACTTTTGATTAACTTACCTCAAACAATCTGCTAATTTTTCCCTTGTTCAATAGGTCTTTTCCAGTTCGTAGTGAAGTGATCCTCTTAATGCTATGTTGCAGTACCTAGGTCATGATGCAGTTCCTCGAAACTTTGTCTTGATATGAGGAAAAATATACAAAAAATGTGTCTTCAGGTGACTGCAGTTGCCTACAGAGACAGTAGTATTCGCTAAGTTCTTCTCTTTTTTCATTAACTGGGTGCATCCAATATCGTCTTTTTCTTCTGCTACACTGTAGTGCTAAAAGAAGCAGGAGTTCCTCCTCGTCAGAACTACTCATTTTCCAAGAAAAACCTGCAAAACACTTTAACCTGTGCAAAATACTACTGCAAACCTGCTCTGCAGAAAATTATCACAACACTGGATCGCTCACACAGATATCGCTCTTTATGTGACGTAGTCATATTGCCGACCGCCGAGAAGATCGCGCGATCGCTGCCCGCCGCGAAAGACCGCGTCCTGTGTGCCAAAGCATTTAGTGTGTATCCGACTACTTTTATTTTTCACATTTTGAGGTTATATCGTAGCGTTTCATACTAAAAATTGTGCTTCTTTCGCAACCAACTTCATCGGCCACACGTTGCAGTGACCATACCTCTTCGAGTTTTGCGATAGCAAAGCCTCTTTTGGCCTCACTTAGATCATGATTCGGATCAGGTGTCAGATGCGATAGATAACAGGTGACAAGGTTACATGTAACACATGATAGATGACAGGTGACAGGACAAGTGACGTGATTGACCTGAAATGATTTAAGTTTTGAAAAGAAAACTAACAAACTGTGTGACATTGTTTGGCCGCAATAGTACCTGTTACTCCGGAGCCTAGACCTAATGCATAACAAGCAAACAAACAAAATGAAATAAAATATCACTTTATTGACTGAATAATTGCAACGTCACATTTATATTCTACCATAAACATGTAAGCATCGAACAATGGCAAAACAAGTGCCTAATCACATGAATTCTAAACACGCTACGATATTACAATATTATTGCTAGCAGCTGAAAATTCACTTAGATACTTGCTGATATCTTTGGTTTAAATACAAGTCGTACATTTTCAAAAATAAAATTTAACTTTTAACATGTGCAAGAGAACGGTACTTATACCAATGGCAATCTTAGATGTACACTTAAAAGCTATATTTTACGTCGTACTTTTCTAGAGAGCTACGAATTCGATAGATCATACATTTTCATTAACTTTGCATATACACAACGTCTATTTTTTATCAGATTGTGCAGATAACGTTTTTATAATAGTTACAATACAAAGATAAATATAGAAAAATCTACGAGTCCGAGGATTGTTGCAAGAAGAGGACAAATTAACCAAACATTTTTGAATTTTTCTCTGGTTTTCTTGCGCCACTTTTGCATAATTTCAGTTCTTTTACACCTAGCTCAAACTTGGTAAAATGTTAAAAAGTTACCGATGCAACCTGAGAGAAACAGAACCAAATCAAATTTAACTGCGATATCATCACGGTAACTTTTTATATTTTTATTGTGAACTATATTTATAGCCTAAAGTTCAGAAAGTTAATTAAAAAAAATACATACAATCGTTTCTATTTTGTGCTAACATTTAAAGGATTTATTAACATGATTAAATTAGGGTACGAGAACGATTACTACCCAGACATATTAGAGAGCTTTGTAAGAAGAGATTTGGATGAAGTTTCCTACAGAGGAAGATACGTGGAAGATAATTATGCCTGTTTGTGATTGTGCGTTGGATATTAACTATACTTCGTAGACATTAACATGTAGTTAAGTACAATAAACTTTTCGGCTAACTCTTAAACATCTACTTTTCAAAACTAGGCTTACTTATCTATCACATAAAATTGACTGATTTACGCATAAGCTCCAGCCTTAAATCAGAGTTTCGGAGCAAAGGACCGAAAAATATTGATTAGTCTATCGATAAATATTCACATACTTAATCAGTCTATAAACCAATTAAGAAAACCGTTGAAAATCCAGAACCTTAAATTTCTGTTACAAGTTCAAGAACTTCAGCCATCCGCCTGCTGCAAATTGTGACAAAAATTCATTTGGGTATTCATAGTTATACATACTTTGATTACTTTCTATGCTTATGCGATTACTTCCAAGAAATCACAACAGGTGTTTTTAGGCTCACATCCAAGTTATCGATCAGAAGATACTGCAACAGGTAGGAAATTAATTAAATTGCAAGAAATGTATAGCATCGTAAGTGCTACTAAGATCCACACTCAAATCCTACAATTTTTGTGTAATCTTTACTGCAACACAATCGTAACCAACACAAAAGTCTCATAAAATTATATATTTTTGTGTTCAAGGGAATTCAGAAAAGCGGAGTACGTCACACTGGATGGATGTAAAAATGATAACTCGAGAACAATATAACCTAACAGAATAATTTCTTTGGAATATTAATGATAAAATATAAAAAGCGGCAACGAGACAACCGTAAAGCGGCACATTGAAAGTGAAGTGGCAAAATTTAGTGATTTTAAATAGTAGGTGGTTGATCCATAGTTATGTGTAAAGTGAGTGTTGATAATTAATAGTTAAAAGCGACTAGAAATAATATGTAAATATGGCTGATAAAGCGTAACCATCAGATGCAAACGGGCACGTGCGATTGTATACGCTATAAGAATAAACACAAATAAGGAGTTAAAACAACAAAAGGAATTTAGAAGACCCACAAGAATTTGATATGTGGGAAGTTGAGCAGCTAGTTTTCCAAAGGAGCGCAAAAGTTAAACAAATCCCAAAAAAGAACCAAAAACAAGCAAATCATCCAAAGTAATAAAAGCACGGATAGGCTACGGAGTCAGAAGAGATGATACAATTATTATAAAAAGCTTAATGAATTAAAAACAGAGTTGAAAACAACATTTGATTTGAAGGCAGGTTTAACAATTATCAACAAGAAATTTCAAAAGACAAAAGCTGAAAAGGGAAAAAAAAGAATGGAGAGGAGTAGAAAAAACTCTAAGGAACAAAACAAGAAAATTACTTAAGTAGGAGAGAGAATGGGAAAAACAATCTGGTTATAACAGGTGTTACCATAAAAGATCATCAATTCAAACGAGGTTGAACAGCGAATAATAGACAAACAAAAATAAAGAATGGGTACAGGGTGAAAGGTGAGGACAAGAAAATAATAATTGTGGAAATGAACTAATAAGAAGATAAAAAAGAGGTAATGGAAAGGAAGAGATTACTTAAAGGCACTAAAATATTTATTGAAAATGACCAGACGTTCAAAGAAAGAAAACTTTACACACAATTACTTAATATTGCAAGAAAAGGAAAAGATGGTAGGATACCAAAAAATTTTCATAGGAGGGGAAGAATGATTGGAATCCTGACAAACAAGGCCTAATTAAAAACCAGTAAAAAAACTAGGGGGGTGAGAACCGACAGCGGGACTCATTAATGCTGAAAAAAGTGTGATAAATAAGTGTATGATCGGAAATACTACAAAAGTTACGAAGGATAAAAACATACGAACGGTGAGAGGGGAAAATCGATTAGATAACAATATAAAAACGGAAATCAAACTAGCTACAGCAAACGGCACCAAACCTTAGAAATTTGGCGCAGGTTGTTTTCATATTATATCATCTATACTTGCTTCTGAATGTAGTCGTATTGGTTTGCATGTTAATGTTATACACTGAGATAAATAAAAATACACCAAAAGCAAAACAAACTCTTAATTTATTATAAAACAATGGCAAAGCTTCTATCGGTTACTGAACCACATTAATCACTGTATTTTATAACTGAGTGTACCAGTTCCCCCAGACCTACCGTCAATGCTGCGCAAACTGTAACTTTTTCTAAGGCTTTGTACCGATTGCTGTATGTGGAATGTACCGGGTGATTATAAATGCTTTTTCCATCAAGTTCTCTTTGAAATATTTGTTATATGAATAATATGTTGGTGGCACTGTAAGTCTATGTCAAATTCGAGGTTAGCAGGTTAGGTTTTGCGTCAGTCTGCGTCAAAGCTGACGCAAAACCTAACCTGCTAACCTCGTATTTGATGGAAAAGCATTTATAATCACCCGGTATAAAATTTAAGTGGGAAAGAAATAGAACTGCTTGAAAAGTTTTTGAAAATATGAAGATTTTGGCACTGACAGACCAGAAGAATGGGGGCTGTACTGAAATGGAAGGAGGGCGTTTGTTATTTTACATTGGGGTTGAGGAAAGGGTATGGACACAAGCAGGAGTTTTACTTCAGAGAGATTAACAACCACGGAATTGAATTATATACCATACTAGCTGTTACCCGCGACTTCGTTCGCGCGAGGTTCGTTATTTGTGTATTAAATAATGGCTAACTATTTTCTGTCATCCTATCCCATCCTATCCCCGTCCCTTTCTTCGTCCCCGTCTCCGTACCGTCCCATCTCGTCCCGTCCCCTCCCCTTCCGTCCCGTCACGGCCCTTCCCGTCACGTCCCGTCCCTTCCCGTCCAGTCCCGTCCCGTTCCATCCCCGACCCGTCCCGTCCCCTCCCTTTCCATCTCATCCCTTTCCCTTCCATTTCCGTCCCGCCCCGTCTCGTCCCTTCCCGTCCAGTCCAGTCCCGTCCCGTCTCATCCCTTCCCTTATGTCATGCCCATCGTCTTGGACTTAAAAATAAATGCCATTTTCGCAATCAACGTCCCAAAAAACCTCAATAACGACACCCACATCGACTTTTCGGCTTATTTGCCCCATTTCACCCCCTAAGGGGTTGATTTTCGGAAAATCACGAAATACGTGTTTGCTTATTTGTTTTTAGGAGTACTCCTACGAAGTTTCAAGTCGAAATGTCTATTTAATATTATTTCTCCATACAAAATTGGAACCCCTATTTTACCGCTTTAGGGGTTGACTTTGGAAATATCCTTCCTTATTCCTTGCATATATCATAAAGGGAATCTCTGTGCAAAATTTCAGCTTTCTAGGTCCAAGGGTTGGGCTGGGCGTTGATGAGTGAGTGAATGAGTGAGTCAGGACTTTCAGTTTTATACCGGGTGGCCATAAATATCTGATATCACATTACCTTTGGAATCAACACCGCTTTACTAAACTGATGAATCCAACTAAACTAAATGTCATTAATGTCATCACAACTAAAATTCCTATCTGTCAAAAATTATTACAGATTGCAATAAGTAATGGAGTTAGAACAGGAGATTTTTATAATCGAGTCGTAGGCTAAACTGCAGAATCCAAGCAGGAATGAAGAGTCAATTATAGATTTAATGTTGACAGAGAAAGAATACAAAGCAAAAATTAAAGACGTGAAAGTTAAAACAGGAGTGGAATTAGGCAGTGATCACAGCAGAAAAAGTGTGTGGTCACTAAATATAAAGAAGTTAAGAAAAGAAAGTATTATGGGATAAATACATTAAAGACACGAATAAAAAAAAATTACCAAATTACAAGACAGGAAGAGTTAGTGAAACAGTTAAGAATACAACAAAAACGTGGGAAGAACACGAGAAAAAGTAATAAAGAAAATTGAAAACTGCTATTTTGAATACCAAAAAGATAGAGATAATAAGAATGCAATGAGATACGTAGAGAATACATTAACGTGGAAATTTAAAAAAGATGTGTGGATTATTACAAAGAGGTCATAGGAAGTAATCCAGCATCATATCATGAATCGATGAGTGACTCCACATATGGAAGAAATTAGACTAAGCAAAGTAGAAGACGCTATAAAGAAATTGAAAATAGGTAAGGCGAGAGGTACAAATAATAGTAAACCCGAAATGGTAAAATACATGGGCAGACAAATTCCACAAAAAATTATTAGCAGAGCATGGAGCTCACGAACAATCCCCCGAGAATGACAAATAATCATCTGTAAGGAAAATTTTTGAATTTAGCGTTTTTCCGCTTTTGTATTCCAAATACTAGTACTTTTCCCGTTTGAACTAGGACCAAATGGATGGTTTAGCTATGTTTTAAAAACTCAATTTCGTTGATTTCAAATACTGGCGTCTTCCGGCTCATTTCATCATATCTTTGGAAACGTTTTATTTAAATTCGCACATGGTTGCTTGCCGTATAATTGACGTCTTATCTTAATTACCAGTTTGGCGGCCCAATGTCTGCGATTTTCACGGTTGGATGTCTACATGTTTAGTCCCGGCGTACCATTTTTCGCGTGAAATTCTGATGAAATGTGTTGCACAACTTAACGCAACCCGGACGCTTTCATGTGAGTCAGAGAGAGGGCAAGATAAGTAGCGCACGCGCGCGTTCCCTTGGACTTTGACATTCAACGGCCAGACTTGGAAGAGGCAATAAGTGTGATCATTTGTTCAGCAACCGGTCAAGTTCTTGGTCATTTACGAGACGTTTGGTGCAAGTTATTAGACGAGGTTTTTGGTATCAAGCTCCAATTGACACTTTTGGGGCAGCTCATTAAAGGGAACCTCTTTCGTGCTGATTGTTGTTAATGAACCGTACCGCAACCTTGCCTGTTGATTACGTTCTTTGTTTCTATCCTCGTTGGGGCTTTAACATCATCCAGGCCCACTCGACAGATAGCACCCTAGGTCGTTTCTCGCAGTTCTTTAAGCATTTTGGGGCAGTCGCTTGGGCACGGCTTGCAGCATCGTTGGTCATCATAATCAGAGCAAGCTGAACCCCTACAAGGTACTGTGTCTTTTGTAGAAATTTTAAAGCACACAATGTGCAGTGAAGTGGTCATTTATATAACAAAGTGTCGTCATTTTTACGTAACGTAGTTGTCATTTAAAATTAAGATTTTGAATAGTAATTACTGCCATTCAGTCAGTTTTGATTATTTTCAGTCAAGTTTTACTGTCTGTAATTAGTTTAATCATTGTGTCATTGAAGTTTTTACAGTCTTTGAGTCAGTTAAATCATTTTCTGTCATGATTACCGCCTGTATTTAGATTAAACGTTGCGCAGTTAACACTAACCTTTATCAAGTATTTGTATTTAATGTTCATTTTCAATTAGTTGTGCTTTTCTTTAGTAGATTTATAACGTTACCAAGTATATTTTGTGATGTTTTTCCTCTGTAAAAGGGTTCAGACAGCTGCAGGAAAATGTAAGCAAGGTAAGTCCAATGCAGCTGTATGTGGACCATCGCTCGAGCACTGCTAAGGTTGGTTCACCGCTTCCACTTTTTCGGTGAGCCCACCTCTGTTTTTCTCGATTTAGTAAAGTGGTGGCGTCTGGCAATTAACATCTTTATTTCGTTTACCGGGTCGTTGCCCTAATTAAGATCGTAATGGACCTCCCTTCTCCATCTGAGTTTTAGTCGGCGACTTTTGTTACAGCCCATCGTAACATAGTTGGGGCAACAGATCTTAGAATTTTCCAATTTGTGTCATTTTATCGGGTAGCTGACGGTTGAGCATTTTGGATGTGGAAGTTCATGTCGTAACGACGTTTTCATGGTATAACACGTCCTACTTTTAAAAAAGGCGGCTAAGCGATATGTGACAACTGTAGGGGAATATTGCCGTTTGTGTAGTATACAAAATATAAGGAACCATTACAGAGGAAAAGCCACAAAAAATAATGAAACCTACAATAAATGAGAACTAAACAGGCTTTAGACCAAATAAAGGCACGCAAGATTGTTTCAAATATAACAGAAAACTAGCAAAATTACAACGGAATTGCAAAGCAAGCATTTGACAGTATGCCAAGGGAACTAAGTGGAATTCACTCAATATATGAAGCGTGAATAATCTGAAAACACTGTACCATCAGGAGCATAGAAAAGTGAACGACCTACAATTAGAATCAATAAGATTCTTCCAATCAATATACATACCAATGCTCATCTATGAAAGTCAGGCTTGAACACTCAGCAAACGAAAACAAAGTAGTGTACAAATCTATGAAATATGCTACCTAAGCAGAATAAGTAGAATGCCAAGAAAAAATAGAATAAGAAATGAAGAAATAAGGAACAGTTGTGGAGTAGAACCATTGAGAAACACCATAGAAAGATGACAGCTAGGCGTTTTGTTACTTATGCCGAATGAGCAGCAACAATATAGTATTTAAAACAATCTAGGAAATGGGTAATGATAAGAAAAGGAAAAGAGGCACACCGAGTACAACATGGAACAAACCGATCGCTAAAATGCTAGAAAAGAAAAGATGCAATTAACAACAAGCAAAGGTTCTAGCAAAAAATCAAGTAGAATGGACGAACTTCTGTAAAACCTCACCACCAAATGGTAAAAGCGGATTAAGTAAGTAAGAAACGAAAACCTTTTAGGCGAAATCAGTCACTTTTCTTTGTATGTGTCTGTCAATTTCAATAAGTGATCACGTAACTATCCTGCCCAGTTAACGTAGCAGCAGGTTACGAGTTAAAATCTCGGCCACAGCAAGATTTTTTTGAAAAGTTATCGAAAGATGTGGATGCCAATTTCTATCCCTTGTCGACCTTAAACTGTTAAATGTCACATTACCGGCGCTCTCTGCTGTCTGTGCTCTCCGAAACGGTATCGGAACATTGCTGACTTGAATTTAATGTATTTCCTCCGCCTAGGCTTTGCAATACTTAGTATCTGTCTCCTTTGTGAATTCTCTTTAGCCGAAGTCGTTGCACATATGGCATGATCATGTGTGCTACATAATATGATAACAGCCATGTCACATTGAAAGCACTGGTTGAACAGATTACGAAGACTGAATATGTTTTAAGGAGTGGATATCACAGAGAATGGCAAAAAACAGCTTCATGCTAAAGCATCGACAAGGGGCTTGCCTGTGGTGTTAGTAGAGAGGCCAAACTAAATTAACTCGTCAAATAACGATTTTGGTGGGACTGAGTAGATTTGTGCCGACGAGTGGTACCTTCTTTTTCGGTGGTGTTTCCTGAGTATGAAGGATCATGTTGTCGCTTTCTCAGCCTGTGGAGTGGGGAGCTGTGACGTCGCGGATGTGGCCATTCTTGGTGCCTGGTTTTGGTGCAGTGGAGCTGGGGTTTAACCCGGGCATCGGAAAGGAAGGTTCTAGCCGGTAGAGAGCTGTTTGGTAACCTCCTCTTGTTGGGTGGTGGAATGGTGGATTTCGACGGTTTTTCACGGGTGCTCGTGTCTCGTTGACTATGAGGTTTGGCACAGGCTTTATCTTATACAAGGTTGGTCTCTATTTGGTTTACAATGGGAATGATCTTGTGCACTTTTGACTTCCAGACGAGGGTTACGGAGATATGGAAGGGGGAATGATGCCATTATTTTGTTTGTGTATAATTTTGTTATTATCAACGATTAAATAATTATTAGCTTATTTTTATGTAACTTTTAATTTGAACTGCAATGATTTCAGCACTCAAGGACATTAAGGCCTACAGCTTTTTTTTATTTCTTTCCATTTTTCCTTCTCTTATAGGTACTCTTTAATGATATTAACTACATTTGCTTCTTTATACAGTATTTTCCTTCATAATTTCTTGACCTTCCTTTAAAAAATACACAGCTTGACTTAATTTTGTTGCTGTAAAGTTCAGGATTCATTTGCAAAAGTTACGGTTGGTCATGTGACCGGTGACACTAGAAGCGTTCCTTCCATGCTACACTGTATAATACAGCTGCACCTTTCAAGCAACAAACTATCCTCTCTATTTCCTTGTTTGCATGTCCAATATACTTCCTATTTCTGTTCTAGCTAATACTACCTGAAGAACAAGGCTCGTGTCTTGAGGCTCGATTAATTCACTCATTGGCCAATTCGGCCTTGTGCTGCCATCACACCGGAAACCTATGGCCTTGTTCTTCAAGTGGTATTGTCCTTACACATCCATTTCTTGGCACAAATCGTTATGTTGTCCTTGTCACCTTTTTGTAAATGTTTTTTTTGCTATGAAATTCCTCTATTTCTTCTAATAGTTGTAATTTCACTTTGTATCAATTTATTGTAGTCTTGCAATATGGGTTGCTTCTATAATTTCTTTATGTTTCTTATCAAACCAGATGTTTTCTTCTCCTTGCCTTTGGTTTTAGTACCGTTGTGAAACCTGATTACAGTAATCGTTTGCTTCCATGACCCCATTAGAGCAGTTTTACCGTGTCCTATCACGCTGCGAGACACCTGAGAATTCGTCCAAGGCTTCATGCGTTAAGATTTGCTTTGATGCATTCTTTGCTAAAAATATTTCTTAGGTCTAACTTATCAGTCGAAAGTGGTACCCTACGAGCTTGAGTCACTAACACAACCCTGCTTAATGGAAAAAGCCCCTCTTCCCTGCGAGTCGTATTAACTTCTAAAATCACCATCAAAGCCTCAAATTTGTCAAAAATCAGATCTCCATATTACATACTAATAGTTTAATTACGGATTATTACTCCAGGTCCAATCTTTACCGCCACGTGGCACAGACTTTAGAAAAATCGATAGTCTAGTTCGAGAGGCTACCGCTCCGTCCCTACCAACGCAACTGTTCGATTGGTAGCCTATCCATGTCTTGAAGAATTGTTTCTTAGTTTATACACGTTATGTATCTAAACATATGTATAGATGCACTTCTAATTTTTCTGTGTTTACTCGAATATTTAAGCAAACCCTCGACCTTCTGTAGCTGCCGTCAAGAGATATTGTTACTTGGCAACCTTTAGCTAAAATTTTGCATACCTACTATATATATATATATATATAGTCCTTCTTCGCTCCTAGATGAAGCATAGGGCCTCGAAGTATTCGAGGTTTCGAAAATCGAGTAATTTTGAGAGGGTGGCTGATGTACCATCCGCTCTGTCCTATATCTTAAGTATTGTCCCTCTGATATTCCGCAAAGCCACGAACGGCGAGATCTGACTGTATTTCCTCGATGAAGCGCCTCCATTCTTCCCTGTTCTGTGCGATGGCTTTTATTTCGTTCCAGGTCTTTCCTATTTTTTCGGCCTCCTTCATTATTGTTCTTCTCCATGTTGTATCCGGCTTCCCTCTTCTACGGCTCCCTTGTGGATTCCACACCAATGCAGTCTTTGCGATATTTCCGTCTTCTCTCCTAAGTATGTGCCCAATCCATCTCCATTTACGACGTTTGATTTGAACTCCTATTTCCTCCTGACTCGTACGCTGCCACAGTTCTTCATTTGATATGAAATCTGACCATTTCACTTTAATTATCTTTCTAAAACACTTATTAATAAACACTTGCAATTTGTTTATATTACCGCGAGTTAGCTACTACCTACTATATTTCCACTTTATTTCAGGCTGTGCTTTTTGGTTTATTTCTATCTGCACCTTGAAGACTGCGCTGGTTATGTTATAGCATTACTTATTGCTTCCCATTGTGTTTATATTTCTATTTTTTTATACATAATGCGTATTTCTTGTGTATATTCCTCTAAAATTTAGATTATTTAATCTACCAAGGTACGACAGGTTACTGTTTTCTTCAACTTTATTCTAATCATAAAAGGATTGGAGTTTATGTCTGCTGATCTGTAGGTTTTCAAGTTTGTATATATCTCTTCAATAAGGATCTATTTAATCCATGTTCTTTTGTGGATGTCCTTGTTGCGCAGGTTACCTATAACATCTTCTGCACAGCAAAACTTTTTAGACTTCGCCTATTGTAATTGTCACTAAATTCTTACTAAAGTTCTTTGATTACTTCCATTTACTGCCAGTGCAGTCATTCTTCTGTTTTCTTCTACATTTAGTAGTTTTGGTCGTGGTTGTTTCAATCTATCCTGCCTGGTCATACTAATCGTATCTTATTTTGTAAATTATCAATATGCGATGATAATCTTACTTTTGCAGACCTTCTGCTGATGTTGACGTGTATTTTGGGTCTTCCAGGAGATCACTATCACTTCTATGGCTCAGTTCTTATATATATATTCAGTTTTTCTTGGAAATATTTTATTTTTACTGCTGCCACTCTTCTTATCTTCTTGTTTTCCAATCTTATAGGCGGTTTTCACTGCTACCTTTATTTTCATTTCTTTTTCTATAAATTTTCCTCTTCTATATGCACCCCCCCCCCCCACTCTCTTTAGCATGTTATTTTATACATTACTTCTCTCTCATCTTTCAATTTTATTTTCTAGGAAAGTGCTTTCTCTTTCTTTCTTCACTTCTTTTTTGAGCATTTCTTCCCTAGAATTTTCGGCTTTATTGATATTTTATTTAATTCATATAAAAAAAAATTCTTTAAATTTCTTATGGACAAGGTCTAGACATGCGGAATACCAGGTACCTTACATACCGACTGTGGTCATTGGCCAAAGTCCTACCACAGAATAATAATAACCAGAAGGATATCTTCTACACAACCGCATTGATGTCGACGCCGACAACGGGTGACCTCGAACCTTTGTATTCCATGGGCTCTCCCCAAAGCCGCTACCTGCACTGGCCGTTTCAGGTTAGAATTTCAGGGTAGAAACGTCTCAAGGCTATGAGGGGCCGGCGGTCAAGTAATACGAGATATCCTTCTGGTTATTATTAGGTATTCTGTGGTCCTACGTTGAATTTTGCCGAAACTAAGGAGTTTCAATCCTAGCAAGGGATCTTTTACACGTGGTCTTTCCATACACCAGATTTTTTTGCTAGATTTTGACTCGCTGGAATTTGTTTTGCCAGATAATTATTTCACCAGAAAGCTATTCGCCGGATTCCGTTTCACCGGATTGTAGGGTGCGTGTCATATAACGAAATTCGGCAAAGTACTGTGTCTCGTTCTAGCCTGTTTAGGTTAGTTGCAGTCTTTGATAATTTTTTTTCGCTACCACGGCCGGTGTTGTTCCCACGATCGGCATAATGTCCTCGATCTTGATATGCGGCGAAATCTATTCCAGTCAAAAGACTTCCGGCAAATCGAATTCCGGTTTTTGAGAGAGATACAATTTCTTTGCTTCTCCATACCTGTCTCTTTTCGTATAATCTTCTGTTGAATACTTTCTCTCTCTAACAATTTTCATCAAACTTCTGTCTTTTCTTTCATTGCCCTTAAGCAATCTGTTACATTTTGATTGTGCCTCTATTATTTTGCAGTTCTGTGGTGCAGGTTTTGTATTTTCACACGTTCTCGGCCTTTCTCGATTCCGGCCGGACAGCGACTCTCGAACTGTGGCTTTTGTTCTTAGCGTGTCTTCTTTTTTGACGCCGTGATGGTGACTTTGGTTTAACATCTTAAAAAATTGTTCAGTGGTTTTTGCGGGCATGCATGTTATGGTTTTTGGTTTTAGGCCCTCCTTTGTGGACGATGCAGCCCTGGCAGTTGTATTGCGAGATATTTCTCACGCCAAGTTTGTAACGTTAGCGCCAGTAGCATCAATATTATGCCAGAAATTTGTATTCCGTCACAATCTGCAGTTACATCGCCCTAACGCTCGAACAGACGATAACAAGACATCCACTAGCGGTGCACCGAGTCTCGTACAAGCACGCACCGCGCCGCCCCCACTCAATTGTGCCGGGAGCGACTACAACGATAAGGAGGGCCAGCAAGTATAAAAGCAACTTCCGCATCCATTTCAATCACTTGAGTCTTGAGACCTGAGATCCTAACTCTAACCTCCAGCTCGAGTTCCCCTCCGAAACCTGGCCCCATTTCCAAATACTTTCCTGACCTACCTCTATCTTATGACAGGAACCTGTCTTAAAGGGCTTGAACTTGAACCTGACGCAGTTCTGCCTTGTCACGGGAACCCATTTCGTAGAACTCCTTCCCCTAACCTGGACCTGACAGAGTTCTACCTTGTGACAGGATTCTGTCTTGTAAGACAATCTGTTAACTCAAACCCTGCACCCAACGTCCACTACCGAGGTTAAAGGCAAATTGCTTTAGTCGGCTGCGACACGGAACGGCTCACAACCTTCCAGAGCTCGCCGATAAACGTAGCAACGAAAAGCCGTGATTTGCACAAAGTAAAAATTTTAGGTTTATGTTATTCCGAGTGGTCCAAATTTGCAACCAGGGAACCACAACGACCTGCACAGCTTATTGTACTGCCAGTAAAAGCCACTAGCCCTGTATTCATTGTATTTAACAATATTTCCCATATCGCAAAACATAAAAAACCGCCATTTCTCGCCACAGATATAATTTGTTTCAAATCCGTCGTTCGAAGTTGCTGTGCACTGCATCTACAAGCCAGCAGACCTACATGGACTTGTACTTGAGGCAGTAACCGACAGAACATGTGTGCATCATCGGTTGCAGACCGTCCAGAAGAATCAAAACGCAGATCCAATTACCAGAAAGAATTTTGTTTTTATAATATTTGTATAGCTAGCATTTTATTCGAATTAAGGCTTTTGTATATATCTAAACACATTATATGAGTTACTTTTCCAACATTGTGTTATCCATGTAATTATACATTTGAGTACAACGAACCCATGGGCATTTGAGTTTACTCGAGGCAATTCAGTTTGAAATTAAATATAGCGAATTTTGGTCAAGTTAAAATAAGCAATTAAAAGCCAGCTACATTATAAGTTGGCAGATCAAAAGCACTTTACGATCGTTAGCTACACGTCACAATCCTTGCAATTGAGTATGTCGTCCTTGACCCGGTTTGAATTTAACCCTGCCATTCCGACCTTCGGATGTTTGGGTGGCATACTGCTCCCGCTTATATAGGCAGTCACATAAATTGTAAATTGCAAAACTAAACCCAGAACCGTATAATGTGATAGTTGTGTTGCATAATCCTTAGCAATAAAAAAATCATTGAAAAACAAAAATTATAGGATTTGAATGTGGTATGATTAAATTGTGTTTCAACTATTGGCAGTTTACGAGATTCTCATGCACGGAATTATATTAGAGTAATGTTAATACCTTATGAATAGTATCGTAACGGAACGCCTGCTCTATTTGGTTAATGGTAACTTCATGTACGGGAGTGTTTACGCCCAACACAGTCACCGAACCCAAATTAGGTGGATTTTCTGGGCCCCACCAGACTGGTTCGCTTCTCAGCTCCCCAGATTTTAAGGTGAACTGAAGTAGGGAGTACTTTCGTTCTTCAACTGAATCTGAAATTGGCGGAATTAACAATTGTTTTTTTGGTAAGGCAACAGACAATTATGTAAAATTGAATTTAAACATATACAGTGCGTTCACAGACTCATTCTTAACACGAGGATCTTACTTATTAAGAGAAATTTGGTTAAATGTCAGATAATGAGCACCTTATCCAACGCAGCAAAATCGAGAAAACTAAAAGACTTACTCAAAGAGTCGCCATCGTCCCAGTAAAGTTGGCCGCACCCTTGCTCAGACAAGTCCGAAGCTGCTAGCAGCTGTATCTTGGACAATCGTGATTCGGTAGTTGTTTGAAGTGCGCTTTGCTGTGGAACAATGTAACCACCTCTTATAAAAACCGGTATGGTGTCCAACGGAGCTGATACGTTGAAGTTAGCTCCTTTACTCTCCAGAGCTGTTTTGGTATAATAATCATACCAAACGCCAGTTGGAAAATAGGGGAAAACAGAAGTGCTTTCCTCCTGTAAAACATCGATTTGATGCTATTTTAACAGTGGATATGCAACAGCCTTACCTCTAAAACAGGTGCTATCATAATAGCCGCACCCCACATGAACTGATCGTCGATGCTGTAGGTCTTGACATCAGTGATGAACCTAAAAATATACGTCAAGTTTCCAAAATAATTATAATTGTTTGTTGTTGCACTTACTCAAAAAACAAAGGTCTTGCAACTGTTTCTCCTTGGATGTGAGCAGCCCAGAAAAGTGTATAAAGGTAGGGCAGCAATGAATACCTCACAGTCAACGCCTTTTTTGTGGATGCAACAACTAGCGGGCCGAGTGCCACTGGGTCCTGATCCTGTAATGATTTCTTGTGGTGAATACAATAATTCCGTGTCGACAACACTTACAATTCCATCGTCAGTGTTGTGGTTTCGTGAAAACGGATAGAAAGCTCCTAACTGCATCCACCGGTTGCACAAGGCTGCAGTAGTATTTCCATTAAAACCACAAATATCCGCGCCCATTAAAGGTATTCCAAACATGCTGAAGCTCAATAGCTCTGCAACGTTATGGAAGAGACGATTAGCTGGTACGATCATGCAACAATTTTGTGTTACGGAAGAAGTAGAGAAGTTTTAAAGGACAGTAGTAATATTGATATATTGAAATGAAAAGTCGGTGGATTAGAATGGTGCGGAAAGTGCAAAATCAGGGTGATATTCTTAAAACATGGTACCTACGTGGAATTGTGTACTTCATGTCATACCACCTCGAATATATATCGCCACTCCAATGTCCACTATAATGTCCAAGACCCGGAAATGTAGATCTCGATATAACTACAGGTCTCTTGCCTCGAATTTCAGCCAATGCACTGAATAATCATTAAAAAAATTGTAATAATTATTTGATATTGTTAAAATTCTTTTGACATACAGTCGAACCTCTATTTAACGAAGTCGTAAATTCGCCGAAAAAAAATCGTAATATAGAAAAAACGTTATTTAGAATAATTCGGTATATATGTATGCACATATATCATGTATGTTTAATTGACCTGAAAAATGAAAATAATTGAAGTTGTAGTTTTATGTGAAGTTTAATGTACGTAATTATTAATACATACATAGCTACATATCTATGTGCATAATATGTAACATAAACGTACATTATGTATGATTAAACACATAAGCTATTATACATAATGTACAAAGGAACATAAAAGCTGCACAGAAACATTAGGTAGGTACTTATGAAAACATCAGATGTGGACTTAAAAGAGTTTTTAAAGAAGTCTGTAATTTTTGGTTGCACTTTGCATTTAAACTACACGTTTTCAAAAAATACCTCGCACTGCTTTAAAGATTTAAACAAACTCGCCGGAACATTTTCGCGATTTTGCAATGCACGACGGATGGTCACAAATGCCTCAAAAGTTTCGCGGTCCGACGGCGCGGAATTTTCAATTCGCGGTACAAACTTAGCTTAACGCTGTGAAACAATTTGTTAAACTGAACAGTACAGTCTTTGAACGAATGCGGCATTACCGCTTAATGACCTCATCAATATTCTAGGAAAACAACTCATTCAACTTAACAATACAGCCATTGAAGGCATGCAGCATTACCGCCTAATCACCCCATTAGAGAGAACCTTCCTGGAATTCAAACTACCTGACAAGGGTTTATGACCCTAATTTTACTACGTTAAATAGAGATTGTGTTCGCTAAATAGAGGGAAATTTATATATAAATAATATCGGACATTGACGGTTCTAACCAAAATTTCGCTAAATAGAGAATTTTGTTAAATAGAGGTTCGACTGTATATGAATGTTTTTGGTATTTATAGTTACAATAATTATAAATTGCGTTGCTATATGTTAAGTTTACATTAACACATCAAAGTCAACACTGGTGATGATGAGTCGATATATAAATGATACTCACAAACTCGTTACAATGGCTTCAGTAAATCCATACAAATTATGGACATTGTAGTGCAGACCAGCAAAATGTTGCGCCGTCATGCACATGCTTTTATAATTCAGATGCCCACCATCAACTGCAGGCAAATACGGAGGGCTTTCTAAGGGAGACTTGGGGCAGCCGTTAAATGATCCTGACAAAAAGTTTGAAGGCTCGTTCATGTCGATCCATGCCCCATCAAATTGAAACAGCGTATGCATAGATTTCAGCATAAGAATCCAGTAATCTACTGTATGTGGATGGGTGAAATCCGGCCATACGGTGCTAGCACGGTTCCATACCTAGCCAGCAAAATACATTGCCATTATTGGAGCGATTAATTTTACTAACTACCAACATATACAAATACAGCGTGCCCAGGATAAACTATTGTAATTGATCAGAGATGTTGAATCAGTTAAATATTAGAAGAAATGTCTACCATCCCAAATGCTACTCTGGTCTGTACTCATATTCTAGAACTTCGTTTAATTTTTACTACACTGATATATATATTGTACAAGACTATTGTAATTTTTAATAAGCTTAATACTTAATCATGTACAAGACTGATTAAAAGTCAATATTGTATAAATAGGCTCATTGATTGTAGTGTTTTGCCCCCTATAGTAATTCGCACATCTGCACGTAAAGTTATTTATGGCTAGCTTTCAGTAGGCATGAAGACTCAAATCTGCAAGTTAGGTTCACTGACATGTTCATATTTAAACTCCAGTGTTACGCCACTGGGCTGTCAAATTAAAAAGCAGCAACGCGCAGACTCACTATGCTGTCAATTTATCTATCAACAAATTGAATTTCGTGCAGTTTATTTCTGGTGTATTTACAAGTTAATTCAAAGGCAAATCTATGAACAAATTATCAGGTAACTCGAATCTCGCGCTTTATTAAGCGTCACTAGTCGTGTTTTGTTTTTAGATCGTTCGCGGCTTCCTGCGAATTCAATTGTTTTGAACGCGTCCTTTCATGTGAAAAAACATAACCTCAACTTATATTTTTACAATTTCTGGACCTCATGCTCTTTTTTGAAGTATTGTAAGACTGGGATCGGCTTCCTCTTATAAAACTCGTTCCTCATGGTAAGTTTCGAAACTCTAGCACGGGTATTTGCTTTGCAACACTAACCTGACCTTTTTTAGGCTGCGGGAACTGGCTCGGAACAGCTTCTCCTGATGCTCGCTGCTGGAAGCGGAACCCTAGGATGCTGGAACAGCTGCGGTGTACTCCTACACGGCGTGCGGACGTGGTGCTACCAAAATTTCAAACGCCTGACCTCAATTGTGCTCAAAATCTGATGATCGTAAACTTCTCGTCGTTGGCGAAGTGGTTCGGAAGGTGGTCGCAGATGAAAATAATTTTTAGGTGATGGATTTTCACACCCACATTCTCACATATGCACTATGAACTCCTGATAACGATGGTATAATTATTTTTAATTTATTTCAATTGTAAATGGCTTAAAACTCAATTAATCTGGGAGACAAATTAGACTGTTATGAAATAATTTTTATTCAATTGTTTCTCCCGTAGTTAACAACAATTGCCTATCTAAATTCATAATTGTGGATGTTAACCAAGTACAAATAAGTTAGTTATAAACTAAATTTTAACTTATATTATAAAAATGTATAAAATCTTAATTCTAAAATTGTTTGTTCACGTTCGTATTTAAACTAGGTTATAGCGCCACTCACTATGTTTTATTTGGATTGTCTGTTCACTTATGTCACTTCACTGACTCATTTTTTTAAACACCAATCTCGTTCATTTCCTGTTGTGTGAATTTCTTGTATTCTATAATAATTGTCTGCTTTTCACCATTCTTCAAATATTACCGTTCCATTTTTGATAGCCTTATTCGATCTGGTATTGTGCTCTCTTTGCACTGTATTGAGAACATTCTGTCCTTCTTACCTTTATTTAAAAAGTGCATAGAACTGTACTTATTCAATTATACTGACATGTAAATTTATTTAACACACATGTAATAAACCCTTTGGTGATAGATTTGTTGAATTTTGATTGGCTTTACTTTGCACCAACCTCTTAATTTATGCTAATTAATATTTCTGTGACTCTAATTTACGAATTGAGCTCTGCCTTATTGCCATTTATTCTGAAGTAATTCCATTTAATATCGGCAACGCTTTACCAATGTAGTTATGAATTAAAATTTCTGATGTAACTTCTTGCAGTTGCCTGATTTACCCCCGCTCTGTGCTTTATTGACTTGCTTTATTTATCTATGCTGCAAGCAGAGTTAAGTAACGGGCTAAATACCATCTCAATATATATCAAATATTTCAACTAAAAGATTAAATATTTATTGTAATAACAATTTTGAAAACAAATCTGTCCGTGATGCTCCTTGAATTTGTGCAAACCTTCGATCTGCGTAATTCCGTGGATTACTTCTTGCACTCGTTCAGGACGCACTTCAGAACACAAATTGTATAATTATATAACCAGGTTGTTTTACTGAAGGAAATGAAGTTTTGTTTGATATGAGAGCCTAACTACCCCTTAGACAATTGTAGCCTGTGTCTGGTCACAAATGAATACACCTCAGAGTTTAGAAGTACCGTAAAATGCCCTAATTACGGACGATTTCGGGTAATATTTTGGGTAAGAGCAGGTTTGCTAGTGGTTGAAAATCCATGGAAATAAGAGGAAAGCGATAATTTATTTCATGTTTTAATAATAATTTTTTTTTATCTAACTGTCCGTAATTGGGGCGAAATTTACCTAATTCCGGACACTACCGTTTTATATGAATTTTAACGTTAGACGTGCCATTTCGGACACTTAGGGTTATGTATCTGTAATTACGGACACTCTATAAAGGTTTAAAAAAAATCCGCAGATATTACATGTAGGTATACATAGATATTTATGAATGACCATATTTTCATTTTCATAGATATACTTTCATGGCACACATTGTGCACAGGCATTTGGTTACATTTGGATTAATATAATAACTTAAAACAGTACTCTTTACATACATAGGTACGTAACATAAACATTCGAAGAGATGTAGAAGCTCAACTAAAAAATACCTAATAATAATGTTATATGAGGATCAATGTGATTTTAATAAAGTTCGTAGTCTTCAATTAAGTTAAAAGTGTATCTGCCCCTGTGAATAGTTGGGGCTGTCAGTACTGCGTAAACTTGATCTTTAGTGATATTATTTAGATCTTCAATATCATGCAATGTAGATTTTGCAATGCCGTATTTTTCAGCGGGTTCTCGAACGGACAATTTATCCGTAGCGACATCCCGCAAAGCCCTCTCAAGGTCATGTTCGGTTAGTTTCCGGTACTTCCCCCTTTTTCGAGGCGCCATTAATACAGATCTGTAAATGGCACAATACGACATTTAAAAACAGCTTGTCCGGAATTACAGCCAAAACGGTGGAAATTTGTAAACAATTAAAATTAACCCTTATACATTGATGTTGTCGTTAATATACTATTGAATGACTTTCCTACCACTGTACCCTAGCTATATTATCAACTTTCAGTCAAACATTATAGATAGATTACGCTTACCAGAAAGAAGTTTAAACAACTTCACTTTAACGCAGAAACGCACACGTGACGACATTCACCCATTACTGCGCGGGAAACCGACTAATCGCAGTAGTGGTGGTATTTGTAGCAAAGTGTAACCTTCTATGCCAACATATCACCTTCCATTTCGAACTTACACTTTTAGATAACAGATGGCATATTTTTATATTACCGAAGGTAAAAGATGTCCGGAATAAGAGACACGTCCGTAATTATGGCAATCTACGGTATATTGACATATTAAATAATTAGTCCTTATATATAATTGAATGTGTGTCGTGTTTGCTGTTTTTGAACTCATAACCTAATATTGGCCTAGATTAGATTAGATTAGATTAGATTTCACGACTGCCTTTTGCTGCCATGCGCACGTCAGCCCTTTGGGATTTTTGTACTGTCGGGAGTTTTCAAGTTAGCAGGCCGACATCCGTATCTTTTACTAGACTTGCAATGTCCCCTACTAGCTTGCGGTTGTCAATAGAGTTAAGGCTCCAATCGAGTTGGTGTCTTTTACGCTCTAATGATGGGCATTCAAAGAGGATATGATAGGCTGTTTCATCATCCTCTTGGCATAGTCTGCAAACAGGTTCATCTCTATAGATATTGATTCTGTGCATAAATTCTCTGAATGCTCCAGTGCCTGTTAGTAGACTGACTACTTGCTTGATTCGAGTTCTGTTCAGTCTCAACAGAGTTTTGGTGGTTTGTGGATTCGGAGTTTTTAGCAATCTTTTGCAGTGTGTTGCTTGATTGTAGTTTCTCCACCTTAGTTGGTGTGCGGTATTGACCCACTCATTAATGGCTGAGCGGGCTTGGTTTTTCTGAATGCTTAGACCAGGTTCTGGACCGGTCATTGCATTACGGGCTGCTTCTTTTGCGAGCTTGTCCGCCTTTTCGTTTCCTTCAATACCTTGGTGACCTGGGATCCAGCATAATTTTACTGTATTTCCCTGGCTTAAGGTTTGAAGTTTAGATTTGCATTCCTTGACCAGTCTCGATGAAGTACTGAAAGCGTTTAGCGCTTTCAGTGCTGCCTGACTGTCTGAGAGAATGTGTATGTCTCGATTGAACAGCTTCTTTTCTATGCTGATGTTTGCGCATACGTTAATAGCTTGTACTTCAGCCTGAAAGATGTTACAAAACTTTCCTAGACTGACTTTTTCGTTGGTTCTAGGATTGGTACTGTACACACCGGAGCCTGTACCCCTTTCAAACTTAGATCCATCAGTGTAAAAAATGATGTTCTTATTTGTTGGAGTTGGTAGTTGGTCTGGATTCCAACTTGTGTGTACAGTAAAATTCTTTTCAAAGTCATAGGCTTTGATTATAAGATCAGAACCCATTTCTAATATTGGGTTGTTGATGTGTGACATGATCTTGCCATGTCCTAGATTATTAGCTGTGGTCATCCAGTGACCAGTACTTTGTAATCTGTAGGCTGCCATTCTAGCTTCACCTTCCAAGAAGATGTGCAGAGGTGGCAGGTTTAAAATAGCATTCAGTGCTTGTCCTGAGGTGCCTTTAAAGGCTCCAGTGATGCACCGATTAGCTAGATATTGTATTCTGCTGATTTTGTGGATCGCAGTTGCTTGTTTTATTTTGGGCCACTAGGCGATTATTCCATATGAAATTATTGGTCGAACCATGGTTTTGTACAGCCAGAGGGTCAGTTCCGGTTTGAGTCCCCACGTACTACCTATGGCCCTTTTCCCAATTACTAATGTTTGTATGCACCTGGTGATTGTTTTGTCTAAGTGGGAGTTCCAAGTTAGTTTGGAATCGATGGTTAAACCTAAGTACTTAACCTCGTTCTCCCAGTTGACATTTGTCTCAAACAGTTTTATGTTGATTCTGTTCGTGATGTTCTTTCTACGAGTGAAAGCAACGAGAGTGGCTTTGCTGGGATTAATTCTAAGATTATTCTCTAGACACCACTCTTCGGTTACCTTTAGTGCTGATTTCATTATATTGTCTACGGTTCTTTGGTATTTACCTTGAATCAGTATGACAATGTCATCAGCGTATCCTTGAGTGTAGTAGCCTTTGTTATTGAGTTGGATCAGCAGTTCATCAACTGTGAGGCACCACAGGAGTGGAGAAAGAACTCCTCTCTGTGGACATCCCCTTGTCGCCTGCACTGTCTTTTCCTTATCAAATAACTTGACTTTTACAACTCTAGTGTTGAGCATTGCCATAGTCCATCTTATCGTGGTGTTATCGATCTGATGATTTGTCATTGCTCTTTCAATAGAGTGGTAGGAGGTGTTGTCGAAGGCACCTTCTATGTCTAGAAATGCTCCGACTGCGTACTCCTTGTACTCCAAGGTTCTCTCAATTTTCCCCACTAGTTGGTGTACGGCGGTTTCACATGACTTCCCTGTTTGGTAAGCATGTTGATATTTGTGAATCGGAAGTGAAGTTAGGGCTTCCTCCCTCCAGTACCTGTCTACTAATCTTTCCAACGTTTTAAGGAGGAATGACGTTAGGCTGATAGGTCTGTAAGATTTAGCTTCTGCATAGCTGCTCTTACCAGGCTTAGGGATAAACACTACTTTAGTCACTCTCCAGGCTTGGGGAATGTAGCCTAAGACAAGACTTGCTTGGAACATGTCTTTGAGTGGGTTCAGCAGTATATCTATCCCTTTCTGCAGCATTACGGGTTGTATGCCGTCGTTTCCAGCAGATTTGAAAGGGCTGAAGAGGCTAGTTGCCCATCTAATCCTTTCTTTGCTGACTATTCTCTTAGCTGTTTCCCAGTCTTCCCTCCTAGGGGTATGATTAGGTTCAGCCAGAGTAGGTTGTTCCACTGCTCCGGGTAGGTGAGTTTTTATCAAAAGAGATAAAGTCTCCTCTTCCGTTGTAGTGTATTCTCCGCTTTCTTTTTTAAGAGTGCCTACTGGGTTCATGGCTTGCTTTGAGATGATTTTGTGGAGTCTAGCTGTGGATCGCGTGGTCTCCACCTCCTGGCAAAACTTTTTCCAGGCTGCTATCTTAGCTGCCTTGATCATTTTGCCATAGTCTGTGAGAGCCTTGTGATAGTTCTCCCAGTTATTTGTGGCTTTAGACCTGTTAAACAGACGTCTGACTTCTTGTCTGGTCTTTTCTAGGTCTTTATTCCACCAATTTGTGTTTTTTTGCTCTTTGCTGACTCGGGTCTATTAGAGGACAGCTACTCTGAAAGGAGTCAATCATGGCCTCTTTTAACTGGTCAGCATTTGAGTCTAAAACTACTTTATTGGGAGATCTGAACTTTAGGTGTTCTATCTTCTCTTGTAGTTTTTGTTTATATAGGTCCCAGTCCGTCTTTCTTGGGTTGTAGTAAACTCTTTGGCTTACTTCCCGTTGAGACAGTTCAAAGGTTATATAATTGTGGTCAGAGAGTGATGGTTCGTCTGAAACTTGCCATTTATTCACTGATTGACTAATTCTCATAGTGGTTATGGTAATATCTATAACTTCATGTCTATTAGAGTTATAAAAGGTTGGAGTGTTACCTTTATTGACTACTACTAGATTGTTAGTTAAGATAAATTCTAAAAGTGACTCACCTCTTATGTTGCAGTTGGTGCTGCCCCAAATGGTGTGGTGAGAGTTTGCGTCGCAGCCAAGGATGAGGTCTAGATCGTCTTGGGAGGCAGATGATACTAGGTTCTCTAGTTTCTCACTAGGCGGTGGGTCCCTGGAATTGGATGGAAGGTAGACGGAGCTTATAATGGCTTGGTCACAACCTTCATCGTTATTCCATTTTATTTTAATTGTGGTTATGTCTCTAGAACAGAATTCCATTAGTGGTAAACAGTCTAGATTATTTCTTATAAGTATGCATGTTCTAGGACTTGCATGATTATAAATAAGCTTACCTTTAGCACCCCCTAATCCACGGACTTGTCCCTTAACTATCCATGGTTCTTGGATCAGTGCTAAATCGATGTCATCTGCTAGCAGCTTTCTGCTTAGATTTGCAGTGGTGGAGGTTAATTTGCACTACTTTCAGGTTCTTCTTTCCTATCCTTGGAGCGGATAAGGAAAGTGACCTTGTTGAGGCCTAGGTGCGCTACACAGTTGATGGATGTTAGTGCTTGTTTTGCCCTGTCATCTATCATTGCTGCGAACGTTCTACCGCCATCTTCTAGTGGAGCGACGTTGAGTATTCTCCAGGTATCGGTTTGGAGATCTGCCTTCCGTTTGTTCTGTTTTCCGATCAAACGGAGAATAACCTCGGGTTTCTGTTTGTCGTACCACTTGGGGACGTTGAACACTACCCGGACGGAGTTAATAACTTTTGCCCGCTCTTTTACCTCCAGCTTGGCATTAGTCCACGGGTGCAGCTTAGGTACTTTCTCACTTAACCAGTGTTTTGTGAGTTCGTCCTTGCACGCAACCACGTATGTGCCAGCTTCGAGATAGTGGCTGGTAAAGAGAGGTGTGTTCTCTTCTTCTTCCATCTGGAAGATGAGATTTATCAGACTGTCTCTGACTAGGTCACCTTGTTCCTTTGTCAGTTTGACGTCTGGATATGCAGCAGGGTAGATGGCCATCTTCACCGTAGTGGCTGCCTCAGCAAAATCAAGCTTGCTGGTGCCTGCCTTTGGTGAGGTCGGCTTGTCTACTTTCTGCCTGGGCCTCTTTTTCGCGTTTGCCGGGGAGGGAGTGGCTTTGTCAGAGCGTTGCCTCTTTTGTCCCTGGTTGGTTGCAGGTTTTTCAGATTTCGAAGCTGGGTCTGCTGCCCTCTTCTTCTCCATCTTCTGCTTTCTTTTAAAGTTTGGGTCGTACTTAATGCCCTTGGCTTCGCAGGCTTGCTTGGCGCGTTCTCTGCGTTCCTTGGCTGTAAGTTGGATCTTTTTGAGGGACACTTTGCCTAGTTTATCGGCTATGTCCGCTCCGGTTGCGGCCTTTTCCTGCTCGGAAGACTGTCCTTGACTGGAAGTCTGGACTGTCAACTCTGCAGTAGAGGCACACTGTTCCATTTTTATCTCGGTCACCGAAGTCTGAGCATCAGTGGTCGGAAGCGGTGATGACTCCATCAGTGTGTCGTCTTCACCCTGTGAAAAAGCAGTTGTTAAATCCATACAAGTGAGTATTTAATTCAACTGTAAGAGGTTTGGCTAAATACTTCTGGAGGGCGCCTGGTATCCAGAAGGCTCCGTTCATGACGCATATTATAAGCCCCTGCGCCTACACCTGTTGATGCTCTGCTTTGCACGGGTCGCATAACACATTCGAAAAGGGGATTTTGGAACCAGAAAGGCTGATCTTCTAGACAGCCATGCATCTCTTGAGCCTGGTCCCCCGCCGTGAGATTTAGGATTTTTATTGAGGTTTTCTCCTCTTGGTCCGGGCGGTGAAGCCAAGACCCCCAGCACAGATATCTCCCGTAATACATGCCTACAGCAGAGATATCCATGTATGGTATAACGGCAATGACGTGACCAGAGGTTCGTCTTTGCCGGCATCGTTATCCCAAGTGCAGACCCTTAGCCACGACACGACAGCTGGGCTTGGGGGATGTTTATCGACTTCCCAGTCTAGATCCGCGGGGTTCAGTCTCAACGGGGCCACCACGAGAAGGATGCAATCGCTAGAATCGCATATCACTGATCGTTGCCAGTGATACCCTGCGGTCTTCCTTGTTGTCAGACGGGGAGGTGCAAGACCTGATCAACTTGGCTGCGCTGCCTCGGCATGAATCTTCACAGCGTTTATAGCCGTTCAGTTCAGCTGGCAATGCTCGACCCCCCTATTGGCCTAGGCACAAAAACATGACGTTTGCATAAAAATACTTCGCAGATCAACAATGTGTGTGAAATCTGACCAAGTGATAATACGGCAGTCTGCATAAAGCTTCCTTATAGTATTGCAACATGACCCAGTAAACTGACACTAAAGCTAAGTCTTGTATACAAACAGGGTAATTGGCACATGTTGTGAACTAGTGATTATATTCTAATTGAATGCACTTTTGTGTCCGCATAATTTCACTTAATAGTTTTATCTCATGGTCAAACAATAGTTTGAACAAAATCTCATTTTGTAATATCATATTTACTAATGCCTGGCATCGTGTGGTGTAAATTTATCCCATATTTCTTGAAGTCTGCTTTAGTTATAGAAAAGATTTTGTAGGACATGCATGCACCGTTTTTAATTTTATTCCACAATGTCTCAATAGGCTACTGGACACCAATTATAAGAGTGAAATGTTGTTATCTGAAAACCATTTTTGTAGATGTATGACAGGCCACACTATCTTGTTGAAAAGTAAAATCTTCTCAAACAATCAAAGTGTCATGTATTGTTGGTAGCAAAGATTCTTCTAAGGTGTTAAAATATTTTTTGCATGATCGGTCTTCTTTGTTTACTTACTACAGTAAAATCCGGTTATAACAACATCGAAGAGACCGGTTAAATTTGGTTGTTATAGCCAAAGGTCGCTGCCGATGAGTGCAAAATAATTTAAGTCTTGCAACATAATATTTAGCCTCCAAAGAAAGGCGGTAAGAGTTATTGCTGGCTTAAGCTATCGAGACGATGTTCGAGATGCATTTAAAAATCTACGTTTGTTAACATTACCATGTCATTACATTCTTGAATGTTTATTGCACATAAAATCGCATATTGATGAATATGGCGATAACTCTAATGGACATTATAAGCTTAGGAATAATGAAGACATTACACAGCCCTTTCTAAGAGTGCATGTAACCAATATGCAATAAAATGTTTTAATAAGCTTCCTGCATCTATGAGAAGTATGACTCTGATGCAATACAAACAAAATCTGAAAAGTTATTTAATTCTTAATGCTTTTTATAGTTATCAGGAATTTCTAATTACGCATTTGTAACAACCCGCAATAATTTGCTCTTAATTAAATTAAAAATTGTAAGGAAGTATCTAGTATACGTAGAAGCCAAATCTGCAGAGTTCTATCCCAGGTTCCTCGGCAAATTAATTAAACCGGCACGTACGGCGCTTCGGCGCGTACAGCGCTTCGGCGCTAAATTCCCCGTTATCGTGCAGTGAACCACTTGCTCATAGTTGCACAATGGTTCATTATTAGACGTCTTCTAGAGAAAAGAATTAATGTCAGTATCTCACTCAAATCGGCAGAAGAAACTGACAAAGCGGTTGATAACTTTACACAAATTGTTCAATATGCAGCCTGGGAAGCCACTCCTGAACTGGATAATACCAAGACACAAAACTGCTCAAATGTGGTAAGGGACGCTCTACTCGACAAAAGAGAGTTAAGGAAAATTTGGATAACAACCAGGTCTCCGCAAGATAGAGCTAGATTTGATGAAGCTGTGCGAAACCTTAAAAAATTACTCAGCAATGAAAACAATCAAGGGGTTCAGAATTATCTAGAAGGTCTTTCACCAACTGAGGTCATTGAATATTCGCTGTAAAAGGCTACTGCAAAAGTCAAGAAAACTCGGGATATTGTCCCGCCTATCAGAAAAAAAGATGGATCCTGGGCAAGAACTGATAAAAATAAGGCTAATGTTTTTGCTGAACATCTTGCTAACGTTTTCCAGCCGTTCCCTTACGAATTACGACAAGAAGAGGAAGATGTTATCACCTCAGTGTCCTCAGTACTTGAACAATCTTTTCAAATGGCTCCACCCATTAAGGCTATAAAAGTAAGCGAGGCCAAGAACATGATTAGAAGGAACTTAAATCCCAAGAAAGCACCAGGATATGATAGCAATAACTTACCTGTTCAATGCTATGTTAAGAACTGAAAACTTTCCATCCCAATGGAAAGTCGCTCAAATCATTCTCATCCCAAAGCCAGGAACGCCCGCTGAGGATACAAGTTCCTACTGGCCAATCAGCTTACTTCCTATGATGTCCAAACTTTTCGAAAAATTGTTTCTTAAGAGGTTACAACCTCATCTAGACAACCTTTGCATAATTCCAGATGATCAATTGGGGTTCAGAGAACAACATTCAATCACTGAACAGATACATCGAGTCGTCGAGAAAATAAATAATAGTATTGTTCTGCAGCCTTCCTGGATATTACCCAGGCGTTTAAGGTGTGGCATCAATGCTTACTAAGCAAAATTAGAACCCATCTACCAGCTCCATTTTATCAGGTACTTAACTCATACCTCACTAAAAGATTCTTCATGGTTAAACACCAGAAATAAGTAACAGATCTGGATTGCCTCACGGAAGTGTTCTTGGCCCAGTGCTCTATCTGATATACACTGCGGATATTCCAGAAACACCAAACATCTTTACTTCCACGTTCGCAGATGATACCGCCATCCTAGAGACCAGTGAGATCTCCAGGTATGTTTTCGAGTAACTTCAGGATGCCCTCAACAACATTCAAAAATGGCTTAAAACTTGGAGAATTAAGACAAATGGGACAAAATCACAGCATGTAACCTTTACATTGAGGAAGGAAACATGTCCAAGTGTCATTCTCAATGGACAACTCCCATAATCTAACAGTGCAAAATACCTTGGCATGCTGTCAGGCCATTTTATTTTTCATAAATTCCTATAGCTACGTATAGAGTTTACGATTTCTCCTGTATATAGGTTCCGTTTCAGTCATATTTTACCGCATAACACTTCCGCTATTTACATCTAAAATACTAAAGTTGACACGCACGTAGCTTTTGGTTTGTTAAAAGGTGTAGCGGCACCGCTCTAATCTCTATGCAGTCGTGTTTGTGCAGCTGTTTGGCCCAGTCGCGTGTAAGGACGCTTGTTTTCAGCATATTCAAAAACACAGTAAATGAGAGCAAGTAGGATAATTTCAACTTCTGTCGCATTCTACCGATATAGCGTGTTGTCAAGCTATTGCCGGCTGCGTTCTGATTGGCCACATCTGCTGGCGTTACAGAGCGTCGCGCGTGAAGCTTGGTCTGGCGTCGTTTTCGGTTCTGGGTCAGTAAGGAGCCAGCGTCGGTCTTGTGTTTTGTTGTGCAGTTACTGCTAACAGGTTTTTCTATTAGAGAGCGGCTCCGCTGCCCTCACGGCCCTTAGGGTTGTGGGGTTGCGGCACGGTTTTGTTTTGACTGTGCCGAATACCGCGTGTTTCGTTGAGAGAGTTCTGAGCAGGGCGTAAGAGTGAAAGGTTGTGGAGTTTTACGGGGGTGCCGCCTGGAAGGCGTATTCGTCCAACACCTGCTGGGATCTTGTAGTGCTAGCGTGCGAGCTTCAGGCCTCGCTAATTTCGTCATTGCCCAAGGAGGCCGTACATTTTCTTTCCCTGATGATAACGAGGGATTCTAGCATGCTACTCTCGACTTCAAACCTCAGCTCACACACTCTAGCAAGCAGCGTTCCAATTCCCGCCAATCAGCTTTCAAGCAAAGCCGTTAATTAAGGTAGTGCTGTATTTACATTTAAATCAATCATATAGCGTCACAGGTCCCAGGCGGCTGTCCGCTCCTTTGTAATTAGTCATATATGGCCGCAGGCTAGCCAGGCAGCTTATATTTACATTTAAATCGACTATATAGCATCACAGGCCCCAGGCGGCTGTCCGCTCCTTTATAATTAGTCATATATTACCGCAGGCTTACCAGGCAGCTTGTATTTGCAATTAAATTAATCACGTACTGTCACACGCCATAGGCGACTCGTATTCATATTTGAATTAATCATATACCGTTACCGGCCCTAGGCGGCTTGCATTTGCATGTATAGTTAATCATTAGAGGTAAAGCGCCCTCAGCTGGGTGTAGTTTAGCCGTGCATTACGCTATGATGTGTTTACATTGTGTGTGTCCATCTTTACATGTATTTAGACCAATAGATCGCTTCATAGAATAACGCCTTATGATTTCCCCCCACGTGTTTGTGCATGCTTACTTTCGGGTTATATTATTTATACACTGTGTCCGATTTTATGTGAAGTGGAGCTTGAAAGCAGTTTAGCAACATCACAGGTAGGTAGGTGCATTTGTCGCTGCAGTGCGGGAGTCGTGTGGCTGCTCTACTATACTATTCCCGTCGAGTTTCAGGTTTCTCCAAGGTGATAAGTTGATTTTCCCGGTTTTACTGTGGGTCTATCTTTGCATTTTTGTTTATGTCAATGAAACCGGGTGGCGCCTATTCAATTTTATCAATGTTTACCGCCCCTTTGGCCGTTGCCCGTAGGTAATCTCGTGAAGAACCCTCCCTTGCTTCACTGATGTTTAGCCGGGATTTTCTGGTTGCGGGTTGGGCAGCGGCCTAGGTGAGTCTTCGTCCTGATTATGTCAAATATCGTCCCCGCCGGCCATTTAGTTTTTGTATGACCGGCGCGGTGTCGTAAAACCCGTTTTAGACCGTAACAATGCATTTAGGCAGGCGTCCAAATTATATTGGTTACTTGGGCGTAAATCGAAACTTTCTCTCAACAAGGTATTGTGTATAAAGTGATATTAAAACCTGTGTGGACGTATGGTGTTCAATTGTGGGAGACTGCAAGTGCTTCGAACATGAAGAAGATACAACAGTTCCAATCAAAATCTCTACGAATAATCACAGACGCGTCGTGGTTTTTTTAGCAATGAAACACTACACAACGAATTGCACATTCCCTACATTCTGCAAGAAGCCAAGTGCGCGAGTGCTAAATACTATCGCGGCTTGAACAACATTCCAACCCCCTGGCCCTTACTTTGTTAGATAACAGCAATGCCACCAATCGTTTACAGCGTTGTAATCCTCTAGAATTAAGTCATAGAATTTCAGTTTGTTTAATTAATATGATTACTAAAACCAGGTAAGTAGGAATTGCAGATAGCACATAGATAATATCTATTTAAGTACTATTCCTATAATTACAACTAACCCTACGTTAAATTTAGTTAGTTCTTTAATGTAAGTTACTATCAACCCGTTTGTTGGGTTTTTCTTTTTAATATTACCAACCATACTTTTACAAAATTAGCTTATTGTTTTAGGACAGATTGCTAATGTAATAGGTGTAATTTAAAAAAAACTAATAATCCTTTATCTAATAGACGTGTCTGTCTGGGACGCTGTTTCAGCAGCCAAACCGTAAGAGATAGAGAAAAAAGTTATTAAAGTTATGTTTGGAATGGTCATGTCAGGTCAGGAACCGAATTTCAGTCTCTAACACTAATTATTATCTTAATTATCCTAATCCTAACTTTTTAGGTTAGATTCTAGGCAAATTTTATCAAGGCGAATGCGACTGGTAGTTTGCTACCAACAATGACGTCATATACGTACGTGTGGTGAATACGCGTTCTATTTGCAAAACGGTCTTTTTTGTTTTATTAAATGAGACATTTGTCTCACTGGACTGCTAGTATAGTATCTTATCTTATCTTATCTTATCATCTCCTACAACTCCGGTGCTGACAGACATGATGTCATTTGTAAGAGGAAAAGGTGGATGTTCAGAGAATCAATCTGAGAGTCTTGATTGTCTCGTGATACTCACCATGTTCTGCTGTCTATGTGCTGTTTTGTGGTATGTAAAGAAATATTACAATAATTTTCAATTGCTTCTGAAACACTTGACAGAATGGACATTGAAATAATCCATTTTGACAGTGTCGAGTCGCTGCTTTTCAGAGATCGCATCAAAGTTTGATCAAATACAACAGTTTTCTGGCCATTGTCTTTGTGCAGCAAAACCTTGTACGCGCAAACACACAAATTTATTAACGATATAATTATGCCAATAGAACATACGTTATATGGACCTCTGCTTCAAACAAACAACAAACCACTAAATAGAAACGCAATAAGAGGCAGGTACAAAACATAAAAATTTATGACAGATACTGTGTACCAGCATAAGCAACAAAATATGATTAATTCTGTCAATCAAACGGTGGGTATTGTAATAACGCAATTACGTATACTACATACTTTGTTTAATCAGTGTATTCTAAATGACACAAGCCCGTAACTAGAAAACCAAGAAATATTAAAAACTACTTTGAAAATTGTGAGTTTTTGCTATAATTTAGTGAAAGTGAATAAATCGGGTCCTGGCTCGGCAAGAAGTTGCACGTGTGAAAGCCGCTCCGAGTTAATAAGCGAAATTTGGCGAAAAAGTGACTATTAATATAAAAGTGTCTGTGTAATCAAGTGAACAACGTAAAAGAGAATACCCTACAATAAACAGATATAAGGTAGGACTAGTATTAAGTAGCAAAATACGATTTTAGAAAGCAAGCGCCAACAACAGCTGGCCTTGACGGGTCGGTCGGCTGGCTGCAGCTGCACCGCGCGGGAATAAATAAACAAGCAACAGACGCTGCCCGAATATAAACAACGCGCAGAGCCGTACTAAAGAAATTAAAACCACAAGAAAGGAAAGTATAACTGCAATAAAAGGTCATACATCCTGGTCTAATTGAAAGGAATACAGCTGATTTACGAGCTCAAATAAAAGTGAAATTTCGAATTTAGTTGACGGCAAGAAGCGGGCGACGACCTTCGCGGAGTTGATCCGGGTCGGCTCCTTATCGTGCCGTATATAAACACACGGAAAGGTGGCGACGCGTTCACGTTCTACAGTAAATAAAGAATAGCTTCATACTCCAAAATTGGCAAATTTGAGTTTCAACACCCTAACCAAATATACAAAAAGTAAATATAATCTAAATACTAAAACACGTAAAAACGACAAATCAAGCACGAGAACAACAAAACGAAAGAGACCCAAGCAAATAGTGAAAACTACAAAATGCAGGAACTATTAGAAAAAATCAACTCCAAACTGGATATAATGGAAGAAAGAGATCGGCGTGTGGAAAAGAAAATGGATACACTCCAAATAGAGTTAAACAAAGTTAGAGATGAGAACAAACAATTACGGGAAGATAACCTGCAGTTTAAACAAAAATTACTCCAACAAGGTAAAAAAATAGAAGAAATGGAAAGGGAACTCAGGAAAAAGAAAATAATAATTCACGGTGCTGAAGAACACCAGGGAGAGAGCGAATTACAACTAAAGGAAATAGTGAGAGTAATCCTACGAGATATGCAAATACCAACAGGAATGGAAGAAGAAGTAAATGAAATAAGAAGACTGGGAAAACAACGAACGGGGAGGTGCAGACCAATTCTAATGGAACTACGAAACTGGTCAAAGAAAATGGAGATATTAAGAGAAACTAAAAAACTAAAAGGAACCAGAATATACATAGAAGAAGATTTCTCAAGAGAAGTGCAAGAGCAAAGAAAAGAGCTAGTAAAATACGTGAAAACAATTAGGTCGAGAGGACATCACGTACTGATGAGATACAATAAACTGGTAGTAGATGGAGACGCATACTCCCTAGAGCAGCTAAAAGCAACAGAAATACCAGTCACAGAAGGAGATGAGAGAGAGATCGACGAAAGAAACAAAGAAAAAGCTAGTACTATGGAAAACATGAAACCCTTCAACAATGAGGAAGAAACACAAATAGAGAAGGTGGTAGGTAATAAAAGAGGAAGAACTATAAGTCAAAGATCTCCAGAGAACACGGAAGGGGTGGACTTGAGAGAAAAACTACTCAAGATCACAAAAACAGGAAATAATCCAAAAAAGTAACAGAAAACAATAAAGGACGGATGACGGTAACGACAGAGGCTAGGAAAAAGGAAAACGAGAAAGAAAATACAAAAATTAACACAAGCATCAAAAACGACAAAAAAATATATAAAAAAAGAAATCGGAAAAACAAAGAGAAAAGGGATCAAATTATCATAGCCACATGGAATATTAAAACGATGCTCACGGTAGGGAAAATGGAAGAAATAAGAAGAGAAATAGACAGATACAATATCGACATAACGGCAGTGCAAGAAGTAAGATGGAAAGGCTCAGGAGACGTAACAAAAAGGGATTTTATGCTTCTTTATAGCGGAGAACAAAAACGAGGGAATAATGGAGTAGGATTCTACATAAAAAGAAATCTAGAGAACAACATAATAGAATTCGTACCTGTGAACGGAAGAATAGCTGTACTTCGACTGAAAATGCAAGAAAACAACATAACAATCATCAATATATACACACCCACAGAAACCGCAGACCAACAGGAAAAAGATAACTTCTATGACAACTTAAATAAAATTTGCGAAGAAGTACCAAAAAACGAAGAAATAATATTGTTAGGAGATGCAAATGCGCAAATAGGGAAGGAAGAGTACCTTAGCGAAGTAGTAGGTAATGGAAGAGGGACAATACACGAGAAGACAAACGATAACGGTCATAGACTATGCCAAGTAGCCGCTTCTTTTAACATGAAGCTCCTGTCAACAAAATTTGAGCATCCGATAAAACACAAAGTAACGTGGAGACACCCAGCAGGAAACATAGAAAACCAAATTGATCACATTATGGCAACAAAAGCGATACACAAAAATGTAACAAATACAAGAACATATAGAGGAGCCCAGGTGGAGACGGACCACTACATTGTGATAACGAAATTAAAAAACTTAAAACTTACTAGACGATACAGCACTAAGAAAAACCAGAAAAAATGGAACATAGAAAAGCTCAGAACAGAGGAGACAAAGAAAACATACGAGGAAGCATTAATAAAAAATGCACAAAACCAACACACTAATCCATCTGATATAGAAACAAGGTGGAAAGAAATAAAACAAAATATAACAAGCGCAGCCGAGGAAGCGATAGGAAAGGAAAAGAGGAGACACGAAGGAAAAGAGTGGTACGACCAGGAGTGTGAAGAAGCCAGAAAGGAAAAAAACAGCGCAAGAAACAAATGGATAATTAAAAAAGGAGAACAGGACAGAAGAGAATATGAAATAAAAAGAAACGCAGCAAATGCAATATATAAAAGAAAAAGGAACGAATGGATAAACAATAAGCTAGACGAGATAGAGAATTATAATTCAAACCATAAAGCAAAACAATTCTACCAAAAACTAAGGACACAAAACTACAAACCAAGTATAAAGGTAAAAGGAATAAGAGATAAAACCGGCAGAATCGAGATTGAATCCCAAGTGATAGGGAACATATGGAAAGAATATTACACAGATCTATTAAAGGAAGAAGGAAGAGATAAAGACAAAGATGAAGACAACGCATCAGTAATAGGAGAGGAAGATAAAGGTATAGAATCCCCAACAAAGGCTGAAATAGAAGAAGAAATAAAAAGGCTGCGCAATGGCAAAGCCACCGGAGAGGATACAATTGAAGCAGAATTGATAAAACATGGAGGCAAACAACTACACACACAGATACAACAACTGATAGAAGAAATATGGAAGCAAAACAGGATGCCCGAGGAATGGAACATCGGAATAATCACGCCCATACACAAAAAAGGGGACAAAAAAGATTGCAAAAATTATAGGGCAATAACGTTACTAAATACAACTTATAAAATCCTGGCAAACCTAATTAACAATAAGCTGAAATCCTACGCGGAAGAAATACTGGGAGACTACCAGAATGGGTTTAGACCAGGCCGATCAACCATTGACGCAATACACACCCTAGAACAAATACTTCAGAAATCGCACGAACACAACAGACAAGTTTACGTAGTATTTATTGACTTTAAGAGAGCATTCGATGGTATAAATAGGGAAAAAATGATGAAAGCACTAGAAGAACTGGAAATACCAAAAAAACTTATAAACCTTCTAAAAATGAGCTTAGAAAACACAAAAGCAAGAGTGAGATTTCAGGGAATAACTACGGATGAATTTGAGATAAGTAAAGGGGTAAAGCAGGGGGACTCAATTTCGCCAACTCTGTTTAATTTGGTGTTAGAAAGTATTATAAGGAAGACAAAGCTAAATCAGAAGAATATCATCATAAACCAAAGTCAAATAATAGCCTACGCAGACGATGTAGCAATAGTCGCAAACTCAAGAAAAGCATTAATAAGAGAAATAGAAAAGATAGTCAAAGAAGCAAAAGAATTTAATATGGAAATAAACGAAGACAAAACGAAATATATGGAACTGGGGAGGAAAAACAAAGAAACGTCAAAATACCTGACAGTGCAAACATTTAATTTCGAAACAGTCTCATCATTCAATTACTTGGGAGTGACCATAGGGCAAACAGGAAAGGAACGTGTAAAAGAAAGAATTCAAAAAGCAAATCAGGCGTACGGCATAAACAGAGCACTACTCAAAAGTACAAAGCTTAGTAAAAAAACTAAAATAAAAATTTACCAGACCTTAATAAGACCTATAATAACATATGCCATGGAAACTACAATAATGAATAAAAAAGAAGAAGAAGACTTGAAGATAATAGAAAGAAAAATAATGAGAACGATACTAGGGCCAAATATAACAAGGGAAGGAGAAAGAAGAATGAAAACGAATAAAGAAATAGAAGAACAACTAGGTGAAGCAAACATTGTAAGACATATAAAAGCCCAACGCTTACAGTGGGCAGGACATATTATGAGGAAAAAACCCACAGAAATAGTCAGGCGAATAACACAGTGGACCCCAATGTGGCCCAGAGCTAAAGGAAGACCTAGAAAAAGATGGTGAGAAGAAATAGAAGAAGACATAAAAGCAATGGGAATAAGAGACTGGAAAGCACAATGTAGAGACAGAAAGAACTGGAAGAAAATTACAAACATGGCCAGGACCCACCACAAGCTGTAACGACAACAGAAAAAGAGGATTAATCCACCTCAGGAAAAGGATTCAAAAAACGCTGCGGCGCAGTGTTTGCCATAATCCCAAGGATTGAACGGCATGATGATGAATAAATCGACGCTACACGATACAGTGAAATCCCCCTTACCGGACACCTTGCTTGCATTAACTTTACTAATAGAATTTTCTCTATTAAACAGACACTCTCTTAAATGGACACCATTTTTCGACAATTTTTTGACGATTTACCCTTATCAGTAATGGCTAAACTGTATAGAAATATTCCAGAAATGAAAGACGTCGAACCTGACGAATTTATAAACATTTCTAGAACGGTAAGTAAAAATTCAAGGTTAGCAGGTTAAGTTTTGCGTCAGTTTTGACACAGACTGACGCAAAACCTAACCTGCTAACCTCGAATTTGACATAGACTTACAGTGCCACCAACATATTATTCTGTGGTATAAAGTCACATTTTACTGACGTTTGAAGAAAAATACTTTTCCAGCGTGCAAAAAACGCCAGAAGCATCACGAACATTAAGGAATTACCGATCTCAGACAATAATTGGAGTCGTCGCTTCACTCCTCCGAACAATTGTCTTCCATCGGTAAAATGTCCTTACCGTTCTTAATACTTAATATACTATAAAGCATTCAAACTGTCAAAATATTGAGAAATACATGTGGTGGAAAGTATAATAAGCAGTCAGAAAAAGCTCCTACCTCAAACGAGTACCTATCTTAGATTTTGTAACAACTATTACATAGCATTATTTCATTTATTTTACTATTTTTAACTGCATTGCATAATACAACTTTTTAAACGTACAGATGGATTTTTCCCTTAAGCGGACGTCTCTAATAACCGGACAAAAACTTTGGCACCGTGCGTGTCCGCTTATGGCAGATTTCACTGTACATAGAAAAATCATCTTACTCATCATAGCACAGCCAACTATGAGTTTCATATAAAAAAATACAACTTTATGGCAAAACTCGAAATTTGAAACCTTTTTTGAAAAACTGACTACGCCACCGCATTCTCATCAAAAAAGTGTGTTTAATTTTGAATTAAACTGATATAAATTTCAGTCAAAATTTACGAAATATCGTTCACAATTTAAATGCCAATGTTGCTTCATTATCAGTCGGTTTAAAGACCGCTATCACAACAGTAAGCATATTACATTACGACCTAGAACTTCAAGTTCATCGCACGAACTTGCAGACAACGCGGAACTATAACTGCTTACTACTTATTTTGCAGTTTTAGAATCGTTCTAGTGAACTATACCTTTGCACTTTGAAATGTTTTTATTTAGTATCTAAGCAGTTATTTTGTATAAATAGATCCTTTATTTTTGTAATAAAAGAATCGACATTTAGTGTTTGATTCAATTACATCGATACTACCTTTCTAAGCCTAAAAATTTGAAGTGTGAGGCTGCACTTCGGGTAGTTATCTAATTATCATCCCTTTAAGTGCCATTGACTACATTGGCTTAATACATGAATGCAGTCTCATTCATGTGCTTAAACATTAGGGATAAAGAACCAGTGCAACCAACAGAAACCTGATCCAGCCTCCAGGCATTTCTGTTCAAGTGCCTGAAAAACATAGAAATTGATTTTCTTTACTTTGATAAATAAGCAATGAGGTCGAAAAATCTTTTGTTTATAACTCTAAAACAAAAGACGATAGCCCATTTTAGTTTGCTTGCATCATTAAGCTTTTCTCGAAAAAAGAGATTGAGGATGGGGGGTCCATATCCCCTATGAAAACATAGAAATTTGCCCACCTTGTACCTTTACATATTATATTAATAAAGACATTATCATTATTGTTTGAAAAGAAAGTTACCAGCTGGACGAGTGCCAAACAAAGCGCAATGGACAGGAAAGACCAGAAACTTTTCTACGAGTAAAACCTCAAAGAAAGAATACGAAGTAAGAAAGTTTAGTTTCTAAAATAATTCCCATATAATTAATGATGGCAAATCTGCTTATATGCCATGAGTAAGTAAGCAAACCGCACAGATGTAAGCAAACCTGTGATAGTGTTATCAGCACTAGATTATAGTAGGTATTAATTCCCATATAAAAATGGGTTGTGAGTTACCATGCGTGTTAAAGTTTGGCCTTTACTGGAAATGGGTATATTGGGGGGTTAGAAAAAAAGATAGGATGAAGGCCCGGGGATCCTCCCTGAAAAACCACTCTAAAACCACCCCAAAGGTACTTTTTTTAGTTTTTGGCAATTTTCTCGGAAACTATTAATTTTTCGGGAAAATGTCAAGAGCCCTAATTTAAAGAGAATAAAATTTCGTATCAATTGGTATATATTTTGTCCATAATCAATTAATAAATAGTCGAAAAAAAATAGATAAATATAGGGTAAAAATAAAAGAATGTGACGAGCTAGACTAATACTACCTATAATTAATAAAATTCGAAACTAAAGTTCTAATTATCTATTTATTTTAAAGAAAAGTAGCTATTTTGAGTTATTTCAGTTATCTTTAAAATTAATTTTGCCCACTCTGCGACAAGGCAACACTGCTTTTAATTTTCAGCAGCACCGCAGTAAACATAATAGGTTGAATGACTGCAATATTACACGGCATAAAATAGTGTGTGAATAAGAAATCTGTGAAAATGAAGGTAGGTAAGTATATTAACAACCAACAACCATTATTTACATTTATGTGCCTTAACTTCACATATTTTTTTTTGCGCGATGTGGGTTCCATGATGGGCATCGAAGCGATGTTCTCAAGACTTTTCAAAATTCAGTAATTCGTTTCCAGCATATATTTTAGGAATGTGATTTTTGGTAGGGCTCATAAGTATTTTTTGTTAATCTGCATTGATGTTGAGGTTTTTGACAGAGTGTGATGATGGAGGAGGAAGGGCAGAAATGAGCTCCCAATCGCGTGGCATATTTTATATGATGACCCCTTACATGTCTTTGAAATAAAATGTCAATTTAATTTTTTTTTACAGAATGCCGGAGGTCAATCACAGTAATTGTATAATTTGTCAAATCAAAACCAAAGACACGCTTAAATGTCCAGCTTTACTAAAGGACACTACCGTAATAAGAGGAGCGTATGAACCCTTCATCAATGATTATAAGAATGCAACTAAAACAACCCTTTTCGAATTGCCAGGAACAGTTCTAAATGCCAATATCTTGAAAGTTAATCAATCGTCGGAGGAAAACAAAGAAATACAAGCTCAAGTAGTAGCAGAACTATTACTAAAAGTGTAAGGACTAACATACGAGAGGAAAGTACGAGAGAAGGCATTAAAAATAACAGAAAGTTTACTCGAAAAAGCAGTTGTCTTAACCCTAGAACGCATAGGTGGCGTCATATGAGACACTACCTATTTAACTATCTAGCTTTTAGTGATTTGCTGTTATGTTATCATATTCATATCTTCAGTACCTCTCCAGAAGATTGTTAATATATCCCTTTCATTTTTAATTTCCAAAAATTGTTACAAGCTTTATAATAAATTTTCTAGTTACTTGGTGTCGCATATGACGCCATCTATGCAATCACGTAACAAGTTTTCTCGGTAGGTGTTGGTTGGTAACAACTTGCCATGTATCAGTTCACGTAAATAATTTTCATAGTAACGTAATGCGAAGTGGAATTTGTTAAAATAGCTATCACTACTGTCTTTATAGGATTGCCAGTTAGCTATTATACTTGAGCCGCCGAACAGATAGAGTGGAGCAGACAACCAAAATAACATATTACAAAGGTCATTCGACAATATTTTAACTATAATTACTAAAAAGAACAGAGTTGGTGACCCTTGTAATGAGAACTAATTTCAACTGACATTAAATAACTTTTTGAGGTTATGATGCAAATATCAAGAGATAAAAAAAAAGATCCTCTGCAGGCCGTGAAAATTCAAACGTATGAATGATATGTTGGTGGTACTGTAAGTCTATGTCAAATTCGAGGTTAGCAGGTTAGATTTTGCGTCAGTCTGTGATAAAACTGAGGCAAAACCTAACCTGATAACCTGTAGCGTAATTTATGTGCTCAGCAGAGACTACCGGGTGGTTTTTTAAAAACTCAATGGCAGCAGGCCCTGGATAACCTGAATCAGTTGACAATACTGAAATGTATTGTTGGTGACACTGTAAGTCTATGTAAAATTCAAGGTTAGCAGGTTAGGTTTTGCATCAGTTTTGACACAAACAGTGTCACCAACAATACACTTCAGTACTGCCAACTGATTCAGGCTATCCAGAGCCTGCTGCAATTGAGTTTTTAAAAATCACAGTGTAGTTATTTGTCAATGTTTAACGTAGATATTGGTACCTGGTCAGTTCCTTAGATTTAACAATTGATTTATTCATACTCATAAATAAATATTTTAACAATTTTACCTTTTGTTTTGCGCTTTAATATGTATCTATTAGGGATGTCGTACCCGGTCTAAAATCAAACCCGGGTACCCGAAAGCAGTACCCGGGTACCCTCGGGTACCCGAAGAATTTACATTTTGCATTATTATTTTCTGGCGAATGAAAATATTTTCATACAGGCGATTTTTTTATGACATTGTTTTCGTATTTGTTTGTACTTTTGTAGTTTCATACAATGTTCAAACTCTATGCTCTAAGCATTTCAATGCCGCGAGTTTTCAAGTGAACTAATTTGAAATAGTACCTACTCGCCAATTCAAACTGCAAGTCGGCTGTCCTAAATATTTTTAGACTTCCAAGTGTTATCAAATTCAAGTACGTGACTTTTTATGCGAAATTGGTAGCAGCATCAACATCACACAGATGATGTTTATGTTAGTTCAACCAATACTGATGCGATTTAATGGTGCTATTGACGGGTTGAATATTTCTTTGAAGCGGATTTATTGCCTTACATGAAACAATAATCAACATTCTGTGGTATGGGATGGGTTGATTCTTGTTATTACTGCATTGTTGTGTTTTTCTAGAACTTATTCCTATTCTTTTTAAGTTTTTATTATCTTCTCCGAAAAAGGCTGAGTTTTTGGGCATAACATAATTTACTAGTCGGGTACCCGGGTCCTGAAAATATACCCGGGTTGACTATTACCCGGGTCGACCCGGGTACCCGGGTACCCGCCGACATCCCTAGTATCTATGCAGTCAAAATTAACTTCCAGATATTAAAAAAGGCGTAAAGTAAATTTAAAAATTTAAAGTGCCTCATTAAACAAAAAAGGTGTGGTGTCGTATACGACACCACATATGCGTTAATGTAACTTTCTTAGATGTATGCGTTCTAGGGTTAAATGACCACTAATTATAAAATTAAGGAATTATCGGTTGGAGATGTGGTTTCCAATGAACTAAAATACCATACTTCTTGTCTGGTAAACTTCAATCGTCAATACGAGAAGCTTTCAAAACAAAATAATCAAGAAAACAATTATTATTGCAGTCCCAGATTAATTGAGGAAATTAGTAGCGTGGTAGAAGAAGAGCTAATCTCTGGAAAAACGTATTTTTCACTAAAATTTATATATGACGATATGGAAGTAAAGACTTTACGATAAAATATCCCCGTTGCTAACAGAACACGTTTGAAGACTGCTATATTACACAGGTTTAAATCCATTTTGATTGAGGAAGTTGGTTATCGTAATGAAGTAATATTTGTTTGCGCTAAATCTATGAAAGACCTTGTTCAATCTTCTCTGATCGAAATAAACAGGCAAGAAGACTTCTACATACTAAGCAAAGCAGCTCTAATATGCCGACGTGAAATAATGAGGCAAAAAAATGGAAGGTTTTCAAGCAAATTGCCAAGAAGCGGTGTCGAACAAACTAAAATTCCTGATAGGAATTATTGTTTGATTCACACAGATGCGTGCATCAAAACCTTTTTGATTATAATTAATCACGTAATTCAAGTCATAACTGTTTTATCTCATTCAAAGGTCGTGGTAAAGTCAAGTTTGCATCTTGCCGTATTTGTTTGCCTCTGTTAATGTTGGAAAGGAATTTGTAAGCTTCCCTTAATGGCTTTTAAGCGGATGGATACATTTTCTAATAGAACTTAAGCCGACTTAGCATATTTGGGAATCATGGGTTTATGGATTTCTTTCAATTGCCTCATTGAGAGAGCTTAGCATTAAGATTTTTAGAATAAGTATTTATTCCTACGTGCGACGCTCCGATTGGCTACGCAGGATCGCCTCAGCCAATAGTGTTTGAGCTTGCCCCTCCTTGAATTGGCGAGTTCGCCTCGTTGTAAATTCAGAGTCAGTTAGATTCAGAGCCTCGAGTAAGCAAGTTCAGCTAGGCTTTGTGCTGGGTTGCGGTCGTTCTAACTCCCTGGGAAAGACGTTTCCAGGTTGTTTTGTGTTACGGTTACGCGCAATTCGCTATTTTCGCGTGGCCAATCCAAGCGTGTCACAACAGTTGAAGCTTTTGTAAAAAACCATCGGTCCATCAGTGACGTTTGTAATCGTTGTTACTCAATATACTCGTGTTTGTTAAGTCTTGTTTCACTCCAATAACTAACTGAACCCAAGTTAGGGTTATTAAGTGGCAGTTCCCGGCAATCCCATTGAACCGGAATTCGCAGTGGATTAATTGGGGGCCCCATTCGTGGAAGCCTCTTATCAAGTTAATCGTACAAAAAACAATTATTGTATGGCTCATCTTCAGGAAGGAATTTTGAAAAAGAACAGAATACACTTACTATTTGTCAGCTTATTCATTTTAATATCCAAGCTCCAAGAGCATGCGAACCACCACTACCTATTTATTTGGGTCTTTTTATCCATTTCTTGTTCTGAAGTGCTCGCTTAGTCAACGAATTACATCGACTTGGTTTATCTATTTCTTATAATAGGGTGAAATACATTGAACGCACGATGGGTCAGTCAATTAATTATACAAGAATATAACTCGGAAAATGTTGTTTGTCTTATAAATATGCGCAATGGTTTATTTACAGTTGCCGCTGTAGACAATATTGATCACAATCCATCGTCGACCTCATCTAAGGATTTATTTCATGGGTCTGCTATAACACTCTTCCAAGCAAGAGATCACATTGATGACGGTTTAGCAAGGTCATTCAATTTACAGTGTCCTATTTTTGATTGGCTCCCTAGATCACGTGGTTCAGCCGCCATGTTTAGGCTAAATCACTTGTGATATGTGTTATACGTTTGGCAGTACTGAAGTGTATTATCAGTCTATGTCAAATTTGAGATAAGTAGGTTATGTTTTGTTTGTTATTTGACACTGACTGATGCAAATCTTAACCTGCAAATATCGAATGTTTTCAGTACTGTCAAATGTAAAACACGTATCACAGTCGACTCTGATTACGGATTTGAATGAACACCCATTAGAAATTTGCCTAAATATGGCGGCGGGGGTGTGGCTTAGTTGTATTGTCGCCACTGTCTATATAAAGGCACTGTAATTCAATTATGTATTGAAAATTTTGAATAAAGTAGAAAATTATAGAGGGAATGTATTTTTGCAATAGTCTTGGGGTTATTTTAGGATTTATTTTTTGTTAAAAATAAACATATTATACACCAATCGATAGGAAATTTTTTTCTCTTTAAATTAGGGCTCTTGAAATTTTTCCGAAAAGGTAATAGTTCATGAGAAAATTGGCAAAAACTAAAAAAATGTACCTTTGGAGGTGGTTTTGGGGTAGTTTTTCAAAAGGGATCCCCGGGCCTTCATCGTATATTTATTTCTAGTTCCTCAATACAGACTTTTTGAGCAAAGGCCAAACTTTAACACGCACGGTAACTCACACTATAGGATTCATACCTACTATTACATTCAACAAGAATTTTATTGGCAAAAAACTTAAATGCATAGTATTTTATTTAACCATCAAGTACATTTACTCAGTAGAAATAATATACGTCAAGTAAAACTAATAGGTAAGTATATGTTTTGTAAGATAATAAATATTCAGTAAAAATAATAAATGCACAGTAACAATTATAAATGTTTAGTAAAATAATAATCTTTATCTACGACCACTACTAAAAGTAGGCTTTTTAACACTCGCTTGTTTCACTAAAAGTGACGTTTTATAGTTTACCGTGTTTAAAGAAATCAGCTGTTTACTTTTAGCACATGTGCTAAAAGTGACGCGAGGTTCAAAACTACAATTTCGAACTGCAACTGAAGTTGTAAAGCTATTCTAGTTGCTTCTTGCGTTACAGGTAAAGCGCTTTTGAAATAATTAAAGCGTTATGTAATGAATACAGTCATATGTGGAGTATCAATAATTACATTTCGTACAACTCACCTTGACAGCACGGGCGTGGCCAAACAATCGCCAGCGGCGTAGCCTACTATTCATTATGACGCAGCGTCGCAGATGCGAACCTTTCTTAAATCGATATTTATGGATTAATAACGGTAAAATTAAGGTCGTAGATAAAATATTGTATGCAACGCGTGCTAAAAGTCGTTTATGCGCGAGACATGTTATGAAACTCAGCCTTCGGCTTCGTTTCATAATTTTCATGTCTCGCGCATAAAAGTCGACTTTTAGCACTTGTTGCATAAATAGCTATTATCTACGACCTTAATTTTTTTTTTTTTTAAACTGTTTATTTTGACTCTAAAACAGCAAACCAGCTGGTACCGAAGCCTACATAGATACATTGAAAACACATTCCATATGTTCAAAGTATAACATAAGTAAAACCGTTATTAATCCATAAATATCGATTTAACAAAGGTTTGCATCTGCGACACTTTTAATTTGTGTCATAATAAACAGTAGGCCACGCGCAGGCGAATGTTTGCAAAGCCAGTGCTGTCAAGGTCAGTTACGAAATGTAATTATTAATATTCCACATCTGAGTGTATTCATTACATAACGCTTTAATTATTTCAAAAACACTTTACCTGTAACGCAAGAAGCAACTAGAATAACTTTACAACTTCACTCCCAGTTCGAAATTGTAGTTTTATAACCTCACTTCACTTTTAACACTAGAGCTAAAAGTAAACAGCTGATTTCTTTAACCACGGTAAACTATAAAACGTCACTTTTAGTGAAACAAGCTAGTGCTAAAAGGCCTACTTTTAGTAGTGGTCGTAGATAAAATATTGTATGCAACGCGTGCTAAAAGTCGTTTACGCGCGAGACATGAAAATTATGAAACAAAGCCGAAGGCGCATAAACGTCAACTTTTAGCACTTGTTGCATAAATAGCTATTTGGTAAAAATAGTAGACAATCAGTAAGAAAACAATAAGCGCCCAGTAAAATAATAAATCTTCAGTAAAAATTAAAGATGTTCAGGGAAAATATAGTGTTCAGTATAAATAATAAATGTTTCATTTGAAAAATCACAGAGACAGTAAGAAGTTTAATTGTAAATAAAGCAAGGCAATAAATTAAATGAGTATTATTATATAAAAACCATGAGTAAATTTGTTGAGTAAAAAAAATAAAATAATTATCACACATTTACTGCATCATTTACCTTTCTTTGTTGTATTACTTGAATTAATTTGAGTCACAGTCAGAGCACAGTATATTAATATACTGTGGTTAGAGGACTATGCAAACAGAAACCTAACACAAAACCTAACCTCAAATATCCAGCCGGTAAAGGAAGTCGCTGTTGCTGAACATTTATTATGTTTACCGTGCAAATTCAAATGAATTACTGTGCATCTTCTATTACTTTAATATGCGTTTTAAACTGTACAAAATGTAATAAAATACCGTGCATATTTTACTGGCCACTTTTAATTTTTTTTTGTGCAATTTGCAATATTTTACTAACCATTCAGGTTTTTATATTTGCAAAAATTAGTTGATTACTGAACATACATATTTGTTTACTGAATAAAACTTGTTTTATATGCTGAACGTTTTATTAGTACTCAATTTTATTCAGTCAACAGCGAATGGAGTAGATATTTAGATATTCTCCACACTACCTAGCAAAGAACCAAACTAATAGTCAGATTTCATATCAATCTTATCAGCAAATACCCCAACTCGGTGAGACCATTCACAGTTGGGCACATAATTAACTGTGCTCTACTCAGAACCACACCCCTAAGAGATAGAGTAACAAGGTCAACATATTACCATGACAGACACCTTACACAATGGTTGCTGCGCAAGCACAAAAGACGTGCTCCAACTTTGTATCCCGAATCCAGGGCAAGTTGAACATTGTACCACCAGACGCAAGCGTATAAAGTACCAGCCTCTACACCGGCAAAGTAAAATGATGTTACCGACCATACATACATACATACATACTCCATAAAATTGTAACAAATTAAAACTTCCAACTGATGTCATCAATCAACCGTTTATACCAGCTTTTCCACAAAATTTCAATCCTAATAATACCCCTGCTGCAACACCAATACATCCAAGCTAACCTCTAATTACATCCCAATCTGCAAAAGATAAGAAAACAACAGAACCAACCATACACGGCAAGTCATCAAATGGAAGAAAAAGAATCAACTGATCGACAGAAAATATAACTTCTAGCCTTAACCAATTTCTCTAATATGTATATTTTCTGTGTTTCCTACAGCGTACTAAAATATACAGAGTGTCCCATGACGTGAGGTCACCACTTCAACTATGTGTAGGAGAGGTGAAAAGATGTCGAAACTAAATTGTGTCAGTCGAGACAATAAATGATATTAAGTGGTATTTGATACAAACTGTCTATGTTACTATAGAAATATTTACAGGGTGTCCTAAAAGGTTTTTACCACTTAAAAACATCATAACTCATTAAGTGTTAGGTTTATTAAACATTTTGTATTTTTTATATTAACTACAAAATATATTTGTGAAAAATTATGCCGGGGAGGTGCTGCCCTCCCGTGCACACTGTCTCATCCAAACGACCTTTGAAATTGGTGAACACGCGGCCACGGAGTGCTTGTGAAATTGCTGGAATTTCATTGCGAATTCTTTGCTTCAATTGATTCAAATTTGCAGGAATTTGGATGTAGACCTTTGATTAAGATCGCATGACCGGCCGTTTTCGATAAATTTAAGGCGACAGCTTGTTTTTTTATTGAACATTATGGCGTTCGCCTTAGTGCTGCTCGAACACGTTCTGCACTTTTGCCGACTCTGGGCCGACCAATATGTCTGTTATTCAGTGTTGTGCCTTCTGCTTCAAATTTTCTAACCTAGGGCCTGGTTCAAGGACATGTTGGAGATTGATTAATGTCGTGTAAATTAAAATGTGCACGGTAAAGGCGACGAACTGGGATGAACGAATGGTTATCATAAAACGTTTTTACACAAAAAGCGGGCTGTGATCCTGTGTATTGCTCCATGGCTATTGAAATTCCAAGAGGCGCGCTGCCGATTGCAACCGGTCGGATTCTCCCACTCCTAACGGTTCCCAAGAAATATAACCTAGAAATGGTAAAACCTTTTAGGACACCCTGTATTTGATACTCATTACCTTAAGAACAGTTTCACATTAATCTTGAAAAATTGTTCATTGAAGTCAAAACGTGTCACTGAAAATGAAATAATTTGGGTTTTTATGCAAATATTTGGAACTGCAATTTTATCTAAGTGTCTGAAATGACGGATTTCTGTATTATTGGCTGCAAAAACAGATCCGAACAAGGTTTTCTATTAAAAAAAATCTTAAAAACGGAGAGCTACGAGCAGCACATCAAAAATAGTCCATTTTAATAAAACCAGTAGGAAGAAGTACGTGTACGTGACATGCAGTTCCTACTTCATTTTCATATAACTCGATCCCCATAAATATCAAACATTGTCAATCTGTAAATACTTTCAAATTAAAGTTAAAATTATGGATCAAAAATCAACCTTCTGCGTTTTATGATCAATTAATTACTACTACAATATGAAACTACTTTATTCATCTGTCTCGCTATATTTCACCATTTTTACTTACACGTAATATTATTAAGAAATATCTACGTTAATTACTTCAGCAATTTATATCACTTATACAATTGTTATCCTCTATGCCACACACAAGCCATCGGCTCATGTGGCCATGAAAGCTATAATTATATTTTATTGTCGTTTTTTGTAATGAGTACAAATAAATAAATAAATAAATAAAAAAAGATGTCGAGTCGTCGCGTTACCGACAGGTCGGGCGTGGCACTTAGTGAAGTTTCAAAGTGATTTTGAGTGATTAATAACGGAGTAAACAGTAGTAGAAAGTGCACTAACTGCAAGAGCAAGGAGGTGTAGTTTAAATAAACAATAAACAAAGCCGGATTAACCAAGCTATTTCGGAAAAAGACAAGCATTCTAAATAGTGATAACGCACGGCGAACGTTCTATAATCGCACGTCGAGATTGTAGAAACAGACGAGTCGCGTTAATAGCGTACGGTTGGCACATTCGAAAGGCGCGGGAAAAAGCTGACGCGTGATTCGTCAGGAGGCGGGACGTCGGTCACGGTCAATTTAACGCAACGGGATTGGAGCATTTGAAGTAACACCAGTGGCGTATCATCCGAAAGGGCGACGTAGTTATTTCGCAAATACAAAAAACAAGGAAGTGAAAAATGGAGGAACTATTGAAAGAAATTAAAACTAAATTAGATAATATGGAAAATAGGAGTGAAAGAATAGAAGGGAAGATAGATAAATTTCAAAAAGATATGGAAAAAATTACTATCATGAATACGAAACTTAAAGAAGAAAATCGTATACTACAAACAACAGTAGAGAACCAAGAAAAAAGGTTAGAGAGGTTAGAGAAGGAAATAAGAAAGAAGAAAATGGTAATCTATGGAATTCAAGATGCAGAGGATCAGTCCGATTTAGAGCTAAGGGAAAGAATAAGGCAGACTCTAAGGAAAATAGAGGTCTCAATCAACATGGAAACGGAAATACAGGAAGTAAGAAGATTAGGAAGATATAAAAAAGATAATGTGAGACCAACATTATTGGAACTAGTACAATGGAGTAAAAAGAACGAAATAATGGCCAAAGCAAAGAATCTAAAAGGATCAAATATATGGTTTGCTGAAGATTTAACAATTAAGGAACGAGAACACAAAAAAGTACTTGTAGAGCATATGAAAGGAATGAGAAATAAAGGATACCTAGTTTATCTAGTTGGGAATAAATTAAAAATAAACGGAGAAAAATATACCCTAGAACAGCTACAGGAGGGAACAACTGAAGATAATTTAGAAGACAAGATAGGTGACAAGAACAGGAAAAAGGGAAGAACTTTTAGTCAACGCTCACCACAAGAAATACAAGAAGAAAGAGACGAGAAGCAGAGGAAGAAAGAGGCTCAACCAGACAGGAAAGAACCAGAGAGAACTGAACCATATACAGACACAAAACAAAAAACACCTAAACAAAAAGTTTGGGCACAAACGTTCTTCCCAGTAAAACAAAGCGGAAGTGTGATGGACAAAGGAAAGGAAGCTGGAAGTAAAATCAAAGAACATAAAGCACAGGATGAACAGACAACATCAAAAAACGAATAGACACTAAGATACCTGAAACAAGTAGCACGACAAACAAGGCAATGGATATGGAAAACGAGAAATTAATATACGAAGGTAAACAAACAAAGAGCAAGGATAATGGATCTAACAAGAAAACAAAGAGCAAAGAAAAAACGAAAGAAACACAACCAGAGAACAAAACAACAAAAATTTGGAAATTAGGAGGGTGGAACGTCAGAAGCCTACATGGTAAAGAGATTGAATTAATAACCGAATTTGAAGAATCAGAACTAGAAATACTAGTAATAAGTGAAACAAAAAAGAAAGGAAAAGGAAAAATGTGCCTAACAAATGGACACACCTTAATATATAGCGGAGTATCGATTAACCAAAGAGCAGCAGCAGGAGTAGGATGTGTAATACACAAAAAATTGACAGAACAAATTATTTTATGGAAGGCTGTGTCGGAAAGAATCCTAGTAGTAGAATTAAGGAATAAAAAAGAAAAGGTCACTACAGTAATATCAGTATACGGACCAGATGAAAATGAAAGAGTAGATGAAAAAGAAAAATTCTGGGAAGACTTAACAATAACAACAGAAGAAGCAAAAGGAACAATTTACATCGCAGGAGATTTTAACAGCAGAGTGGGGAAAAAAGATGAGGAATACAAAACAATAATAGGTAAACACGGAGAAGAAATGAGAAATAACAACGGAAAAAGAATGCTTGAATTCTGCCAATTACAAAACTTAATTATCACCAACACATTCTACGAACACAAGGATATTCATAAATACACTAGGGTACAACCAAACAAAAGAGAAAAATCAATAATCGACTATATATTAGTACAAAAACATGAGAAAAGAAATATATTAGATGTAAAAGTGAGAAGAGGCGCTGAAATTTATAGTGACCATTATCTAATTATGGGAAAAATAAAACAGAATAACATAGAAACCGAAAAAATTACTGAAACAAAAAAAGAAAGTCACATATCCATAAAAACGTATAAACTTAGAAATAAAAACATAGCTAAAAGATACCAACAAGAAACAGACAAAAATCTACAGAAGAAAATGGAGGAGATAAAACAGGCTAACACACAACAAGGATGGAACATTTTTATGAATATAATCATTAACGCTGCCAAAGAGATATGTGGAACTTTTAAAAAAGATAATAAGCAAAAACAAACTGCATGGTGGACTAATGAGATAAAAGAAGAAGTCAGGAAGAAGAAAAAAGAGTGGAAAAAATATCTATCTAACAAAAAACCAGAACAGTATGAAATATATAAAAACCAAAGGAAAAGAGTAAAAGAGTTAGTTGTAACAGCAAAAGAAAAGTCATGGACAGATTTTGGAAATAAAATGGAAAATGATAGCTGTGGTAATCAGAAACTATTCTACAAAGTTTTAAAAACGATCAGAACAGAAAAACCGGTAAAAGAGTTACACGTAAAAAACAAAAGGCAAGAAATATTAACAAACAAAATAGACATCATGGAGAGATGGAAAGAATATTTTCAAGAGCTACTAGGACATCAAACGCAAATTAACGGAAAAATGAATACCGTAACTGAAACTGAATACCAGCCTGACGAGGAAGAAATAGAAAAAATAAAAATCGAAGAGCTGGAGAATGTAGTTAAGAATCTAAAAAATGGAAAGGCCCCTGGAAATGACAAGATCACTGTGGAAATGATAAAGAATCTAGGAGAAGTAGGGATGGAAATAGTATTAGAAATACTGAACAAAGCTTGGACCAATGAAAAAATACCGGAAGAATGGGGAGTAGCTTTAATAATACCAATACACAAGAAAGGCGACCACCAACAATGCAACAACTACAGAGGAATAACCCTACTGAACACCATTGTAAAGATATATGAACAAATTATCAACAATAGATTAAGGCCGATATTAGAACCCCAACTAGCAGAATCACAAAGTGGATTCAGGCCCGGAAGGAGTACTCAGGATCATATTTTTACAATAAAACAAATAACAGAAAGAAGACAACTACAAAATAAAAATCTATATTTAGCTTTCATAGACCTAGAGAAGGCATTTGACTCAGTCCCTAGATTAAAGGTGTGGAAAGGACTAAAAGAAAGAGGGGTACACAACAAAATATTAAGAGTGGTTCAAGACCTATACAAAACCAACACAAATTATGTGATAAGAAATAACATGAAGTCGGAAGGGTTTAAAACTGAGACAGGGTTAAGACAAGGAGGAGGATTAAGTCCAACCTTATTCAACGTACACATGGACAATATCATCAAGAAAAGCGAAAGAAAAGTAAACAAAATGTGTGTTGGATATAGAAATCTAGAAAGAGTAGAAATAGCAGACGGAGTTTTCGCGGATGACGTGGTATTAACAGCGGGAAGCGAAGAACAACTACACGAAAATCTAAACATATGGAAAGAAATAATGGAAGAAGAAGGCATGAAAATAAACATAAATAAAACAAAAATACTGATAATAGGAGACCAGAATATTAATACTAACATCCAAATAGACAATGTAAAAATAGAACAAGTAAGACAATTTAAATATCTGGGAGTAACCTTAGAAACAACAGGGAAACAAGAAGCAGAAATAAATGAGAGGATCGAAAAAACAATAAAATTATACTACGCTATGAATCAAAAATTTATAAATAAAAAAGAAATCTCTAAACAAACTAAAATAAAAGTATTTAACACGATTTATAGAGCAGTCTTAACCTACGGTTGTGAATCTTGGACACTCTCAAATAGGCAAAAAAGTAAAATTCAAGCCGCCGAAATGAAATACCTGAGACGAATACTAGGAAAAACCAGAAACGACAGAATCAGAAACACACAAATAAGAGAGGAGCTAGGGGTGCAACCAGTCACACAGTTCATAGAACAGCGTCAACTCAGTTGGTGGGGACACATACAACGAATGAGTAACAATAGACAAATAAAATTAGTGTATGAAGCAAGAATACAGACTAAACGAAAGAGAGGCAGACCAAGACAAACATGGAACAAAGTAATCGGTAACATACTTCAAAAGAGAGGCAAATCATGGGAAGAAGCAGCAACCTTAACCAAAAATAGAAAGGCATGGAAGGAGTTCATTTATGGAAAGTGAATATAAAATTAAACGTGAACATTTTTAAAAGTATACCCGACACCTGTGTGGTACAAGGGTCATGATTATATATATATATAAATAAAAAATAAAATGTATAACCAGACCTGAAAATGAATTTTTCTTCAATTCTAAAGATGACTTTTCTGCTGGACCTTGTTACTGCTATTTAAAAGCTGCAGAGCAGAAGTCATTGGTAGAAAGTGGGCAAAGAGAAAAACATATAAATTGTAGTTTCGTAATAGTTTACTAACGTCTAAGATGGATTTTGAATACATTTTTTATGGAAAAAAATAGTTTTGTTCTTTAATTCCTATGATTTACAAAGGCCGAGAATTATGCTATGTGTAACAGGCCAGCTGGATCCCTTACCGATAATGTTTATTTTCATACTTAAATGTAGAAGCCAAGTTGTATTTCCCATGTTCTAGTATTAGATTCAATATTGTATTTTCTGTAAGCAAATGCTCGCAAAGTCAGTCCTGCGCTGGACGTGTATTGTGAATTTTTGTTTTCGCGAGTGCAGCAAGAAACACGGTGTACGCGAGATGTGGGGATTTTCAACTCATGCAAATTTAACAAACAAGGCAGCAGTCGCATGCAGTCTCTTCTGAGCGCTGCATGGGTTTGTTAGATTGGAAAGTATAGTACGTGAATTCGTCCAGGGAGATATAAGTTAATTTTAAGTGGCCTAAAAGAGCCTGGTAACCGACGTTTGCTGCAAACAGTGCAGCGAACCAGCGTTTGCAAATTCCAAAAACGCATTTTCCGAGTGTACATGTAAGTACACCCACTGTGTTATATTTAAAGGCTTATTTGAAGCGTCAATTTTGAAAAATGCCAATTCAACTGACTTACGAAACCTGCACGCGATCAGTGGTTCCCAGCATGTCCGCCAGGAGCGGGTGATGCAATTGAGGCGCGGCGTTTCCAAGGGTATGCAGCCGCCAGTTCCAAGTAAAATGTTTGCAGAGCGGTTACATTTAACCGCAAGCTTTTGCAAACGCGCAGATATGTGTTTTATCAGCGACTCAAATAAGTACCGGCTTCAGACAATTTTGACATTTCAGTTTTGTTAGATATTTTCACATTTGCCTTCTTTTAAAAGATAATTATTTCAACGTTATTTTTGGTGATGTTTTACGTTGTTCATGTATGTTTGCAACACACTTGCGAGTATCCCAGAGCCATAATTTATCATTCTGAAGTTTGCCGTATCATGAACAGAAAGGGTAGTTCACCCGAAAAGAAAATAGTTTTCGCTTCCCTGTCAAGACCTACTTGTTTTTTCAAAAACTTAAAATATTCTTAAAATTCTCTTCAGACCAAGCAGGACCTAATCCCACAATCTTAAAATAAAATTCAAACATTTTTAGTCCATCTCACCTCTTGTAACATCAATCCTGGGACACACTGTATATAGCACGCTGGTTGTTTGAGAACTTCTCTATTTTTTTAAATGTTTTTTGTATTTTTATGCTTGTTTTTTGTTATTTACGTTTTTATTTGTGTTTAGAAGTCAATAAATGATGTAAACAATTCGGATTTTTTGTGTACTATTTATTGTTGAGTTTCAGTCCGATCAACATCATAAGGGGAACCAGATTTCTGTTTTAGCAAATAATGATCTTGCATAAGCGATTAACTGAGATATTAAGAGAGTTTCATGTTCACCGAGTGATAAAATGGGCAAATAATTATTTAAATATTAAGGCGTACGAGACGTCTTGTTCAAATTTAATGTATTCACGGAGGGGTAAAAAATGCAGCATTTCATATGCTACTTAAATAATATAAAATAATTTTATGAATTATATTTTTATAACGTAAAAAGTTATTTCACGTTACACCTTTTTTTCTCAGTAATAATGTATTAAGGGCAAATGCTTTTGCCGGTAAAAATGTTTTACGAAAGTATTTTGTTTTGGCAATGTCACAAGCCAAACTAACTTGATCAAATTCCCGAGCCGAAGGCGAGGGAATTTGTCAACGTTAGTTTGTCGAGGGGCATTGCCAAAAAAACAACAAATCGTGAGTAAAACATTTGCCGAGCAAAATCATGAGCCCGAAATACATTTTGTGGACTATTTCCCAAATATGGGTTCAGTTTGACATTTATACTGATGCGCAATGACAGTTTAAATGACGTTTCTTAAATACCACCTTGATTAAAGCAACATATTTGGTGGTTGCCGTGGATGCAAGTGGCAAAAGAAACTGACAAAATCCCAAGGGAAAATTTCGATTTTTTGCCACTACAAAAACACACGATTGGTTGAATTTTGAAAAAGCATGGCTTTTCATTGGATAATAAGAGATGTGGGAAATAGTCAGTAATAATGTATTAAGGGCAAATGCTTTTGCCGGTAAAAATGTTTTACGAAAGTATTTTGTTTTGGCAATGTCACAAGCCAAACTAACTTGATCAAATTCCCGAGCCGAAGGCGAGGGAATTTGTCAACGTTAGTTTGTCGAGGGGCATTGCCAAAAAAACAACAAATCGTGAGTAAAACATTTGCCGAGCAAAATCATGAGCCCGAAATACATTTTGTGGACTATTTCCCAAATATGGGTTCAGTTTGACGTTTATACTGATGCGCAATGACAGTTTAAATGACGTTTCTTAAATACCACCTTGATTAAAGCAACATATTTGGTGGTTGCCGTGGATGCAAGTGGCAAAAGAAACTGACAAAATCCCAAGGGAAAATTTCGATTTTTTGCCACTACAAAAACACACGATTGGTTGAATTTTGAAAAAGCATGGCTTTTCATTGGATAATAAGAGATGTGGGAAATAGTCAGTAATAATGTATTAAGGGCAAATGCTTTTGCCGGTAAAAATGTTTTACGAAAGTATTTTGTTTTGGCAATGTCACAAGACAAACTAACTTGATCAAATTCCCGAGTCGAAGGCGAGGGAATTTGTCAAAGTTAGTTTGTCGAGGGGCATTGCCAAAAAAACAACAAATCGTGAGTAAAACATTTGCCGAGCAAAATCATGAGCCCAAAATACATTTTGTAGACTATTTCCCAAATATCGGTTCATTTTGACATTTATACTGATGCGCAACGACAGTTTAAATGACGTTTCTTAAATACCACCTTGATTAAAGCAACATATTCGGTGGTTGCCGTGAATGCAAGTGGTAAAAGAAACTGACAAAATCCCAAGGGAAAATTTCGATTTTTTGCCACTACAAAACACACGATTGGTTGAATTTTGAAAAAGCATGGCTTTTCATTGGATAATAAGAGATGTGGGAAATAGTCCCCCAAAAATTATTTTCTTCGGGTCAGCATCGACTCAATGTTGGTAATCCTACACATGTATGTTTTGAATCAAATTTGGCCGCCGACGTTTGTGTTTTCTCAACTCTTAGTTAACTATATACAGGGTCTCTAATTGGTAGCACAGCCAGTGTATATAGGAGAGTACCGCTACGTCCGCCATGTTTGTTCCTCTGTCATATGCGTCACTTTGAAGTTTGTAACACAATTCCGTCAATGTGACATTTATTGGCAATCCGAAATTTTACTTAAAATTAGCAAGACTGTAAGTCTATGTCAAATTCGAGGTTAGCAGGTTAGGTTTTGTTTGTCATTTGACACAGACTGACGCAAAACATAACCTACTAACCTTAAACTTGACATAGACTTACAGTTTTGCCAATTTCAAGTAAGTAGACATAACTCAATCAGTTATTGCTGGTGGGAACAAAAATGGCGGCGATGGCAAAGAATGGCGATGCTCTCCTATATACACTGGCTCTGAACGGTAGAACTTTGTTCTGTCATCTGATAGTCAAGCTTAAAAATACCCCCCGAGTTACCGTCCCAGGCACTCTAGACAGGTATCAACATTTGGCATGAGTGTCTCTACTTGTTTGACTTATGTACGCTGGTAAAGCACCTTATAGTAAAGTACGTTTTTTTCCTATAAAAATTTTGAAGGTCAAAGAATTTAGGGTTTATGTTGGCATTACTTGGATTCCTTTAAAAAAATATGTTGGTAGAATTTGTTTTAGTAACTTTTTAGAACTAAAAATTGGTGGGAAATTTAAAATCTGGCATTAAAGTAGTTTTGTTTTTAGGTAATCTTTCGTAAACTTATTCTGGCATGTTAGACTGTAAATCCAACAGTTCCTCTGCACACTTCAGAATTGCTTTTTTTACATTCAATTTTAAAAGATTCCGTTTTTTACGCGTATTCATTTTCAAAATAGAAAAGCTGACAATTTAATTTTAAATGTCAAAATGACACAAGTCGTTTAGAGAAAAACCTGACGAAAATAAATTTTCTAATAATTTAAAAAAAGCAGATTTGCCAATTTTATCTTGGCCTTGAAAATTTTTATAGGAAAAAAACGTACTTTATATTAAGTATTAAGAACGGTAAGGACATTTTAGCAATCAAAGACAATTGTTTGGAGGAGTGAAGCGACAACTTCAATTATTGTCAGAGATCAGTAATTCCTTAATGTTCGTGATGCTTATGACGTTTTTTGCATGATAGAAATTATTTTTCTTCAAACGTTAGTAAAATGTGACATTATACCACAGAGTAATATCTTGGTGGCACTGTAAGTCTATGTCACATTCAAGGTTAGCAGGTTAGGTTTGCGTCAGTCTGTGTTAAAACTGAAGCAAAACCTAATCTGCTAACCTTGAATTATTACTTACCGTTCTAGAACAGTAAACATGACTTAATGATTTGGCAACAAACAGGGTAACTAAGAAAAATCTTTTATTCGCAACCATATATGTAATAAGATCATTACTGACTTTTAAAAAGTTGGAAAATGAGCTACTCCCAAATCGATAAGTAAAGATCCCATAAAATTATACCGAAATATTAGGTCACCCTGTAAAACTCAACGTTTTAGATGTTACGCTGACAGTCTATATGGTATGTAGTACCGCACTTTGCGTTACGTGTAAGACAACGTTTGAATCAACGGTTTGATGGACGTATAATTGGTAGAGAACTGCACCCCTGGCCCCCAAGATCTCAGGAGTTAACTTTTTTAGATTATTAGTTGTGGGGCAACATGAAAGATCTGGTATACCAAACACCATCAGAGACTGTTGAAGATCTTAGGAGATGCATTTTTGAGGCAGCAGAACTAAGTCGGAATAACAATATGTTACGTATGGCAACCAGATCTCTCTTAAAAAGAGCCAGAATGTGTCTCGAAGGCAACGGTGGCCATTTTGAACAATCTTTATAGTGAATTTAAACTAAAATAAAAATAAATATTGGCTTTTCTAAAATTTAATTATTTAATAAATAATAATTAAACACTATTTTGAGAACGGTTTACTTTAGGGCGTAACTTTATTAGACTTTTAAACTATATTTGGTCTAAAGATTACGTACATGAAGTTGTGACCTCACGTAGTATATAAAACTGGTGCGTTATTAATAATTCTGATTTTCATTGACAACATGACTGTATTGGAGCATGCAAATATCGTCACATTTTATTTGAGTTCAAATTCGAAATGTGTATTACTTTGTGTATCATTGAAAATAACGAACTCATTCTAGAATTTAAAAACAGATCGCAGTAGCATTTCTTATATATAGATAAAAAGATGCCGATATATCGGGGGCCCACACTGGCCACACTGTATACAATCTCGGATATAAATTAAACACTCAATTCAGTAAGAGCAGGCAGGGTAAAAGGCACATACCTTATCCTTATTCTTTGCAGTGAAAAAGATGCCATATGTACAATACACGTTATATAAATAGCATATTTAACTAACCTTTCCAACAAACGGTTGACCCGTTGAATTTTTCACAAAAATGTCCATCTCGATGCCTTTATCATACGGCAAGTAGGTGCCTGGTATTTCGCTGGCACTTACTCCTGGATCAATAAGGGGAATATAATGCATTCCTTTGTGGTGCAGTTCGTCCACAAATTCAGGCAGGCCTTTAAAATTCTTCGTATCGTAAGTGAAGTCGTTGCTGTTATTCATATAGTCCAAATCGTTCCATTGAGTATCCTACAATTGTGCATAACGGGATGAAGTGCACTAAGCTAAATCGTTTGGTACCTACAAGGGGTATTCCAGCCTCAATAGTCCTCTGCCATACTTTACGAGTCTCATTCAGCGTCTTATATCCGAATCTGTAACTCGTTTATAGTATGTTTCCGTCAAATTATAATCTACAGTACCTGCACAGATGGAAACCCAAACTCCAATAAGGTGGTATGAAGGGCTTGCCGATCACTTCTGCATACTGACTCACGACTTCGCTGGGAGTAGGCCCCATGAAGAAGTAAAAATCCAAAATGCCACCTATCGACCTAAATGTTATTGCTGGTGCTGGTTGCAAAATTACATCTGCAATAATTTTAAAATAATTCCACAATTATATGTATATAAGCAATGGTTCTACAATTCTACATACCCATAGCGTTACTGTTCAACAAAAATACACCATGACTGCTTCCAGATGGTTCGATCATTAAATAAAAAGGGTGACTGCCGTATCCGTTTTGCTGCATATTAAAAAAAACAATTATTCAGCAGCAGCTCAAACGATATCAACTTACATTTTCCGTAGGAACAGCATCGTGGTTAAACATGGTAAACCTTTGCCAATGAGTAGAAAGTAACAAATGAGAGCGATGCTCTCCAAGACCATAAATGTACGACGACGGCAACATCGCACTTAATTGTAAAAACTGGTCGGAAAATATCATGTTCCCCAAATTAAACGAATCGAAACTGCAAACAATCAAATAAGAGTTGAGTACTATGGCCTTTAAACCTTACATTGAAGTATTATCCGCTTTCCGGATCACTTTAAATCCAGTATTTTCCTGATCTAGTTCAAGGCTGTACGAAAAATTAGAAGCCGCTTTGTCAACTATAGGTACTTCCGGATATGGGGGTTCAAATCGGCTATGGGACGGATCTGTGAACTAAACATGCCATGAGCAACGTACCGTTCAGGTTTATATTCAACGTTTACCTTAATATGTAAACGACTTTCACTTTCATACTTAACAGTCATCTTAACTATCTCCACATCACCAGGATAAGCACTATGATAATTTCGCTTTATAAAGGCCGTTAAGCCGTAAGCCGTTTCTGTAATGTTAAGATATTTATAACTCTCATAGTTAGGGGGATAAAAACAATATGGCACATCTAGAGGTACGTTAAGTTTCTTTCTGTTCCTAGACTTTGTTTTACGAGGCACCCAGCAGCAACCCCTTGCTTCGCAGTCAGATGCATTGGAACCGTCTTCTGGGTAGCAGTCGAGTTTTTCGTCGTCCTTTAGCAGCTTGCATTGCTTATAATCTGGTTTCGGAGGAGGTGGTAAATTTTCACTTGGCCTTCTTTCGTGGAATATGAAGTGATCTAGTGGTGAACTGTCTAGTTCCTGATGGACTTTTGGACTTGGCACGTAATGTTCCTAAAGTCACAAATGCTGCTAATTTAAATTTTTAAAAATATCTAATTTTACCTTATCTTTAACATTGTGGTAATTATGAGAGTGCTGTGTTAAATAGTCATGTTCAACATTCACAACTCCAAAACAGTGTAATAAGTATATAACTGGAAGGATTAAAAACACAGCCAACAACAGGATGAGCAAAAGGATTGTCGCCAGACTAGGACGGGTGCATTTAGAACTATTACTGGTCTCAGTGGAGAAGCGAACGTATTCCTCTGCCTAAAAAGGTATAAGGGTTATAAAATTTCATATAACACACTACCTGTCCTTACTTTCTTATGCTTTGGGGAGGTTTTGAAGTCATCGCTTAATGATGATTCCTTAGTGGCAGGGTGGCGAATAGGAGGCGCTTCGTTGCAAAAAGCTTCAAATGATACCGAGTCACTGTTAGCAAGTTGCCGTGCTCGTCTTGCCCTCCATGCTATGAGTAAATCTCTTATTCTTGTCATTGTTTACCTTATCACTCTTGAAAAATAACTGTTATAATGTAGCTAAAATAATGTATTCGCAACCCTAACCTTACAAATACTTCAAAAACTGATGTGGAATAACTCTACTTCATCTTGTAATTAAACTTGTTATAAACTAAATGTGTATCAGTCAGGATTTCCTGCTGACAAAAGCGTTAAAATTAATAACAATGTCGCGTCTGTTGGCAGCAAAGTAGTTTGGAGCAAATTTTTGACAGATATCAGCTGATCTGATTTAAATGTAGCCGCCAATTTAACCTACATTTTCAATTGAGACATTTTTAATATGTATTATAGTTGATTTTTTTAAAATTAATTATATTTTGGTTTATATAGATACTTACAAATTGTATTAAGTCAATGCCATAATTTCTGCAGGAAGTTCACAGATACAAATATTTGCATTTGCTATTCACTATAGTTTAACCGCATCGCTGAATGTCACTGGTGACTTAATCACTGCTAATGATTAAAAGAAATTCTCGGTATTAATCCTTTTAGATTTCAGTAAAGCTTTCGATACTTTAAGTCACAACATTTTGCTCGATATTCTAAAATATATAGGCTTATCAACTAGTGCTGTTGATTTACTTCGCAGTTATCTTTCTGACAGACTCCAGAGTGTCAAGTTGGTGAACGAGTCGTCGGCGTACAGGGGTGTGCCACAAGGCTCTATACTAGGCCCTTTACTATTTTCAATTTATACTCATGCGTTTCATAGCGTCGTTAAGACTTGTATGGTGCATATGTCCTATGCAAGACAAAAAGAAACTGGTACCGTCAAATGGGGTTACTTGCAACACTTTTGAAATTGAAAAATTAATTTCGTTGAAAGTTGGATAATGCTTTTTGTACTAAAAGTTGGGTGCCAAAGTAAGCTTTAGATCCATACAAAAGAAATTCAAAAATAATTACATTTGATATATAAAAAAAAAAATAAATATAGATGTTGCAAGTTAACCAGGAAAAAGGTAGACTTGCAACGGTTATGCATTTTTCATTATTATGGCATGTTAGGGTGCATACCTCCTAACTTGCAACATTAAAAATGTTTTTATAAGCAGTAGTTTTCCATAAAAAAAAATTATGAAAAAATCTTATCTTCTAATGCCTTTATTGATAAGTTAAGCAATAAACATATCAAAAATTAAACTAAAAATAACATTTAAAATGTGTTACCTACATACTATAAAAATAACAATAGTAAGCAAGAATAAAACAAGCCTAAACTTCAATATTTGCGTCAAATGTGTACATTCCCCTTAACAGTTGTTTAGGTTTCGGTAAAACTAACTTAACTTGACAAATATCAATTATAGAACAATCATCAACTGCTGGAAAATTAAAAGTGTTTTGTGGAATTTTTAGACCATGCACCTTTCTCATGAATTTGCAATAATACTGACAATTATTATCTGAAGGAAGAACTTCTATGACTTCACCAACAAAAGCTTTATTAGCCTGTTTCTTTCCTTGGCTGGAAAATTCTACCAAAAGGAAATCACCAACTGCGTAAATTCTTTGGTTTGCATTTTCATCTTCTTCATTTCCAACCGAAGAAACCCGAACCCTCTTCATTCCAATTAGATGATGAGTCATGCACAGATATATTTGTGTCAGACGTATCACTATCGCCACTATACTCTACTACAACTTTTCTTTTTTTAGTTTTGGGTCCTGGCATGCTTTTCTTCTTCACTATTTCTGCCGATTTATTTTCACTAGTGACTGTTGTGTTTTTTTCAACCAATTCAGTTTTATTTTCTTTGTTGTTTTCAGTCTTGTTATTTACGTCAATAATGCTTCGTCCTGGAACAACATCCACTTTTTTTTTACGTGTTGTCTGTTGATTTTCATCCGGATACCTAGTCTTTTCAAGCAGTGCAGTAAAAGAATCACTCCACAATTGAGGATCGGTTGATCGAGAATTTTTTGTCCAACTAGGAAGTTTTTTTAGGATTTTATCAGGATTAAATGGCGCAATACCGCAAGCTGCAAAACCTGCTATTAAATTTTCGCATTTTACTTTATCCAAGGTTTGCTTTAATAAGCATGGAAATTTGTCTTTTGTAATCGTTCCTCGGTGTTTTGCCTTCCAACTTACTAAGACTTCTCGCCAAGCCATTTTGAGCGGTCGAAAGAAAGCAACATCTAATGGGTGACACATGTGTGTTGAATTTGGAGGTAGCAATACAAATCTAATAGAATTTGCCTGGCATTCATTGATGACATGATTTGATAAATGACTAGATAGATTGTCCCCTATCATTATTTTTGGACCATCAAGCGTTTTAAAGTATGGAAGAGCCACAGTTACAAACCAATCCTCAAACACAGTCGTATCAAACCAGCCACTCTTGGTTCTGTTATAACTAGCTCCTTTTGGTCCATTAGATGTCCAGGTATCATATAAGTGTGTAGACTTATACACCACGTACGGTGGAAGGAGCTCCCCTGAAGCTGTTCCCGCTATCATGACAGAAGTAGAAGTTTTTGACGAGTCCATGCATCTTTCCGGATGTTTAGTGCCCCTCTTAACAATAACTTTTTGGCGACCAGGATCATCACAGAAATTGGTCTCATCATAGTTCATAATATTTTGTGGTGGCACATCAGCTACACTTTGTTCCAGTTCTTTAAAATACTCCGTAACTGTACCTTCAGTTACCTGTGTCCTTGCACGTTTGACGTTCTCACATAATCTTGTTGTTAACTACAAAATATTTTATATAATATGTAGGTAAATAAGGTAAGTAAACATAATAATAATAAAACAATAAAATTAATATTTAAGATTTTACCTTTGCACTGTGCCTTCTCAAAAAGGAATGACACCAATCTGGCCCGGGAGGGTTGTTTTTAAAGCGAGGTTCTTTACATCCTTTTCTATCAAGGCATTGTTTTACAATAATTCTTATATCATAATTTGTCATGGGAAATCCCCATTCTCCTGCCACAACTATGTTTTGTATTAAAGATAGTTCCTCATCATCAGACAATGCAGTTTGCCGTCCCGGTTGCAGAGGAAACAGTCCTCGGATCTTTCTTGACAGTGTTGCATGATGAATCCCATATTTCTCCAAAGCAGTTCTTAGCGAAATGTTATTTATTTTTATATCTTCCAAAGCATTTAATAATGTTTCTTGGGAGTAGTTTTTATATGTTCTTGTTTCTAACTTCTTCTTATAGAATCGAGGCATTGTTGCAAGTAACCCCAAAGATATACCTAATAGTTTAAATAATTAATTACAAAAAAGTTTCTAAAACTAGCGGGAAAATACGTAATAGGTTAAGTTTTTAATTGTTAAATTAGAATTATACTCAAAGACTCACACAAATAAAAATACAAGTATCACAGTTAGAAACAAAGTTTTCACGATCAATATTTTCCCTCTATAATTGTTAATATGTAGAATTATTGCCATACTTACAAATTGTACAGAATGCGGAAGATAATCACAACAAACATAACCTTACTCTATAAGGAAACAACAGTAACCTAGAATGGTAAAGGGAGGTTCACTTAAAAACCAATATTTATTTTGTAAACTCACAACCGCAAATTGTTGCAAGTTAGTCTGCAGCTGCAAGTAACCCCATTTGACGGTACAACTCTTGCTAGAGATTTTATTTAGCATAATTTGATTAGCTAAAACGAGGCTTTGAACAATTACGTTTATTGTATACATAGCAACCAACGTCTAAACAATTCGACGGTTAAGTTAGAAATACTTAGCAACTGTACATATTAAAGCAGTCACATTTACAACAGACCATACTTACTGTACCAGTTTTTTTGTCTTGCATAGTACGCTGACGACACGCAGTTATACCACTCATTCGAGTCCGTAAGGGTTTTACAAGCTTTAAATGATATACAAGTTGATTTAGATTCTATTTTTAAAATTTCATCCCAACACAGTCTACTCTTTAATCATCTCAAATCGGTAGTCGTACTCTTCGGTAACAAACAAAAGGTGGGGGATTTAAAGACTCGAGTACGTTTAAATATTGATAATCAAGTAATTCCAATTAGAGAAGAATAAAAAAACCTGGGAATAATGGTGAATAATAGCTTTAGATATAATTCCCTTGTGAACACTTATACCGGGTGATTATAAAAGCTTTTCCATCAAGTTCCCTTTGAAATATTTGTTGTATGAATAATATGTTGGTGGCACTGTAAGTCTATGGTAAATTCGAGGTTAGGTTTTGCGTCAGTGTGTCAAAACTGACGCCTATGTTTTAGCTGACACTGACAACTTACTTTTATGACATTAGTTTCTATTTTCACCAATGAGAAAAACATATTGCTAAACACGAGTCTAACATTGAGTATTAAGGGAGCTTCAACACTGATAAGGCTCATAGAGAAATACGGTTTTTATTTACTACTATCGAAAAAGTTAATTAAGTAAAATTTGGCATATCGACCTGATATTTTACGCTCAGTTAGGTGACCTTGAAAATGTGTGGTATACGTTATAGAAAGTGGAGTTCCTCCAAAGTACACACACACTCGTTGTTTCATTCCATTAGTAATATTTGTAGTTTTTAAGTTTGCACTAGTTTTAAGTTGGTACCATGTAGCGGAAAGGTGGTAACCTGCTGTCCACCATCCTGTAAAATGGTCATTCTTGTCCTGGCGTTAGCGATGGTTACACATATCGAAACAGTACCGAAAATAAAGTAAGTTTAGCACTTTTTATCGTTTTATTTGTGTGGTGCCAGGCGAGAGGCAACAGCTACCAGCTCGTAGTAGTAAAAATCAATAAAGGTCCTTCGAGAACGAGAAACAACGAAGAATTTAGGAACAGACCATCGCGAGGCTCTGGGGTGCAGTTAAGCTGCTATCAACAACATCGCGGCCCTTCAAATAGAGCTGCAGTCCGTCATCGCGGCCCTGTAAATAGAGCCGTAGTCTATCGTGGTGGCCCTCCATTTCGGATGCCCCAACACTTGTGATAAAAATTAATCTTCAATATCTAAGGATACAAATAACTACGAGTATTATAACCTGTTTTAAGTGGTGATTAATATGAATGACTTTTGCTGGAGGAACTTTAGTTGGTGTGGTTGAATCAATCATTTTAAGCCTCTTCCCCTTTTCATTTCTCCCCTTTTCCCCTTTAGGGGTAATATTTAAAAAAAACCGTATACATATTTCTAAAGATTTTTAAAAAACGTCTAAATGCCAAAAAAATAATGTTCTAACTCAACAAACACAGGACCTTTAGGGGTTGATTAAGGCAAAATCCTGAAATACGTTTTCAGATATTTGTATTGGAAACCTTTGCAAGCAAACACCAAGTTGATGCCTTATCGGGTGCAAGAGATATTAAGGAATTTGTGAAAACTGAGTTTATCTATTTTCACCCCCTTTGGGGTCGAATTTCAAAAAATCCTCTCTTAGCACTACTTTGCGTAACAAATTGAACCTTCCACCCAAATTTAAAGTTCCTGGTACCATTGGTTACGACTCTGGGTTGATTAGTCAGAGTTTTGACATTCGTTTATATACAGATTGATGGCGGAAAATGTGAACATAGGCAGTTCAATGTGCTAAAAAAGCTCAAAATATATTGATATTTTAACTTCATAATTTTAGACCTGAAAATTATTCTGCATCGACCGGGTTTTCTTTTTTTTTCTAAAGGACACGTCTCAAAAATTCATGTTCTGAACAGACCTATAAATTGTTTTTATTATACCTTAAAACCGCTCAAAAATTCTTAAAATTTTAATTTATTCTGAACAGACTCCCTTAATACAAACTTAAAAAAACAGGCCAAAACACCTTGAAATTTTGATTTGTCTTTAACCAGTACAGATAGTATAAACTCAGAAAAACAGAAAGCACTTTTTTAAATTTTATATTATAAGAGCCGATGCCGCCGGTCGCCGTCCAGGCGTAAGCAGGCGCGCGCACCGGACAATCGCGCAGCAACACGCAGCATGAACGCGCACAAGTGGCGACGCGGCAAGCATTTGTATTGTTAACGCTGGCAGGGCTGGACGTAGGCTAGTTGCCGCCTTGAGCACGCATTGTTATTGTTAACCGTTTCTTTACGCTGGCAGAGCCACCGTAGGCTGGCCACGAGTTCTAGTAATACCTTAAAAACAGGGAGAATCCTTGAAATTTTAATTTTTAAAGCATATTTTAATAATTATAGAATCGATAGATTTTACACATAAAAATCAAATTGTTCTGAAGAGACCTATAATAATAATAATGGTGAGGCACTAACACCCCATGAAGGAGCTTGGCCTGCAAGGCGGAAGGTTAGATAGAGCTTCCGTATCCTCGCTCTCACACCCGGCTGTCGCGTGTCAAATTCATGACACGTGGTGATGTGGTGAGCACCACGCATTAGACAACCGCATTATTACCCCTTGTTCTTTCGAACGCAGGTTCCCAATTATTTAAAGCGACTGGGTAGGCCGCCCGCCAGGCATCGATCTGGGATTTGAACTCCAGACTTCCGCGCCGCAGTCCGATTCTCTAACCATCAGAGCCACGCTGGCGCACCTATATAGTAGTCAAATATATTATTAGTTCACCTCCTCCCTTTTATATTTTAACATAGTGACTTCGGATTTCTCTGTACCTTGAAAATAATTATCCATTAAAATAATAAAACAATTTACAGAAGTTGCTTACCAACCTTCGTTAATGCATTGAAAATGAACTTGCCTAATTTTCAAGTCTGGCATAAAATTTTACACAAATATTGATTTTAAGATTCTTCAAATAATTATTTTTGCAACTCCCAAATTCACCTGGGCCGCAAAATTCTTAAAAACCCACAGATTCATCCACATACTGCCAAAAACAAAATTCGACATTTTTGCTTTCCCCCTGTTTATGCGAACGTCCAATTTGCTACAAATGCACCTCACGTTTACACCCCTGTAACTTCGCCCCCGTGCATCGTAGACCCCAAAAAAAGGCCAGTATGATAAGCGTTGGTTCGTCCTCCTTCGAACTAGCCCCAAATCACATTTGGATCTTTAAACAAGTATACGATGTAACAGCACTGAATGCTTTCGTGTACAAAAAATCGTTTTAACCCCTGCATTTTCTCCCCCTCGAATCTTACATTTTCTTAACCCCTCCTTGACGAGATCTTCAAAATGACACCAACAACATCCATCTGCAATACAGACAACTTGCAAAAATTCGCAGAAACTGCGCACTTACCAAGCATCACACAAATCGCTACTGGAGCCCCGTATTATCGTCACACTTCCAATTTGTTAAATTTTTTCAACGTTAAGTCATTTAAAGTAACAAATCAGACTGCAAATAATTTTGGACCAGTTAGTAGTACTGTTAGCATAGAATATAACAAACAGCAAGCTGATGAGAATATGCTTGCGAATTGAACGTTAGACTGTCTTGGTAATTATAGCAGTTTCTATGTGGGTAGATTTTGGTTGTTACTATCTGATCATCCTTTGTGAACGTTGTTCGTAGTCTCTTAGAAATGTGTATGCGTTTTTGTTTAGAAACTTGCAGTGTAGAGATATGGGTTTGACTATTGCTGAATACACCTTTCTTATGAGTTAAAAGTGTGTATGGACCGATTCATATTATTAGAAATTAGGAAAATAACAATAAACTATGCAGTTTGTTGTACAATTTGCCTATAACAATAGGTAACAAACTTGACAAAGCCAGACTGCTTAAGATTATTATTTCGTCCACCTTTCATCATCCTTTAACAGATGTGTCAAAGAGAAGATATTGTTACGTTTTTACGTTTTCGGGCTATTAAAAATTATAGGCCGCTTCTTGTTTTAAGCATTTATTTACAGCCATTTAATTACGATTTACAAGAAACACAAGAACTATTAACGCGAAACACAAATTATTTATAAACTACAGGAACTATTTCTAACAACAGATACAATTTATTTATTTACACGACTTAACATAAATGATTTACATCCCTAGACTTATTTACACACACGCGTTAGTTATATGGCAGCTTCCGCATACTTCAAAGCTGAATTCGGGAATGTCTTGTTATTTCCTTTGCGCGTAGTTATATCCGCCGGGTGAGTCATTCTAGAAACGTCTAGACACCCTCGATTGTTCCGGCAAATGCATGACGCATCGCGTGCATTAACCCCAAGGTCGTTCTGGAAGGCTGACTCACGCGTCGCACGGGACGCGGTTTCAAGGTCGTTACAATATTATTACAACGACTTAGAAAAATGCATAGTTATTCATGCTAGGTACTGCAATTACAGCTTCAGTATTTTTATATCAGATTGATTAAATTTGGCATCTAATAGTGTGGGAAAGTCCATGAAATGTGACTCGTCATTTTTCTTATCTTGCAGAGTAAACCAAATAGCAAGTGAAAACTAATAAACCATACTACGTTTAACGAACAGATTAAAAATCAAATTACTGGGGCAGCCTTAATGCACCATTCTTTGCTTCCACTCTACAGCACATTCATTATTAAAGTAATGCATGTACAATTCTCTGACTTGTTTTGCATCGTTGTCGACTCTTTGGTTATGACTTTGCTCTAAGCGAACAAAGTTAGTTGGTTGTAAACCCAACTCAGTTGTGCGCGTATTCGTATTTTCTCTGTACAAATTATTATCTGGTGCATATACAGTCGCAGATTATATTATTGGAGACACTAACGTTAATAACGTTACGTAACTTTCTTCATCCATTCTCAGGTAATTTCGCCAATCATCAGGTTCTAAGCATAATTCTTCTAGAAGATTAATATCGGTATACTCTGAGCATTTTAAAACCATTCTTTCCCCTTTTTGTTCAAATTTGTGGCTGTTTAACTAATTTATTTCTTTTATTTTTAATTGTAACAGCGTACGCCGCTGCTAATAGAATGTTGTTACGGTTCAATTGCGCCTCCTTTTGATTTCGAGATCTGTAGTATTTATTTCGTATTGTTACGCATCTTTTCATTCTGATGTCTTTGGTAATCAGTTTGTATTTCGCGCATTAGCGCCAAGCCTACTTCCTTGGCCTTGCTGCGAAAGTTTGCTCGCAATTGTTCTGAGCGCTTCCTTTTCCACCTCGATTGGCGAAACAAGATGAAGTCGGTTTAGCAGTATTGAAATTTCGGAAGATTCTTGGGCTGCCGTTAGTTTTTGGTCGTGAGAAGTTTGCCTACGCTGTTCGGAGCGGTTTCAAGTCCCCGAATTTCATCATGAGGGAAGTTCAGTTCCACGCCATTTGGCGGAGTTCGCTACCGAGTGTTTCGCACATGCCTGGGTAAGTAGAAAGTTCGCGTCGTAATGCTTTGTATTTCTTGTATGCTATCATGGACCTTTTCCCCCCTTATAGCAGCCAGTGCCGGAAGGCCGAACTAGGCGTTAGTTACAGTTAGGGTCATATGCTCTACATGGGGATGCTTCAGGCGATTCTGGGCTGTATTGCTGTGTACGAAATGGTATCAAACGTCCACTGTGAAGCCACGTAGGACTAACCTTTGCTGTACTGTTTGCCTGTCCGTTTATTTTAATGTGTGCAATTAATATTATTGCAAAGTTTGTGAACTGTAAGCAGTGGTGTTCCCATAGGGCAGTGGTCGCCAACCTGTCGATCGCGAGCTACCGGTAGCTCGCGGGGGCAATTCTGGTAGCTCTCACAACGATTTTAATTTAAAAAATACAAAATCAGAGAAGCTTCCTAAAATTCCACAAAAAAATCTAATTGTCATAATATTAAACATAAACAGCGGCAACGTTGCGGCGAGCGATCTGCCGCTGACGCCATCAAGCTAGAATCGGCTAGAACCGACCAGCCGGACCAGTGCGTTAGTGTTCGAGAACGATCTGGATTGCTTTGAACGGGATAAATACGCACGGCGCGGCGACATTGCGCTTAGTTTAAAACTGAACGCGTAACCAACGTCCAGCGGTTGGGTTAGTAGTGAACAACAAAAAATAATATTATGGCAAGCAGTTGTAAGAAGGTAAAGACATACCACTTTCATTCGGAATGGGAAGAACAATACTTTTTTACAGAAGTTAAAGATAAAAATGTGTGTTTGTTATGTAATACTTCGGTCTCCGTTGCTAAAAAAGGAAATATTGAGAGACATCATAAAACTGTACATTCTAATTTTGAAAAATCATTCCCACTACATTCTGCCGCCAGAAAGGAGAAACTGAAACAGTTAAAAAAGCAGTTAATTGGACAACAATCAATATTTTTAAGAACAATCGACAAAAATAAGGCTGCAACTGAAGCATCGTACCGTGTGTCCCAGATAATTGCACAAAAAAAGAAACCTTATGAAGACGGGGAAATGATAAAACACGCGTTTTTAGAAGCTGCTGACTCGTTATTTGCCAACTTTAGAAACAAAGACGAGATAGTTTCAGCTATAAAATCTATGCAACTTTCTGCTAATACAGCGATGAGACGTGTAGAAGTAATGAGCAATGATATTTTTTTACAGTTAAGAACTGACTTAGATAACTGTGTTTATTTTTCACTTCAACTGGATGAATCAACAGATGTCGTTGACACTGTCCAGATGGCCGTGTTCGTCAGGATGGTTTTTAGTGATTTTACGATTAAAGAAGATCTTTTGAAGTTTATTCCACTGAAAGGACACACTACTGGACAGGAGTTGTTTTCTCATTTAAAAAATATTATTTCTTCCGAGAAAATTCCAATATCGAAAATGGTAGGCTTGACAACCGATGGCGCTCCAGCTATGGTGGGTTTTGATAAGGGTCTGGTGGCGTTATGTCGTAAAGATGAAACTTTTCCGCAATTTCTCTCTTACCACTGCATTATCCATCAGGAAGCATTATGTGGAAATTTCCTGAAACTAAACAACGGTATGAAACTGGTGGTAAAAATTGTGAACAAGATTAGAGCTCAAGCGTTACAAAGAAGATTATTCAAAACCTTGGCCGATGAAGTTGACTGTCAATACGGGGACCTACTCCTTCACTCTGAAGTCCGATGGTTAAGTAGAGGACGGGTGCTGAAACGTTTTAATGATGTCCTATCTGGCATAGTTCAATTTTTCAAAAAACGCGATGAACCGACTCCGGAACTAGAAAATTCAATCTGGCTTAGAGATTTTGGTTTTCTCGTGGACATTACCGAGAAATTAAACGAACTTAATTTGCAGCTTCAGGGGAGAGACAAAGAACTAGCAGAAATGATTTCTGATATAAAAGCATTTATCAAAAAGCTGGAGTTTTGGGAACAAAACCTAATTAACAGCGATGCCAAGCATTTTCCTATTCTTTCAGAAAAAATATCTCAAAATCCATTAGAACCCTATGACAGCAAATATCATGTAGAAATAGTTTCTACCCTGAAGAATAACTTCAAAAATCGTTTTAAGGATTTCAACGAAATGGCTTTAGTAGCGCAGTTTGTTGTTTCACCCTTTATGGAAATTGATATCCAACAGTTTGCAACTTGTGTTATGCAGAACTTTGGCGAAGACATCGCTGCAACAGAAATGGAAGTAATTGATTTTCAAAATGATTTAGCCTTAAAATCGTTAGTCTCAAGTACCAAATGTATCTGGCCTATTGTAAGTAAAGACAAATATTCAGTTCTATGCCGTGTTGCCTTGAAAGTGAAAGCATTATTCAGTTCAACCTATTTGTGTGAATCTTCTTTTTCCAATATGAAGTTTATTAAGAACAAATATCGCAATCGACTTACAGATGAACATTTGGATAATTGTATTCGAATGGCTGTATCAAATTATACTGCAAACATTAAAAAAATTATTGATGAGTCTGAGTGTCAGCCTTCTCATTGAACGTGCTTTTTTATTTTTCAATGTTTATGTTCATGATAGTGCGTTACTTTTTTGTTGTTATTATTAACTATTTTTAAATCTTACGTGACATGCCGTTGTGGCTGGATAAAAGTTTGTGTTTATTTTTCAAACAACTTCGTTTGGTAGGTAGGAATGTAGTTATTATTACTACCTATGTATTATGTATTACCAGTTAAATAAATAGTAAAATAAATGATAAATTAACTGTGGATTATTTCATTTACGTTGCGTTACGTGGCTTCCGTGTGGGTAGCTCGCTGTTTATTCCAAAATTAACAAGTAGCTCAACACATTGAAGAGGTTGGCGACCACTGCCATAGGGTATACTCCATATACTACATATACTCTCAGGATTTGCTGGGCATACTGCGTATACTCTCAAACAATTTTGTGAAAACTTGTTGAATGTGATTACAAATTAGGCCTAACGTCAAGTTGAACACTACTTGAACATTGTATGCACCAAGGCTCCCAGTGTTTGTAGGATTTATACCACCACTCTACCGTTCGAGTAGCAGTCAAGGGTGTTTTCCGCGACCCATGTATGTAATACTTCTATATGGCGTGTTGAAAAGAGAGGGTGTCAGAAAAAATTGAAGGACAGAATGATTGCGATTTGAGCGTAATGCGCAAGCGCTAATTCTGTTTGGCTGCCAGAAATACGATCCGCGTGGTACTACACTATCCGACGCCGAAGCCAAGGCGATTTCACGAGCCACGAAGTTACGCGAGGAGATTAGCGCACGGGCAAAGGCAGGAATTTGCAATCATTCTGTCTCACTTCTTTCATGAATGCTCGCATACACCGCTTGAATAGGAACACGCCATAGAGAAGTATTACATATATGCCGCGACCATACATGAAGGTTTGGCTGCGAGACCATCGATCGTCGGCACATTCAGCTCCTTGTGGTCCAAGTTAAAGAACGCAAAAAAAAAAAAAACAGACAAGGAAAAAGATGCATTACAAAAACAATTTTTTGTTAATACATTTAATCGATTTTTTTTCAATTTTATATGGAAAAAAATAAAAATTTTAAGCTCATTTGTTGTAGCTGCCCCTCCCCCGCCCCCCAAGCAACCATTGAAAAAATCAAGCACACAATGGGTTACCGGTAGTACAGTATACCTTCGAAAAAATTAATGGGAACATCACTGACTGTAAGTATTGTAACCTTTGCCTGAGGTACCACATTTTCGTATTTGTGAATTATTGATCAAAGCAATTAATTTGTGGCAACTTAGATTCCGATTATGTTAAAATATTGTGATTCTTGGTGTGATTCTATTATTTGAATTACACTGTGATATTTGCATTCTGGCTTTATTTGTTACTGCGACCTATACTTGAGTTGAGCTTCTCTTTCAGATTTATTGTGCTACCTGAGTTTACGTATTCTCATTTGAATGCCTGGATACACTTACCCAGCGTGTATACTAACTCTCAATTTGAAAATTCCCTGACTTTTCCAGGTCTAACGTACATACACTTGCTGTCAAGAAGCTTCCCGCGTAGCGCCTGATTTTGCGCAATTTCAACGTACTTACTACGTTTACATAATGCTCTGGAAGCAAGACAAGTCAAGATAATCCAGTTACACGGTGGCTCTCAAATCGAATAAACTTTTGATAAAGTAGTTTGTCGTTTTAATTAATTTTCCCTGACTTTTTTTATAAATTAAGCAAATTCCCTGACTTTTCCCTGATTCCAGAATTAGAATGCAATTCCCTGACTTTTCCAGGTTTTCCCTGTTTTCCAGAAAGTATACACTCTGCTTACCGTTATTTGTTAAAAATCCGTTGGCGCCCTTTTTGAGCTTTTAAAGAATTGTACACGCCGTCTCCGAACCTAGCTAGTCGCCCGGCAATTGTATGCCAGTAGTCACATTGGTTTTAAGAGATTAGCCAACTAAGACTTTTTATGATAACAATCACTGCTCATCGTGCACTTGCAAACTAAACTTTTTGACAAGCTTGTGTGTAGGTCTATAGATAGCCGATCTACGCAGCACATGTACGTCACAAGTATGATGCATATGTTGATGAGCTAGCAGCGCACACAGGTGTTAAGTGATTTTTTTGACAAATGAATTACATACATTAAGTACTGAAAATCTAAATTTTTAAAAGCAGTTATGAATTTTGTTCAATTTTTTCTAACTTTTATTATAAAAAAATAGTGTTCAATTTACAAAAAAAAATCAACCATTCAAAAACACACTTGCTTTAATTGATATTACGTTTCAAAGTTTCTTTTTTGAATTCTGCATTAGTTATTTTTCGAGTACCTTTGTGTGCTAGACCAACAATGTATGCGGGTCTGAGGGGACCTTTAGTAACATAGCAATTTTTGTTTTTATCCCAAAAATTAAGGCGGCTAGTACTTACCTATTAATTTTAGTATTATTCAGCTTTCAGCATTAGAATACACAACTTTGCCCATCTTTGTATTGCTTATGGTTTGCAAAATCCAATAGTGAGCCTCAAAGTTGACCTACCCTGTATCTCTCCTTTTGCTGCTGGTAAAAAGCTAACGATAACAACATTTCTGCAAGGAAGGTAGTAATGAAAACTACAAGTTAAATTAACATATCCATCAAACTTTATATTAACATTGCATAATTATCGATACAAAATGTTGCAGAACCACATACATTTTACATAAGAAATAAACGTAATTGCAACTAAATAGAACAAACATTATCACGTCTTCCCAGATGCAGTCTTAATACAAGCTCAAATACAAATTTTTGCTTTTTAATTACAAATTGTGATTGTTATGATTATTTTACATGCTGCACATAAACTATAACATCAAAAGTTAAACGTGGTTTATTAACTATTAAAGCTCGAAATTTCTTAAGACAATTCATAAATCGCGTATGTTATTTATGTAATATTCTATGTAACAACAACCCAATTAACTAACAAAATTAACTAAATGATTATAGCGCTGTAACAAATTTAGGAAACATGAAATGTTACCTTTGCAAAAGTATAAGTGGTTACTTGTTCAGGTAAGTAGTCTAAATTGTGTGTCCCTTTGATTACAGCAAGTTAGAAATATTGTTAACATTTCTAACTACATATTTATAACATTTATTGTAATGAACAGTTACTTCCATATTTTAAGAGTTCTTATTGAGAACAACGCCCATGTCATATAAAAATACAAAAAGCAACATGTTAAAAATACACCTACTAACCAAATAGCGTATTATGGAATAAATTAGAACATGAACATATCTGAGAAACGTAAAATATAATTCTGGAAAATGATACATATCAGATTTAACAATTCTTGAATCGTAAGTTCTAAATCTCTACTTTCCATTTGTATTACAGTAAAAATATCTATTCTTATTCTAAAATATTGGTGCACGTAAATTTTGTACTTTATACTCAACTAGATACCTACTTTTCCTCTTACTCGTACCAATGATTGTGCATTTCCCTAATCTTGAAAGAGACAAATTCTTCACAAACTTAAAGTTGGTTTGAAACATAAACTAAATTGCATGAACATCTAATAATTAAATTAATACAAAAATTGCAAGCACCACATATTTTAGTGAGAAGTCCTTAACTGATTGATTAATAGATAACAACATCTGTAAAAAAATATATACATTCACTTCTGAAGGGCAAGCTTGTACTAATAACGTATCGGCTGCCATGTTCCCGAATGTTCATCTCTTCTAAAGTAATGGGGGCGATTATCTCTAAAAACCGTAACAGCTGGGAACTGGTTGTCTTGTATGTACTTTAGAGTCGCCCTTATCTGAAAGAAAGCACGACTAAAAAACAAAAACTCCTGCGCTATAAACTACAACAGTACCTGCATGACAAAATGTGGAGGTTCCACTTCCGGGGACGTTGATAAATGTTGTAAAATAAATTCGTCACTTTGTTCCAACCAAAGGTCCACTCCACGAAGAGGTTCATAATTGAATGGTCCTATTCTTAATAATCCTAAGTTGCTATCATAAATGTCTAGGACCTGAAATTAAATATTTATAGATTATGATAAAATAAAGACTTCTAAGTATGAAGCAATAAAACGAACATTTATTGTAAAATTGTGGGTGACGACATGTTTCGAAACCAAACTGGTTTCATCCTCAGGCCATAATGATCATTAATATAGGTAGTAGTCAAAGCACATGAGGTTAAAATATTTAAACGTTGAAGACAAGATAGAAAATGTATTAAAAAACGCACCACATGGAGAAGTAACTAATTACTCAGATTCTGAGTGCTGCCATCATCAATGACTGCCACTCCTAACATTTAAAATTTTTAATTAATAAATTTTTATGTATTAACCATTACAACGATCTTTATAACGTAGTTTGCTGGTTAATTACTTCGGTACTTCTCCATGTGGTGCGTTTTTTAATAAATTTTCTATCTCGTCTTCAACGTTTAAATATTTTAACCTCACTTTTAACATGTGCTTCGACTACTACCTATATTAATGATTATTGGTTTCGAAACATGTCGCCACTCATAATTTTACAATAAATGTTCGTGGAAAAGACTATTTAGTTTTATTGCTTTATATCAAGACATCTCCGCTAAAAGCATGACCGATTATCTTCCTAATAAAGACTTCTAAATTTACCTGTGACTGCCCTGTAAGATGTCTAGCGCAGCGCAAAGCTTGGTCAGGACCTTTATCTGGAAATGTAGCAGGGAATATTTCCCCAGTCTTAACATTAACTCCTACTCCATACACCATGGGCCAATGAATTCCACCTCGGATTGTCGTATTTAGCTCTCCAACACATGCTAATGTAAGATCGACCTCCATAGGAAGCTTGTGAAAGGAAGCTGCAAGAAAAAATTTATTAACACTCATAATAATACTATATTCTGTTGCTTTTCTAAATCTGATATTTAAATTATCACAAATATTTCACAGAAAAGGATTTTTGCTTTTGATATTTTGCGCCTGAATAATCTTTGTGACGTTTTGCGTTCCTGCAAATTGGTTGAGAACATGCTAATCACCGTTATCGATTTGTAAGGCGCTATCAACGCCAAAAGAATCATCCAGTCGCAACGTGAAGACATTTGGGCCCCATCAGGGGCTACATAAAGCCGGATGTCCACCGCCCGATCGCCGTGAGATGTAGCCAATTGCTCCAAGTGTTTTAGGTGGGAATAAGCGCTACGTGAGTTCACGCAAACCCCCTGTTTGTCCTGCTTAGGTTCTCCTAGATAAGCGATGTGGAAGGAGATTGCAAACTAGTATAAGAGCAACGCTCGACCAGTCTCAACTTTGGATCTAATTCGTTCCTTTCAAGCTTCAGTCTAGAACCTGAGCTTTAGCTGGGAACCACCTTGGACCTGCAGAGCTCAAGGACTCCACCAATCACAGCCGCCTTTGCTTAAGTCTGGTTAGCAAGAAACCGGCAGTCCAGTAGCTGAGAAGACCAGCATCCGTAACTAACTGAAGCAGTGGCAGCTACTCTTTAGGGGCGCTAGTCTTCCAGCCGTCAACAGCCTATATGGTATTAGAAAGAAGTAACTATTTTATAATCGAAAATATATAAAAATATATATAAAAAGGTTTAAGGAACGAGATCCGAAGGTAGCTATTCGATACCGTTTAAAACATGTAAAACAAAATCCAAGAAGTATGTCAACATAACATAAGTTATGTGTCAACACACTCGCTGGTATCAATGCACAGGCCGCTGGCAGTTGTTGGGGTGATTCGAAATATGGCCCAAACTTATATGGTAATGGGCGAAAATAATGACCCTGCAGATCGACCTATCACAGTTTTAATGTGAGGAAAAGCATAAACAACGTTGTAGCCCAACCAATGGTTAAACTCGTGGGGTTACCGTTTTATTTATAAACACTGTGCTTCCTAAATATACCTAATATCATCTGAGCGTAAAAGCAACCCGTGCGCCTATGAAATAAATGTGCAATCTTTGATATTGAAAATAAATGCCAGCGGGCAAAGGCGATCTTGCATTCTTGCGACCCGTGTTTAGGCATAATATCGATTTTAGTTGGAGCCTGTTTATTTATTTTGGGATTTCGGTTGTATACTCAATATTAAAAGCCTACCGTTAGCTAAAAAGGTTAAAATAAAAAAAAAACTTGTACTTAGTTTCAACCTGCAAAATAAAGTTGGAACTCGAAATTTTACAAGATATTTTTCTGTGAACGTTTAGAAGAAAAACAAATGGATTTGTGGATTTGATGCATGTATGCTCTATTTTTTCCCATTATTAAATAAATGATGGCATTACGTTTTTTAACACTTATGTACAGTTTGAATACTTTTTGTTCTTTGCATATGATGTTTCCTTTTGGATTGTTAAAATTAAAAATCATTGCTATAATTGAATTAAAACATCCACGAAATGTACGTGATTATTTTTTATAGAGCTCCCGAAATATAATTACCACGAGCCGCCACTGACCTGGAGGTAATCGCGTTATTGCTTCATTTCCACAAACCTATTCTATTCCTAAATTGAACTGTCTGAGAACCTTAACGTGATCTGAAACCTCCCTTCCTGCTTGTTTTAGTAAAACTGCATTTCTGCAACTCTCATGTCCAAAACTTCCTTATGCATATGGCGCACGAAAGAATCGTGTTGACTGATTGGAAATAGCTCCCTGATGAAGCCCCTTACGAAAGTGGGCGAAACGTTGAGTTCTTCGACCTCAATAATGACACAGTTCAATCTCGGAAGTCGTTTGTTACTTAAATAACCCTCTGTTACGTGACACCTGAATCTCTAAGTCACTGGCGCACGGAAGAATCGTGTTGACGCGACCTAGATTTTGCCTGCAAGCTCAGGGTTCAGATTCACGGAAACATCGCGTTGACTACCTAAACATTCGGGGCGCCCGCTACAAAGAACCGGGCAGATAATCCAGAGGCCTCGCGTGCTGAGACTTTCGTTTTGCAGGGTTGCGGAGACATGAAATTATGTGATTTAATTCGAATGTTTCCAGTAGTTCAAGCCAGAGACAGGCCGAATCCAGCGCCCGAATTGGCAGGGTCAGGGGGCGACATGGCCCGCCAGCTATCGACGACGCAGAAGCCACGTAGAAGAATTATTGTATTTATTGTAAATAGTTTATTTAAATCAACCAATTTAATTATATTCGTATTCTATATCTAAGAAATAAATATTGTACATGGTGACTCGTAACTCTAATCACTCTAGTGATATTCGAACCTGAACCCAGAGCTATCTGTGAGCATTTCAATTAATAACATAAATTCCAGTAACGCTACACCTGCTTACCGATTTTTGGGTGTATAAAATGCATGATAAGTTCTATAATGTTGAGATTTCTTGCTGAAATTGTGTATTTCTACAGAATCTCATCATTAATTACAACAAAATCAGTAATATCAGTTTTTATACTTCCATTTATTATCTTATACTGCACAACTACTGTCAACAACCTTCCAGATAAAAATCACTTTAGTGGTAGGATTGTAATAAATAGAGCTTTGGTTCGAATCTGTGTGTGAATACACAGAACTTTTTCTGAAGTTCACTGGAACGGGACTCAGCCAAGTGATACAATTAATGTCGCTTTTCTTCTAAAGACTGGTCTATGAGGTAGAATAACAAGACTGCACACAAAATATATACACGCATGTTCGGAGTTAGCACAATGGATATACCTTGAGGTCCAAGCGAGAGTGAACTTGCTTCACCCTCCAACCAAAAATCCAAAATCACACAATATCACACAAGGTATCGTTTTAGTAATGTATTATATACACTTAATATTTAAATTTATTTAAAAAGTGAAGCCGAAAACAAGCAAACGGCAATTTAAAAAATAGAAACGGAAGAAAGAAAGCAAATAAGAAAAAAGTAACAAGGAAACATGATGAAACGGGATTTAACCTCGCCCCATCGAAGCTCATTGACAGAAACTAGTATTTTTATATATAGCCAATGTAGGCATACGTACTTTAAATGTAAGCCTATTTGACTATCTTATTTGGTTTAAACACGTCGGGGATGTAGTGTTTCCGGCATAGTGTCCCGCGAAGTCTCAATGTTCAGTGTTTTAAAGCATTGCCGGAAATAGCTTGATTAAGCGCGAAAGAGACATTAAGTGCGACGTGCAGAACAAGCGTCGTTAGTGGTGCAATACTTGGGGTGGGAAGTTCACCCCTTCGCGCTGTCAAGTTTGCCAGCGTCAAATAGAGTGATTTCTGCCTGGATGTTTACAAGTGCCCCGGCTCCAAGAGTTTTGCTTTTGAGCCAGATCCAGGCATAATTCAACGGGCCCTGAAAACAGGTAGTTCAAATTCAAGCTGGAAGTATCGCCAAACAAGGTGACGCCACCCTTTGAAGCGAAGGACAACCAAGAGCGAGAACCCCGTCCTCTAGCACCGTGGAGAAGTCTGTCCCCGGTGTAAAGCTACGGATCAGGTTGGTGGTTTTCGATCCTCTGGAGTGTGCGAGAATAACGTATTGCATCATATTGCGTCTCCAAATAGGGATGCGATCTTGGGTGTGCCTCAATACCAGGGTTTAAACGCGTGGCTTCAAGCAGCCCTGTATGTGTATCAGATTACAGTGCGAGACGCCGTAGATGATATTGAAATAGAAAGAAGAATTAGGGATTAGATACCAAGAAAAATATTTGGAGTGATTATAGAAGATGAATGGAGAAGAGACAAATGGAGAAGTGTACGGGATGGATGATGAAACATCAATTGTAAATATAATAGAACAGGTAAGACTGAGACGGTTAGGTCAGCCAGAAAGTCCAGTTTACAGAGGATCTGCCAAAAATAAAAGTAGAAAACTGGCAAGCTATGGCAACGAGAAGAAAGAAGACCAAAGCCGAGCACCCTAAAGGTTTTTAGTGTAGACTTACATTTATATGCGTTATCCTTTTATGAGAACTGCTTGATGTCTACTTAACTGAAGTGATTGATTTCAACTTCCAAGTATTATTATTTCAATAATAAAATACTTATAAGTAAATTTCAATTTAGTCGATCCACTAAATTCCTGTTACTCAGGCCAAGATTAACTCGTTAAGTTTTTACATGTGGGAGATTTAATTTAAATTTCTCAAGAATTGCGTTTTTTAAGACGGTAGCGCAATCTTCCATCAATTATTAATCAATCACGACCGCGCGACCTTTGCCCACGTCGTCTCGTTGACGGTAGCACTCGGATACCTCTAATTTTTTACGTCAATCAAATTAATTGAGATGTATGCAAAAGCTACAGAAAAGTCGGCCGTGTCTATTCAAAATCCAATTCCATTTACTGGGACTGCAATTCGCTGCTTATTTCCATATGCAAATCACTCGCAAGATAAATCATTCTTGAAACAAATAATCGCGGCGGAATGTGGCGGTGATTTTAGTGCTCATAAAATGCTCGAGAAGTAAATGTCTCCTATTTTTAAATAGAAAGATAACTGAGGTTGTATTATGTTGATTTAAAACATTTATATTTTTGTGAAAACGTGAAATATCAAGCAATAAAGGATGTTCAAATTTGCAAAAAAGGGAATTTTTTATTAATCTAAGTTATGACAATAAATAGAAGTAAAAATAGAAGATAGTAAAATCTACAAGGTGCGTCAAAATTCGGTCCTCAATGTTTAGTATTTAATATTTTTCTTAACCGTTCACACCGATTTTAATTTGTGAACTGTTTCGTCGTGCGCCCTCTAGTGGCTTATGATTCGTCGGATTGACGGTTTATAAACGCAACAGGGCAAACATTTTTCTACAGCGACAACTACAAATACACAATTTATAGCAGTTTATTTGTTAAATTGTAACGCCTCATTTCATTTTACGTTAAATAGTTCCTTGAGGCAGTATGTTTTCGAATACAATTTTCGCGCGCGCCCCGCTTTTGGTGTTGCGTGAATTACATTTTGCGCAAGGAACGCTCGACCTTCGAGTGGAGAATTGCTCGTTGCGGTCGTTTTTTCGATAACGAACCGTAGTCAAATGAGGCTAGACTCGATCGATATTATTTTAGAAGCCACCTCCAGGGATTTGGCATTGTTTTATCCAGCAGGCTTGGAAGCTTTAGTTTTGTAATAATTGACGAACGCTCAGCGGCGTCGTTCATGCACGTTCATGCCGATTTCCAGCTTTGGTGAGATTTTCCTTTTTAGTTTTTTGTGAGTTCCAATTTGTTGGTATTAGGTCTGCTTCCAAGTCCACGGCATTCGTGCCTTCGGCTTCCTTGCCCTTACTATAGGCAACAGCGTCCCAGCTCAAGCTCAGATGATTGGGGTTGCTAGCGTTGTGTTCCTTTGGTCGAATTCCTCGCGGCAAACGCCTTCTGCACACTATCTGTATACGAGTCAAGGCCCAATCTAACATCTGCTGGCCGAGGCTGGCAAGACCTACGTGGGATCGCAAGACAATGACTCTTAAACCCCCGGTATATGCATTGCACTTCAGCTTGCTGATTAAATTATCGGTAATGGACTTTTGCCTAAAAAATAACAGTTCAACGAAGGCCTTCGATTAACAAACTGTACGCGATAACGATCCATCTTTTTGTGCAACGCTTGATGCGTTGGTAATTTATCTTTTCTTATTGCCGAATTTTTGTATGTACCTTATGTGTATTTCCGCGAGCGTCCTTGAGGCGCTCGGCATGACCTTGCGATCGACGAAAGCTTCGAGTAATGTAAACAAACTTTTCGGACGTTTGCATTGCCTCCGAATTTCAATTTTTGCCACGTTATGCTGGCGCCAGCTTTTTAATTTTATTTTGTTGTATCCTACAGTGTGTGTTGAATTTTAATAATTCTTATTATTTGTGTGTGATGATTTGGGTGATTCCAAATTAAATTTTGTTGTTAATTATTCATTCTGGGCTTAGTATGCTGGATTTTTGTTACCTTGTTGTTGATTATTAAAAATCTACTTAATGTTACTAGTTTATATTTCATTTGTGTATTCATGCCACGACCTTACATAAATCTGGCTCGTCTGTTTTCATTTAGGTTGAAGTGCGACGCTAACAAGGTAGGTGGTGTTTTGATCGGTAGCTAGATTTGTTTTTTTTGTTGAGTTTAAAGACATGCACTCTAAATTTTGTTGCTTCATAGATTATATTTAACCTTAAGGATCGCTGCCTAGTCATTATTTACACCATATTTTCTGCCGAGAGTTAAAAACTAGCTAGGGCTGTGCTCACTCCTCGTTTAAGTGTGGGTAAAAAAGTTTAATTTTCCCATGACTGATGCTGTACGTATTAATCGCAATTACTATAATTTGACACAAGCACCACATGCAAAACCCTTTTGGAAAAATTATTATTGCAATTTATAGAACATCATATTAAGACAACAACCTATTACCATTAAATTTCACTAACAAACAGTATTGATGGTGGTTTTACTACATTTTTTCTTGGAATTTAGAAACGTTTTATGAGAGCTGGATAATATTTATATTTTGCAGCAAAACCAAAAATCTAGAAAACCAAAAAAATCTTGTAATGTGAATTAACATTTTCAAATCAGCAGAGCGATGTAAATTTTAAACGATTTCGTTGGACAATACAGACACTTTCATTGATGAAATCGACATTGCAAATGAATTACGATATTTTAAGAATACATTAGTTAGTATTATTTATTCAATTCCAGAAGAACGATAAAATATGTAGATCTAGAACAATGGAAAATCAAAAACTGGCTAGACAACAATGGTCAAGTAGGTGTTTCACGAGTAAACAAAATCATGGTCAGACCACAATTTACTGTAATTTTCCTTTCCACAAACTTTTTTTCCTTTTTAGAATCAGACAGGACATGATTGAGCAAAACTGATTTCTCTTTACGTACAGAATTTAATCTATGCATTATAGATGAAACAGTTACGTTATTTAATTTTTAACGTAAAGATTAGAAAGGCTACTATGTAACATGATTGATTTTAGAGAAGAAATGGATGGGAGGGATCATTAATTCTGGGTCAAACGTAGTACCTGGTAAGTCCGTAAAAAATCACAGAGAAGATAGAAAAACTAGTATGGCAATTAATATAAGTATCTAGACGAATCAAATGATCACAACCATGCGAATATCTTTCACCTGATGAGATACAATAGCGATTGCAAGATTTAGCGGATCTTAGTATTCCATAAATAAATTTTCGTGTTTCGTTTCTGTCATTTTTATTTGCATTTATTTAAAATTTCATGGAAACCCTTCATTAAAAAAAGCGGGAGGCGCACAATATGTTGAGATTTATTTCAGTTTATGACCTATTTTACATTATTTGATTACTTTAAATAGTAGGCTTACTACAGCATTTAAACACCGTTGTGATTTCATTCCTTAATCAAGTAAACTCACATTACTACATACAGGATAACATGGATGTGGCCAGGTGAAATAGAGGAAATCAAGCAGAATCTATAGTTCTAAATAGAAGAGAAGGTCCGCAGGAGATTACACCTGGTAAATATTTGGACAGAGAATATGTACAAAGAAAAAGTAAGGCAAGAATTAGAAACAAGCCCCTTATCGATACTTTGGCACATGGAACGGTTTTTACAGTGTGCTCTTTGGGACGCCCGCTTCTTTAAGAGCCTTCCTAATCTACTGAACGATGCTTTCAATGTGGCGTGGCCGTTATCATATTATGTTATATGTATAGCTACATGATCGCGCCATATGTGCGACGACTTGGGCTAAAGATAATTTGCAAAGGAGACGGGAAGCAATAATTGCGAAGCCTAGATGGAGAAAATTGATTTAAAATCAAGTTGGCGATTTATCACTGCCGTTAACGGAGAGTACGAACAGGACAGAGAGCACCGATAATGTGACATTTCATATTTAAAGATGAGACGGAAAAAATTTGCAACTGCGTCTTTTGGTAAGTTAAAAAAATCTTGCCCGGACCGGCATTTGAATTCGCGACCTCAGGCTCGACACGTGTTGACAACACATCAACGTAACAGTGTAGTTAGGTGACTGCTTAACGTCTATTACTGGTAAAGCGAACAAAAATTGACAAATACATATAAAAGACAAAGTGACCAGTCTCGCCCAAAAGCTTTTCAGTTCTTTGTATTAATATCTCACACAAACTGGCGCAAAAATCATCCTGATAGATTATCTCGTTCTCGAGCCGTGTTTACACTACCCGGAATGACATACTAGTTCGTATTAATTTCCCGATTTTCCTTTAACCTCAAAGCGGTTATTGTCTTTATAAAAGTTATGTAGTATCATGAGACCTCTCATATGATTTTGGCTTGGTCGCGATTGATTGAGTGGCTACAACAAAAACTATAAATTTGTGTTGAAGTAGAATATAAAAGTTAAGTGGACATACACAAAGAATGGGAGCCATAAGCGAAAGCATCACGATGAGCGCAGAGCGAAAAATAGAACAAGGGCAAAAAATTAGCTTGAAGGAGTGCATGTAAAAGATGGTGTAAAAAAAGAAGCTAGTAATATGTACAGAAAAGGCATGGCTGAAAATAAATACGGATGAAACCGAAAAAGGCAGGAAAAATAACACAAGAAGCTTCTACAGAAAATTAAAAAACCAAAATATATTATACACGATTTTAGAACAAGAGGGATGAAGCATGAAAAATAATAAGAAGAATAAGATCAACTCAGTCAAGATAAAGTAAAGTATGAGAACATCATTTACAAAAGTTAATAATTGTGCCACAACAAATAAAAGAAAATAGATTGCAAGAGGATGAATCTCTGGATATGAAGAGTGTCGAAATGTAATAACCAATATGAGGAATAAAAAGATATCCGGTAAAGATCAAACAAATGTGGAGAACATAAACGATGCTCAAAATAATCTGGAGGAATGGAGGATAGCGACTTGGAGAATTTCTTCTTACTTTTTCCGTTCATCGCGCGCTATTCTGGCTGACGCCGTTCATGCATCTCTGGTTGTTTACATTTTGAGGTTATTGAATTCGTATTTTGTGGCGATGCTTAATTCTCTTTAAGCAATTTATCGATCGGTCTTCAGTCCCGCTAAATGGGACACGATGTCTTTTTGTTTCTTAGGTGTGCAGGTGTCCCGGCTTGGTTTTGTTCTAAGAGCGTTTTTTTGGCCCCCCGTCTCTCTCTTTCTCTCGACTGCTGTCTTGCATAACGAACGTACGTAGAATCCCGTTGTTCCCTTTTGCCCTTAGTTTAGGGGTTTGTTGTTATAGTGATTGTGTGAGTTCAGTATGCCCTGCGTTCACTCGTGAAGTTCGCGGATTCAACGCATATTATGGGACTCGTCACTAGTGATGGGCATAATCGGATGATTTCAATAATCGGAATGTTCCATTTCGGAATGTTTATAAAATCGGAATATCATCCGATTATTTTACATTCCGTAAATGCAAGCAAGGGAAAACAAGCGAAACAACAAGCGGAATGAAGATGAAGAGCGTGCAAATTTGCGATGAGAGCACTCGCCGTCGCGCCTTAAGCCTTTATCTGTGTTGGCATCTATTGTTTGGGTTTGTAGGACGGCCAGTAAAACAATTTATGAGTTTGAGTCGCACAGTGGGATATAATAGGAAATAAAATATTTTTTCAAATTATTACAGTAGTTACCCTAATAGACTTTCGGAAAATGGTAGTGATATTTTAAAGTTTAATGGCACATAAAGTACATAATAGATAGTATAAAACAATACATAAATTTGAAGTCTGTAAGGTGTACTATCTAATAATTAATCTAGGAAATACCACTGCCATTAGTGCCTTTCACGTATCATACACGTGCGCACACGGCGCGTCCCGTCGGCATTCGCCAACCAGCATATAGCAGTCAAGTGAGTCAACACAACATTCCGTATTCCGTTCAGTTCAAATTGGCATTTCGTTTTCTCATTTTGTATACCGAATAGTAAAATAATCGAATTCCGAAAGTTCCGAATTTTGTGCACCGAACAGTAAAATAATTGAATTCCGAAAAGTTCCGAAACGTTCCGAAATAATCGCAACCTTCCGATTTTTTGAACAATCGGAAACTTTCCGATTATTCATTCCGGATAGGCCCATCACTACTCGTCACCCCATCGTACTTGTTACGGATTTATTCTTCTGTGTAGCGTATCGTGTTGCGGTTAGTTGATTTCTGCTTTATTTGATGTGTGTTCGTTTATGCGACAATCGTGTTACAAATTATACCCCCCCCCCCGAGTCGCGGACGCTACCATCGTAAATTTGGAAGCTTTTGTGGCTGAATGTTTTTCACTTATGCCGCCTGTTTCCCAGTCCTGCGCCACTATTCCGCTGGGAGAATCTACGCAGATTTTCTAAGGTAAAGGCAAACCTGCGTTTATTTTTCAATTTGGAGCTTGAACTCACCGGCTGAAATTATATTAGCGGTATCTTATTATCACCTTGTGCTTGGCTTTACGGCGTCACTGTGCGCTTGTAATTACACTAATCAAACTGTCAACCAATTACTAGGAGTCTCGTTTGCAAACTAAGCGTTTAACTACATTTTTGTTCTGCGCTAATGTAAATATTTGTGTCAATTTTGTGCACACTTACTTCTTAGGCAAATTCTTGTAAATTAGATAATTTTCACATTATGAAAACACCGATGCTTTGAAACTCCTGATTGTAGCACTTGAAGCTGGTTTTTAGGATTTGAGTGTGATTCGTTTGGGGCTTGAGTCTAATTATTGTCTTGCAACATTCAATTTTCGACGCGAATATTTTGATGACAGGATCATTAATAGAAACACTGCAATATCCTGCCTCCTCACTTTTGTGATATAACTGTTACGGATGTTCTTCTATGGCCCTATTTAAAAACAGTATTTTTTAAGACTCCCATTAATAACCTAAACCAACTGAAACTTGGAATTGAAGAAACATGTTAGGAAATGAACAACTCACTTCAAATATTAGAAAATATTTTTGAAGGATTGAGAAGACGAGTTCAAAAATATTTGCAGGAAGAAGGCAGAAATTTTCAACATATGTTATGATCGTTAGTCCACGTTTATTTATTTCTTTTACTGTTGCTTAATAAAATATTTCTGTTCCTAAAAATTACGTTTTATTATAATTTAATTCCGGCTGACATAATATAACCTTTTTTGCGCTTAAACTGTACTGTTACCCCTAACACCGCTTTTGCATTACTTCAGAGAATGCGGGCGTCGCTTAGACTAACCTTAATTAAGCGAAACCGGAACGCCTGAACACTCATTTCGCAGTGGTCTCAGGTGCAACTGTAGACGCCACTCGCCCAACGAGGACTCAATATAACATAACCTGATATCGATATTATACAACTTTCCTGAATCTAGTAAAGACGATAGTTTTCATTCCACATTCCGCTAAGAATGAGTTTTTTTGGATCTCTTGATATTAGCTCCTGAGAAAACTATCGAGGAGAGACTAAACTAAGGATGGGCCATAAAATGCTAAAAATTATGAGGGGAGAGAACAATGTAAGATTCGTCAGGGCACGAACGATTAGAACGATGAGAAGTACAGAAATTACAGTAAAAGCAGTCACAGAGTAGAAGACAAGTGAAGTGCGGGCATAGGATGATCAAGACCAGTGGTATGCGGAAGTTGTGGCTAACTTGCAAGAGATTGGAGTTACCATATGGCGGGAGAAAATAGAATGCAAACAATTTTGGTATGGGCAGTATAAATGAGGTAAAAACCTACTCAGATTACAAAAATATAAAAAAATTATAAACTATAAGGATAGACCCCACCCCCCAAATAAAGATTTAAAGGGTAACTGGAGAAATGTCATGCTATTATTATTATTTTTATAATGTATATTGCTGAAATTAGAAAACCAGATCATCTATTGCCATAAACTGCTAATACGGCGTTCTTAATAGTAATTATATAATAAATACAATTATCAAGACGTTACAATTTAACTAGCAGTGAACTGATGCCTTGAGGTTGAGGGCGCCAAGAAAATTAGTATAAACTTTTTCTGCGACTACTATTTGACACTACATTATACGATTTTGTAGCAATATCCAGAAATAATCGGTGGCTGTGGCGATCCAACAACAGGACCAATGCTGCCCCTGTAGCAACGATTCCTACGGGCGAATTCCGCGCATGAAAGAACACATAAAGGAAATTCCGTACGTCAGTAGTTTTCGAAGCAAAAATGAGAAGAAGCCGGTGTCCCCTTCTAAGTTGCGCACGTAACAACCAATATAGAAGTCTTACGAATAGTAGGCCAAGATTTAAGAATTTGGAAGAAAACTTTAAAAAGAGGAGACTCTCTTATAGGTCACACCTACGACGAAACGGCTTGTTAACAATAATAGTTTAAAATAGAAGGAAGAAATGGGAAAGGGAAACCTCGATTGCAATACATAGTTCAATTAATGCAAGATTCTAAGAGGAACAATTATCATGACATCATTTTATCTTGTAAGAATAATGAAATAGAAAATCGAAACACGCGACCCCCCCCCCCCCCCCCCCATAGTGTTTTCACTATGATAAATAAAATAATTGTATAAGAAATTGGAGAAAACGTGTGTTATTTTTAAGATTGCATAGAATGTTTACCCGGAGAAAATCTAATAAAAAACTTACTCATAATATTGTAGAAAAGTTCTTCGGAATAATGATGGGCATCACTAAAGCCCCCGACGAGCTGCAGCTCTATGCGTCCTTCGGGATACCCCATTGCTAGCTCCTGCACCCTCTGGATCATCGTGCAGACGGCCTCGTCAGTGCCAGATCCATCCAAATGCGCCAAGGCAACCGCGCCAGAACCTGCAATTACGTCAAACAAATTGTTAGTTATGAGAATTAACCGCGAGCAGTTAAAAACGGAAGCAAGTGCTAATTAGTAATTATGCAAGAGTCTGCCACGAGCCTCCAGTAGCTGAGCCTTTTAAGGTTGTTATTCTTTCCTTATTTGTTATTATAACCGTATCTAATTATGTTCAGAAGCAGGTGGTAATTAAGTGGGAAGCGCTATACCGAGCTGCAAATAGAACTGCAGCCGTAAAATTCTAAATCCACTAAACACGGTAATAAAATCTTAGCTTGCTCTAGTAGCTTGTAAGTGTTACCATTGCAGCTTGGAGCAAACCTCGTTATTTGTTTGTAAACGAACAGCTTAATGTCTGATGATTATTTCTCGTTATAACCCGCATGTGAAGTGTTTGTAGTTAATCTTAGAAAGTTAGCCTCAGTTGGTTTAGGAATCTCCATTTTATGAAGTTTTATAATTCGAAAGAATACTGAAACTGAAATTATATGACAGACTTAAAATGGCGATGCAAAATTTGTGGATTCTAATAGAATTGTCGCCGGGATGATGGTGTTACAACCATTTTTTAACAAACAAATGCTATAATGATTTGCAGTTATAATGATACAATAGACGGCTCCAAATGAATGATTTTAAAAGCATAGACGTACAGAATTCAATAACTACAATCGCCCCCTTGCGTAAATAAGGAAATTCAAAATGAAATAAACAGAACAGGCTGAAAGAAATACAAAAAGATATTATTTTCTTATATTTTGCTATTTTTATTACTTATCCAAGATTTCCATTTTGCGTAAAAGCAGTTTAAAAATAAATATCTAATTCCTGGATTCATATGTGCAAGACGAGGAAGGGATAAGAATATTTTGATGTTCTTTTTCTTCCGAAAAACTTAAAATCACATAATTTTTCAAGTTTTGACAAATATCTTTCAGATACTTATTGTTAAGTCAGCAAATATACTTTTAATATTTGTAGGAGTAGGAGTAACACTTATGAAGGGTCGCGTTCGCTGCATGATCGTTTCCCCTTATTTCGAGCGATTCTTTGTAGTGACTGTACTTGTGTGTGACCGTGGTTTCACCTAGTGGTTATTTGGTCCGCGAACCATATTTAAGTTAATTATTAGTGCGTACAAAAAGTATGAGAACTCTGCGAACGCTGCCCTGCTAACAATTTAAAACTATTTTATCCATTCAGCTTTAATCCGCAAGAGCAACGTGTAGACTCAGCTTAAATAAAGTAAACAAGATTGAATTTGCAACAAACCTGAGAATATCGAAATGTAGATTCAGAAGAATACGGAAACGATTTGGCATTTGTTTTGATAGTTATCAGTAGATTGGTGTCTATGGAATAAAAACTCCAAATAGCGAAAGGCTTTACATGCTTATTTACATAATATAAAATTCAAGCACTAATAATTATATCCTGTAGCATTACTCAATGTGAGATTCATAATTTTGAAATAAATCTAGGGGATCAGCTAGAAGGTATACAAAATCAAATATCTACACTATTTTGTATTTCTTTTATCTGTTAGAATACACTTTATACTGATTATTCGAAGTTTTAAAATAAAACTAGAGCTTTATAGTTATTTTAAACTACGGTACCTCCTCCCAAAGTTTGTAACAAGAATTTAGATATTATATACTTTACTAGCTTAACACGTCCGCCATTAAACGAACCTTTGGTTTTTATTCTTCTACCACTTTAAGTCTTTCTTAACCTTTCTTTCGCCTAGTTCGGGTACTTGTTTACCTCTGCAGGACCTATCCTAGACAAAGTCCTCAGGCTGCTTTTATTAATTATTCAGATTAGTTGCTGTATTAAAATAAATAAATACAACAATTGTACAGCATCCTGTAGAAGTGTAGCAGTAAAGTTTGTGTTTATTTCCGTTAGATGGCGATGAAAAGTCGCACAGCATCCTGTAGCGGTAAAGTTTGCGCCACTGTCATTCGATGGCTCAGAAAGGAACAAGCCCGATCAGGGACGAAACAAGTTTGATCGGTGACAATGCAACGTGACATGCGCAGCTTCAGTCACTTTTATATAATATATAATATGGTTATTTTCTAAAATCTCAACTTTAACAGATTACTATCTGTAAAATCGTAACACTGTCGAAACTCTGACATCTGAGTAGTAGCCTTTCATCCGTTGCCGAAATAATTGAACTAGAGCAAGTTGTGCTGTTGAGATTTACATAAGAAGGTCCTTAGAAAATTGATACAACACCAAATATTTGCAAAATGTACTATTTAGTAGTGATTCGTTAATACGATTTTGCGTGCACCCATTGTGCTTCCACTTATTATCAGGTCATATATCGTTCCGTTATCTGATAATCTGTGAGATGGACGTAGTAGTTGTTATTAAGGCATATCTAGTTTTAAGAAGATAAAAGCGAAGGTATTGTGTTTATAACTAGTGTCGTTGCTGTTAGCGCACATCTAGTTTTAACGGTGATGGTACGAGAAGATATAAGTAAAGGTACTGGGCTCATAACTTGCGGACAGATAGAGATGAAGACAATCTGCGATAGACGTGGTCATTGCTGTAGGCGCAACTCTAATCGTAAGGATGATGATAGGAGAAGATATAAGCGAAGGTACTGGGTTCGTAACTCGTGTAGGGAGAGTGGGAGACCGATGAAAACAATATGAGAGATGGATGTGGTTATTGCTGTTGCACATATCTAATCTTAAGGATGATGCTACGAGAAGATAAGTATAAGCGAAGGTATTGGGTTCATAACTTGTGAATAGATGGAGATGCAAGCAATCTGCGATAGACGTGGTCGTTGCTGTTAGAGCATATCTAGCTTTAAGGATGATGCTAGGAAAAGACATACCTAAGCGAAGGTACCGGGTTCATGACTTGTGAACAGAGAAAGATGAAGACAGTCTGCAATAGACGTGGTCGTTGCTGTTAGCGCATATCTAGTCTTAAGGATGATGCTAAGGGAAGATATTGGGTTCATAACTTCTGAATAGTGTAGCGATACGCCTAACGTCGGGGTTTTAAGCTCTATCCAGATTACGCGTTACACTCATTAACGGCTCTACTTGAGAAATTAAAAACTTCAGTAGCTTAAAATATTTTTATTTCATACTGATGTCAAAAATTACATTTTTCGGACTATTTATGGTACAAAAAATGGAACATTAAAGTCTTAGTACTTTAAAGTAAAATATTAAAGTTCGAGTACTTTAAAATGATACGTCAGTTATTGACATGAAATTTGAAGTGATTTACAACTTTTTATTTAGAATTCATTAAACTTGCAGTATGAAATAAACAGTTGTATTCACCACGAACGAAAAGTGTTTTTAAAGGTCCTCGCAAGTAATTCCGTCCTCGGCTGACGCCTCGGTCGTAAACAACTTTCACGTCCTTTAAAATGTCACTTTTCGTTCTAGTTAAATAAACTACTATTATTTACAAATTACTCGTCGCGCGAGCGATCTGTTCGCTACCGATGTCACTTAAAATCTGCTTTCACCAAAATTCCCGCTTTTACAGGAAAGCTTGCAGGAGGCTATTTAGATCATGGAAACCTGAGGACAAAATCGGTCCCACGCATAATGGCACCTACAAGTTATAATGTTTACTATATAGTTCCGGCCCTATTTGGCCTGCGAAGAATCCTTTCGCCCGTCCGGCACGTATTTCCAAGAACAGATAATTTGCTAAACTCGCCCTTACATACATGCATTTTATTTTAAACACTAAGCCATTCTCAATGTTATGTTAAAGTTAGGATTCCTCATAATAGATACACATGTCGTTGTTAGCGCATGTCTCGTCTTACGGATGATGTTAGGAGAATATATTCCTAAGCGAAGGTATTGTAATTAATAACTAGTGAACAGATAGAGATGAAGACAATCTGCGATAGACGTGGCCGTTGCTATTAGCGTGCACCTAGTCTTATGCATTATGATAAGAGAATATATACATAAGCGAATGCATTGGGTTCATAACTTGTAAATAGATAGAGATGAAGAAAATCTGCGATAGACTTGGTCGTTGCTGTTAGCGCATATCTAGTCTTATGGATGATGATAAGCGAACATAACTTGTGGAGGGATAGATATGAAAAAAGAGAGTTTCCTCCTGATCTAGTCAAATTAATTTTTCCTCTAAGGTGCTAGTCAGGATAATTTACAATTCCAGTGTTGTCTTAAAAATGTAGTTCATTTATGGAATGTCTAGCGACATCTTATGCTTTTCTATCAAAAGATTGCATAGTCCTGCAAATACAAACTCTATTCTAAGTAGGACTTTGACCATATGACCAAAGCAGTCGGTGTCTAAAGTACCTGGTACTCTGCATGCCTAGACCTTGTCCATTAACAAACAAACAAACTCTATCTTATCATTTCTGTTTTATCGTCCCACTTTCGTATAACAGCCGCTTAAGTGTGTAGACTACTAAACGATAGAGGCCGTCCCATGTCACGTTTGGGAATTAATTACTTGTTGCGTGACGTGCGCATCTACGTGTAGAAGAAAGTTGGATACTGACGCTTATCTTGCATTACTTTTCGTTTTTACCGGTCTCCTGAGGCAGTTGCGATTATGCATTATAAGCGTTACAAGCATTTCACTCTGTACGGCTCTTGGCAGCTTTGGCTGCCGGAGACCCGTTGAGATCCTTGTACTTCGCGGCGAAACCCTGGCTTTAGTTGTGTTGATGGCGATGTTAATTGTGAAGAGTTACTCGATAGATAAGCACAGTGAATACAAGCTACCGTTGACTAGGCAAGTGCTTTGTTTGTAATGAAGAGTGCCTTATTTAGGGGGTTATGCAGGAGTTTGGGTCGTAAATCTTCAGTTTGTTGTTGCTGTGATATAACAGAAAAACGCCTTGGGGCGAAATTATACATCGAAGGTTTAAATGTGTCCCATTATAAGAGGGTAGCTGTCGTCCTAGTGCAGGGGTGGCGAACCTTTATTGATCTACGTGCCATTTTTTCTAAAGAAATGTTTAATGAGGCCATGACGTGACATCAAATAATGCCAGGTAGAAATAGGCTAAAAATACATATTCCTAGGTACATAACCGAGCTAAAAGGCGGGAGCTGAAAAAGACTAACCTGGAGGTGGCGGACAGCCTGGAGTGCCGTGCAAACAACGAAAGTGGGCCCCGAAATTCCGCAAGAGCGTAGTGAACGTAAAGATTGCAACCATAAACAATTATCCTAACGTTCAGTGGGCTTTCTTTGTTTCCAAATTCTCCCTCACAAATGAACCAAGCTATAATTAAGCTGGTGAAGCACGAAGCCGAGGGGCAACCAACTTATTAAGCGAAGGCTGGGATGGAAAAGGTCGAGAAATACTACCACACGCAATTCAACTCAGGTTATCAAAATCTCCCAAAAATTGAAAAAGGACCGCCAGAAAAACTATTGGAATGCAGAGTGGTCTAAATTGATAGCAACATAGCTGTAATTTGCTGAAAAATGTTATCACAAGATGAAAATAGGGTTGCCTAGCTACGCAGGGAAAAATTTATTCAATATTTAAAAATAAATGTGAATAGGGCTGTCTAACGATCCAGGGGAGAACTTACAAAATAAATGCTTAAAGTAAAATCCAACTAGTTATTTCAAATACTGCATGCGAACTACAAACTAAGCTTAACAGCGCTTCTCTCGCCGTCCCTCCGCGTCGCCCGCGCTAGCTCACTCCCATCCGTTCGGTCAGAAATTCGTGCGAAATCTACTTATCTCTGTTGCGCAGTCTGTTGCCGTTCCGGCACCGGTAGCCTTGTTCACAATGAACTTTGTTACTATGACTTCAAATGTAGACGAAAAAATAAATTGTTTCGATGAGGTACCTATATTCTTTAATTAAGGCGTGTCCAAATTATTTTGCTGCGTGCCATCAATGGCACGCGTGCCATTGGTTCGCCACCCCTGCCCTAGTGCCTACCTCTCCCCACTCTTCGTTTAAGGATCTGTAACCCGCCACCCTTCATGGAGGAAAATCACCCCCAACTTCGTTGAAGCCTCAAGTTCCCTTGTACGCAGATTAAACCATCTTCCGACAACAACAGCCAATAAGGGTGTTTTTACTGTGCTACGATTCAGCTCGTGCTTTCCATTGTTCCTATAACAAGCCGCCAGGACGCCCAATAAAGGTACTGTGACGTAGTTCGCTATTAGTTTACGGTGTTGCGCTTAGATAAACAATGAGTGACGCATTTTATAAGGACCTGACATGATTAGGTCACCTGTGACCTGTGTCTATTTATAGATTTGTTTGAGTAACTTACATTCAAAATATTTGGGAGACACCAGCTGTTAGTTTGTAGCAGCGTATGAACTCCCCACCCAGTCCTTCACATATATATTAAATACTTAGAATTAACTTTTGTTTGCTGTCCAGTTGATGTTCACTATACACATGCATATTTAATTCTAATATATTTAAACTAGTAACCCGTGAGACAAATGTCTCATTTAATAACTTTTTTCTCTTTCTCTTACGGTTTGGCTGCTGAAACAGCGTCCCGGACGGACCAGCGTCCCGGACGGACGGAAATCACGTGATTTCTCGAAAACCGGAAGTGTCACGTGATTGAAATTCGGTTCCTGACCTGACATGACCATTCCAAACATATAACTTTTTTCTCTATCTCTTACGGTTTGGCTGCTGAAACAGCGTCCCGGACAGACAAGTCTAATAGATAAAGGATTAACTTAACTCTTGCTTTCCATTTACGGTGTTTGCATGCGACGATCTATTGTATTTTTATTTTTATGTTCTGTTTATGTAAGGAGTGCTGGAGACCTGCAAGTAATTCATCACAGGGTAGGTTCGCGGATGTTCGAGCTTGAATATCACACACAGCTGGTGCCAAACTAAAGTACTGTTCCCCATTTCAGATTTCCAAGGTGCAGTTTTTAAAATATTTCTAAATGAGTCTGTGGCGCCCCTTTCCCTTTTAGTTTTTCTATAATTACTAACTAGTGCAACAGCATATCGCATTAATTTACGTTTTGCCGAATCGAACCTTCCCTCCCGATGAGTACATCTGGCCAACTTCCCGTTACAAGGACTGTTGTAGCGTAATTAGGGTGAATTTTGCTTGTGTGTCATCAAGTTGTCTTTGAATTTTCCGATTAAAGCAGTCGCTACGCGCGGCCTGGTTTTAGTGTCGTAATACCGATTTGCTAGTCTATTTTTTCTCAGCTATTTAATAGTTTTTCGAGTACAAGATTTTCGAGTGATGAAGATGTTATAGAAGTGACAAACCAACAGTTTGACTTAGGAAGCAAACTTTTTATTCTGAGGTACTTACAAAAGCGGGGATAGAAGACAATTGTATATAAAGATAATGTTACCAATATAGCTTCTGCAGAAGCGGAAGAGGCATACGGATTCTTCATCATAATATACGATGAAAGTCCATCTTCCACATAGCTTTGTATAGCGATAATAATCGTATATAAATAAATAGTCTTAGATTTTCTCTGGAGAGGCATGTGTTTCGCCGTTAGAAATAACTTCAAACAGTTTTCGATTTTATCTTGTTTTAGCAAAGAAAAGAAAAAGTAGCCCGGTGTGATTGGTTTTTGTGGTTCAGTTTATTATCTTGGAAAACAAGGATACCTTTTGAGAACTTCCGTGTTTTCTCTTCTTTATTTCGTCTCTCGAGTGCTGGCGTGATATTGGACTATGTATCCATGCGAGGCTTTTTCGAAGATAATTGTTTAAAATAAGAATTTTGCAATCGCAAGTCAATGTTACCTTTCTTGCAGAAGACTTACTGTTAAACTATGAAAGTGATTCATCTAATTACTGGCCAACCAAGGATTGATTGATCCAGTGCTGTCTTCATAAAACTACTTCTAAACTTGCTTCCAATTAGCCATTATCATTATTCATGACGAAAGACTTTCCGCATCTTATTAGAAGTAAACACATCCACGTTACTTGCTTATACGATCGGCCATTTATCAACTAGGCTAATATGTTTTGCATGGGGCAATTGCAGTTGATGATTTCTGCCTGCGACATAAATTTCCCCCAGAAAAACGGCGACGAACACAAAGCGCCCCGTCTGGCTGGCGATTTGAAAAATTACAGTGGCAATTTTTTGTGCTTAATGCCGAAGGTAATGAAAATCCCTCGGGTTTGATTTATGAACCGCCACTCAATAACTTAAAAGTACATAAAGCTGCAGTGTAACCACAGAATTAATAGCCGCGCTCGCCGCACAGCAAGCCAATTATTTGGCTGTAACGAACCCACACAATTCTAATTTCTAATCTCGACCATGCAGTAATAAATAACGGCAATAGAACTGTTAATTGCTTCAGTGACAACTAATGCGTTCTGCCTTTTCAACCTTTAGATATGGAAATGGAATTCTACAACCACCACACATCAGCGATACGGTTTACCAGCAACCGCACCTTCGCGTACCACAATTTTATATAATTGTGATTTACAGCCCACTTGGCTTATTGTTATTTTACCATCAACTATCGTTTATCATTTGCTGTGCATCTGAATTATTGGATGCTGTGGGCTGCGCCGCGTTCAACTGCAGGATTCTTATTTGAAAACGACAGATTTGTAGTCATATTTTTGCAGTTAAATCCTGAATTTACTTGTGATTGTAAAGGGATTAATAATGGCCAGGAGCTACACCTGAATACAGCGCAATAGCCAGTTTGATGGGATTTAGCTTAATGTTTGTTAATATTTCAATATTCGGGGACCTATTGGGCAAATTACAATAATGGCTGCGACCTTTAACCCTACAACATCGGAATTTGTCCTGAATTTTGTGTTGTTTTCCGATAAATTTAATTTTATATTTAAATTGATAGGATTACATTTTATATGGAAATCGACTATACATATTTCAACTTTTTTGAAGAGTGAAAGCTAATACTACAGCTAGAAAATATCATGCAGAATGACAAAAATCAGCAGAGTTTACAACATCAAGACAAAATAAAATTTGAGTTATAGACACCGTATTATAAAACTTTTATATTTTCTACCTTAAATATTAATTTAACAATCTATTTTTCCATTGGATGCAAAAGGGAAACAGTGATAGGTGTCTTCTTTCTAAAAAGAAGTATTAAAATTATCATAATTTTTTGGGAATCTTTAAGAATTTCAAAGAATGAAAGTGTGTAAGTTGTTGTAGTAAACTTCTATCATGTCACAGTAAAATAGTTTGGCTGAATGATACAGGGTATTTGGAGAAATAATTTTGAAATGATTTCTTTCAGTTAGTTTAAACAGAACACCCAGTATATTCCGACATATTTGGATTCTTCAGTTAATGGCCTATGTTTTTTTTTATTAAGAATGTCATATAACTAAAGTTTGTACTTTTCAAAATATTTAGCATGTTACTAACAAAATCGAACGATTTCAGATTTTATCAGCTATCAATTAAAAGAAGGCTACAGAGAGTAAAACCGAGAAAAAGACACAACAATCAAATATAAACAACACAAATAACACAAAATGTGCTCAATATAACCACCATTCTGATTATGCATCTCTGCAATCTGTGTAAAAATTAATCATTTACACTTCATAACATGTTTACGTCTGCTGTTTGAAAGGCACTCCGAATACGGTATTTTTAGGTAGTTGGTTCGGTTAGCTAAATCAATTTCTCTACCTCTCCACACCAAAAATTCTTACGGGCAAACCTACTGGGTCTCCCCTTCACTTGTTCGGAAATTCGTTGTTAAAATACTGACACTCTGCGTACAGTAATCGCTGGGCGGATTAAGCAGCCTAGTGCTTGCTGTTGTGGGTCCCAAGCACGGTTGGGGTATGGATCTGCTTGGAGCGTCAGAACAAGATTTGAAACCATTTTTTGCTCCGCTTAATTGTTTCCTCAATTTACCAAATTATTTCAGGCCTAACCTGTATATTTTTATTGGCATTATAATCAGTTTGCATTTCGAATTGTTCAATTTTCCAGTTCCGCTCATTCTGTACCTGTATCAAAATAGTCAACATTTTCGCTCGTTATCTTTGGAGCGCAGCGTTGGTCTTATTTCTTCCTGCGGCGCGAAGCGCATTTTTCTTCGGTGACTCGAACTAGCAACACGCTAATTCCGAGAGACCCAGCTTGTGCTTAATTAAAGTTACGAGCATTTTGATTCAAGAGCTGACAATAAATCAGGTATGATGGACTTTCTAATTTTGTTATTCCCATATTAATTGTCCCAATAAATATTTTCCGAGCGAATACCTCGCCACATTTTGCTTTGCTTCGGCGATGGGCGATGAATTCGAGCCTTCCTTCACGTCTGTCAGCAGCTCAATAATCGACAGATCCAAGTGCAAATATCCTGCCTGATTTTGGAAAAACCCACAATCGTATGGCAACTCATGGCCAGCGTTATCTTCGGGATCCTGCAGGTACTAAGAAGTTAGTGTAGTGAATCTAACTTAATTACGACGCCAGTATATGACGGGTTACGTACCATTAAAACCGAATACATGCCTGGTATTTAGGATATTAAATTTATTGTAATCACAATATCTCGTCCAATATCCGGGTTTAAATATTTTTTTTTGTATTTCTAACTCCAGATTTTTTTATTAGTGTAATCTTTGCTTGTTGTAAAAGGAGCACCCACGTTTCATGCTACCGGTGACCTGAAATAAAGGTTTTTTTGATTGACAGCGATGTGCACATCTCTCGATTTAATCGACGATTTTAATTGATTAAAAACCACAAAAGGGGTTCTTTCAAGTAATGCGTGTGGACATCTTTCTTAAAGTCTTGCTGCATAATACTGTAAATTTAAAATATTTTACAAACCAGTTATACTATTTTTGATGATCACCACATCTTAGACATTTAATAAACCATATTTAATTGTAGTTTGTTTATTCTTATCGGAATCACCTTGATTCCTGGCGCCCTTATTTTTTGTGTTCTGAAGCTACTTGCAGGGTGCACAGCTGTTTAGAATCCACGATCCACAAAGCGCCGAATTGAGCTAGTTCGCTCCACGCGGTAAGTGTTAGGAAATTTCAGATTTTCCAAATGGTAAGCGCAAAATATCAGTTAATCTGCGTTCTAGCAGCTACCAATTTAACTACTTTAGCTGATTTGACGCAAGTTGGCTCTTTGTTTTTGTGACAGATTTACATACAGAAAGTGGAATGATCGAGAATGGAAATAATACCAGTACTTACAAGCTACGCTAATAACATATGGTAGAGATGATATAGACGTTCCTTCGCTGCAGCCGAGGTCACAGTGAAATACGGAGGAGAGTTCGATTCCCGGCCCGGGCGTTGCGGTTTCACTTAGGTAAGCTACGAGGGTCGTTGACCTTAAAACCCCAATTTAATTTTTAGATGTAGATGGTCGGGAATAATGTTTTGAACACCTACAGTAGTTAAGGATGTTCTCTCCGCTATTTAATGAACAGTTTTTTGTCTTTTCAAGGACCGTCTTTCTACGGATTTCACGGACACTGCAGCCTGGAGATCTTATTGTGCATAATTAGTAGGTCACACCCATTCAGTGATCTTTGTTCCTTGTATCAAAAGATATAGGTCCGAACAGTTATACTCCTATCGCTCAAGATCGCCATTTTGAATAACAACCTACACGGTTGTAATGCCAACAAATAATTCTATTAGGCGGATAGTGTAGACGCCTATCATTGTAAATACCACATATTTAATGTAAAAATATAAGCAATAGGCACTTACTGAAGCAAAAATTTCGGTTTTGATGTGATCGTCCCTCGTAGTTATTAAAGTAGTTTAAGTGACGCCCGCACCTCCTGAAGTAATGCGGAAACGGTTCCAGGGGAACGGCAGATCTTAGGGGTGAAAAAAGACATTCAAAAGGAAAAATTATTATCAAACAACTCCATTCTATATTATGGAAACCGGGAATTTCAAATAAAACAAAGAACCACATGTTCAATCTATGGTAGATGTACTAACTATGGAGCAGAAATATGGTTATTAAACCAAAATGCAAAGAACAAAATACACGCAACAGAAATGACGTATTGGAGAAGATGCTGTAGGTTCGCATTGTACGCTCTAATAAGGAAAAATAAGAGAAATTATGCAAGTAGGAACATCATTGACAGTCCAACTAGAGATTAAACAATTGAAATGTTATTGCCATATGAAAAGAATGAATGGAAATGGCAGTCTGCACAAAGAAGAAAGAAAGGAAGACCACGGAAAAGTTGGAATCTGGATATAAAGGAAGCTATGGAGAAGAGAGAATTGGAAGAGGGCGATTATATGGATAGAGATGCATGGTTGTTAGGCTGTGGTATATGGCTCTAAAAACAGCTTCGATATAAGATAATTAAAGAGCGCTATCATGTTGGAACCATATAATTAGCAAATTGTATCGAGAGGTAGCTTTTCGAGTACTTCTTGCAGATCTCTCTGTACAAATGGTAAAACACTAGTTTTGTCCATTACAGAAATGGAATGCAATCAAATGACCTCCCGCTATTTCTGCCTATACATTTAGTGACCATTGATATTGATCATCTCAAGTGAAGTCATAGTAACTGCAATTTTAGGTTACATTTCTTGAGAGTAAATCGCCACCTTAAGTATAGCGAGCTACTCCGTAGTGTGTTGCAGTATGTACGTGGCATGATACACCTTCACAACGGTGATGCAAACTGAATACGTTTTGCGAAGTATTTTGATTTTCAACAAAGCGTGTTGGCGAATTAATATTCTGATTTTAATAAATATATAATAATAATAAAAATACCCCTTTTGGACTGTAACACTTTCTTCTCTCTTTCACACGACGTGAGAACTTAGTTTTGTTCATTTTGCATAGGAATATTTCAGAAAGCATAATAGATAAAGGGTTAAATGAGTAAATTTTATGATATAACTATTTCTTACATTTTGCAAGAAGCTAGTACATAACTTAATTGTATTCCTTTGGTTCCTTTTTACTATTTCATTTAATTTTAATTTCATTTTGGAACCATTATCTTGTTTATTGACCTTCGATAGCGGGCGTAAAATAGCTTTTATGGCCCTGGGGCCTATAAAGTTGCTAAGCAGTATAACAAGCACCAACAATGTAGTATAGCAACACCTACAATCTGCATAGAACCATATCACACCAAAAATTCACAGTGCCAGCAAAACGATGACGCAGTAGTCTGCACCCAAGATACTGAATCCTTGAATTTTGTCCATTTTGAGAACAAAAATAAAATAAAACGTTGTATGCACTATTATAGCTCTCGGGAAATTTAAAGCTCTCCGCTTCGCGTCGCGTTTTCAACATTCCTTCGTGATAATCTAGTGATTATGCCCTTAATACATAATACATAACTATATGTATTTAGCTTGTCAATATTGAGTCGTATTTGTATTTGTAAGTGAAAACCAAAGTTGGTAATGGATTTGTTAAATTCGTTTTTATGTTCAAGGTGATATAGGGTTTGTTGATATAATTTTTACAAGTAAAGAAGTAATAAAGTTTATACCATTTTCTACAAATAAATAAATAATACATTTATCCTTTTAGGATAATAAAAATTATATGGCGAAACGGTTCTTCTACGAAAAACAACATAGATTCACTATGAAACGGACATCTGGTCTCCAGGCCTTTTAATATTTATACAGGGTGATTCATAAGTACGACACTTAAATTTGTAATTTTTTTAATAACGTGCATGGGTATATCCAGGTATCTTGTGATAACTGCATATTTACAAATTCAATCCTGTATAATTCGTGCTATTCAGCTATTTCCATTTATTATTCGTTTAACTTATTACTTCTTTCTGTCCTATAACAATTACAACATATCTACAAAGCAGTACTTTTTTGCAGTAATCTCTAACTTTAATTATAAACTAAAGTATAAAAACTATACAATATACTATATTCCCTTAATTTAATCGCTGTCGTTCTCGTTTTATTTTGCGAATAGCTCTTAACTTAAATTTTGAATTCACAACTTCATGTATTTTGCATTACATGTTACAAGCTGATTTTTCTCATTTAATAGTATATACATTTTCCTACTCGCTAATAGAAAGTCGGTTTTTTAATTTCATTTAGGTAAGGTCCGTTGCTATGGAAATTCGTTTGGAATCGAGGCACAGAAAGTAAGACACTTTCTGTTCGTCCTTAAATGTTCTGTCAAACTGATAGTTATAGTTTCTGTCAAAATGAGCTTATTCATAGCAACTATATTACGCGTTGCTTGTTTTGGATTATTTTTGAAGTACTAAATTATTTACTATTCAACCGTTTTTAAACCTGTTTAATTAAACTCGTACAAAAATCGTGTACAATGCGCATAGAAAGTTATTTGCTGACCTCCTGCTCTTGCATGCGAGTGCATCGTTTGCAACCCCTTCGTAGGGAGGGGGTCGGGTTGCAAACGATGCACTCGGTGCAGCAAATTCTACTTTCAATGCTTATTATACAAATAACTATTCTGTGCTCTTCAATGATTTAAGTGCGTTTGCAGCTACCGTGTCTCTAACACAATTTATCTGAAATTTCCATTGAAACAAAAACCACCTCTTCGTTTTCTTTAATAGAAGTAGAAGGATCTAGCGTTGACACAGCACTATTTTAATTTTTCTACTACCACCGTACCTTTCCCCCATACATTCCTCAAAATGTTCGCAAATTCTTTAGTTGTTATTCATATACGAGTTTTCCCGACCACTCTTCTTAGGGCATATATTATATCTCGTTATACGGACACTCTTTTGTTTTTGTACGCCTTTCTCTACTTTTACACATACAATTACGCAGCAGGAACTCATTAAAAAGTTTAAATGAAGCAACATTTTAGTGTTAAGCAAACGTATTCAACCCACAAACTTCAAATTCAAGTATTAGATGCAATTGTCAAACTGACAGCAAATCAAATAAAAGTAACGTCATTTTATATGGCAATGTGTCGACTAAATGAGTTAAGTTTTCTGAAGTTATCTGCCAACACTGTATCCGCCACGTTTTGTCCAGTCATTTGGACAATTCTCATTGCCAGACTGTTGAGCGTAGCGTAATATAAGGTTACTATAATTTAATTTAATGATAAAACTTATGAATCACCCTGTATATAGTACGATCACAAAGTCATTCGATCGCGGTTGCAGCGAAATTTAAAGTCATCTATGAAATTATTTTCTTCTAGTTATTGACATTCATTAAAATTGCAATAAAAGAAAATTTTCAAAGAAAAAACCACATCTTAATAACCACATTTTCCATTCCGGCATTTAATATGATTAGATCGTCAAATTTTATGTTCGTTTTACAATACTTTAAATTAAAAATACTCAATTTTGAAAAATGTCAAGTATAGGTCAATCACAAGAATAGAAGAAAATAACTTCCTAGATGAGTTTTAAATTTCACAGCAACCGTGATTTAATAACCTGTTTGATCAAACCGTATGCAGCCAATTGAACTGATTTAATAATAGCTAAAAGTGCGCGAATACGGTCCTGTACAGTATATGCAGCAACAAACGAGGATTCAGCTTTATTCGTGAGTAAATTCAACTTAAGCGGGGCACATCTCCATAGGGCGAGTTAAAGAAAGCGGTTTCGTAGTTCAGCAGTAAACGTTTGCTGCATAAAGTGTTTTTGTGTACAGAAAACCCGTTCTTACACTTCAAGTCAGTGTAATTTTAATTGTGTCCTTGGTAAGTACACACATTTTAAAGAACCTCAGGAGTTTAGTAACGTTGGTTGTTACGTAACGTCAGCTGACTGTACGGCACTAAAGCTAGAAGTCAGGGGCTTCCCCAACATATTTCGTGGAAAATTTCTACGCATCGCACCGTTCAAGAGGTGTGAAACAATCCACCCCGAGGGCGACGTTGCAGTTCGCAGGCCTCGAACATCATAAGGTAACCTGATACATGAAACGACTGCAGCGTAAGCGACGAGCGGTTGCTAGAGTCTGTGTTGTGTCAATTACGCTAGCTGAAAGGAATGCGCGGCATAAAATAATATAGTTATGCGAATTACCTAGCCGGAGTTTGATGCACGATGCAGTTTAACGTTCGCGTATTAAAGACAGTTACTTTGGCGTATTTTTAATATTGTTTGAATATAAATGTATAGCAGGTCCGGTTGTTCTGCTGGTGTTTGCTTAGCAAATACGTGTATCCACGAGCTATCGCGCGTTAATGATTTCTTTGTATCCTAAACTATGGCGTGGTATGGAGATGGGCAGGTACTGTGTCAAGGCAAGATCTTTGTGAATACTTAAAGAACAGTGACGTCCAAGAGCAAAGAAACGCTGGCGAGATAATATTCATGTAATAGGAAACAAAACTATAGCCAATCAGCTTTAAACAGACAAAGTGGAAATCTGTCTCTATTTAAAAGTGGATGACTACATAAGTTGATGAAGAAGAAGAGAAAACCAATAGGAAACATCTTTTAAACTGAAACTTTGAGTGGTATAAAATAATTTCGAAAAACAAATAGTTGACTTCGACAACTGTCGGTATATTGCCTCTTATACCTAAAACTCCAAAGAAAAACTCTTTTAATCATCTTGTTGCACTACCAAATACAACCTTAGGTTCTGCTAATAGAGACATGTGTTGGGGGTAATGACAGCACAAATATAGAAATACACAGTAGAAGGAGTGGCTGAAGATAAACTGGCAAAATATTACGTAATAAGTTAATAAAGTTATTGGTCTCCAACAATGCTGATTTCGTAGCTGCAAGTTTGTAATTGCTGTTCCCTGTGAAAACCACCGCCTACTATTTAATCTTTTCAAGAGATTCCTAAAAAATAACACCCGACTGCAGACAGTGCCAATTAAACTTGCACGCTGTACATGCCAATATAATAATGATAGCAAACGCGAGTGTCCAAGCGTGGATATTTTTTATTTAATTTCTCAATACTCATACAGCCGCTTGCAGGTACTAATTTCGAAGCCGTACTCTGCAATTATACGCGTAAACCGCGAATTAACCGCTTATCCTGCTTTGTTATCATAAGACATCAGAGATTTTTTTAGCCGCATATTCCCTTGCTCGCACAACAATACCTCAGGAATCGCGTTAAATTACGTTTCATTAATTCAATCGTTCTCGAACAAGCGTGCGTGGGAGAAACACCTAAAATTAATGTGCGAACCGCGCCAACCTAATATTATTTCAAATGCCTAATTAGATGCACAACATTAATTAATTGTGAGCAGCTGGAAGCGAGCGCTATCCGAAACGTGGCCAGCGATCATGCGTGTTAAATTCAAAAAATTAATCGGTGGAATAACTCGCCAGCTGGTTTTTATTTGACGGACAGGTTGGCTGCCTTGGTGTTTAGCACTGAATGCAAGTTGAATAACTTTTGCAAATTATGGTTTATAGTTTTAATTAATTATTAATAGCTTATTTGTGTTTCAACATATGCAAATGCAGAGGTCATCATATTGTATGTTTATTTGTTTACTGCATGCTTCGAAATACATTAACTTTTTTACGGAAATTCCTAACAATCGTGCTTAATGTTATTAAATTTAAAACTTTAGAAACAAGTAAATCAGAAGAAAGTTTGTAGATTTTCACTTAGAAAAATCGATGAGGTGAAGAATATTAACAATGGATTTTTTTGTCTTAACAAACTAGTTCTGCATAGTCTAATATAAATCATATTTCCAAAACATTTCAGTAAAACTCAATTTAAAAATATTTTTGAAATATACAATTTCTATTATTTTAACTCAATAGTTCAATCGTGAACATAGCAGCGGTTTGTTTGTTTGCTAGTTTTTGTTAGTTAGTAAAATAGTTTAGTATCTTACCTGAATGCCTAACCACGACTATGATGCACGTAGTGACATCGTCTGACCCCAGGATACTGACGTTTTCTGAAAAGGATAAAAAATGTTAAATAACAACATGAATTGCACTATGAGATAGTTTATCGACACATCTACACCGCCCACCTTTTTTATTTTAACAAGATCTTGATAAACAAAATTATCATTAAAATCTTATTTTATAGGGACGTATGCGATAAACAAATTGCAAAAATTTAAAGTTCTTCAAAGAATTATTTTAAATTTATTATTAGATTATTATTCTGTAGTGACTATTTTTATTTTCAAAAATAAAAAAGCATGTCCGAGAAGCGCTACAGCTCCAACAAAGACGTTAAAACAGCGGTATATCAGTTTTTTTTTGCAGTGGTTGGGAAAGATGTTTTTTTCTTGATACGCTAATGAAGTTTCAGAAACGTTGGATTCGGTTCGTAGCCTGATTCACATAATAGCAAAGTGACTTGGACAGTTGCTGTATAATAATACACAGAATGTACATATACAGGGTGTTTAGCAGGTAATTAGCGTGCAATATTTTGCGATATAGAAGCCCTTTCGCCTTCGAGCATATTGTGCGAAGCCGCCTTTGTGAACGATTAAATAATTTGCGAATGCAAGGTAATGTGCTACACAACGCATTTAAAAAATTCAATTTTAAACGAACAGTTGCGTCACGATTTAGTTGCCTTTTCTAAACTTCAGTGTCCCTATTAACACGTTGCTCGGTTGTCTACACGCTACGTGCTTTATAACGCATTTAGAGAATTCCAGTTGGGAGTGTTGGGACATGTCCATTAAAAAATCCCCGACTTATTCGCCGTGCTAGTGTTCTATTGCCAGATGGTAGAAGCCGTTGCCCATTTGAAAATTTTCCATGTTGTGAGAGGGCATCAAGTATAGAAAGAGCTAACAAAATGAGCACGCCGAGTTTTGAGCGGACGGAACCTAGACGCGGTGTCGCCTCATAACGCATTTGAAGGATTCAATTCTAAAAAAGTCAAATCCCGGGTGTTCCCAATTGCAACACGAGTGGTGTCAAATTACTTCCCGGTTCTGACGCGACGCTCGCCCTTAGCGGGATTGCCATGCTAGTGTTTCATGGCCAAATCGTAGGAACCTGAGCCCATTTCAAAATTTTCCATGCTACAAGAATAATAGGGCACCGTGTATCTAGAAGGACTTGAAAATACATGCACGTAGATGTTAAAGTTTTTAGCATCCAAGTAGTTAAGCATCCACGTAAGTATTTTGTACCAGACCCGCTGCTTCGGCCGTGAAAGAAGTAGATCATCCAGGTAAGGGTTGAATTTCACGGTGGCGCCTTGGCCTTTCATCATAATTTTTGCCGCCCTAAAACAGAACCGAGTAACGCGAACCACACCATCTCGCGAGCTAGCTTTGGACGATCGGGGGCTTTACTACCTTTGCCCCCCAATGCAAACCAACCTGTGGTAAGCGCGATCCGGTGTTGTAAAATCCCGCATATACCGTAACAAAGAAATCATTTTGAATAAAATTTATTATTAAACATGTGTCCATTTCTTATCCATTTCGGAAAGCAATAACGTCATTGTTAAAATGTTACAAGTATGTAATTAAACAAATATTCCAAATAAATATAAGAAGGTGCCTGGCTTATAATAACATAATAAGTGCTCAAAGTGGCTATGGTTAACGGCTTATAACTCTATGCGACGTAGTAATTAATTTTCTGCTGCAATTAGTTGTGGATTTTCTTGTATGGAATGTCTAATATTATGGATTCTTTCAAGTAATTCGTAATACAGCTTCTATTTTTAAACATTAGAAACATACAGGGTGTTCCTGAGGTGGTAAAAAAGGGCACCACAGATTATAGGAGTCCAAATAAGATGACCGCATTTTCAGAGACCCCCTGTTTATATCAGTTTTCTATATGTGTTAGATACATTTCTGAATTTGATTGCTTCATGTTTTACTTGATCCGCTTTTTGTCCGTTTTCCCTAGACCTTCTGTTGTTTTTCCTCTTTATGATCGTGCAGTGTTTCTCAAGCGATGGTCCGCAAAAAGTATTTGCCGGTCCTTGCAAATTCAATAGTTATTTATTTGTATATCACGGTTTGAAAGTGGTCACTTGCAGACCGCGACTAAATTAAAACTAACTAAACTAAAATAAAAATTTAACTACAAATAGACAATGTGTGCAAACCTACTTTCAAATAGGGGTGTACACAAAGTCTTGTCTACGATCGGATGTTTTTATTAATATAATAAATAGACAAGCAAACTGCGCGCTACGCGCACGTGAAATAGTATACGCGAAAGGTCAAGCTCTGAGCCGAGCGCTAAGATAAGAAAAACAAAACCTAAACAAATATAAACATCTGTGAAGCCGGAACGTGAGATTTTATTTTGTGCCACAGACAAACACACATTAAAGAAAATTATATTATAGATAATAACAAAACGTCTCAAGTTTTCAAAGATGAAACTGTTGCTATTAGTAGCAGTCTACAACTATTGCCAACTGTCTGTCTCCAAATGACGTCTACAGACAGTGGCGGCTCGCTATAAGGTGCCATGGATCTACCATGGCAAACCAGTCAGTCAATTTTTCTTATTCCGCATGAAACACCTTTTGGTGCTCACTTTTCATCATTCTACTCATTTTAAAGCTTACACAAAGCACGAGTAATTTTTATTTCATGAATATGAAGTGTAGGTTGCTGCGTGCCTTCGTGAACGCATTAGTGCTAGATCGCAGCGGCTCTCAACTTTTCCACAGTTTATGGTATACAGCGGGAGTAGAGCGGCAAAAGGTAGGTCCAAAGATATTGATATTTTAACACTCAATGGAAACCACGTTCGCTTAGGCTCAGGCCTCAAGCAGGCTCAGTCTGACGCGTGTTGAGTGAGTTTCTGATTACAATTTTCGCAACGTTACACGTTGGGGTTTTCGAAAATTAATTACGGTTGCCATTTTATTATACTTATAAGTTATTGTCGCACATCTTGAAATAATATACGTTAACCATGCATGCATATATGTATTTCAAACAGTGGAAATAAATTTTTTACCGAATTACACATTTAAACAAAATCTAAAGCATGATATTTTAATAGCCTGAGAAGTTTGATACATTTTTTCACTATTGCCTGTCCATATGCGACATATTTAAATCTCGCAAAATTGGAATCTGTCTTTGTCTGTGAGGGGGTGGAAATAGTATATTACTCTATAAGTTGAGAAAAGTGATGTTTTTCTGAACAAGTATAGCGTGTTTGAGTACGAGCGTTTACATAGAAGTGACACTAACTGTCAAAACATAACCAAGATGAGCATAACTCATTTCTATGTATTAAAGCACAATAAACAGCTCCAGTTGATGTTATGCGTTTGGCAGTACTGAAGTGTGTTGTTGGTGACACTGTAAGTCTATGTTAAATTCGAGGTTAGCAGGTTAGGTTTTGCGTCAATCTATGTCAAAACTGACGCAAAACCTAACCCACTAACCACGAATTTGACATAGACTTACAGTGTCACCAACATCACACTTCAGTATTGTCAAATGTAAAACGAATCGCCGTTGCTAGGGATAAAAGTGTTGCTAATGATAAAAGTACCACATTTATTATCGATTTTGAATGAAGAAATGTAGTACATTTCCAAATGTAATGCGATAAATGCATTTTTTACATGTAAATGATCATGTACAATTTTTCGTACTTGACTCACGCCAATGCCTAATGTTGCTCTAATAAAACCATAAGTTGTTCGACGGTCTTCTTCAATTAAGCGGCAGACAGCAGCAAAGTTGTCTTCGGTCCAGTTGTGGATGGTCGACCTTCGCGTAATTCACCGCAGCCCTTTTAAATTCGATGTACCAATTATAAATTGTAGCTTGAGAAGGAGCTTCATCACCAAAAGCACTTCGAAGCTGCTCGACACTTTGTTGCGGAGTGAGCAACGATTTAAAATCATAATAAATCATCGTCCTGTAATGCTCTCTGGTCAAATTCATTTTTTCACTTTACTCTAACTTTTATTTCTGTTTGTGATCAAACTAAAAAAGCAAATATTCTGCTGCAAACAATATTTTGACAGTAAATATCAAACAATAATTTGCGATTGTTTTTGTTTCGAACAGCGTTTGATAAGCATGGCATTCTAGATATTATCAGTGTGGCCCTCGTATAATCAGTGAGGCTTCAAACAATGTAAATCTAATGAGAAAGAAGGCCACCATACAGAATACGATAAGTGAGAATGGTATATTAAGTACATATCGGGAGTTAATTTGTATACAAATAGAACGCCATAATGAAGTTATACAGACAACGGTCTACTTTCTAATTCGAAGTGTTTACAATCTGGTTCCTGTGTTATTAAGCATGGCCTGTCAACCGAAACTGCTCATGAACCATAACAGTTTAGACTTAGCGGTGTTTTTCATTTGGGTTTTAGTTTCAGCTTTTCACTGAATATTGCAGCTTAGGACTTAGCTATCGAAATATCGAAATAAGTATCTGGAGAAGATACTTAGCTGTGGTAAGATTATTTTTGCAATTCTACATTGCTACTTGTAACATAAATAAACGGATCAGTTGGACATATTTACTTTGTTTTTACACAGTATGATGCCATACCAGAGTGACTGTTTCGTATGTGTAAATATGCCTTTTTTGTAAACTGGAAGGCCAGTTAAAGTAAAATTTTATTTATTTTGAGGTAATGGCTTGTTACTTGTAAAAAACGTAGTTGGCGTTAGAATTTATTTTGTGCATTATTCTGAGCCGTGTAAACGCTTTTTTATTTGAACGTAGTTTTCATATGAACGTAGCCTAATCGGCCACTCGCACGTTGTGCTGATAGTTGGTTATCTGCATTACCGGCAAATTTCATCAGGTGTTTTAAGACGTATTTTTAATGGCTTATCTGGTCGTGCAGGCATATTTTGGTTCGCCTTTTGAAATAATGAATCCTCTTGTTGCGCCCTTTTCGTACGTGGCCTCGAATTCGCAAGGCGCATTTAGTGGTCGTTCCCCAGAAAAGCCTGTAATTCATGGTGAGTTGGTTACTTCATTTTTGGTGATAGCATTGCACATTTTGGCTAATTGCGTCCGGCATTCCTAGCTTTTCTTACCCGGGAGTTTTGGGCTTCGTCGACTTCGCCTACTTTTGGAAGGCGTGCTCCCCCCCCCCCCTGCTTCTAGAAGCGTAATTTGATTTTGGGCCACATCGCCTAGTGATGCGCTGGTGCTTTGCCAGCACCCTCAACCTACGACAGCATAGCTGCAAGAGTCAGCCCGAACTCTCAGATAAGTCACTCACGACCTAATAAACACTGGGCTAATAATATTGGTACAAGCTCTAGGTGTATCAAGGCAGAGAAATTAAAGCTGTTCGTAGTATGTAATTTACATCTTACTTGTTTTACCTTGGATTACCTGTTTGTGTTAATTACTAGTCTGATATTTCTATTTGGGGGTGCACCTTTCGCGCAAGTATCGCCTTCACGAAATACTGTACTGACTATTTTATGCAGCGTTTCTCAATACAATGCAATGTTTATGTCATTCATTGTATGATTTTGTTACTGTTACCTTCTGTATTTCAGATATTGTGTTATTGCCCGCCTCGTTTAAACTGAGTTTATAAGTTCTCGACCTATCTGAGTATATTTGTTGTAATTTAAAGACTTGCTCATTATATGTGATAATTACATCGTTACACAAAGTCTACCTGGCTGCCCTAAAATATACTCTTGTAGAGTTACGATATTTGAAGATATATTATAGCTAACAGGCTCACAGCAGTCATATGTTACCAGTCGAATGTCTTTTGACTTTGATATTGACAGTACATACAGATATTCGTTTACCATCCTCTACTATTACTGCTTTCGCAATTATCATTTATTTTCTTTGATTAATATATAATTACGCTATAGGTAAAGAATTTAAAAGAACATTTCTATACAGGTACATAAGTAAATATAACTGCTTGAAGTCAAAAGAAAGCTGAACAGTTCTTCAAGTGAATTTTATAGTAAAGCTGTAATTCAAATGCAGGTGGTCGCATCGAATTAAAACATTATTAAATCGGAATAACCCATTTCTAATTCATGTTAAGTTTCATATCTTTGGTATTTGAGCCCATTTCATTTTTCGAAATTATTCCATTGTGGTGTCTCCTTGCATGTTAGATGACCGATGTAGGAATATCAGCAAAGTCTACTGATACTTTTGTCAGTCACAGTACAAATTCTAAATATTTTTTTGAAAACAAGAATCTTGAAACCATGAATGTAGGAATGGTATAAACACTTTTGGAGTTACTGGGAGGAGAGTTAGTGGACGAACTAGCAAAAAACATAATTTGACCGTCGATAACAAGACCGAAACAAGGTCAAAAGTAAAATGACATTACAGAGCAGGAAGTGGAAAGTAAAATAAAAACACTAAAAATAGGGAAGGCTGCTGGGCACTACAACATAAAACCAGATACGCTAAAGTACATGAGCAGAGAGGGAAATCAAACTGTTTCATAAAATATTTCACCAAGTTGGAAGACAAAGAAAAAAATGATTGAGAAGTGACCATATAACTTCTAATATTAAAAAAGGGCCAGGGACTGTGACAATTACCGGGGAATTTCATTTCCCAATTTGCTTTTTGAGTATTTCATGCACGAGAGCAATTGTTCGCAAACGTACGTACTTCCAAAGAGTGTTGTCGCGAGACGAGACGAGATTTTCCCGTTCTCGATCTCGATCTCGAAAATTCGCGAACGTCGATTCTCGATCACGAACTCGAGAACATCGATTCTCGAATTTTAAATATGTGCTGTGCGTACCGAATTGAGGCTGCGGTTATTTTAGGCTGACCCTTGTAAGTTTTATAAAAAAATAAAATGAAGACCTATATCTGTTCTCTATAATAACATTTCAGCATCACGCGTTTGAATTGTTATAAAGCTGTGTTTTCAATTACTTTCAATATTATGACACAGGAGTTTTTGTCTATACCATTTATTTTTCTTCTTTATAGGCATTTTTGCTTGTTCTAGTCACCATTGTGCTGTACTATCCCTCCGGCACCTGATAGGTTTCTCAACACCTCTTTTGCCTGTCGCTATCTTCACCAGTGTATTTTATCGCATTCTCGATACATAATGTCGGGATACGAAGGAGAGTAAGGCAGAAATGTATATTATTTTCCCTGATCTTCAACTGTTACTCTGAGGAAGTTCCCTATAATCTAGTATACGGTATCAGCATCAGCAGAGTGCCGGTCCACAACATCTGATATGAAGATGACACCGTTCTACTTGCCGACAGTGAGAAAAAACTGCAACGATTCCTAAATTATATCATGATAGCATGTGGGACGTACGGGCTGCTACGACTGAACATGAGAAAGATGATAGTAACTAAAGACCCAGTAGCAGACAGAGGAGTAACACGGAAAACGGAACAATTTCTGATGATCGCCAAGATTATATACTTCGGAGAAGGCCACTCGCTGGAAGTTTGCAACTATGAGGATGATATAAAGCGAAACGATAAGGAGATTATTACCACAGTCAACGCCAGAAAGCTTGCGCACTTTGGGCATGTGATGCGACACAAAAAAAGTAAGATGTCCTCCACCTCATAATGGAAAAGAAGAACTGTAACAGGCGTGGCCCGGGACAAATAGAGAATTTTCTGTGCACTCTTCAGGGCAGCCGTCGATAAAGTGATACTGACCAATGTGCAGTGGTAACGACCATGGCAGAGGAAGATTTTGCTTTTATAGTTTAGCGAGTGTTTACACCGTAAGTGATTTTTCTAAATTACCATTGCCCTTATGTTCCCTGAGGATGATATATACTTGGCCAGAAGTTTTAAATTTTAAGAAATCTTTGAAGATCGTGTCAGGACATTTTCAAATTATACTTTTGGAATATTTTTCTAAGATTACGACCCCGCTTGTATGTAGGCATTTAATGGTTCATAACATTAAGCAGTTGTATCCGCTGCCGTGAAATCTGAAAGGCACCCGTTTTGTAGCGTCGCTTATATTCGTTGGCACGTTAGGTTCCAATATCGATTTAGTAGGCAGACGTTCTTCTAGAATGTTCTGCGAGCTGGATTGCCCGCCGGTGCGAGCGAGACGGCTTGCTATGGTCGCCTTGTGGTTGGTTGCAGGTGTGCGGTGCACGCTGCTGACACGTTCTCCGCGCGTCTCGTTCTGTGGCGTGGCTGGGAGTGAGCGTGGCGTGTTTTCCAAAAGTGTGTTGCGAGTCGTCAGGCGTGCAAGGTGTGTTGGTGATGCCCCATTTTATTTTGGCCAAACGCTCTCGAATTACCGTCGCCGTGCAGGCAAATTACAACTACTGTGGGTGGATGGGATCCAAACCAAGCGAGAACGTGTCTTTGGTCACCTTTTTCATGCGAGCCCTGTCGCCCCTTTGGCCGCATATGAGTTCTGCGTAGGAATCCTTGGGGATGCGTCATCTAACCGCCTACAACCGCTGGAGCCTTGTGACCCGCTGTGCTGCGAGCCGGAGCCATTCCTGCCGCACCTAGCCAGGTGAAGCCATAAGGTAGTGTGTATACCATGTATTAGCTGCTATTTCATTACGCGCGCATTCATTAACGCCAAGCATGATAGTTTGTATGGCAGTAATTATTTCTCGCGCACTCAGTAACGTCATAATCGTATTTGTAAGGCAGTAATTGTTTCTCGTACACTCATTAACGCCAAGCATGATAGTCTGTATGGCAGTAATTAATTCTCGCGCACTCAGTAACGTCATAACCGCATTTGTAAGGCAGTAATTGTTACGCCCTTATTCATGCCAATAATTGGCCTTGTACTAACCAATGCCAGCCAACACATTTCGTTTATTAACTGTACCGAACCATATTTTCTTTGTGCCAGACCAATAGACCGGTGTGTTAAGTACTACCTTGTATTTTATTTGTGTGTGTTGCATGCCGCTTTTCAGGTTAAGCAGTCTGAAGTGTGAGATCGATGTAAAGCGGAGCCTGGACAAAGTCGTGGCCGTTAAGGTAGGTCGGTGCGGTCCGGTTTTCCGGTTGCGGGGAGTCACAACGCTGGATACATATCCTACCCTGTCTGGCTTTTGGGGTTCAGTCAGACGCGGGTTCAAATATCGAATCCCGTGGCGTCCTATTATTTTGTAACGCCCTGTATATGGCGTCACGCTTGTCCCTATGGTGTACCGTTCATAGGACCACGCCCATCTCCCTGAGCGTATTAAGCCGTGGCTATTAATCTGTTTTTGAGAATTCCAGGGCAAGTGGTGAAGTTTCCCGGACATGATAAGTTAGGTGGCACTTTCGCACCGTCAGGTGTCACTAGGACAGTTTTATACCGTAACAATCGTCTTCGTTCTCCGTTATCAATACCGCGTCGTCAGCACAGGACGCGATTGTTCAGAAGGTATTTATGGTTCCATTCTATAACCTTTGGGGAAGTTTACGCTTTTTAATACATTGCGTATCATTACATGAAATATAATGGCAAATCGTCTTGTCGAATACCTTTACTTGCTGCGATACACTCTATCTTTTCAATTGGATTATAGCCACGGTACGGGGTTCAAATCTCACATCTGGCAATTGATGGGCGGCCCAATCAGTCGCTTTAAAAATTGGGTACCGAACGCACAGTTGTGGAAGTAGGAAAAGTAAGGCAGTCGTCGAAGGCCACATCACCCAGTACGCCGTTAACGGTGTGCCAGATGACTGGGTTTCGGAAAGAGATATTTCGGCGGCCCTAACCAGCCGCGTCTCATGCCATATTCCTACGTGTGGAATGAAGTGCCCTAAACTTTACTTTACAACTTCCAAAGTTTATTTTTGTACTGTTTTTACATTATATTTCATCGGCCGTTCTTGCATTTGGCTTTTCTTAGAAAATGGAGAGAGGTGTACCCAAAGCAGGAATAAGCTGATGAATTAAAAAAAAAATTTTGCGTTCATTGTTTTATGATAATATCTGTCGTTGTTGACACAGTCGAACAAAAAATCATAACCCTCCACTGCACTTATTTCAATTGAAGCTTCAACGACGTATTTCTACCCATACACAATTGTGTACCCATTGATATAACATTTAACAATACTTGTACTCATCAAACTGATAAATTTGCATAATGGAGTTCTATCACGCTGAAATCAATTTTTTTTAGGTTTCGTCTGTCCGTAATTCAGAATATTTATTTCCAAATTTATTCTAAAATCCTCTCTCTGTCACTCTCCGTGATAACTACAATAATGAGGAAAACTCGTCTAATGTGAATGTATACTTTTTACTATTACACCGGGTGACTGGTTTCACAACCGAACAAGTTTTTCGTTTTCAGTAAACAAATTATATGTCTAACGTAATTTATATCTAAGGACTTTCGGCTTCCCCCCCCCCCCCCTACCCGCATAATTTAAAGTTCTGATCTAGGCAACTTTGTTTTTCAAAATTGAAGTGTTTCTAGTAACCTTGTGAAATACCATGCTTTTGCTATGTTCGGTTTTGAAACCGGTCACCCGGCATGTAGCAACGGAGTTGGACCAAATAACATACTATTCTACGGCATTACTAAAGGTTGTCCAATTTTAGTGGTAATTGAAGACCTACATACAACTTGAATCATGGCCACCTACTGTTCAAAAAGCAAGTGAATGATGCGTGAGACTCAAAATGACTTATAGTGAAGTTCAAAGTCTCATCTATAACGAAGGGGTGGAAGTTCCCCACGGTACAAACTCTTACAAGCTTAAAACTTACTGTCATGTGGGACGGTGGCAGCGAACTCCCGCTGCTGGACGTAGAGGAGCCCTACGGGGCCGATGACCTTGTTGGGGATGGCTAAGAGCTGTGCAGCGGTCTCCCTATACACCGGGTGCGTGTGGTAGAGGGAGCGCGTGTCGTGGGGGCAGTCCTCCTGGAGCACCCCGTTCAGAACCAGGACCATCCTGCAACTAAAGACCGAGTTTTAATTAGGAATCAATACGGGCGACCGTTTTGGGTCAGCAATCAATCGAACCGAAGATGCGAGGTGGAACAACTTGTTTTAAACTAATACAGGTTATAATCCACTTGTAAAACATTCTAATGCCCCGAACTGCGAGGCTGGACACTCAATTTATCACGGCTGGCAGGCATGAATAAATTAACATTGTCTTGCAGCGAACAGCGGGATTAAAACAGCATTAAGTGATTTATCACGGATCGCCAAGGGAAAATCTAATATCCGCGTTTTATGGCACGTGAGTGATTTGCTGAGGACCTAAAAATTCTTTCGATTTATGATTGGCCAATGATTGCATGCGCTATGATTCTTTCTAGGCTGATGAATCCTCTTAGATCATATAGTTTCGCATTAAATAAATGATTTTACTTTGAGAGCTCTTTATGATCAGTATTAAGGTCGATAAACTGCTGTAAATGTAAATCTTCAAGTCAGTGTAAAATTTGCTTATGTAAGTCATTTACATTGCAATCGAGCTGAATGTCATAACAATACTTTATCATACGCGCAAATTCAAGCAAATAACTAATAGAACCAGAGCTCATGTCCATCTCCAAGTGGTAGCACTTTTGAAATTCAAACAGATTATGTTACAAATTTTCAAAAGTTGGCCAAAACCTCTTAATAAGTAAGATACCTGCTTCATTTTTTGCCCAGAAGTAACTTGCTATGCACACATTTATAAAAAAAGCATTGGGAATGATGTCTAAACTAATGCTACGAATGCCTGATCACACAATAAGAACAGAACACTCTTTAAATATGTTTCTTAAAGTGCTCTATTATAGAGATACAGAATGCTGAAGTCCACATGGCAAAATAAAAAATATATTTATTTTTACAATCTAACTGCTGATTCTTATTCTTATTGTACTTATTCGGATTGCGTTAACCATTTCGTTACCTTACTTAATGGTACTTTTATTGGAGTAATAACCTTTTTTAGAATACTCGAGATAGTAAGGTTTTCTACACCTAACCTACCATGTAATTTTTATATTCATATCAACCAATACTAAAACCACAATTTTTGCATTTTCTTCAAATGGTTAGATTTCAGCTAGTTTTCCAATTAGGGTATCCATATCCATATTTAATTGTACATGATTAGTATTCTTCAATTAAAATATACATATGATGTAGTCTTTCGATTGACGGAGGGACATTTTGCGGTAGCTACTATTATGCATTACATGCTTGACTGGACATATATGCAGAATTTAGAATCAATTCAACATTTTTGAAGATCTAACATTTTCTGGCACTTTCAAAAGGTTCCATTGTTGACTACTTAAACAACAAATGCACGACGACTATAACTAGTACACGATAAAAAAATTGAATTTTGATCAAAACATTTTAGCTCGTCGCTTCACTTACACATAAATAAATAAAACACGAAGCAAAATAACAAACACTAATTTAATATTCAAACGCATACAAGTACAAATGTAGCATGGGCAACTATAGTACCGCTAAAGTGACTGCCGATGAATTGGGAGAAAGCCCAATCTGGCAAACCCATTTATACAGTGCTGCCCACTGTCTGCTCATTGGAATTTTGTAATCTGCGATTTTTCATATAATTTAGGATATCAACATTCTTTGGGGAATTACCGCCAGTTGTTTGCAAGGCCCTAGGACCTCGGATGTTATCGTTATTTCAGGTGTTATGATGGTTCGTAAGCTGCTGCAAGTTTGTTACCCTAACATTAAAGAATTCCTACCACTTAAACAAATGGAAAAAATAAGATGTAGTCATCACACGATTTTCTTTAACTGATTATTATCCAATCTAATTTTGCGATTTTCAAAAAACTATACAAAAAAAGCTTTTTAACAAATGTTGTATATAATTGCATACTACATGATCTTGTTCTATAAAATTAAATTTTTATCAAACAATTATAAAATTTTCCTGAGAATGGAAAACCACTTCCGGTTGTGCGATATTAACCAAATATCACTGGGATCTCCGAATCTTATATTAAAAACAAATATATACATTTTCAGCCCGATCGCTTAAACCGTCTGGGCTGTAGAGATGACACCGACAGACTGAAAACCACTTTTGTATGAATGACACGAAAACGAATGATTCCGCAAAAATCTCGGGTTCTAACAAAATCATGATTACTATACCTAAAAATCACATTTCCCACTGAGCACTGAAATTAGCAATATAACTAATTTTTACTTCTACTTTTTGTTGTAATTTTTATTTTTATCTTCAGATTAAACCAGATTAAAAAAAAGGCGAATACACCAAAATTCTATACGTAATTACGTTAAATGTTCAAATTATTCTCCTTATTCTCTGTGTACTAAAGCTAAACAGAGACAAATAATTTGCAAATACAATTATTTCGATTTGTTTAAATGTAATATGCTGTATATTTCGGTATTTTCGAAACTTACTACATATTAATAAGCTTTCCAGATTTAATTGTCTGCTGCTTTTTTGGTTTTTTCGTATTTTTTATTTCTGGTTTTAGCAGTGGCTGGATTTTTATTTTCTAAACCTGGTTTATTGTTGTGCTCGAAGAGTTGAATTATAATGAAGTTTGTTTCTTATCCCTTGAAATAAAGCATCTTAAACTGTTTTTTATGATACAATACGCATATCTGAAAAACAGTTGAATTTAGGGGTATGAAGTATCATATCAAAGGAAAGCTCATTAAAATTGCGTTTCAAAAATATAAAAATATACAGGGAGTTATACTTTAAAAAAATCAGAAATTATTAAATTAGGAATGTTCAGCACCCTGTGTAGCAACATTACCTACAGCCACTATTTTACAGTAAAAAGATAATTCACAAAAATTATCTTTTCCTTCATTTAATTGTTTTCTGTTACTTACAACAGCCGCCTGAAGTTCAGCATCTTTTTACATAACATCGTATATATCTCCAAAACAGTTGACTTTAGATCCAAAGAATAAGAGTATATTAAAATCATTAGCATTTCAATACAAAACTTTTGAGCTACCCAAATATAGGGCAGTCAATTAAAAAAGTAAGTTTTATTTGCCACACTTCTTTTGAGACACCTTATACAATCCAAACTATTTTAGTAATATGCACCACCTTTCTACCTACAACTTTTATATACAAAATATGTGGAACATGGAATAAGGAAACTTATACAGGGTGATTATTAAGTTGATCCTTTCCTTTTGCCAGGATATAAAGCTTAAAAAATAAGAATATTTTTCATTTACCGCTTTTCCCAAATATCAAAACTAACGAAGGTACAGGGTGTTAAAGTTTCAAATTAAAAACTAAACTCTGGGGCAAAGGCGGCTGAACAATTTTATTTTTGTTTATCTCTGTCGTCAAGCAACGACCTGTTAACTAGTTTTCCATTGTATTTTTTTATTAATGTTATTGTTACAATAATGGCTCATGTTTATAAACATAATGAATTAGGGAATATGCTTATTATTTACTGGGAGTATCATCAAAATGCCGCTGCTGCAACGCTCTTATACGCGGAACGTTTGTGTAGAAGCGAATGGTGATAATTTTTAACATATCATTTAAGTTAGGTTAAGTTTAGTTTAATTTTTGTTAAGTAATTTTACTTCTTAATTTGAAACTTTAACACCCTGCATTTCCGTTAGTTTTGATATTTCGCAAAAGTGGTAAATAAAAAATGTTTATTTTTGAAGCTTTATATCCTGGTAAAAAAAAGAATCAACTTAAAAATCGTCCTGTATAAAACGAAGGTACACGTTTAAACAACTTTTTGAAACACATTTAAAATTTTCAAAGTTTTAAGAGAAAAGTAAAATTTTATTTCAACTTTTGAAAACTTATAGTAGTGGATTGTATGTACGAGTATAAAGACGTATCAAATATCTTTAAGAAATAAAAAATTATTTATTATACAAGCGGAAAATAAATGTTTAATGAGCGTATTATTTAATAGTCGAGCGTTTGCCGCATTTTTTACAACTACATCGCCATGATTGTGTTGTGTCTATGTATATATAAATCAATCGCCGTGTGTTAGTAACGCAAAAACTCGAGAACGACTTGACCGATTTGGATGATTTTCTTTTTGTTGTGTTCGTCTTACTCCCGATGTGGTTTAGCAATAAATAAAATTCGAAAAATCCAAAGGAAAAGCCGGAAAATTGGGAAATATAGAAAGCGTGAAATTATAAAAAACCATAACCTACAAATCATCCAAAACGGAAATTCCAAAGTGTTAATTAAACATACAAATAAACAATGGCACTTACTAGTAATTACTAGAAGACGGAAAATAAAGGAATAAACAGACTTTAAACAAATCGAAACAATCTGTTTATCGGTTTATTAATACGACACAATAAATTCAAAGTCAAGCAATCTAACGAAAAATTGCACCCTTTCAATTAAATTTTAAAACGCTATTAAAGAAAATACAAAGGAAATAAAAAATAAACAAATATAATCTAAATTCCAAATAATTACCACCAAAAAAGATGTGAGAGCAAAAAAAAGAAAAACAACCATATTAGAACAACCACCTTGAAACCATTTCATAAAGGAAGTACTATGAATTCCAACCCTTAAACCTTTTCAAAGCACAATATTTTATCAAGAGTACTTAAGAAGTATAAAGACATAATTTAAATCTGCCCACCCTCTTAAACTTACTAATAGAAGGAAGTGTAGTCAAAGGAAGAAATAACAGCCAGCATTAGGGATAGATACATAGACAGGGAAAGGAAAAATAAAAATTACCCATAAGACTTAATACAATACATCATAACATGGTTACTTATCCAAATAATCAACAATATCATAAAATTCCAGCAAAATATCTACAATTTTGGAAGCTAAAGACAATTTTATTAACGAAATCGTATCAACAAATGATGTTACCATCCGAATACTCATACACTTTTAAAAGACAGATCGAAATTGTAATTAAATTGTACATTGTTATACCATTTTTTTTCTCTGAAGAAACTAACCTAGATTTAGCGAAACGTTAGATATTCTGAATAAATAAATTTTTAATTACATGTATTGGCTTAAACGACAAAATTCTTATTTTACGTTTGAAAAAAAATTATATTAGCTGATTTTAATCTCTAAATATGTACCTAAGGTAATCTCTGTGAGGAAAGTAGAACACCCTCGGGTATTCCTAATTCCGAGAAATCATATGTCTATTTTTTAATTTTACAATCACAAGAACAGCTGTAATTCAAAATTAAATAATCACTTTTAATATATTCGTTAAGTTAAATTTCATTTTCTGATAAAATGCTGCTGAGAACCAAAACATTCATACTCATTCATCTCCAGACATTGAATACACAAGTTGAACTGTTTGGCAATGGTGACACCTGGGCCTTGTAAAGACAGATTTAAATCATTTACTTTAGAAAAAATGCCAGCTAAGTATGCGAATCTTGATCTTCAGACTCCAGTTCAAGCAAGCGGATCAAAACTTGCCACGAGAAAGCCATCTAACTTCTGTATGAAGTAGTAAAGAAACGTGAGGACTTCCAAAGTCCCCACAAAGCGCCTGGCATAAACGAGAGTTTGCAGTACGCGATTTTATAAAATTTACAATTTTTACAGCGTCGGTTACAACACTGGTCAACTCGACAGGAATACGTTTACATGCAAGTGCTTGTCTATAACTACAGCAATAAGTCAATTCAATATTATCGTTATTTTCTTTACTCGCGTCACAAACCTAGAAAAATTTCCGGTAATTGATTTTCCACCATATGTTAACACACTCAAGCAAAAAAAACAGCTTATTCAATTTTTTTTCAAAATAACCATTGATCGAAAATTGCGTCTTCTCTCGTAGTGGTTTGCAAAGGTTATGCAAACAATACATCTTCTTGAATTGAATTGAAAAATATATTTAATTTAGACGAGCAATACTGCAAAATTCAGTAAATAAGTCAACTCCTCAATCTGGATCGCGAAATAATTCAATTTTCTTTTCAAAAACTCCACATCATTCTGTTGTTTGATAACCAGGTCAATTTTTTCCGTCTTTTCTCCAAGCATACACTTTATGATGTATTTTGCACACGGTCCAATCAATTTTTCTGATACTGTATGTGCTTGTCCAGATCCGGCAATTCTGTAACAAACTCGAAATGCCTCAAGAGCGTTTTTACTATCTGCATTTGAATCTGACAGGAAAGAAGAAACACTACACTTAATAGGTATATCCTTGTACGAACGATGTTTTGTTTCAATGTGTCTACGAAGTAGTGATGGTTTTAAACTTCACTACTAATTACATAAAGCGGTTTAGGTTCTGACTGATCTCCGGTAAAATAGTCCCTGCCATATTTTCACGTCCGAGGTGCGCACGTTTAAGCAAAAAGCCTTTATTGTAATTTAGTTACATGCACTGTGCACTACTAACTTGTCTTATTAAAATCACTCGCAGTTCTTAAGCACGTCGTACGATTCAATTCGACTCTACTCTCGCTTGTGTGATCGCAGCGTTTTTATATCGGTAGACGCTAATCTCGTTCTTTTGGGCGTATTCGGGAAAGTCTCAGGCGTCCTTGGAAATGACGCTCGGTTCGCTGAATTGGAAGTTGTCAGATCGTACGAGAATGTACTCGCATAGGCAGCGGCGTAGCGTCTCATCGCGTTACAGATTGTTACCTGTTGCGACTCGACAGTTTTACGGAACCTTCCGTTACAACGCGTAATTGACTGATGTAATATTCGTGAATTTGACGTTTAATTGATTCCGCCATTACAACGTTTTTTTCCCGAACCCCTTTTATAAAGCACGCGAAACCCTGGGGTTTGCGTACCACCGGTTGGGAATCGCTGCGTTAGAGCAACAAATTTTTATTGTGCAGTTTTAATAGTATATATATAGTAAATAAAGACAGCATTATAAAGCAAAATTCATCTTTGAAAATTTCTATGTATTGTGTAAATCAACAATAAATAATATATAGTGAATTAAAGGTTTTAAACCGCTACAGGAATATATGATTTTTAGTTTTAATAAACAAATTCTTTAATAGCATGGATACAGTAAATAAAGATGACATCGTAAAGCAAAATTGGATATTTAAATTAATTTGTTAGTATGTAGTACGCATTATCATTTGCCTTTTTTACCTGGCCGTGTAGAGGCTGGTGCTTTGCAGCTTTGTTAGTAAAACAATAAAATAGTGCAGCTTTCAAAAATTCGTTGCATTTTATTTGTATAAGTATATTTTGAAAAAAACAAATACCCCATACCCCACACATTCTAAGCTTTATTTTAGGATAGAGTGTTGAAAATTTTATCATTTCTTCTTGAATAAAGCCAGAGTCGCAGAAGCAGAAACAGTTTCTTCCTGCGCGCACATTTCATTGTAGCTACATTCAAACACTTACTTAATGAATACTACTTGCAATTTTGACATTTTTTATTTCAAATATTTGATGTCAAACGCAACGCCCTAAGACAAGTATGCAATTGACCTTGTATGTTCCAGCACTTAATCAAATCTGTTACTGCCTGTAAAGGAGGAGCACTTGCCGAAGACAGCCTACAAACGGAAAAAGGTGGCGTCAAATGGAATTCAATAATCAAAATCAAATATAAATATGATCGAAAAGGCGCCTGTCAATCACGCCCGGCGCACAGTTCGCTTAAAATTCAATTAACTTTACATTAACACTTAAGCAAAACGAAAGTTTGTAGCAATATGCGGAAACAATTTGAGATCGTGCTGAATTTTATATTGTAAAACGTCGCTGGGCGTTACGGAAGCTTTCATTTGCATGTGGAGGTTAAAGTACGTAAGTTGTTTTGGGTCTTCAAATTTAATTAATTGTACGGTTTTTCAAACGTGGACTACAGAATTCCATTCTTGCTCAGTAAACATAATACGAGATGGTACAACCAAATCAATCTGTTTAGTTTTAATCTTATACAGATAGAGCATAATAAATATTTTTGGATCAGGACGGCTATGGAAAACAAAATCGATGTCTTTTTTAGTTCGCGTACTTACCAAAGGGTCATCAGTAAATTTGACACTTGCCAAATCAAACTTTGTTTATGAAAATTTCAATGAAATCGCATTTCCCAATTGGATTTGAGAAGATCATACAAGCCTGTGTTAATAAAGTTAGGTAAAATATTCTAGCGTAGATCCTCATTCGTTTATTAACACGAAGAATACCATATCGCAAAGGTCACGACCAAGCAAGGTGTTGGTATGGTGACCGGAAAGCGTACGGTGTAACCAATGTCCAGGTGTGAGGTTCGAACTCACAACCTACCGGCTGGAAACCAATTCACCAATTTCGGCATAAGAAGAGTATCTGGTCTACACACCAGCCCTTGCATTTCCATGTAACTAGAAGTTCAACATTCCGCTGCTAATCGTGAGAATAGTTACTTGAAAATGTAGTTTTAGCTGTCAAATGTTGCCATTTTAACAGACAGAGCGCAGTGGGAATTAAACATATGACTGAAGGCGTTGAAACGAACATGCATGCACAAACGATCAATGTTAGGCAGACGCATCTAATATGGATGCCAATTGTTTACCGACAGTCAAGAGTTGATATATTTTAATTAGGGATTCCAGTACCTGGATCCGGAACCGGGACCATCCCGAGATTCTACAAAGAAAACCGTGTCTCGGGACTACGGACCTTGTCAACATGTGTACGACTATACGATATCAGAGAATTACGACGAGTATTCACTAGCGTCCGGCGTATTACTTATGCCTCGAGCACATTCTGCATTATTTGCGTAGACAAGAGCGGTAGTGTATATCTACCAACGAATCTGAGCGAGCAACCGAGCTCTGTAGATTAGTGGTTAGCGCGTTTGCTCAGCATTTGGGAGGTCGCGGGTTCGATTCCCGCGACCGTCTGCACTGATTCAGGTTTTTAGGTGGTTTTCCTACGTCAACAGAGTACCTTCTCTGAGACAAATGCCGGGGGCAGTACTTCTCTATCTTTCCTGGCCTCTCTTCCATTTTCCACCCCTCCTTTCTCTCTTCCATCCTATAGTTCCCGTTCTTGGCTGAAGAGGGACGCAAGGTCCCTATAGCAGCCCGCCCCCAGTTGGAAGAATTGAAATGACCCTGAACCTTTTTCTTCTTTTTTTGCTGAGCAAGCATATTCAGTGGCAGGATCTTTTTCTATGAAAATCCGTTAGGAATTGGGGGATGAGTCCTTAAATGCCCTTGTAGCTCTACTTTTATGTTAAAATAGTTTATATCTTAGTTATTTACACTTGTTTACTATACATATAGAAATATCAGTGATAAAATGATATACTACCAATATTTAAATAAATACTTTATTTAACTTATTTTCTTTCGAATTTGCTTTCCAGCTGAATACCATTTCCTTTTCGGAACCATTTCCTGGATCTTCGGACTAGTCCGGGACTTGAAATTTACCTCGTAAGTCCCGAAAACACTTTTGGTCCCAGGACTTGGAAACTCTAATTTTGATAGCCTAGGGTGCTGCCAGATCCAGAAAACGGTTGAAAGTTTTATTCAGAGGTATAGCAGATCTGGTACTGTGCCTACTACTGCTCATTGATCCCTTCAATATCACATAGTTTACGAATAAAAATTGAGCGTCATGGGCTTCATAGTGTCTGCTGCTTTTGGATATAAAATAAGTGTAATATGAGGTTGTGGGGCTGCATAGCGTCTGCTTTGGTCTGAGCAGATTAGGTTATATTATCTAATATCTTCTTTTTCTTTTGCTTTCTCCTTTGCCTACGGCGTCGGGTCGCTCGTACACTTCTGGTATTGGTCTTGCTTGGTTGCCATACGCCTTAGTTGTGCTAGGATTTCTCATCTCTCCAGTGCCATTTTTCCTATTCTTCCTTCCTATATTTCCTTGGCCTTTCTACCTATATTTTTCCTTCGGGCCTTGCCTCTATAATTCGTTTCGGTATTCTTCTAGCTCCCATTCTTGTTACATGACCCCACCAGAGGAGTTTCCTTCTTTCCATTGGTTCGCCTAAGGGCTTCATTTCTAGTAATTCTATCATGATTATATTTAGAATTCTACCCCGTTTACTTCTTCCTGTCATTCTTCTTCTTTCATTCCCCGCGCTGTAGTTTTTACTTTTATTTTGCCTTGAAAAATCCTGCACTCAGACTCATACATCAAAGTCGGTGTATATATGATGTTGTATACCCTTAGTTATAGCGTGTTACTTTTTTATTTATATATGTATTATTTAGAGTATAATTGTTTTGCTTGTTCTAGGTATCTTGTTTAGTATTTCTTACTTTAAAGTTCCATTTTTGGCTTATTATTTTCCCAACATAATTAGAGTTTTTGACCCATTCGAGTGCTACTCCACGTTATTGTTCTCCTCTGTTGAATGCTCTTCTTCTTTGCTATTTCCATTACTTTACTTTTCTCTGTATTTACTGTCATCCCCCATACTTTTATTTTCCTCTTCCATCTGTTAATAATTTGTTTTAGTTTCTGAGATGATTCAGCAGCAGGACTATATCATCTGCATAGACTCTGTATATTGATTGGATTTAGATTCCAATAGTCCACTCTTAGATTGTACCTACGTTCTTGACTTCCTTTTTATTTTTTATTCATAACTACGTTAAATAATATCGGGCTTAGTAAGACTTCTTGTTCTATACCTCTTCCGTGGAATCTTGTTAAAAGCGGATTTAAGGTCTATAAAAAGCAGGTAGAGTGTTTCTCTAACTTTCTTCTAACACTGTTCGTATAGCGAAAATGTGATCCTGCGTTTGTCTCTGGTGTCTAAATGTCTAAATTTGTTCTTCTGTTTCTTCCAGTAAACGTTTCTCTAGTATTCTGGTGTAATCTAAAAAGACCATAGCTAGATAATTGTTACATTCGAGTTTTTCTTCTTGTACACTGGAACTATGATTTTTTTATCATTCAGTACGCGTATGGGGAGTGATATCGTAACGTACCCAGCATTTCAAAATATTAATCTAAAATTTGAAATACAAAATGGCGGAAATAAACAAATATCTGACCGTACGAGCTGTTTTGTGGTTGTATTAAAATTACTACGTTGTTCTACGTTTTCGCATTCCAGACGATGTAATGACTTCCAAATTCTAATTAAAAAATTTACATTAGTTTTAGTGTAGCTTTTATTTGATCCTTATAGTCGATTAGGAATAGCAAATTGACAATCTAATGTGCTTGGTCTTTCCGTGGCGCAACATTTACTGCAGTGAGTCCTTATAGGAGATGAGCATTCCTTTTAGAGTTCACAGTCCCTGTGGGAAACCATAAATTAACGAGGTGGTAACTACAGCATTAAAGCAAACTGAAATCTAGCCGATTAGATCAGATATTAGCTAATAAATTCCGCAATTGAACCCTTAATCGTCGCAATTGAATTAATGGTACATAAAATCATTTAAGGAAAAGACCTGGGATTTATGGGCTTGCACAACAAAACGTTGAAGGATCGCTAGTAGTGTATCATAAATTGCAAAGACAAATTGCACACCCAGAGTGTGGCGCATTTCACCCGTAGATGCAACGAACGGTAACAGAATGCAAGCAATATATGTAATAGTGTAACCGTGAAGAAATTAATCATAAGGCAAGATTTATTGCATTATGCGCTGCGCAGTTTATAAGCGCTTCATAGAACGCGATTTGTGTATAACCTTTTAAAAATCCCCGCCGCACCTGCAGCCTTTAATAATACACAAACCTGACATTCAGGCACGGAATTGTTTTTCCGGTAGCTTAAATTGCACTTTACCGTTTTTCGTTTGGTGTAAAACAGTATTGTACGATTGGTAGTAGAAATCCAACTCATGTTGGGTACACGAAGAGTCGCGGGTTCAACTCCCTTAATAAGTGAGATTTTGTATTGAAACGGCTTTAAAAAGAGAGGAAACTATGTCGGTCAATGTTCTAATGTCACACTTAAGAGCTTCTTTCGTTTTATGTATGACGTAATCACTCACCCAGAAGGAATTTTTCGAAATTTGATCCCTAGGGGGGGGGGGGGTAAATGGCGTAAGATTTGATTTCACGAATTTCTTAAATATCATGTAGGTCCTATTAGATATCGACTTGGGTTTTGCTTATAAAGATTACCTATACAAATGCCTAAAAATATAATTTTGACCTAACGAACTCCTACAGGTGTGACTCGAGGGTAATTATAGAACCCCTCGCATCTCCTGTGTTTAGGGTAAAAATAGGGTAAATTTGAAAACGGTTAAGAGGTTAAACTTGTTAAGTTTTTCATGGCATGGACATGTGGAGCATCTAGCCAAACTATAAATTATTTTTTTTTATGAAAATCGATCCAGTTTAAGATTTGAGTGGATCACTTTTGTTCTACACCTAGATGGAGGTGGATAGTAAGGTCCGACTTCCCCGCGCACCAGCGTTTCCGTTGTTATTTCGGCTCTATCCGCGCTTTTTTGGGACTTGATATCTACTACCCACTCTCGAGGACGACTTCAGACTTAGCACTTTGACTTGGATATTTGATTTTGAATAATTGACTTGATTTGCACTTGGATTTTAAATACTTACCATGATTTGGATTGTAATACGGTACTTCACTTGATTTCCGATTTGGATTTTTTATTTTCTCCAACATGACAGGGGCGACTGAAAAAGGATCCGAAAATAGGCGAAGCAACTGAAAGTGGCAGAAGAAGAAATGCTAAAGCTGGTGGAATAAGAAAGACTGAAGGCAGTCAAAAAACCCCTTGGGGTTGATACAGTTGATGATGGTCCCTTCCTTTCTTCTCTTATGACGGGCGTGTTAAGCTACTAGAATTATAAGATATCTTTAACCCTCAACTGGTATGGTTGGACGAGGCCTGGCTCAGAGGGATTTTTATTATGGAAGTGTCAATTATCTGTGATTCTTCGATACATACTCGAGCGGAACACCTCCATATATAATCGCTTTAAAACGTCTGCTTAGAATGCGTTCGATTTACGCGGCCGTCTGGCCTGATTCTGGTTTTTGGGTGGTTTTACTGAGTCAACAGTCTCTGGTACGCAGTACTTCGCCCTGCTTAACCCTTCCTCCGCTCTCCACCCATCCCGAATTTCCAGTCGTTGGCTAAAGGCTCCCCTAGCAGCCCGGTCACAGTTGGAGGATTTGAAACACGTTTACGTTTGACCTTTTTCCAACATTGAAACACAGTTTTCAAAGTCGAACTGCGTAGACCTTAAGAGACAGGTCCGACCGACCCATAGAGTAACAGAGTGATTTAATAAATGACGGGTGCAGTTAAAATGGGAAAATATGCAAATAATTCCTTTTATTAAGGTACAAAAAACACAGCACAAACGTTCTTTAAAATATACCCCACTTAACACGCAATATTTGAAGAAAGCTATTTTATATATTTGTTAGCAACTGAGAAAACACATAGTGATGTCTAATGAAGTAGTACAGAACAAATAATAATGAAGCAATACAGAACAAATACTTTCCGACAGCAGTAGAAGGATGCAGGGAGGTGCATAAAAAATAATAAAATTTGAGAAAGGGTGTAAATATCTCTATTACGGAAACAAATAAAAATGGAAAGTGTAAAACCGACGTTGAAAGAATAGGGAAAAACGAATTCCAAGGATGGCATACAGATATCTTCCGCGTGGAAAAAAGGACGCTGATAGGTCCCGAAAAAGATAGCAGTAGAGGAGTCGCTACAGATTGTCGTCAGGCCTAACAGTTTCATAATTAAACATTTTATATTACCAGCAAAAGAATAGTTACAGCTGTCCGTTTGAAAATTACGCCGCCATTGCATTTGGAGTGCACAAAATAGGAAGGAGTTCACGTTTCTTTGGGCTTTCCCGTTAACGCGGGGCATTTCAGTTTTAAGAAATGACCAGGGGCCGCAAAGCAAAGAGGTTGGCCGTGGTGTGTTATTTGTTCCGTAAATGTAGCTGTGTGGTAAGCCTCATGCGCTGCCGATTTGGAAAATTAACGACGACTGTCAGATATATCCAGCTTCTAAAAAATGTAGATTAAGCTGAAATTCTGAGTCCAGTCTCGTTTTTTGGATTTCGCGGAATTTCATAGCGATCTACGGTTGGATACATTCAAAGGAACACCTATTGTTCTGTTATGCCCTGTTTATCAGCATTATCATCAACCAGTACTTCAACCTATCGTTTGGCAAGCATCTCGTCGTCAGCGTGTGGACTCACGCGCATTGCTCGTACGTAATACTTGAACTACCGTACTCTGCAGAAGCTTCGCTTACATAAAGTGTGGAATTGATGACTGGTTCGCCCATGGACACCCTTGGAGTTGTTTTAGTTTCATTCGCAGACCCGCAAATCTAGTTTTGACGGCGACCGGCCCATTAATCCCGCTTCAATGGGAATCAGAGACCTCCGTTATTTTTGCATCTTGCTGACGATTGAGATAGCTACATCTAAATAAGTTATTTATGGTTTATTATCATCTATTGCATGTGTGATTTACCGCCAATTTAAAATGTGCTAGAATAAGATCTTGAATGTGTAAATTAGCGTGCATGTTGTATGTGTCTATAAATATGTTTTCCATTGTGAAGTAGGTTTTGAGGCGTATCCCAGTTAGCAGTACAGTAACGCCTTCGGCGCTGTTTCATGACGCCCACACAGCTCGGTGAACTGAAAATTCACCCCACTTTCTTGTCGACAACCGGAAGGCAAACATGTTCAGTTTAGAACAAACCTAATGTCAAAGTGATGGCGTGCGATTCAAAATTCATTCAGAAAAGAATGGACGTTACAGCTTATTGAAGAGGTTTAACTTAAACTTAATAGGTCGGTTATTCTAAGTCGACATAAATCTTTTATTCTAATTTTCTAAATGTTGTCATAATGTCATTTCCCTAATAAATTAAAACGAAATATTTTGAAAATATATGGCCATCCAGTAGCTTCCTGTAACTTTATTGGATAAAGTTAATGAATGCTATTTTTTCGTATAGACGGGTGAAAGTAAATTGATCAACTATTTCACATTTAATCACCACAATACGCAGGATTTATTTATGACGTACAGCGGCAACGTCATAGACGTCCACAATAACATTTTGTGTCAATTTATTGCATCATACCATTAGTGGACCACACATTATGACAGCAATTTCACTGCAACTTATTGCTCATCCATTGTAAGAGTATTTACTACCATTTAAACAATATTCTCTCCAATCATCGAAATAGTATGACTGCATAATGCAGTGCGTTAAAAAATATTTCTGAACAATTTTTTGAGATTCCGGTAATAAATGTTTGCCGTCCAGATCGTCAGATTTGTAAATTTTTTTAGGGATTACTGAACGATGAAAAATCATTCAAATAATACAAATATATGTTTACAGAATTTAAAAAAAAATGTTCAAGCGCAATTAATGCAAGCATATTTAATCGCACTTTAAAAAAGTTAATCCGACCAAACGAGGTGTTTCGTGAAAATTAAGTGTTGGTATTTTACATCAGTGAGACCGCGGAGCAATTAAAGGAAACCGCGTTTAGTAAATAAAATCTGCTGTATGGCTGGCTTATTGTTGCAGTATGACTTGCAGATAGTTTTCAAACCTGGCTCATTACACAGAAGATAAAGTTCAGCTACAATGCTTCTTTGTTATGGCGCGTTGGAAAGATTATGTTGCCTTTTCATTATGGTAAGTGTGTACAAACAAGAATGTTGCTAATGTCAGATGCATTATCCGGAGAATCATCATTGCAATTAAGGATTTGAATGAGCACAGGTCTCAAGTTTAATAAAAAGATTCGTTTTTGCATTTATCCAGTTAAGAACTTCGAGGTGGCATTTTTAGAGGAATTTAAGTAGTATGGATCAGTAAAGTATATATTTATATTATTAAAATGTCGTTTTTTCATTTTAAGTTCAAAATATAACAATACTAGAAGTTTAGTTGGCCCTGTTTCAGAGATACTTACATACAATCGCTTAGAATAAAAGACAGTACTGTATATTAACGACATCATTTTTTAACTAATTACCGGTTTCCATTTTTCAAAATTTTTCAGTGTTAGCCTTGCTTCTGAGGCTGTAAAGATGCTTTTTAGTACTCCCTTTTAGTGGCGTTTACAAAACGGATTTATCCCGAAAAGCATCAGCAGATTTTTTGTTATGGATTGCTGAATTGCTGCGCCTGGCTGTTTGATAAAGGATCTTCATGTTATTTTGGAAGTAAAGCAACCCCTTGGCCGTCCAAAATCTAAGTTAGCGGTTGTATTGATATCATACATCGGTTTCCCCGAGCACTTGGTGGTATGGTTTTCTTTCAGCTTGATTCTGATTCCTGCGATCTTTCGACACAAACGATCTATGACTCTTTTTAATATTCCACCTTTTGAGTAATCGAGGGCGAATCTACCACCCCTTCCATGTCCCGCTGCAATCTGAACCGGTATGTAAGTAAAGTTAAGTAAAAGTTCTAGTTTGAGAAGCTCTAAGCCTGACTGACATGAATATGCCGAAGTATAGGAGAAGAAAGAAACAATTGCGGTTACCAACATCTTCGTAAGTTATAAAAGCTGGAGCAGGTCTTGTTCTAACGATATTTTACGTAGACCATTAATTATACGCATCTAAGGTCGCAGGCTAAGTTACAGAAAAAAGAAAAAACGGTACAGGCGGAGAGCGCAGCTTTCATAGCAGCAATAACCATAGCCACAGCTTTTCTTAATGAAGCCATTAATTAGCTTTCCGTATCTAATTAGTATCTGTTGGTGGACTCATACAGAAAAACATTCCATAATTTCGCATTACATGTTCTCGACTTCATCGCGATAAATAACGCGAGAAAAACCCTGCACATACGAACGTCTTCAGTGGAAGCTTATGGGATATTAAGGCTGGCGTTTGGCTTATGTTGAAATAATAGGGACAGATTGATACATAGGAATCACGTATTGTCGATTCACACGCGTCGTATGAAGTTATACAAGGCTTCATTTCAAAGACGAATGTTGGCAGATCGGCGTAAACTATTTTGTAAATGGTAACAGATTCGCTTGCGCTGTAAAATTGTATTCAAAATATCGACGCTTTTGTAGGCATTTTTCATTTGTATTTCTGTCATCCAACAGTAAAATTTACTTGTGAAAAATAGAAAACAGAAACTGTAAAATAGCTTACAGGAATATACGATTTTTGATCTTTCATTTAAGACCTCAGTGAACTATTTCTGACGTTTAATTATTGATAGTACGTGATTCCTAAATAAATTCAAGCTGTTGTCATTTAGGACGAATATTACAAAGCCAAATGCCGGTTATCGGTGCTGTTTTTGCAGACACCTGATAAATTTCCACATAAATAGCGTATAAATAGTTTAGGCATTGTACGACAGATGTCGTATTGTCGTTACAAAGCCATATACAAAACCAAGGTTGTGAACATGGCACGTACGTGGGACCCGAAAATAAAATTTAAAGTCCCGCACGGGCGGAGTTAAAATCACGCGTTTGCCCGTTTGTCCTATGGTACGGGATTGCTAATTATTCGTTAGAATCCCGACATACTTTCATATACTTTTGCACTATAATTTCTAAAATGTTATTAGGTAGAGACGTAGGTAAATGAATATTTTAAGTTATTTAATAAAAACCGATTGCAAAACCGATAATAATTTAATAGAAAGCTACTAGATAGAATGAGCAACAAAATATATGTTTTTCTTTTTACCTATATATTAATAAGAATTTTACACTAACAAATGCCTATAATAAATCAGTATTGTGTGATCTTCCATAAAATACAAGATACAGTATTGATTTGCAGTAATTTTGGAGGCTCTTTAATTTTTCCTTTCTTTCTTTCTTGGTAAACCAATAGCTGTTAGTGATCTTCCTCTAGGTCTACCTCGAGATTTTATTGCTTCCTAAAAATATGTGATTACTAAAATCTAAGAAATGTCCGTAAAAGTAAATGCTTATAACATACCGGCAAACAAATGTTATGTAAACATGATCGATCATCAACAATTTCTGAATAATTCATATCACAAACGATTTCTTCTTTTGTCTCTACAGAATGGGATTAATCGAATTATAGAATATTATTAACATTTTCTTCGCTCATAATGTCTACCAAATTTTTGGTGCTTTGGCAATCATGTTCTACTACTAGTAGATTATTATTACTGTAATAATCGTGTTCTACAAATCCTTCGTTCAATACCAAATTATTGGTGTTTTGGCAATTACTATATACGTCGTTTTGAAAATTAATAATTTCAACTTTCTCGTGAATGCAAAGTATTTTATAACATAATACTTTAATGTTGAGTTTGCGATACTGTATAACTTGGGGCAGTGATTTTTAGCATTGTCAAGAGTTTTGCAATTTAGTTTCGAAAATTGTACTTTATTCTGTTTTTTATGTAACATTATGGCTTCATTTAATTCTTCATAACTGTTAAAGGCATCGTTTATCTTTAATTCATATGAAGTTGCCATTATCAATCAATAACGTTAATAGCAGACGACAATATTAATTTACATCGATGAACAGAACAGCTGACCGACACACTATAAGAACGAGGAACGGATAAGAGTACAAGAGCAAAAACCGCACAAACGTGTGATAAAACTTCGCCCGTGTGGGACTTTAAATTTTATTTTCAGGTCCCACGTACGGAACTATATCCACGTTTTGCAATGCAATGGGAAATGCGAAATTTACAATACGGTAAATCGCGAATACGAGTGACAGTGAATGATTATTATTAGAGCTCGGATTCATAGCTGTTTTGCTATACGTAATAATTAATAGCTGAACAGAAATGTTTAGAACGAAATATGAATTATGAAGAAAACAATTGTTGAAAAATATTTATTTTTAGGTTGAAAAAGAATGTTTTTCCGCAACCGTCTTGAAAGTCATTACTACTAAAATCTGTCATTAAAGTAGACGTTTCTCTTACTTTTATAACAGTTATATTATAGAGTTGTTGGGAACCAATTTGCTTTACATTGTCACAAACTCACAGTCTCTTATAAAAACATTATACAGTGTTGTACAAAAGTCTGGAACACCTGAAATGTCTTGCAAAATCCTGTTTTGTGGCAAAACCGCTTGAAGGGGTCAAAAAGCATTCTAAATTTGCTATCTTTTGAAATACTCTAGAACTATATACAGTGGCGTACACCAGCAGGGTCAATTGGAGCATTTTTTTTAAATGATAACCCCAATATTTTGTTCAAGGAAGTGGAAGAGCACATCGTTTTGAGTATTGTAGTATAAAAGTTTTATGAAGTTGCATAAAAAAAATTTCGAGAAAAATGCAAATAAAGCCAGATATTTCAGGTGTTCCAGACTTTTTTACGACACTGTATAGTCGTACCATATGCAGCCTTATGGAAACGATAATGAAGATTAATAAACATAAAAAAATTTTTTTAATCTGACTTGTTCAGCTGCTGTACGCGTTAATCGTTACTTTTGATTGTTTAGTTACAAAACCGTTGTTTTAAATAACTAAAATATTTTATAATATTAATTTTAATCAAAATTACTATTTATTTCTAACTTTGATACGGCCCTGTCGCTGGATGCGCGCCTTTAAAAAGCATTATTTTATAGATGTTTTATAAGGATCACCTAAATAGTTTAATTATCACGTTCAACACAAAACTGTTGAATGTAGATATGCAATGTATAAATAAAACAATTTTAAAAATAATTTGTTTGATAGTATCTTGTAATGCTTAAATAATCTATTATAAAGTGGTAATCTCATTTCCTATGTGTTAATATTTGAATAATAATTTACTGTTGAACTAATTTCAGTGACTATTTCCCGCATCTCCTATTATCCAATCAAACGCCATAATTTTCCAAAATTCAACCAATCACGTGTTTTTATAGTGGCAAAAAAACAAAATTTTTCCTTGAAATTTTATCAGTTTCTTTTACCACTTGTATCCATGGAAACCACCAAATATGTTGTTTTAAGCAATGTGGCATTTGAAAAACGTCATTAAACTGTCATTGTGAATATATAGTATAAATGTCATATTCATTGTATACTGATACAAAATTAACCCATATTTGGGAAATACTCCACGAAATGTGTTTCGGGCTCATGATTTTGCTCGGAACACGTTTTACTCAAGATTTGTTGTTTTTTGGCAATGCCCTCAACAAAATAACTTTGACAAATTCCCTCATCTATAAAGTTAGTTTGTCTTGTGACATTGCCAAAACAAGAAACTTTCGCAAAACATTTTCACCGGCAAAATCATTTGCCCTTAATACATTATTACTGATAAAAATTCAGTCATTAAAATAAGTACATTTTGGCTTAAATATCATGAATCTGGGAAGTATATAGCTGGTTGAAGAAGAGAAATTATAACCCTGTATAGTGTATATGCTAGGATACCTGACTCTCGCTCAGGAGACCCGTGTTCATTTCCGCTACCGAAAACTTTTTTAAAAATTGAATTGTAGTATATCTTCACGTACATTACAAATAATAATGTAACAGATTAGTTTTTTACGTAATACGTATGTACTTTCTTGCTTAATTTACTACTAATGTACTTATTAAATGTTGTATTCATATATCCATTTCCACCACTTGGGGGGGTGGAATTTTAGAAATCCTCCCATTTTATTCTATGAAATATTTAGAATTCGTGAAAACACAGTTTACCCCATTTCACCCCTTAGGGGTAAAATTTCGAAAAATTATTTCAGTCAGTCTTATACTGAAATGAACCCAGAGCGAAAAAAATCATTCTAACCCCCTACCCCTTTTCGGTTTTCCGTTTGTACCGCTTTAGTGGTGAAATTAAAAAAAACTTTAAAACCCCTTTCTAAAGATTTAAAAAACACATTTATATACCAAAAAAGAATGCTCTAACTTAACAATCACAGGAGATACAAGGAGTTCTATACTTCACCCCGAATGCAGATTCGAACTTTAAGGGTTGATTAGGGTAAAATCCCGAAATGAGTTTTTAGACATTTGCATCGGATACTTATGCAAGCAAACACCAAGTCGATATTTTACCGGGTCTAAGAGATACTGACGAATTCGTGAAAACACAGTTTACCCCTTTTCATCTCTTTAAGAGTAATTTTTTCAAAATGTTAATTACTTCGTTACATTTTTTATTATTTACCGACAATTAGTATTTTTAGAAATGTAAATTGGATAGAGAAAAATCTCATTTGGACAACTATAAGAAAACATTTACAGGATTTTTGCAACAGTAATTCATTAACAGGGCTATTTTAGAGTTTCTAGAAGCCATTTAAATAGCTATCAATTAGAATTGAAAAATATTTCTCCTAAAAAGCGCCTTGCATAAAAACGGAAAAATTCTGCAAACATACTACTTTTCGGTAAATGATAAAAAATCTAAAGAAGAAATTAACATTTTATATTATTTTTTCCACTTATAAATCTTTAGTCTTCACATAAAAATTTTTGATTTTAATATTAAGTCTTGGTATGTGAAATTTTGAAAAATATTTAAAAATTTCAAAAATTAATAATTAGCTAAAGTTATAAAAAATAGGAGTTTTCTGACCTGGAATTGTTTAGTTAGCTAAAAATAACACACTCTAAAAAAATCTGATTGAAATCTTACTTAGTTTCCTAAAAATAGCACTTTTTGGATTTTGACAATTTCGGAAAACTCCATTTTCTAAATAAGTAAAAATCACTCGGTATATATGATAGGGGCTAAATAGGTTTTTAGACAAGCACAAATTATTGACGTAAAAAGTTGTTTTGAAAAATCAAAATAATTTTTTTCCCATATTAGGCCGACTTTTTGGCGGTCACTGTACATAATAGATTCAGAATTTGGCAGAATCACTTGGTTCCTGTTTATTTTAACTAAATTTCACAGATTTCGTTGTTATAGTGACTGAAAGGCCAAGAAGCATAAAGCACCGGATTCAAGGTAAAATGAGGTTTCGATAATACACACATACAAAGGCCATGAAGCTTATTTTACTTAAAATCACAGAATAATCTTAAAATTATCTGCACCGGCAAAAACATCTGTCCGTGTTTTTGGCCCACATCTGCTTAGAACACACCTGCTCAGCAGAGAAACAAACCCTTGCATAAGTTGAATAGCGAGGTAGAAATTATACGGTGGAAAATTCGAGTACGTCTATATTAATACAGATACCAGCACCACACAACAGGATAAAGAAAGAGGGAAGATTGGTGAATTTTCTTCGTTTCAATCCCCAGCCTTAAATCGGAAGCAATAATTCAATACGTCCCTGTATAATTAGCCATGGAAGATGCATGCAACTCCCGTTGCGAAATAATGATAAGAGATACGCCATGCGGAGGTTAAAGCCTTGTGTGTCGATTAATTCGAGTCTAATTTAGCGGGCACTATGCGTTATGTACGAGTACGGGCCAAGCCCATATCTTGTACTGAATTTCTCCGTTTGATACTTTGAATAGAGCTTAGTTTTTTGCGCCTTTTTCGTTTATAAATCTTAATCTTAATTGCTTCCCGAAAAGAAGCAGGGTAATTGCTTGGATTTAAATTGCGAAAACCAATTTATGAATAGATACTGAACGATTGCAGTTTCGACATGCCATATGTATTTATGGCCTTAGCAGGTTCTTCGTTCTATTAATAGATCCATGGGTTCTTCAAATACTACAAGCCGGTGTTCGTTAATCACACTGTTACAAGTGGAACAATATGATTGGGATTTATTATGGGATATTTCACACATTTGAATAATGTTTATGCACGGGTGATTTTCAAGCTACATGGATTCTTGGAATGTATCTACGAAATATGTTGTTTTGAATAACAAATCCTAGAAACTTTAGCAAAACGCGGTTGGTATCAATAACAGTTCCGAGATTTCAAAACGTTATCAGCATGGACTGTCCTGATGATTTAATGTTTTTCAACGAAGTAGGACAATTAATGTGTTTTCAAGTAGTAATTTTGATTACTCTTACAATGGAAAAAATAATATTGGAACATAAAGTCAAAGTACTTAACTGTCGATTATTACTCTGACAATATACAGGGTGTTTAAAAAATACGTTCGTATATTTTACCCACTTAAAGATCTCATCAATACAAACAAAAAAGTCCTAATAAATATTGGTCCGGAAACGCTTAGTTTCAGAGATACAGGGTGTTAAAGTTTAAAAAAAATCCCGACTGCATCTGGAATAAACAATTTAAATCGAAGTGCGCCAAAACATGATTCTTAATAGCACCAATAAACTAAAATCGGTTTTGGAGAGGCTGTTTAGTTTTTGTCTTAACAGGTTCAGAGACATGCAAAAATATGGGCTTTATTTTTTTTAAAACGATGCGAAATAAGAAAAAACTTAGAAGACAAAAAGTTGTATTTTTAGTTGACTTACTAAAAAAATATGAAAATTTCAGTAAACCTACTGGGCGTTATTTTTTGTGCAGTTTTAGATAATAAAAAGCCAATAACGGGAATTTCAAGATAATTAAGAGAAAGGAGGGCTGGAGAATGGAAGAGAGGCCAAGAAAGGTGGAGAAGTACTGCCCCCGAATTCGCCTTAGAGAAGGTACTTTGTTGACTCAGGAAAACCACCTAAAAACCTGAATCAAAACAGACGGCCACGGGAATCGAACCACGATCTCCCGAATGCTAAGCAGGCGTCGTCACCACTTGGCTACAGAGCTCAGTTGGCTATACTTATGATCACTCTGTATAAATACAATCACACACATTTCCTACATTCAATTACAAAAACCTTATTAGAAGACGAAAATATGTCTCTAAAGCCAAGGTATGAAGGTACATTTGCTTATGGCCGTGGCAGTGTTCGCTACGCTTTGGAAAAGTCAAGTATCCCATTTGCGACCGTAAAAATTTATATTTTATAATCTCCTACAGCGAATACCAAATCCCAAATTATGAAACGACATATCCAAGTAAGCCTTTACTTCACTTACAACTATGGCCGGTGGAACATGTTGAAATGCATCGACGTCTTTAACAGAAACCATAGGAAAAAAGGGGCTTTAGTACTAACTAACGAACATATAAATGTCACAATGTAATCAACTATCGTCACATTCAAGGCTAGGTCTATAAAAAATAAAATTCTATTTTATCAAGTAGCAGTAAATCAGGAGCAAATTTATTAGCTTGTGCTAGATTACACACATTATTCTGTTTAAAAGTAAAAAATATTTTAAAAGAGACAAGTACACATGTCCAACATTGCAACAGTAGGTAAGAGCATAGAACTCGTGGGTTTTTCTTGTTTGTTTATTAGAACTTAGAAGCATAGTGTGCAAGTTCCAATGATATAAATACCACAGCAAAAAACAGTATTAGTAGCCTTGCATGCAATTTACAGTGATAAGTGGTTACCATTATGAAATCACATATGGCTTGTTTGTTATCGCTAATTACAGCTACAATTTAAGGCTGGGGATTGAAACGAAGAAATTCACCAATCTTCCCTCTTTCTTTATCCTGTTGTGTGGTGCTGGTATCTGTATTAATATAGACGCACTCGAATTTTCCACCGTATAATTTCTACCTCGCTATTCAACTTATGCAAGGGTTTGTTTCTCTGCTGAGCAGGTGTGTTCTAAGCAGATGTGGGCCAAAAACACGGACAGATGTTTTTGCCGGTGCAGATAATTTTAAGATTATTCTGTGATTTTAAGTAAAATAAGCTTCATGGCCTTTGTATGTGTGTATTATCGAAACCTCATTTTACCTTGAATCCGGTGCTTTATGCTTCTAGGCCTTTCAGTCACTATAACAAAGAAATCTGTGAAATTTAGTTAAAATAAACAGGAACCAAGTGATTCTGCCAAATTCTGAATCTATTATGTACAGTGACCGCCAAAAAGTCGGCCTAATATGGGAAAAAAATTATTTTGATTTTTCAAAACAACTTTTTACGTCAATAATTTGTGCTTGTCTAAAAACCTATTAGCCCCTATCATATATACCGAGTGATTTTTACTTATTTAGAAAATGGAGTTTTCCGAAATTGTCAAAATCCAAAAAGTGCTATTTTTAGTAAACTAAGTAAGATTTCAATCAGATTTTTTTAGAGTGTGTTAGTTTTAGCTAACTAAACAATTCCAGGCCAGAAAACTCCTATTTTTTATAACTTTAGCTAATTATTAATTTTTGAAATTTTTAAATATTTTTCAAAATTTCACATACCAAGACTTAATATTAAAATCAAAAATTTTTATGTGAAGACTAAAGATTTATAAGTGGAAAAAATAATATAAAATGTTAATTTCTTCTTTAGATTTTTTATCATTTACCGAAAAGTAGTATGTTTGCAGAATTTTTCCGTTTTTATGCAAGGCGCTTTTTAGGAGAAATATTTTTCAATTCTAATTGATAGCTATTTAAATGGCTTCTAGAAACTCTAATCTAGCCCTGTTAATGAATTACTGTTACAAAAATCCTGTAAATGTTTTCTTATAGTTGTCCAAATGAGATTTTTCTTTATCCAATTTACATTTCTAAAAAATACTAATTGTCGGTAAATAATAAAAAATGTAACGAAGTAATTAACATTTTGAATTATTTTTTGAAAAAATTACTCTTAAAGAGATGAAAAGGGGTAAACTGTGTTTTCACGAATTCGTCAGTATCTCTTAGACCCGGTAAAATATCGACTTGGTGTTTGCTTGCATTAAGTATCCAATGCAAATGTCTAAAAACTCATTTCGGGATTTTACCCTAATCAACCCTTAAAGTTCGAATCTGCATTCGGGGTGAAGTATAGAACTCCTTGTATCTCCTGTGATTGTTAAGTTAGAGCATTCTTTTTTGGTATATAGATGTGTTTTTTAAATATTTAGAAAAGGGTTTTAAAGTTTTTTTAAATTTCACCACTAAAGCGGTACAAACGGAAAACCGAAAAGGGGTAGGGAGTTAGAATGATTTTTTTCGCTCTGGGTTCATTTCAGTATAAGACTGACTGAAATAATTTTTCGAAATTTTACCCCTAAGGGGTGAAATGGGGTAAACTGTGTTTTCACGAATTCTAAATATTCCATAGAATAAAATGCGAGGATTTCTAAAATTCCACCCCCCCAAGTGGTGGAAATGGATGTATGCTATAATATATGAATACAACATTTAATAAGTACATTAGTAGTAAATTAAGCAAGAAAGTACATACGTATTACGTAAAAAACTAATCCGTTACATTATTATTTGTAATGTACGTGAAGATATAAACTACAATTCAATTTTTTAAAAAGTTTTCGGTAGCGGAAATGAACACGGGTCTCCTGAGCGAGAGTCAGGTATCCTAGCATATACACTATACAGGGTTATAATTTCTCTTCTTCAACCAGCTATATACTTCCCAGATTCATGATATTTAAGCCAAAATGTACTTATTTTAATGACTGAATTTTTATCAGTAATAATGTATTAAGGGCAAATGATTTTGCCGGTGAAAATGTTTTGCGAAAGTTTCTTGTTTTGGCAATGTCACAAGACAAACTAACTTTATAGATGAGGGAATTTGTCAAAGTTATTTTGTTGAGGGCATTGCCAAAAAACAACAAATCTTGAGTAAAACGTGTTCCGAGCAAAATCATGAGCCCGAAACACATTTCGTGGAGTATTTCCCAAATATGGGTTAATTTTGTATCAGTATACAATGAATATGACATTTATACTATATATTCACAATGACAGTTTAATGACGTTTTTCAAATGCCACATTGCTTAAAACAACATATTTGGTGGTTTCCATGGATACAAGTGGTAAAAGAAACTGATAAAATTTCAAGGAAAAATTTTGATTTTTTGCCACTATAAAAACACGTGATTGGTTGAATTTTGGAAAATTATGGCGTTTGATTGGATAATAGGAGATGCGGGAAATAGTCACTGAAATTAGTTCAACAGTAAATTATTATTCAAATATTAACACATTGGAAATGAGATTACCACTTTATAATAGATTATTTAAGCATTACAAGATACTATCAAACAAATTATTTTTAAAATTGTTTTATTTATACATTGCATATCTACATTCAACAGTTTTGTGTTGAACGTGATAATTAAACTATTTAGGTGATCCTTATAAAACATCTATAAAATAATGCTTTTTAAAGGCGCGCATCCAGCGACAGGGCCGTATCAAAGTTAGAAATAAATAGTAATTTTGATTAAAATTAATATTATAAAATATTTTAGTTATTTAAAACAACGGTTTTGTAACTAAACAATCAAAAGTAACGATTAACGCGTACAGCAGCTGAACAAGTCAGGTTAAAATTTTTTTTTATGTTTAATAATCTTCATTATCGTTTCCATAAGGCTGCATATTGTACGACTATACAGTGTCGTAAAAAAGTCTGGAACACCTGAAATATCTGGCTTTATTTGCATTTTTCTCGAAAATTTTTTTATGCAACTTCATAAAACTTTTATACTACAATACTCAAAACAATGTGCTCTTCCACTTCCTCGAACAAAATATTGGGGTTATCATTTAAAAAAAATGCTCCAATTGACCCTGCTGGTGTACGCCACTGTATATAGTTCTAGAGTATTTCAAAAGATAGCAAATTTAGAATGCTTTTTGACCCCTTCAAGCGGTTTTGCCACAAAACAGGATTTTGCAAGATATTTCAGGTGTTCCAGACTTTTGTACAACACTGTATAATATTTTTATAAGAGACTGTGAGTTTGTGACAATGTAAAGCAAATTGGTTCCCAACAACTCTATAATATAACTGCTATAAAAGTAAGAGAAACGTCTACTTTAATGACAGATTTTAGTAGTAATGACTTTCAAGACGGTTGCGGAAAAACATTCTTTTTCAACCTAAAAATAAATATTTTTCAACAATTGTTTTCTTCATAATTCATATTTCGTTCTAAACATTTCTGTTCAGCTATTAATTATTACGTATAGCAAAACAGCTATGAATCCGAGCTCTAATAATAATCATTCACTGTCACTCGTATTCGCGATTTACCGTATTGTAAATTTCGCATTTCCCATTGCATTGCAAAACGTGGATATAGTTCCGTACGTGGGACCTGAAAATAAAATTTAAAGTCCCACACGGGCGAAGTTTTATTACACGTTTGTGCGGTCTTTCCTCTTGTACTCTTATCCGTTCCTCGTTCTTATAGTGTGTCGGTCAGCTGTTCTGTTCATCGATGTAAATTAATATTGTCGTCTGCTATTAACGTTATTGATTGATAATGGCAACTTCATATGAATTAAAGATAAACGATGCCTTTAACAGTTATGAAGAATTAAATGAAGCCATAATGTTACATAAAAAACAGAATAAAGTACAATTTTCGAAACTAAATTGCAAAACTCTTGACAATGCTAAAAATCACTGCCCCAAGTTATACAGTATCGCAAACTCAACATTAAAGTATTATGTTATAAAATACTTTGCATTCACGAGAAAGTTGAAATTATTAATTTTCAAAACGACGTATATAGTAATTGCCAAAACACCAATAATTTGGTATTGAACGAAGGATTTGTAGAACACGATTATTACAGTAATAATAATCTACTAGTAGTAGAACATGATTGCCAAAGCACCAAAAATTTGGTAGACATTATGAGCGAAGAAAATGTTATAATATTCTATAATTCGATTAATCCCATTCTGTAGAGACAAAAGAAGAAATCGTTTGTGATATGAATTATTCAGAAATTGTTGATGATCGATCATGTTTACATAACATTTGTTTGCCGGTATGTTATAAGCATTTACTTTTACGGACATTTCTTAGATTTTAGTAATCACATATTTTTAGGAAGCAATAAAATCTCGAGGTAGACCTAGAGGAAGATCACTAACAGCTATTGGTTTACCAAGAAAGAAAGAAAGGAAAAATTAAAGAGCCTCCAAAATTACTGCAAATCAATACTGTATCTTGTATTTTATGGAAGATCACACAATACTGTTTTATTATAGGCATTTGTTAGTGTAAAATTCTTATTAATATATAGGTAAAAAGAAAAACATATATTTTGTTGCTCATTCTATCTAGTAGCTTTCTATTAAATTATTATCGGTTTTGCAATCGGTTTTTATTAAATAACTTAAAATATTCATTTACCTACGTCTCTACCTAATAACATTTTAGAAATTATAGTGCAAAAGTATATGAAAGTATGTCGGGATTCTAACGAATAATTAGCAATCCCGTACCATAGGACAAACGGGCAAACGCGTGATTTTAACTCCGCCCGTGCGGGACTTTAAATTTTATTTTCGGGTCCCACGTACGTGCCATGTTCACAACCTTGGTTTTGTATATGGCTTTGTAACGACAATACGACATCTGTCGTACAATGCCTAAACTATTTATACGCTATTTATGTGGAAATTTATCAGGTGTCTGCAAAAACAGCACCGATAACCGGCATTTGGCTTTGTAATATTCGTCCTAAATGACAACAGCTTGAATTTATTTAGGAATCACGTACTATCAATAATTAAACGTCAGAAATAGTTCACTGAGGTCTTAAATGAAAGATCAAAAATCGTATATTCCTGTAAGCGATTTTACAGTTTCTGTTTTCTATTTTTCACAAGTAAATTTTACTGTTGGATGACAGAAATACAAATGAAAAATGCCTACAAAAGCGTCGATATTTTGAATACAATTTTACAGCGCAAGCGAATCTGTTACCATTTATAAAATAGTTTACGCCGATCTGCCAACATTCGTCTTTGAAATGAAGCCTTGTATAACTTCATACGACGCGTGTGAATCGACAATACGTGATTCCTATGTATCAATCTGTCCCTATTATTTCAACATAAGCCAAACGCCAGCCTTAAGATTATCAGAATAAGGTTCTTGATCTCAATACATTATTTATTTCATAAAGACTGAATAAATAGGTTTTGAATGCAAGACATTTCTAAAATAAAACCCTAGAAGACCATTGCCCGATTAATTGGTAACAAATTAAGATAAGGTAAGTGTAATTATGTAAAATATCGTATTTAACGTTTAATAAATTTGAATAGTTAGAATAATTACAATGGCTATTATGTTGAATCGTTATTGTCTGTTTTTAAAAGAAATTTGTTGAATACGAAGTAGTTCACATAAAATTGTATATAACAATGGTAGAAACATTTTCAATAACTAAAGGACAAACTCTATCAAAACACCTAATTATGGAATTTATTCTTATATTTTTCTTTCCAACAGGATACTACAACATGCAATGTTATAACTTATAATACAGGCACTCAAGATATAAGATGATGGTTTAAGTTAATGTGGTTAACAACGAGGTCAAGTGCACATCCGGCTCAATCAAAAAAGGAGCAGTCACTGTAATTCACAACAGGCCGTTTGTTCAAATAAGCACAAACTAATAATCGTTATCGTTGTGACAAATTCAGGGAAATACTCATCTTAATGGATAGTTTAAAAAAATATGTATCACAATCTGAATGATATCAAAACTGGAATTAATGTATAATTAAATTAGAAAAAAATATATCGTCGTTTGATAACTGGCATAAAGAAGTTTAAATAAGCCAATGTTAAAGGAACTACATATACAAGGGGGTACCCAAAAGTAGTGGTACAATGCGCTAGTTAACAGTATTCTGACTCAGTCTGCCAAGTGGCGTGGCTCTGGATTGGCTGTTTCGTTTACTGTCTTTTTTTCAAATATGTGCAAGTAAGTTTGGAGATTTTCGTGATCGCAGATAATAAAGGGCAAGGAGTGTGTGTGAAGTTTTATTTTCTTGTAGGGAAAACGGTCACTAACAGTTTTTACGGCTTCGAAAAACTTTTAGGGAATCTTTGGGGGGGTCCATCTTATATGTACATATATCGGCGTGTTCAATGTATTGTTGGCCATGTTTGTAAATTTTTCTCTTGAGATGGCATTTATTTTTCTGAGCTTTTGATGTAATATAACTACGTTGCTTATTACATGAACTCATGTTCTGCATTTTTAATCAGCATTTAGCTTGATTTTCTAATTACGCTACCTTTAAACCCATAAATAATTTTTATTACTCTCATACCACATTTGGGTCTTAAAGATGTTATAAACTGATACTTAAGAATGCCAAAAACAAATGTAATTTTATGTTTTATATCGTGTATATCAAAGTCTAGATAAGAAGAAATGACGCACATACTACAGAAGAAGAAAGCCAGAATCATCACGGAGGATATACTTTTCCTTGAATTCGTTAAATGTATAGAGAAGAGAATTACCAACGCTGTGGCCGTTGCGAGTGTTGGCAATATCACGGGCTCGTGGCGTCGACAGATCATAGCTACACTTTGTAATTGATTATTATTCAGCTTTCTGTAATAGACAGGTCACTTAGTGTCTTCGTTAGTGTTTCGTGCTGTGTGTGTCAGTTGTTTACTATCAGTTTTTCACAAATAAACACTACTAAATGACCGCTACAAATAATTGCATTGCTCCCATAGTGGCGAGTTGCTGCAATTCCTCTGTGTCGAGGCAATTAGACAATTAAGATAAATAAGGTACGTACTTCTTATAATAATAAAGCTTTTCATGATCAAAAAGTCAAATTTTAACAAGTAATACACATATCGCCTACCTTAAAACTAACCCATGAAGGTCTGTACATTCATTGAAACTGCAATAAAAGCTTTGTAACTTGCAATTCTTTTATTATCCAAGCTTTATTAAATACTAGATTAAACATTGAAAGATCAAAAGGTACCGCTGGTTGTTGACTCCACATAATGCGGTAGTGAATTTAGTTTTGTTTAATTGTGTTATATTCACTGAATTGATTAAGCATTTTGAAGAACAATTTTTAAATGTTCAGAACAAACGAAATTTTGTAGCGCAGCTGGTTTTACAATTTCTTAGAGACGAGGGCTCATTTTATTGGGTGCCAATATCTCATAGCAAGGAAAGAATACCGACAATTATAATTACTTCTACAACCAATATTTTGATTAAAAATTATTGTGGCAAAATTAATAATAATCGATTGATACTGCGCCACCTATACTAAAATTCAAATTTATTCAATTTTTTTTGTTTTTAAACTTAATTTTTTATTACCAAAAAAGTTACAGCTGGTAACCGATGTTTTACCTAACTCTGCTGACGTCACGCCGCAGGGCGATGGCCTTGTTCTTCAGGTGGTATTAGTATTCGTCGAACAGTAATTTAAGTAAAGCACCGATCAGCTTGGTTATCACTTTGGTAAGTGACCTATTAGACTCTACGCTATTTGCTAAACATTGTGCTTCAGAGGGGCAGGTTAAGCCTGGACCGACGGTTATCACAAGATCTCCGGTAATCGTTAACCTTCTCTTAAGGGGTTAGACTAGACAAATGTTTGGAGACGAACCTACTAAAAATAAGTTGACCGTTAACTACGCTGCCACCTCGCTTTGCAGTTCTTAATTGTAATTATTCTGTGAAATAATCGCTAAAATATCGGAAGTGTATTTATGAAAATATTCAAAAACATCTGCGTATTTTTGCTACATATTCATAACGAAGCAGATGAATTCTTTACGAGTCCTAAAACCGGGATGTCATTCGAAAGTCCTAAGTTTACCACATCTTAATCGTTATCAATAGCACTACCATTCACTTTACTTCATCCGGCAAGAAAACACAATATGTGAACTTTTACATATAATACAAATATAGACGTTATTGTTTGACTTCTACATTTATTTCCGGATATATGATGTAATGCATTCAAAACACACACGTAGCTATTAAAAAACAAATCCAACATTTTTGATTAAAAAGTTTTAAAAGGAAACAACTAAATGCGAACATAATAAAATACAACAGAAATAAAATAAGAACAGAAAACAAGATTATAAAACACAATTCTAATAAAAAATCTGCAAAAGGCTTTATTAAGAACTTCCCTTGCAAGTGGACGTTGTGACACTAAAAAAATTTTAAAAACAAAGGAAAATAATAATACTGAAACAATAAAACACTTGCTAATGCCAATTATACCAATTTAAAAAAAAACATTATCGGTAGTGGGATTCGAACTACAGCGCCTGCGAATGCGATTTAGTTTCTAGCCGTCTGATTCATTGGACCATCCAGAATCTCTCGGATCGCGGCTATATTAAACTGAACACACTTACTTTTGTCTCTTTTTGACTCTTTTTACACTTACCTGTAACTGTTGGGTGCAAATGATTACTTTTATCTATTTCTAATGTAAAGCAAAAATAAATAAAAATGTATTTTTAAGGTGCTCGTCCTATGTTGGTTCCACAATATGCTCTTTTTCTTCAAGGGCAAACACAGGTGCTCACCCTGTATATATTTTACCGAAATCTTCTCGGTTTTATGCCAGGAAGGCATATAATCTGCATGTATAAAATATCATCGTTCTCCAACAATTAAGTTTTTGAGCTATACCGCTAACAGGCAGAGAGACGGAATTGAGAAAACCTGTTTTTCGTCATCTAAGGACCCTGAAACGTGAACATCTAAAGAAATCTTGGAAAGTGATTTTTTCGCGAATACAATACTTCCTTCGTCTTTTAGAAGAGGGTAGTAAAACGTACATATTATTATGTAGTCAGTAGAACATTTTACAAATCTTTATAATATAAACACGTCTCTGCATCATATTTCATCGGCATGATCGGGAGAATTTCACCCAAAATCAGAACGCTGCTGCGTCACTTATAACACAACGATAAGTATATGTATTTATCAGTGAACACGAGTTCGAATCCCACGGGCTGCAATGTTTTTTTTTAAATTTCCAAATTCATATAATTCGTATTATTACTAAGTGTTTCAGTATTATTAGCAGCATTGAGCTATTTTTTACTTATTTTCTAGATAAAACTCTTCAACCATAATTTGATCTAGCATTTTTTTTCTTTCAGCATGGTTTTTGTATTAAAGACGTTAAAAACATTTTTTTGTACAAGTCAATTTTAAAAATGCACCTATGGTGTGATCAAAAGCTATTAAAAACATGTCAGTATGTCACAATAATACAGTATCAACAAATAATTACATATTATTATGTGTAGTAGCATATGAACATAGAATAAGATTCTGTACTAGCAGTCACACTGCCACACCGTCTTGTAGTAATCAATATGATATTTAAAACGTGAAGCTTTTTCTGTCGACTCCTGGTATGAGCCTTCCATCATACCGATTTCGATCATCCCTTTTTTAAATAAAACCAGCCATCGTGTAGTGTCGCAGAAGTGTCTTAAATTGGACAAATTCTAGCGGCAAGTGATTATCGCGAAAAATGCTATATTAGTGGAACAAGTAAACTCTCGAAATCGGTCTTTGGTGTTCTGCTGATTGTTGCAAGGGGCCACTGTACCAGCGATGAGCCCAAAGCAGTGAATGTAATTTATATGTAATATGTGTAATCAGCGAAAACGTTCCATCAGTTGTTTAAAATTTAAGTTAGTTTGTCGCCACTGCTGGATTACAGTCAGCTTTAACAATGCAAAACATTTTATAGTTAGAATAAGGCAATCCATGCAGTGGGCTAAAAAGCTAATCATTCTAATGCTTTGATTGACATATGTGGGAATTGTAAAACAATCGCCGTTACAATCTGGTAGACATATAACATTCCCTATGCAAACTGCACAAGGCAATGTAATGAATCGCAATGGGCGCAATTCGCATTAGTTAGGCTAAAATCGTTATCATTACAAATGAATTTGTTTGTAAAATCGCCCACTTGTTTATTTATTATGATTATTATTTGATTATGTATGAGAGGAATTATTTTTTTCAGTGCCATTTTGGCGCCCCTTACCTCATGCGCTTGTAGGCGGAGGCCTACTCGGCCTATACCTAGTTACGGCCCTGATGATAAATGATGAACATAGAGTTCTTCGAAAGGTTTGATGCAACATTTTACTTAAAATTAGTAAAGGAGTATATTCAGCAATTCCAAATCTAAATCTGTAAAAATGCTAATCCTCTCGAAGGCACTTTGTGTAACTGTCACGTCAACCGGTAAATCATCTTTCCTTTTTGGGAATTAGAAGGGGGAAGAACAAACTGCATGCAGATTTCTCATATTCATATAACCACTCGCTAGTGGTCAGAATCGGACACCCAGATCCAATACATGTGGTTGTATTGCATGCATTGTAGGTACATTTTTGCTACATCACACGTTTTGGTGCACCAAGAAAAGGAATAAATACGAAAACTTGATAAGCTGTATATCATCAGGAAGGAAATAGTTCCTGATGTTAACAGAAATGGAAATTAAAGTTAACATTTGTATTTATTTGTCTATATATGAATAAGCATTCTTTTGAAACATCTACAAAATAACTTTTTCATAATGAGCGACTACTGAGCAAATCAACAGATCATAACAATTAGATGGGTTTACCAATAGATGTCGTACTATATTTTAAGCATAACAAGGCAGCCACAATTCGGACGTACAGACTGTTTAACAGCAGCGGAGGTGGAAGTTAATATTCAATATCCCACACAAATTTGACAGTTGCAACAAATAACGGCAATTTATAATCTACTGGATATTTGATAGTCTCGGTGTGAAACCATTAGGGTGATGTATGGGCTTAGATTTTGTAAATCCACTTCAGGTATCGGCCGATTTATAATCATATACAGTGGATATACAAATTTTTAGATTTGTTTGATTGCCACCATCAATCTCGGGAGTTTTTACAATCCTGCACATTAGGGCCCGCTATTATTAATTTATCATTTCGTGGGAAAAGAGGGCGTATCCAGGTCACTTCCAACGATCGGGCAATTGCTGCAAGTAAAACCAACAAATCCAAATGGAACGCAGCAGCCTTCATAATCAGCCCAATTAAAATTTCGAAACGGCATGAAATCACATCAGTTACATTCGGTGTAGGAAGAGCGAAATCTCATCACTTTAATTTCTGGGTACCTGGGCGAAGTTGGCGGTCCAAGGATCAATTAGAATTTGCGTACGTGACCTTAATTTATGTCCCGGTTTATAATTAAAAAAGGGTGTTGCCGGTGATGCCACCCCAGTCGAGATAAATTATGATCCTGCATTATCCAGTCGTAATTGTGGCTAGCGTACGACGCAGGATTCTATTACATTGTAGGTAGGAGGAGGACTCCATGGCGTAACTCAACGGATTTATCGACTTACGCTTATATGGACTATAAATTTCCAGTAAGTGGACATTAATATCGTGTCATGAAAATGCTAGGTATTAATAGGGTTGGTTGCAAAAGGCGTGTCGGTGAAGGTCTCAACAAAAACTATTTCACGACTTTTCTATTGCACTGAATTTTATGTGTTTACTTTGTTCGGCGCGAGTGCCCTTTAATACTGTTTGTTCATGGTGCATTAAGATTTTACTCCACTAAAATGTATTATAAAACACAGTTTTCCAAATCTAAATTATTAGCTGCCCCGATATTAATTTTATTTATTCAATTTTGACAGTTTACACTAATATTATTAACTCCATAACAACCTTTATAAGCAGTCAATTATTCACAAGTGAAATTTTAGCGATTTAATTCATTAGTGAATTAAAAAAATCGTCAAAATTGAATAATAAATATTATACAGTAAGTGAATAAAACATACATTTATTCACGAAAAGATGTTGAGCTAAAATTTAGATCAAGTCGACGATGAATGGGCAAATTTATATCTTGATTTGAATATTTTTTTATTTTTTATTAAAAATTTCGTGAAAATTGAATAAAAACATATACGCCTCGTGAATGAAACATTTATTCACTCAAATATATGATCGCACTCGCACTACGTGCTCGTGAGCTGAACATCTTTTCGTGAATAAACATATGTGTAATTCACCTACGGTATAATATTTATTATCCAACACCTAGTTATAAGGCTATCACTAGATCGATTTTAGACCTCTAAAGTGCTTCTTTATCCACTAGTGAGATAAAAAACCATGTCACTCACTACTGTATTGTTGATAGCAGTGTTGAGCTATGTCAAATTCGAGATTTGCAGGTTAAGTTTTGAGTCAGTCTGTGTCAAATTATAAACAAATCCTAACTTACTAACTTCGCATTTGACATAGACTGACAATACACTTCAGTACTGCCAAACGTATAACACAACACAGGCAACTCTTAATTATAAATTTATTTATCAACAATTGCTTGGATAAGGACTTATTACGTCATTTATTTGACACTATTTCAGTTAGGTAATGAAACTAATTACATCACTAGTGGCGGAATGAACTTCAATTACATAATACATTATTATACTCGTTTAATAAGAGGGCCTATTGTAGCACAAGTGAATTTGGGGCACGACAAGCGTAGCGAAGAGTGCCCCAATGTAGCGAGTGCTACAATGCCTCTTATTAAACGAGTATAATATACTATTTTATCTACTTTGCAAAAAAAAAAACTTTTAATTTTTCCATTTCATAGATGTGACCATCTGTCAGTCATTTGAAACAAGTAGGCTGTGTCAATGTTTTTCATATGTAAATAACAATGCAAAAACAGTGTTATAATGGACTCTATGTAGCACTGTTTTCGGTGTTATAATAACCACATCGTGACATCAAAGTAGATAAACAATATGTTTTAATTTAAAATTCCTCTGAGCAACGATAGACAATTTTTTTCAAAGAGCAACTAGACTTTTTTTAAATCTGTTTTCGAACTCCACGGATTTTTCTACATAGTAATGTGAGAATATCGTATTTTTCTTTCTTCATATCGTAGAAAAAAAAAAATAAAAATTATAAAAGTTTTATACATCGCAGTGGCATCAAATCACCCATGAACTCCAAGTAGTCTGGCTACAGTAGCTGTTCATGTTTACTGACACTATCTCATGGGTGATTTAAGGCTACTGCGAAGTGTAAAAATTTCGTTAACTTTTAATTTTAATTCTTCGGTATGAATGAAGAAAAAATATGATATTCTCACATAATTGTATTCGAAAAAATCCGTGGAGCACGAAAAAAGATTAAAAAATTATAGTTGCCATTTGAAAAAAACATACTATCGTTGCACAGCAGGGTTGGCAAAAACTGGAGTTTTTTTCAGAAATTATCTGCACACTGGGTTTTTTGGGTTTCACATAAATTTACTGTTTTTTGCATTTAGGTATTCTATTTAAAAATCTGAATAAATACTAATTTTTATTTTTAGGTAAAAGGTAGATACCTGGGTAATTTGTAATTTACCTACAAATATGCAAATAAGCATTCTTTAAACATTCAAATCCATTGTCAATTGATCCTGAGCGACTTTCTTCAAGGGGATTCAATCATTCAATGATTTGCAAGTTTAGAAAATTAGATGTGGTCATTACACAACTTTTACTGCTTGTAAAAATTTAATTTTATGACTCTTTCAAAACCTGTACTTCTTAAAAAAAAAAACTTTTAACAAATGCTATAGTTACGTGTAAATACGTATTATGAAAACAGTAAAAAATATTAATATCATTATTTTTGTGAATTTTGCGATTTTTTCAAAAACTATTTGCCTTATAAAAAACTTTTTAACAAAAGTTATAAGCAATTACGTAATATAAAATAAAGTTGTAATAGTATATTACATACCGAGTTGGAAAGTGTTTCATTACTGTCGAGAGATTAAGTACGTAAACAGAGACGCAGAGCGTTAATTTTTCTAAAACAATTATAAAATTTCCCCATAAAACGAAAAACAAAACATACGAGTCAAGTGTCACTTCCGGTTGCCTCACTTTAACCATATATCACTACGCTTTCTGAATTTACATTAGAAACGATGGTATACATTTTCAGGCCGATCCATTACACCACTTGGGCTGTAGAGAGGACGCAGACAGACTGATAGACTCGCAGACTGACAGACATCACTTCGAAAACCACCTTTTCTGAATCAGAAAACACAAAAACGGATATTTTTGCAAAAATCTCTAGTTTTAAAAATCATGATTTACTATATTTGATTTACTACTTTATTTTACGAAATAAATTGTCAATGTTTGAAAAAACCCACGCTTTGTCAAAAACCCGCGAGTTATTTCAGGTAGGTAGGAAAAATCATGCCAACCCTGTTGCACAGAGGCAACTTAAATTAAAAAATGTCTACTGCCATTTTTGAAATTTTGAAATCGACATCTGGCCGTTCTTGATGCACCTCGCTGTATGTACTACTAAATTATTAGCAAAAAATAAAACTTCTTCCTGTAGGGTTTACTAATACACAGGGTCAGGTATCACTTACGATATTTGTATACATTTTGGATGCTGTACACTATAGCATCAAATGTTCATAACAAAACATTAATGGAATCTACTGCTTTATAGATCTCTTCAGTCAATTGTTTTTTCACGACCGCTGTTTTGTCTGCGCCCCCGTCTTTTTTTTTTTAATGATACGAATACTGTTTTTCATCAATTCTGATTCAATTTTTAATCCTCTGTACAAATTTACAAAAAAATCATCGTGGATGAGAAATTTTCTCACTAAAATGCAAAAACGTAAATGCACGATTTTTTGTTTATTATTGATGCAGAAAAGAAAAACAATTAAAATCTTTTGGCTGTTCTACAATTACAAAATTATCGTGACTGTAAAAATACAATTTTTTCATTAATAGCCACAGAATTATTACAAAATTTTTGAAAAAAGTAAAAAGCTATGATTTTTTAAGCAATTCATAAAGAGAATGAAAAATATAATCAGAATTGATAAACAAAGAACGGCGCTGACAAAATAATGTGCCGTAAAAAAGCAACTGACTGCATCGTAAGCGTTTTCTGACCCTGTATGTATTTTTACCCTCATAAGTGAAAAACCAGTACTATTTATTTTAGGTATTTTTAAATACAATTTTCATCTATTGGCTTTCGAGCAGTCTGGTACATTAATCTTATTTCAAATAATTTTTACTAGATTTCTAAATAAAATCTAAAATCTTTCTGGAGAAATATAAATATTACTTTTTTTATTTAGTCAATATTCTAAAATAAGGAAAAACTAATAGAATATTAGTGAGTACAAAGGTCGGTAGAAACTAGAAAGCGTAGGCTTTTCTCTACTGTACCCAGTATTTTTTATTTCACGAATTTATTCCCATGGCATAAACAATTTTCAGACCAATCTGAAGCTATTCCGGAACACTACAATAGAACTGAGTGTTTGGTTTTTAGTTTGGTCGATACTCTGAGTAAGAAATAATAGAATATTATTGAATCCAAGGATCTGTAGAAACTAAAAAGCAACCTTTTTCTGCTGCATCTCGAATTTTTTGTTTAGCGAGGTTATTTTCATTTTATAAACAATTTTTAGATTTACTGAATAGATATTGTCAAAATTTGGAGTACTGTTTTTTGGCCAATACTATGAATAATAAATAATAGAATATTATTGACTTCGAGGAACTGTAAAAACTAGAGAGCAAATTTGTTTTCTGAGCATCCAGTACTTTTTTATTTAGTAAGTTTATTTTAGTTTTATAAACAATCGTTATTTAAATCTGAAAGTTTTCCTGAAAACTATGAAAAATAGAAGTATTATTTTGTACCTTTGGCCAATACTCTATATAACAGGCAACTGACTCCGAGGATCTGCAGAAACTAGATAGTTTTTTTAGCTGATGCATCCAGTATTAACATCATTGTATAAACAATTTTCAGACAATTTTGAAACCTTTCCTGAACACTACGATAAAACGGAGTGTTGTTTCTTTGTCTGAATAAAAAATTATAAAATATTATTTTTTTCTCTACTGCATCGAGTATACCATGTAGCGAAGTTATTTTCATTTTATAAACATTTTTTAGATAAATCTGATATTCTTTTTGATTACTATGAAAAATCGGAGCCTTCTTTTGTTTCTTTGGTCAATACTCTGAATAATAAATAATAGAATAGCATTGAATACAAGGATTTAGAAACTGGAGAGCATTTGTTTTCCCTGCTATAGTCAATTTTGTTATTTTATTGTAAACAAATTTGAGACAAACCTTAAAGTTTTTCTCGACACTACGATGCAACGGAGTGAGTTTTGGTTTTGGTAAATATTCTAAATAATAATAACTTTTTATTGAATCTCAAAATCTGTAAACTCTAGAGGCCTAGATTTTCAATTTAAAGCCGTTGATGAAAGTTAGGTGTTCTTCAACTGCTTTACATGACGATTTCCTATCACATAAGATAAGGTTGACACTGATCTATCTCCATCGATGAATGTAATGAATAAATTATTCGAATATGAGGATTAATCATTTAATTAAGTATGATATATGGAGGTGATCGTCAAAATCTGAACACTAAATTATTGGAGATTCTTGTAAAATCAAAATTTAATAAGGTAAGGCGATAAAATGTGTTCGAATGGGAGAATAAATGCTAAGACTGAATGAAAACTATTCGAGTAAAACATATTTTTTAAAAGGTATTTTCAAAAGATTGAACTTCCTCTGGAAAAATATTTGATGAATAGAGAAGAATATAAAATAATAGTTATTCAAGGACCTGTGAAAACTAGAGACTGTTCGCTGTTGCATCTATTAGTTTTTTTTCAGGGGATTATTTTCGTTGCATAAACAATTTTCAGTAAAATCTGATAATCCTGTATACTACGATAAAACGGAGGGAGTGTTCTTTTGGCCAATGCGCTGCGTAACAATTAATAGAATATTATTGAATCCAAAAATGTGTAGAAAGTAGAACGCATTTTTTCGCTGTTGCATCCACGGCTTTGTCTGAAAATTACCGAACAATTTTAGACAAACTTGAAAGTCCTGTAGAATTGAACACTACGATAAAACGGAGTGGTTTGGTTCTTTGGCCAATACGCTGCTTAACAAATAATAGAATATTACTTAATCCAAGGATTTTTCCCCGTTGTTTACATTATTTTTTATTTCACGGGTTTATTTTCATTGTATAAACAATTTTAATACAAACCTGAAAGTCTTAAATATCGGTTTTTACTTCAGTCAATATTCTGAATAAAATGTTTTAGTGAACCTTAGAATATGTGCATTCTGTTAATTTTCAAAACTTGTAATTTCAAACCGTTGATGAGGGGTATTTTTAAACTGCTTAACAGGAAGATTTCTTGCGACATAAGATAAGGTTGACACTGATTTATCTCCACTGATAAATGCAACGGATAAACTATCCGAAGACGAGAATGAATATTGAAGTGGTCGAGGTGCAATGTCAAAACTTAAATAATAAGGTATCGCAATTTATTCCAGATTATCCTAAAAACGAAATTGAATAATTTAACGCCATAACTCAAATAAAATGTGTTTTAATCGGAGTGTACGTAATTCCCCAATAAATAACCCCGAAGAACCAATGAAAACTACTTCAAAAAATATTTTCTTTGGAAATATAGATATTATTCAACCATCTGTAAAAACTATAGAGTGCAATTTTAGTTTTTCTGCATTAATTATTTGGGACGTTGGGAGTTTGTTTTCATCTTATAAATAATTTCCACATAAATTTGAAATTTTAATTTTTCTACATTAGGCAATATTCTGAAACGAACAAAAATCATACACTATTATTGAGATCAACAACATATAAGTAAATTCCTAATATTTGAACATTAAATCCGTTGCTGAAAATTATGTTTATCAACTCCGTAAGAAATATTTATTATTGCACAAGATAAGGTTGATCCCGATTAACCTACATGGATACTGCAATGTTATAACAGATCATTTACTTGTTTGTATACTCAACCGTAACAATACAAAACTGAATAATAAGTTATCGGAATTCATTTCAAATAAAAAAGCAAAATAAAAAACTCCACACAAAGCTGGCCAACAACTAAAACAGCATCATAAAACACCACAACTTCAGTTTTAGAAATGCAAGTTATTGAAGTAGCATTGCATTTATAATGGTGCTAATTATTTTTATTGTTTAGCTTAACCTTCTGGAAAAAGGCAAACAAGAAATGTAATTATTATGGTTTTCCTAATGTTCATTTAAAATATGCAGCATTTTATAAACACGATTTTTAAATAAAAAATTATGGAAAAATAGATATCTAGAAAGCGTAGAAATACTATTACACAAACAACTAGAAAAAATTACTTTCATTAAATAAGCTAAAGCAATTGGCTGGTGTTTTTTGCAATTATAAGGTTTCAGTACGTAAAAGAAGTGGTTCGGTTCATACTTTTAACAATTTAAGTTTTTTTTAAATTTTGCAACTGAATTGAAAATTATCATGTCCACTATAAAGGGGTTTTAACTTGAGTATATAAACAGAATATATAAAATAGGTTAGCTTTTATAAAATAGTTTTCAAAGAATGCACAAGGATCTGAGTTACTTTATCTTCTGTTTTAATAGAATTCATATTTCCTGTTAGCATACTACTAGAATATGTAATATGATAATGGAATATGTAACGAATGAAATTATGCACAAGTTTCATTTCATACAAACAAGTGTAATATTTCTTACCAGGATATACAAATATCAACCTCTCGAAAAAACAAAACTCAAAATTGAGGTAAAACCAGACACACTAGTCGACACAACTGTAAAGATCACACTAACACATCAAAAGCCTGCAGCCAGGGAGATGCGATTCATTAATTCTGTATCTCAAGTCGTAATTCATACTTATCTTATCAGCTAACTGTTGATTGGATAGAAATATGGCTCTATGACCAATAGTAAAAACTCGCGCGTCTCGGGGAACCTGTGCATTAATCTTATTCCTGCACGCCCTATTGATGGAACAGCAATTAGTTTGCGATAGCTAACGGATAACACAAATGCAATGGAAATTTTCCACCGACTTTGAATTTTCAGGATTACTCGTATAATCGCTTTTTGTACAATTTGCACTTAAACTGATTAAAATGTATATAAACAAACATGCAGTGTAGCTAGATATCAAACGGACGCATAAAAAGAGCATGGACGAGAATTCAAAGTCTACATCCGCCTACGGTACTGTTCGATGAACAACATTTAATAATCTGTACATGTTAGAAATTTGAATGAATATGGAGATAAATAAACTGAATCAGTACTACAAAAAAACTTAAAACTGATATGATTACACGTAGAGAGATGGCTCGTTACAAGAGGCCAAAGCTTCATCTATATGAAATGAGAAAACTGACATGTCAGAACAACTTAACCCTAATAAAATTGCATCTAGGATTAGAATCATTAGATGTTCCGCATTATCGATTTTCTCCCATGGATGTGAAAGCAATATTCTAATCTTCAGTATTGAAAAAATTACACTTGTGAACGCAGGTGCAAGAAATTACGAAAAAACGAGGGCTTTCACGACAGAACGTCCTAAAATAACTACTTCTTACAACCAAAGAAAGAAAAGCCTGATACGTATGACGCATTATGGGACATTATTTTCTGTTGTGATATACCGTCGTTTCCTCAGAAGAAGAAGAAAGCTACACGACTAGTTACATTATGCGAAGATGGTTTTGTCTGAGACAGAGGGATAAGAGATCAATTAAAATTAAAATTAATGAGTGAAGCTATGAAAATTCCTGAAAACAGTAAGTTTACCAAGAGCTGATTAAAATACACTCGACCTAAAACTAACTTCGATTTCGCTACCTGTATTATCATACTTCACAATTGCATTAGTAAGCAGAACGAACTTACAACTAAAGGCTTTAATAGTTGCACATTGCACAATATGTAATAATTTTAGCACAATTTCCAAGTGCATGACCAGAGCACTAGAGCCTCCTGTATCCAGTGTTTGCATTGGTTTATTGCAGCTGCACGTTCAAATTCGGTTTTAGTCCTGTAGCGAGCACCCACAGCGTGCAATGCGCAATAGATTAGCCCATGCGAAACGCTTATGCGCGCAGCTCTATAAATAACGGATGAGAAGCTTGGATATGCTGACCGTGTTATGTCAGCAGGTTGCTCGCTTGGAAATCACCAAAAAGCCTCGAGTGAGTGACAAGCGCCGTAAACGTAAAATAAAGGAAGTTGCGAATGATTGACAACATCCGCTGACGCAGTATCAGTACGCACAACTATCAACGCAAGTACGACCTGCACCTTTGAAGATATTTCTGCCATCGGCCCATTCTAGGACCAGATGATTTCAGAACACCCGAGCAGACAAGCATGTAATGATCGCATGAATTGTTTGGGATTTTATTAATTAATTTACTTTACTTTTGCTTCGGGTATGCTCAGATGCCCATGGGTTCGTTATCACTCAAATGTATAAATAGAAGTTTAGAAATAAATCATATAATAGCATATAAAGCACAAAATATATCTCAATTAGTAATGGTAACGGTCTAGATCAATATTTCTTGGCGGTCGGCAACACACTATACACGTAGGTGCTGTCCGGTTGCTCCCCTGGATCATCTCCAAGAAAGCTTGGATGAAGCAGAGGTCCGGTGTAATTAAACTAGAAACGATCGCTCTGAAAGAAGCGCTATTAATGTCGCCGAAAATGACGATTGTTTACGATTTTTCTGTGCGGATCAACTCAATACAATAACTAGTTTTACGGTGCTGGCGACGTGTGTAGTTAAGGTGTTAAGCTAGGCAGGCCGCGGGGTCTCCTTGGAATATAAGTTTTGGTCCCCAGGAATAACTTAAACAGGACACCTGGAGCGAAGTCCGCCTTTTCACTGCCGTGGTTCCCGGCGAGGGTTGGAGGATCGCCTATTCTCTCGTGCCTCGACTGAAGAAGTACAATCCGCTTTCGAAGGATTGTCAGGAAGGTGTCGTCGGATCAACTGCGTTCTTGCTACAGGTGTGCTAGTGATTTATTGAGGTTTTTGGTTATAGTAACTTCGGGGAAGCCGGTGGATTATGGTCAAATTGACCTGGTGGGCGCCGGATGTGGGATTTAGATTTGGGTTAACAGAATATTCTATGAGACGAGTTCCCGTCAAAAGCAGAGTTGCGTCAGGTTCAGATTAGGAGGGTCACTCTACGTGAGGGGTTACCGTTACAAGGCGAGATAGGTCAGGAAAGTGTTAGGAAAAGGGGCCAGGCTCCCGGAGGGGGACCTAGAGCTGGAGATCTGGATCAGGATCTCAGGTCTCAAGTGATGGAAATGGGTGCGGAGTTGTTTTTATACTTTTTGAGTTACTACAGTTATCGGTGCAGTCGCTCCACGTACAACTGAGTGGGAGTGGCACTGCGCACCGCCGGTGGACGTCTTCTTATCTTCTGTGGGAGCGTTAGAGCGATATAAACGCAGACTATGACGGAATAAGCGCAGTACAAATTTCTGGCATAATATTGATTCTCTAGATAAATTTGCTACTGACGCTAATGGCAGTTAATACTTTCGCTTGCAAGGCATTTCAAAATAACCTAGGCGTTTGATTCCAATCAGACATTCCGATACATTTATTCATTGACGACTCAGTATTCTTATCGTGGTCGTTCACCAAGCTCTGTTGTCTTGACACCCGATTCTTTTTAATATTAGCACGCTATTTGTTAATCGTGCACTTATTTTTGTATGTAATTGTGCAGTGATGTGTATGTATGTGTAAAGTATATTGAATTTTATTAAAGTGTTGTTATCTATTACAAATCTCTATCAACTTCAGATTTTTTGTTCTATTCATTGACAGCTTATGTTTTTGTTTTGTTCATACTTTGTGCCAGATCTTAAAACTGCGGTCTCTCTTGTGAGTATTCTCCAATTGTTCTTTCTTTTCTAATAATTTGAACCTGTAGTTTTCTTGTTAAAATTCGTTTGTTTTTAGTTGTGTTCAAGGAATTTTCTGTAAAATATTCCAAACGATTTCAGTTTATGATTCCTACCCCTATGGAAAAATTCCCTATACGGAATAAACAAGTTCCCTTTTGTATGCAGAATGCATAATTAAATACAGCTATCTTGTGATTGAAATCTCGACTGATATTCCTTCGGAAATATAATGACGTATGTTGCCAAAGTAATTGTCTAATCTCTAATGTGTCTAATATGTCTAATGTCAAAGCCTTTGACTCCTTAGAACAATGCACTACCATGAAATCCTTGCATAATGCCAGAATAGATTCAATGTATACTAGACTCCTCAAATCCATATATGAAACAGCAACAATGCAAATCAAAATAGATGAAGATACCAAAACAGAAAACAGAAATAAAAAAAGGAGTGAGGTAGGGTGACACCATCTCACCTAAACTATTAACTGGAGGATATATTTAAGGACTTAAATTGTGAGAGAAAAAAAATAAAGTCGAAGACACATATCTATATCATTTAAGATTTAGTACTGATCAGTGAAGACCCTGACCAATTGAAAATCATGATTGACTTCAAATAAATATCGCAAAAACGAAAACCATCAGTACACAGAACATAAAATTATCGATCGGAGGAAAGGAAATTGAAAAAGCTGCATACTTCTTGTAAATACGTATGGTCTGGAAACCATAACCCTCACAAAAAGCAGTCTACAACGTCTTGAATGTACACAACGGGCCATGGAAAAAAATGCTGGGAGCATATCAGAAGTGAGGAAATTAGAAGAAAAACTAACATAACATATATAACGCAGAGACTAGCAAGGTTGAAATGGCAATAGGCCGGACATGTGGCTAGGGTGAATGATGACAGGTAGGTAATCAAGCTGCTAAAATGGAGGCCTTGGGACAATAGACGAAGTGTCAGCAGACCGATGAAACGATGAACCGATGACATCAAGATAGCAGCAGGAAAAAATTGGCTCCATATTGCACAAGCTAGAGACAACTGGAAAAGACTTGAAGAGACCTACTTCCAGCAGTGGAAGCACTACGGTTTATGAAGAAGAAGAAGAAGAATGTCTATTATCAATCAATGATTGAGAAATAGAAAGGGCTGGGATCAATACGCCGAAAGAATGACCGGTGGTCCAGCAAAAATGGTAAAACCAGAAAGATCAACTGGAGAGAGAAGATGAACCAAACCACCAAAGAGGTGAAATGAATGCTGATCGATGTTTTCGTCAATGAAATAATTTGGAAACCAGACTATCCGCCTGCATTAAAGAAAAGATATGAAGCTTCTTCCTATGGAATTATGTTCTCACTCGTTATACCATTTTTCTAACTTTGCAAAGAAGCTTCTCATGCAATATCGTTCAGATTCTAATAATTTCTTTGCAATTGTAGTCTAGCTATTTGCAATTCTAAAACTTTAAATCCATAATGCACTTTCAATAATTATGCATTACTTTGGAACTTATATCGACAATGGCATTTGGCTGTGGTTGTGACAGAAGCTACGCAGAATTTATAATTACCAGATTAGTACACCATAATGTTATTTAAGCACAAATAAAAAATGACGTCCTTATCGGCTGGCAATGTTGACGAGAAATGGGTATTTATAGAAAGTCATTAATCAAATTACTTAATTGAAGACAACATATCCGAGATAATTTGTACACGGCTACACCAAGCCTGCGATGAACCACGATATTCCTTCGTGATACCAAATCGAAGGCGGATCAACAGATCGACGTGTGAATTGATTTTTTCCGCCTTATATGGTCACAATCGTGCGAGTTGCGATGTTCCACAGAGGAAATCCATACTGTTCACGGTTTTTTCAACGCATCCTCCTACTCGGGCTGTCACAATATTTATGCCAACAAGCTATTCATACAATAACGGCCACAATCAAATATAATGCAGAGTGACAATCACGTGTTAAGGAATTCTTTCGCCCATTGTGTGCATATTCCAAGCGCGTCACTGTCAGATCTTCCTGTTGTGAGCTCGTTAAGCTCACGCCGTGCGCATCACACAGATAAGAACGGAAATAACACACGGTACAATTATTTCAAGCGTCTTGGATGTTACCATTAATAAAGTTGGTGCAATATATTAACCCTATTAATCAAGCTGAACAGCTATTAATGCTAATGTTTCACGTTATGCACAACAGGAATTAATTTTATTGCAGCTTTTATTTTATTTTTGACCATAGCTCTCATGCCACCTTACTATTGGATAGCTGTTGTATTTACTGAGTTTAATTTAGACTACGGAAGAAAGTAACGTTGGAACGATTATGGTATGTGTTAAATGGACCAGTTGTGATAGAAGGGAAAGACATTTTAAAAGGACACATTACGTATAAGGTTAACCCCATTAATAAATCAAAATTTGGATTTATGAACTAAGTCATGCAGTTGGGAAATATAAATATCTAAACCTTAATGGTATTTTAAATAAACAACTCTTGCATACAGCAATGCCAATAGTTGAAATTGACATATCCTTAATAGCTAATTTTATTTTTGGAAATTTTACTTGTTTTGACTATAGTGGCAATGTACAAATGCGGTAAATGCGGTGCAATGTGGATAATCTATTGTAAGCCATGTACCATTCTTAGCACACTGCATATGAGATTGAAAGATCAGATAGGATTTACCAATCCCTTTAAAATTATCATCTTCACAAAGGTTCCAATACATGGAGAAATATGTTCATATTCAGAGTGGTTGATGAGAGTACCAGCATGCCTTTTTAAAATAAGCAACTGTAATCTACCTTGTGTAATGCTGGGTTCAAGCTCCAAAAAACTATTAAAAATATTAACCTATGGAGCTGAAAATTAGGTGTTGAACGATCGACAGGAGCAAAGATTACAAGCAGCCGAAATGAGATATCTGAGAAAAGTTGCGGGAGTTAGGAGAACAGATAGAAAGCGAACTGAAGAAATTAGAGGAAACCTTAAAACAGAAGCCCTGAAAGATAAAATAGAAGAAAATAAATTAAAATGGTTAGGACACCTATTCAGAATGCACAAGAAGAGGCAAGTAAAGAATATGTATGGGAAGCAAAGAAAACAGGAAGGAATAGAAGAGGGCGACCAAAGAAAACGTGGAATAAAAGTGTGGAAGAATTATTACGGAAAAGGGGAAAAACATGGGAAGAAGCGAAAATTATGGCTGGGAACAGAAAGGAGTGGCGAAATTTTGTGGAAACAAAAAACAAAGAAGGGATGTGAAGTGGAGTGAATAAAAGAAAGGTGAAGTGAAGACAAAACCTAGACACCTTCGGGTATAAGGGGATCAGGATGATGATGATGTAATGCTGGGTCTACACGTTGCTGTTACGGGTGCGAGGTGAGCGGTGAAGGCGGTTTTAAATTACCGTTTGCAAATTCAGGCATTTTTCGGTCCACACGTGCACTACTACTAATTGCAACTAACTTAACTGAGGTTTGCAGGCCATGCAGCCTCTAGGGGAAAACACTCATACAAAAAGCAGTCACACAAAGTCACTGAGAGAGAAAGGACTCGCACCGCACTCGAATGTAATTCTAAGCTAACTGGCCTGACCCTTCACAAATGTTATTAAATATTAAGTTAGGTATCGCGTCATTCTGCGGTAAGTAAAAGGTGTCCCAAAATGAGCCGTAATTTTAATTTTTTAATAAAACGCATTATTTAGTAGAAAAGTTCTAATTTTTTATTGTAACAGAGTGTAGATATGGAGGTTATGTATGGAAAATAATATCCATAAAATGGCAGTCTCGACTTTGTTGGCAAATATTGACTTTTCTGATGAAATTTTCCATGACTTTTTGGCATAATTGTGGACTAATTTCTTCAATATTGCGTCGAATTTCTTCCTAGAGCTCTTGAATGGTTTGTGGATCATTAACGTACAATTTATCCTTCAAAAAACCCCAAAGTGCTCTGAACTGAACCAGAACTCTCAAATTTATGGATTAATTCCACCACAGTGCTGCGAGACGGTGCGTAATGGTGACCAAATAATGTCCTGACCGTCTACGCAAAATTCTCATAATTTTTATAGTGAATTTTTACAACTTCTACGAGTTGCTTGTTCGTGTATCTCTCCATGACTAAACTCCATGTTTCCTAGTGACTGTCAAAGTTTTGGTAAGCTGCGTTCGTAACAAAAGAATGGCGGTAAATCTACAATAACGGCTGATTTTGGGACCCCCGTGATTTTGGGTTGTATATTAATTGATCTACAAAAACTACAGAACTAACATACAAATAGAATTAATGTAGGGGTTTTTATATTCCGCAATAATTATAAAGCACGCAATAGAAACCATCAAAATTGTGTATTCTCAAATTAGGGTCATAAGATAGAAGATTGGGGTACGAAAACATTCAAAACAGTTAAGAGTATGAATCTATAAAAAGAAAAAATTGATGATATTAAGAGAAGAAAATTTAAAACACGAAGAAATGAAAATACTGGATGAAATTATAATAAGTATTTACAGAATTAATTGAAATTTTTATAAGCAAGTACGAAGTAACAAGATATATCAGACAAAAAGCGAACAACAGAGTATTATCTTGCGAATTAAAAACAGAGTAAGTAGGTATGTAAATTCCGAATTTTGAAGAAAACTACGTGTTACAAAGATACACAGAAAATCAAATCAATATAGGAAAAATAAACGTATAGTAAATATTAAAAAAATCAAATCCTAACAAATAATTGCGTTAATACACTCTTAACAGAGTCATGATTTAGTAGATTAAAAAAACGGCTTCAGCATTTAAATTAATCATTAGTTCTGAGCATAACCGTATATAATTATTAAAGCCTTGGTATTATATCTACGTACAAAACGATTTGTATTTTAATTAACTTAAACTGCTAGAATTACATGTACGAGTAATATGCATATTATATTATTATCACGAGGGGTTATAATTTTAATTTTTCAGGTCACTAAAAATGACCAGCTTAATAGATAGAAAATTATTTATCTTCAGTTAAAGATCTACACTTAGAAATTGCATAAGGGCTTATACGTGACCGCAAATTATAAGCACCATTACGCCAGGATACGTGGCCTAACATTTCACAGTTACGTACTTGAAGTACTAATTAAGCAATGATACCTCGGCTGAAAACCGACGAAATCTTAATAACACGGAGCGTCAAGCTTAATCTTGACTAACGCCGCAATTATGAGCAATTAAGCGTGCAATTAAACAAATTGCGATAGAATAGACCCAGTGCCAGAGTTGTGCATTGAGGAGTGTTGTTCACTGTAAGAAAACGCAGTGAAACGTACTGTTTTATTTTCAACACTGAATATTATCAAACGTTTTAAATATTTATTCATACGCTGGTAGTAAAGAGTAGAGTAGAAACTACGTAAATTATATTGGATAAAAGTTGAGATTGAATACCTCGTCATGAATATCTTCGCTAAAACGAGTTACTACAGTAGAAACATTATTGAAGTTCAAAGTGCATATAGTGTATGTCTCTAATGATAGCACATCATAAACCACGCCCATCATTTAATAGAAGTTGAACGTGCAATAACAGCGTCTGTCAAGCAAATAAAATCCTTGCAAGAATTTATCCGATTTAGAGTCGCATCACGCTCGCCACGAAGTTGGACTTCACATCAACGAGCAAGAATGACAGTAACCCTATTCCCTTCGTCCTTAGTGTAGGAGCACTTTTGATATCACTATCAAAAGACCATTATTGTATAATATACATTATATTTCGTGTAGGTAAAACATAACAATTGTCTTGATGAGTTAACAAATGTATTTTCTACTAAAAATACTTAGACGCCCAAAAATCTCGTGATTAATAAAACTTAATAAAAGGATGGTAAAAAATAAAAAAAAAGCTATATTATTTTCTAGCATACAGTTATTTATCGACGTTATGAGAGTTTGAGGACGTCGTTTAGAGTTCTTATACCGATAATAGAGTAGAGATAATCTCACACGCATGTTTTTGTTGATGGAAAATATAAGTATTTTATTATTTATTTATTTCGTGATAAATCCAGAAAGATTTAGATATATGAATGAATGGTGTTGCCAATCCTCAAACAACATTCACTAAAATAAGGAATAAAAAAAATAGCCACTGATTACGCTGACTGAAAAAAACATATTTTTCTCAATCCAATTTTAAGGTACACCATACGCGTAGAGGGAATAATTCGTATATTCCTTCTTAACGATTCATAAAACTGTAATTAAACTAATCAGGCGTAACTGGGAAGTGGTGAGGGGGGAGGGGGAAGGCGGTGTCCTCTAAAATTTTGAGTTAAAGGTGCAAGTGCAGCATTTGTTTGCAATGTAACAGAGTTTTGATTTTGCCCCCACCCCCTCAAGGGATACCCCAAGTTACGCTCATGAACCTAATGAACATACAGGAAACTATTACATATCAGATATCACGAACAAATATGTTATTTAAATATGAAATTACTTTTTCTCTCTTTTATAAAGATCCAGAGACATTAGCAGAAACTAATACCGTCTACAGGAAATAAAATTCTGTACAAAATAGGCTTGGATTTGAATATTTAAAGATATTTAAAAAATCTTATAGACAATTCGTGTTAGCGTACTTATTTTTCACGCGTGCTGCGCCTCGTTTAATAACCTTCGACACTTGTGAAACAAAGTTGCACTTATGGTCTAAATAACTATTTTCTATCTTCATGCAATATCAGTACAATTACCCCACTGGCATCACCATATACAAAGAAATAACCTGCATGCGTATGAAATGTATCCCTTAAATTTGTTTTCATATTAGTGAGTGTCGATGTCATAGTCAGGAACTTCGTCACTTGTAATTTTGGCGTAAAAATAACATAAAATCACATGCGAACATTTACAATATTAAGTGTGTAATTTAAAAACATTTTACCAGCGATTGCAAAGTACTGTTTTGTCAACTTGTAACATTTGCCCTGAAAGGAATAATTTTCTAAGCAACATTAGACGCTGCAAAAATTCCTTCAGCGCCTGGATATTTGAAATTAAAAAATTTCGAAGCACATCGATAACCAACTAGGCGAAATGTTGACCGCTATGGTCCGATTTCCAGAAAGCAGCGAAAACGACACTTCGGTGCATCCTCCACAAAACCGCTACGTCAAGATAACGCAAAGGAAGCATCCTCGGTCACTATTAAAGCAAGAAAATTCACCAAGAGAAAACAGAATTCGAGTTACACCTCGCTATCCTCTCAACCCTTCTGAACAGTTCTGGCATCAGAGCTGATAGTTTCGCTGTCCGATCTCGGCTTTGGTCCTTCAAGGCAGCACCCCGAACCGTTAATTCCCGTCGACTACCCTACCTACATGCCTGTTCGGACTCCGACCCATAAAGGCGAAGCGTACAAGATCACGTAGGAAAACGAAAGTTGAAACTGCAAGTGCAGCGCGCTCGCCTCTCCGTCGAAGAGCAATTATAACCTCACATCACCTGTCATACCTGCAAGAAGTCCCGGAACAGTCTTCTGCCGTACGTAGTCCTCCGAGCCGTTGGCCACACCGCACAGTTATAACTGCAATCACTCGACTTACTACCGATAGTTCTACTGCGACCCCGGGGACAATCGACCTATCCCGCATCATCGTGCCGACCAGTCAACGAAGATTGATGCAATTAAAAACTAAAAAAATTCAAACATCTAAGTACACAGTTTAGTTTCTTAGATGGCGAGTTCCAGTATAGTATGAAGAACTTTCATTTTTTAAGAGTGTATTATTCAAATTTCCAATTGGAAATAACCTATCTGTAATTTTCATATTTGTGTTAGGGATGAAATATTTGATGGTTTTGGGGTGCATTATTTTTAAGTTTTAATTACTACGATTGCCATTTCTGGAATATTTTGAGCCCTGAAATGTAATATAATCTTGACAAATGTGTTAGGCGTTAAGTCACAATTCCACGTTTCGGAGACCCAGACTGCATGTGCAAGCAATGTACCGTATTGAGGGGTGCTGCGTTAGAAATGGAGTTGTGAATGGAAGAAGGTTCGGTGCTATGGTAAGGGTTAGACGTGTTTCGTAAAAGTGAACTATTTTGCGTAGTTAGTTCCTGGTGCAAGCGATTTTGCGAATATGCGAACCAATAATTATGTATCATGTGTTAAGTTGCAATAATGCGGGACAACGCTGCGAGTGCGACCATGTGTATCCATAGGTAGTGATGTAGATTAGCTAGAGTAGAAGGTACGTACTATCGTAGTCAGTTGAATGATGTTTGGTCGCTTTTTGGCAATTACAGCAGCCGGTAGACATCAGAGGTTCTTGCTCGTACTGGTCGATTATGTGATAATCGAAGGAATGGATCCTGAAAAAGCACGAGGTTTCGCATAGTGATCTGCGGAAGTATGATAAGTTCGCAGTGATAATGTAAGCCCACGGAAGTATGTGGTTCCGTTATAGCCTAGCAAGATTTACGGTAATTACTTTACTGTGAAAGACCAGTAGCCTCCGGGTTTTTAACGACTCTGTACGGGTTGTAGTAATAGCTAATTTAGTGGATTACTATTGGGTAGTACTAGCGACAGCTAGCCCAATCCAACAACAGGTGAGTACAATTATTATTATCAATGAGATTTACAGATCAAGAAGTTTGTGTTCTTTTACATTGAACCGCTTGCATCCGTTACTGGGTCAATGAGGACCCACCCCGTCGCAGCCATGTGGTCATAAGTGAGTTGCATCCACCACTTTAACATAATTCAAAAGTACCGAAATCTGATCTTTATATGACACACAAAAACACGTATAACATTTGCTCAATTTGTCCTAAATATTAAACAGTCACTTGTGTTTCTTTGATTTGTGTATTAACGATATCGTTTTTTTTTTATTTAAGAAGTTGACATTACAATATCTTATTTTTTAAAACGATGGTGACGTATTTCTAACAAAATTATTAATAATAACATAATCTTCTCTGAAAATCTAGAAGTAGATACTAAGATGTAAGGGATTACTAGAATGCATTTTACCATATGTTAACTATAAGAATATTTCAAAAGGGAGTAATCATTACAGACTAATTTTACGTTTCCACTAGAAAATGTGTTGGATACATTTCCACCTTAATGGCGATTTCATTGCAGCATCTATATAATAACAATTCTATTTTATAGAAGTGCGGCCCGATACAGATCTCGATTATGAGATAGAAGTCGTGGCTATCTAAATCGCGATAAAGTAGGCCGATAAATCTAAATTTGATTCGATTCGTGCCGCTCTAAAGTTCACGGAGAAATTCAATACGGTTAAGGAATCCAATTTACTGTCGGGAACTGCAACAAATTGTGAGTTTCTCGTAGCCGTATAATGTAAACTTCTAATGAATAGGTTTGGCTTTGAAAAACCACGACTGCGCACGTAGAGGGGACGCCGCAGCTGCATTTTTTTCGAATTGCTATTAATTGGTCGTGCGGTGTCGTGATAAAAATCGTTTCGGATCGCAGCGGGCTGGTTCGGCTGCAGGAAAAGCAAAGAACCCGTGCAAAAGCATAATTAAACCGGCAGCCGCACGTTCTCTAAAATCCTGTCACATTTATGGGTTTTGATTACAGTTTATGGGCGATGCTTAAATAACTTGGAACTAATTCTCTGAGATTCTAACACACGCGGCTTTTACAGCGACTTTAAATTAAATGCAACATCGCAGTTGCTTGTTTCTGGCAAATATCAAATTTCCAATCTTTGTATTTAAAAGTCACACCTTTATATAGAAATATTCAAAAACTGCTTTGTATTGCAATAAAAATTAAACCACAGATCGATGTGCGATAGCGACTCGCGGAAACAGAATCGCTGTGGAATCAGATACTCTGATCAACATTTATTTAACAAATTCTTCAAAATTCCCGGTTGAATTATTGAAGTGTATGTAGAGGCGACAACGATAC